>JAWHQI010000160.1:3762500-4962500 GCA_033032865.1 Dactylorhiza incarnata | reverse complement strand
CCTTAGCCTGCTTGCACATCTAGAAAGAAGATGAGAGTAAAGATCCGGATACCCAAGTGGTACCACCCATAGAATACGTGGAAGCCTTAGGTACTCAGATTTGTTTTAAAGTATTTTGTTTTATTTTCCTGCAAGAACTAGATGTGTGACCTAACCTATAACAGTTTGCACACGAAATAAAGGGGGTTGAGACCCTTTTCTGGAAAATTTTCTTGCTGGAACAAATTGGATTTACAGAAGAAAATCTTTTTGAAAAAGAAAACTCAGGTTTCTGGTATGAGGTGCTAGCGCCGGGCAGTAGCCCTCTCCTCGATATCCGAGCCCAAGTTTTCCAAAACCATGACACTGGTACCCTAAAATCATTTTCAGTGATTTTTGGCCTATTCCAAATTTTTAATGGCCAGTGTGAGATCATGAACTTGTGCTTTAAGTGAAGAATTTTCTTTCACAAGCATGACACACTTATTTTCAAAACCTTTTTTGTTATTTTTTATTTGTAAAAGAGAGGCTTCTAATTTCCTTTCGAATTCCCCCCTTCTCTTTTGTAAGAGTTTTGGCATGAAAGAGGGCTTTAGAAAGTGACTCTTCAATATCTTTTGCCAATTTAGTGGAGTGATCACACTCTTGGCAAGAAACCTTTCTCTTTTCTAAAACAATTACCTTTTTGGAAAGCTTTTGATTTTCTTTAATAAGAGATTCATTTTCACGATTCAATAAAATACTATCTTTCATATTTTTATCAAAAGCTTTGCAAGTTTCAAGGAATTCATTATAGAGTTCATCATAAGTGGGAGGAGTTACCTCAGTGTCGCTAAGAACACTGGTGTCGTCGCCGTTGTTTCCATGTCCCATGAGGCACATGTTAGCTTCCTCATCTTCGCTTGATGAAGACCCGCTTGATTCTTCGGAGGAGGAGGAGGAAGAGTCATCCCATGTTCTAGCTTTTAGCACCTTCTTCTTCTCTTTCCCTTTGTGCAGCTTTTCTTTCTTCTCCTTCAAGAACTTTGGGCACTGGCTCCGAATGTGCCCGGTCTTTCTACAATGAAAGCATTCCAGTGGAGGTCTTTCTTCTTCATCGTCGCTCTCCTTTTCCTTCTTTGAGGATGACCCTTTCCATCTTCCATCCTTTTGGATAAATTTCCGGAAAGTGTTTCGCCTTTTCGGATTTCGCATGAACTTTCGGAAGTTCTTCACCAAAAGACTTTCTTCATCTTCATCCTCATCCTCTTGGCACTCCTTCTTTGATTTTAATGCCAACACCTTCTTCTTTGGCTCCTTGTTGTATTCATCATGTTGGATTTTGAGTTCTACCTCATGGGTTTTGAGATTCCCAATGAGGCTCTCAACTTGGAGCGTCCTTAGATTGTGCGATTCTGAAATGGCCGTCACCTTAGGGTTGAATTTTGGTGGAAGGGAACGAAGAATCTTTCGGACCAAGTCGCCGTTGGAGAAGGTCTTTCCAAGTGCTTTGGAGGCATTGACGATCTTGGTGAAGCGCGTGTACATGCCATCAACATCTTCACTTTCATCCATCCAGAATTTTTCATATTCCGACTCAAGTTGGAAAAGCTTTGAATCTTTAACCTGCGATGTACCTTCATGAGTAACTTCCAAATGATTCCAAATTTCATATGCAGTAGTACAATCAGAAATTCTATTAAATTCATTTCTATCTAACACACAAAATAAAGCATTCATAGCCTTGGCGTTATTTTTGCATTTTAGCTTATCCCTATCATCCCATTTATCTTTTGGTCTATCTAAAGTTATCTCTCCAACTACAAATGTAGGAGGAGAGTATTCCTCTTCTACCATATTCCATACTTCAATATCTAGGGTCATAAGAAAACATCTCATCCTATTTTTCCAGTAATTATAATCTGACCCGGTAAAGAGTGGAGGTCTACTAATTCCCTGACCCTCAGAAAAAGCGAGATCATAAGACGCCATTATTCCTGGTTTGTAAACCGTTTGGAATAAGCTATCTCTGATACCACTTGTTGGATCGATTGGCGCCCTTAAAGGGGGGGTGAATAAGGGAATAAAAATCTTTTTTTTATAATTTTAGACAATTTAACTTAAAGGAGGAAACAATTGTAATTTGCAATTTTATAATTATGCCAAATGATAGAAATCAAGTAAACACAGAAAGAGACATGATTATATTATATAGAAAATGTGTTTACATAAATTGATTTCAATATCGCTTGAAATCGGAGGCGTATAAAGTAATACAATTTTTCCTTTTCTATATCGACTTGTATCCCCACAAACCGGTTGGCTTTAGCCTATCCTTCCCTGGATAAGGTGTAAGACCCCCCCCCCCCTACCCAAACTGAACCGGGTTCAGGGAGGGGGGATCTTACTGCCCAAATATGGCCACTAGTGCTTCCCGGATGGCAACGACCCACCCTCTAAAGCACTGAGTGGTCTCCTTGTCAGGCACGAGAATCACAACATCACATCAGAACACACCGCGGAAGCAATCGAAATGAACAAAACCAAGCTCACAGCTTGTAATTACATAACAAAAGGGGGCTGAAGCCTATTGTTTACAACCACTGCCTCGAGGGCTACATAGAGTATGACAAAGACCCTAGGCTAGTCCTATACTCTAGGACTCACGTCTCGGAAGATAGGGGGAGAGGTTGGAGTGTCCGATCGAGCCATCTCTAAGGCTGGTAACTCATCCTGCAGTGCGGGGGCTTCACGTTGTCCCATCTCCTGTGATTGGTTATAAGAATAACCGTTAGTCACAGAGCTAAGTAGAAAACACATCCCCTCCCCGGATCCGTATCCAGGGGAGGGCTAAAGGACAGAAATAAATAGTCGAAGCAAGGTAGAGAGTTAGCAGCAGGTAAACATATATACATATATATATATATCAATAGGGCCTCCAACCCTAATATCTGCGTGGTGACACGAACATACAACACTATCTTGCGCATACTCGCACCCAGGTATTCAAACCTGTACAACACCATCTCGCGCATACTCGCACCCAGGTATTCAAACCTGTACAACACCATCTTGCACACACTCGCACCCAGGTATTCAAACCTGTACAACACCATCTCGCGCATACTCGCACCCAGGTATTCAAACCTGTACAACACCATCTCGCGCATACTCGCACCCGGGTATTCAAACCTGTACAACACCATCTCGCGCATACTCGCACCCAGGTATTCAAACCTGGACACACACAAAAGACCCTGTGTCGACACAGTTTAGACCGCTTTATTTCAAGCAGGGGAGCTAACCCCGCGGGCCTCACCGATGTGGCCGTCGGTGACAGTGGCCAGTCTTGCCACTTCTGAGTGTAGTCGTACCGTATCACTCAGGCCCTCCTGTATAACCTAGTGTACCAACTGGATGTGAGCGACATCCGGCGAACTGATTTTTAAGCCGACCAGCGGAGGCAAAACTGCAGGTTCGGAGTGGTGATAACATGCTGTGCACATCTCCCTGTCGCCATGAGTCATCAACCCACCCGCACCGGTATGAACGGCCTGCGGGCGTGACCGACCCGCTACTTCCAAACAATCTTCAAAAGCAAGCTTTATCACAGAGCAAGCGCTTTAAAACATAACGCGACATTCTTACTCGACCGGTCACTCGACCCGTGACCGGGAGGCTTGGCGGTAGGAGGGCTGCTTATCTGAGACTGACTCAGGAGGAGGGACTCAACTCTGGGTCTTCCCCAACTAAGGCCTCACAGAAAGGAGGAGAAGCACCGCTTGACAGCGTAGAACTACGGTTAGCACTAAAATACAAAAAGTGCAGCATAAGCAGTAAGAAAGGCCGGAAGCAGGGGCCGAAATATCAGGACCAGTACGAGACTGGAGAAATGAAAGTACTGAAAGCAGTAAATAAGGACCAGTGCGGGACTGGAGAATTGAAAGTACTGAAAGTAGTAAATAAGGACCAGTGCGAGACTGGAGAAATGAAAGTACTGAAAGCAGTAAATAAGGACCAGTGCGGGACTGGAGAATTGAAAGTACTGAAAGCAGTAAATAAGGACCAGTGTGAGACTGGAGAAATGAAAGTACTGAAAGCAGTAAATAAATAAAGGGTTAGTAGTCCAATCACTCCATAACAGGAGGCTTCAACGTCGACTCCATTCTTAGGAGGAGGTTCTGTTTTCTCCCCGTTCATAGGGGTTCTACTCCATTCCCAGGAGTTTATTTATGTTCCGTGAGATTTAGTATTTTCCCTTAAATAAAGGGTTAGTAGTCCAATTACTCCATAACAGGAGGTTTCAACGTCGACTCTATTCTTAGGAGGAGGTTCTGCTTTCTCCCCGTTCATAGGGGTTCTACTCCATTCCCAGGTGTTTATTTACGTTCCATGAGATTTAGTATTTTCCCATTACCGTGGATTCGTTGTTTTTATTATCTCGGCATTACTGCATTGCGGCGTCGCTCCGCGATTTCATCCCAATTTTTGCGTCGATATTTTAAACCTAATCGATTCCTCAGATCGATACGTGTAATTTTATTATATCGCTAAAATATGCGTCGCGAGGACGCCGATTTATTTCGATGAATTTCGCTCCCTTTTGGGCATTTATTTTGCTTGTAAAAGCTTTTAAAGGACCAAATGAAAAGCTTACCACTTTAAATTTTGATAGTATTTACAAAATGCCCTAAATTAGAGCCTATGATTTTTGATGATTTTTCCCAACTCATTTGGCCTTTAATTTTCTTAAAATAAACCTTTGGTAGGGTTTTAAAAATAGTAAATGACTTCCTAAAATTCCCAAAAAAATACATGAGGTGCCCCTTAGATTGGGGCACATTTTTCATTCAGGAAGTTCCTGCCCAAAATGCTCCATTAAGGGGGAAGGGAGTTGGGGTGTGGATAGCAGGAAGGAGAGGGGTTGCGGGTGTTGCATCGCGCGCCATCCTGAGGCTCCCACAGCGGATCTGCGGCAGATCCGCTGTGGGGGCACACATGTGGAGGCGGGAGGCGGGAAATGAGGTAAGCGGGGGGAGATCGTGCGGCTCTCGTTAATCAACGGGAGGCGGCCGCTGCCGCCATCGGGCAGCGGCCGGCTGGGGCTGGCGCCGCCCCCGGTCGGTGCGCCGGGGTCGGCGACTCCTCCGGTGGTAGTCCGGCGGCCTGGCGCCGCCGGCTACCACCGGGAAAAAGAACAGAGAGGGGAGGGAGGCGGTGGCGCGGCCTGCATGTGCCATGCAGGCCCGCTGCGCCGCCGCCTCCGCTGGGAGGGTGTCGGTGCCGCCCCCGGTCGGTGCGCTGGGGGCCGGCTGTAACAGCCCTGGCCCGACCACACCGGCTTTAATGGGACCCATCAGGCACAGTTAGACGCCTGGCCCCATTGTCCAGGACGCCCGGGCTGCAGCCCGCTTAGCACACCCCAACCAATCCCTGAGCCTGTTTCTCAGCTACAGTAGGGTGTTGATGGCGGGTCTCGATCCCCCGCCACCCTTGATGAGAAACCTTCAACAGTTCTCATCACCAATATTGCTCATTTGGTGATGAGAACTGTTGAAGGTTTCTCATCAAGGGTGGCGGGGGATCGAGACCCACCATCAACACCCTACTGTAGCTGAGAAACAGGCTTAGGGATTGGTTGGGGTGTGCTAAGCGGGCTGCAGCCCGGGCGTCCTGGACAATGGGGCCAGGCGTCTAACAGTGCCTGATGGGTCCCATTAAAGCCGGTGTGGTCGGGCCAGGGCTATTACAAAAAAGTGCACTTTTTTGTAACAGCCATGGCCCGACCACATCCGGCTTTAATGGGACCCATCAGGCACTGTTAAAGGACTGCAGTCCGGTGCACCCCACCCATGGCTGAGCCTGTTTCTCAGCTACAGTGGGATGTTGGTTCTCCACTTCATTTTTAAACACTTTGAACTTTTCAAAGGTCTCGGATTTGTTCTTCATAAGAAACACGTATCCGTATCTACTGAAATCATCAGTAAATGTAACGAAGTAGTAGAACCCACCTCTAGCCATAGAACTCATGGGTCTGCATACATCACTATGTATTATACCCAAGAGATCATTAGCCCTCTCATTACAACTAGTGAAAGGAGCTTTCGTCATCTTGCCTAATAAACATGACTCGCATCTCTCAAATGATTCATAATCAAATGAGTCCAGTAGTCCATCTTTATGGAGCTTGGATATGCGTTTCTCGTTTATATGGCCTAAACGCAATGCCAAAGGTACGTAGGATTCAAGTCATTTGTTTTTAGTCTTTTAGTATTTTCTATGTTATAGATCGGATGGTCTAAGTTCAAAACATATAAACCATTAAACATTTGGGCAACGCCATAACAAACATCATTCTTATAAATAGAACAACAATTGTTCTTAATTACGAAAGAAAAACCAATCATGTCCAAACATGAAATAGAAATAATGTTTCTAGTTATGGCGGGAACATAATAACAATTATCAAGTTCTATTACAAGCCCCGTGGGCAAAGAAAGACAGTAAACACCAACGGCGATTGCAGCAACTCTTGCTCCATTCCCGACGCGCAGGTCTACCTCCCCTTTACCCAGCATTCTTCTCCTTCTCCGTTCCTGCACATTTATACAAATGTGAGAACCATATATGGTATCCAATACCCAGGATGAAGGAGCAGAAAGGTTTATTTCTATAACGAAAATACCTGAAGTGGAAGTCATACTTCCCTTCTTCTGCAGATCTTCTAGATATTGAGGACAGTTCCTCCTCCAGTGCCCTGCCTTACCACAATGGTGGCACTTCCCTTCCTTAGCCAATCCTTTCCTTTTCAGTGCTGAAGACTTGGGATCAAGATATGACTTAGGTCCTACCTTAGTCTTCTTGGTTCCCTTGACCTTGCCCTTGCCTTTATGCACCATCAGTATGGGGATAGCAGGCTTGGTCTTCTTCATGTTGATCTCGGCAGTTCTTAACATGCCTAGCAGCTCGGGCAGTGTCTTGTCAATTTCATTCATATTGTAATTTAAGACAAACTGCTCGTAACTGTCCGGCAACGATTGCAGGATCAGATCAGTGGCCAACTCTTGGCTCAAAGGAAACCCCAGTCTTTCAAGGCTCTCTATATACCCAATCATCTTGAGTACGTGAGTTCCTACTGGGTCTCGAGCTCCCATCTTACACTGAAATAACGCCCTGGATATATCGAACCTCTCTTGGCGAGCTTGCCCTTGAAACATTTTCTTTAGGTGCTCAACCATCTCATTACAACTCATGTTCTCATGTTGCTTCTGAAGCTCAGAGTTCATAGTCGCGAGCATAAGGCATTCAACATCCAAGGAGTCATCTCCATACTTCTTATAAGTATCTTTATCTGCACGTGGTGCATTAGAGGCTGGCTCTTCAGGGGGGTCTTCTTCCAAGACATAGAGCTTGCGCTCTTGCCTGAGAACAATTCTCAGGTTTCTATACCAGTCAAGGAAATTTGTCCCATTTAGCTTATCCTTCTCAAGGATCGCTCTCAGGGACAAGGCGGAGTGAGATCCACTTGCCATGGATATTCTACAAGGAATTTTGCAAAGTAAAATTTTAGTACTATATTTCAAAATACATTTTATATATTTTTAATAAGGACTTTTATTAAAGAGCTCCCACTATTTTAATCAAATCAATAACCCTTGACATCGATTCAGAGAGTTTATGCGAGCTACTCTCTTAGTGGACAAGATCCGTATTTCACCAACACCATGAGTCCGCTTTGGCGTTCCTCTCATAATGCGGTTATTTAGGTAGACAACATTTGTCAATTGCATCACTATGCAACTCTTGTATGGTTGGTGAATAACTCTTTATTCGCATCCATCATATGGAGCATGCCATACCTATGCCTCTAGGCACTCAACCTTTGAGGTCACCTAGTTAAGTTTGACCCGATGTCAACAGTGGGATATCACAATTATCCGCTCGCACCCTTACCAAGATAGATTAATGCACCTTGCTTTGGCAAGCCCACACTTCATCGATCGAGGCAGGAAGAGTGTCATCCATCGGAAGGCATCCGAACACTTAATATTAGATAAGGGATTTTATTTTTCATTAGATGAACGTTTCATCGTGATTAACATTTTAATCATGATTAACATTTAATCACAGTGCACAATCAGAAAATAAAGTACAACATTCACATTCCAGATACATCCCAGATGTGCACAAAAATAGTCTATCAACACTTTGACAAAACAGGGCTAAATCCGAGCATTTAGAACACTTCTAAATCTCCAGATTTACATGCATTGGACATATGAACAACAACTCCACAAGTGCAGTAGACAAGCTCGTCTCTCATGTCAGATTCAATAATCTAAACATTTGGTTTCACAAACCATTTTGAGGGACGGTTACTGCAGAGGAGAAACAACCTCTGAAACATGAAAATCGCAACGCAATCACATGCGTTCCTGGTGGGGTTCCAAGGGGCCGCGCCCCTGGCAGGGTCTTAGGGGCAGAGCCCCTAACGGGGTGCAGGGCAGAGCCCCGACCAAATTTTTGAAATCCCACCACCAGAAACCTCACAAAATCACATCAAATGTGATATTCCAAGACGAAATTAGGGCTTTTAGAACGCTTCTAAATGTCCCAATTTACACGCACTTGACCGCAACCTCGCTTTGATACCACTGTTGGGTTTTCTATACCCCTTCATAAGGGATGACATATCGAATATGCGCAGCGGAAATGAACAAGAACAACCCAAAAAGAGATCAACGGATCTTGCGGTTTTCATGATCCAAGAGAATAAGCAAAGTAAATACAATATACCTTTGCGGGATTGAGTCAATACTCAACCAAGGTGCTCCAAGATGAAATCAGAAATCTGCCTTTGAGTTCTTCAAGGATCGAAATAGATCGATCCCTCTACAGAAGTCCACACAAGCGATGAAGAACCCTAGCTTCTTGCCGCACAAGAACTAGGTCGGAGAAGGATGCTCTCAACGTCCCCACGGACTGCTAGATCCGATCCAGGGGAGGCGGCGACTGACGGCGGAGACAAGCGGCGGCGGAAGGACGATCGGCGGACGGAAGAACGTGCCCTCGCGCGGAACAGTTCCGGTCGGCAGTTCTCGTCTTAGCGGAAAGATCTAATTCTAAAACCATGTCTATCAAAGGCCTAATCGCATGCCTTCATATACGCAAGGTATAGGAAAGGCTATCCGCAGACCAAAAGAAAATCCGTCTAGATTTACATTCGCCGAATTCGACTAATCACATTAACCGAATTCGACTAATCACTATAACCGAATTCGGCGAAACCATTTCGACGAATTCGACTATATATAAATTCGGCGAAACCCTTTAGCCGAATTTGCCATTAGCTGAATTCGTTTAAACCCTTTAGACGAATTCGGTTAATGCCATTAGCCGAATTTGTCTAAACCCTTAGCCGAATTCGGTTAATGCCTTTAGCCGAATTATCTAGTGTAAATCCGTTCGTTTAAACACTTTAAACAATTTCCCTTTTGAGACATTCTCAACTTGATTCCAAGCAGCCACATGATTGGTCCTCCACTCATATCCAATATGAGTAAGGCCAACACAATCCTTTCTCCAATTTCTCCAAACGCTTTTATGTGCGACCCTATAGGCTCATATTGCGTTGGCAGCAAGACTAACTGTTGATTGCTTTGAGATCATCTCAGAAACTCCAACACTAACATGCCGTAATTTAGCCTAGGGGTTCTCCCCATGGTTATAAGTGATGCTTGGGCTGCTTCACCCCTTCTTGGTTTACCCTTGGATTCTCCTTAAAGTGGGGTGACCCATAGTGGCTAAGTGCACACCATGGTGTTCTCCTCTTAATCAACTTGTCACCAAGGTACCCTTGGTCTCTTATCCTATTTTTGTCATGAATTTGTCATGAAAAAAATTTCCTAGGGGTCCAGTAGTTTGGGGGATGTTACAAATCCCAATACAAAAGAAAACAATTTTGTCCTCGAAATTAAGTTCAGGTGTATGGGGTTTTAGACCAAGTTGATTAATCATGAAAACTTAAAGCAATTAAGTGTTACCTGACTCAAAAGTTCTGGGTATTATTGCTGCATCAAATCTAGTGGTTCCCATATATGTTCTTCCTATCCGTGGTTGGACCAAAGGACCTTCACCAGCGGAACTTTCTTTCGTCGCAAGACTCGAACAGTTATGTCAGCAATACGTATTGGCTCCAGATGCTATCGGGTCTGTTGTAGCAGTAATCAGATGCTCTGGCCGAAGAAGTGCCCTCCTAAGCGAGGAGACATGAAAGGCGTCGTGCAACCCAGCCAACTGTTGGAACATGGTTTTCCGCATCCCTTTGGTTTGAGAATAACAAATCCTACTTGTATTTGATCTTGTTTGCCATTGTGTTTTTAGCATGCAGGTTTGAACAGATATGACACTAGGTTGCTGCAATATTGGTCTGGAACTATCCATAAGCAGAAAGAATGAAAGATGTCTAACGCCAGGCGTTAGGACTTAACGATGGGAGTTAACGATCGACGGGATGGTCTGCCGATCGACGGGATGGCTTACCGATCGACGGGATGGCTTGCCGACTAAAAAAAAGTTTAATGACATGCGTTAGGACTTAACGCTGGCGTTAATGATCAATGATTATGGCAAGGAGGAATGCAGCTGTGATTGAAGGAGAACTTTAGGAATGATTTTACTCAACGCATGTGTTAGCCTTAACGCCAGCGTTAGGATTGCCTAAAATAAACAATTCCTAAAGTGCAGAATCTCCTTCCTCTTTTGAAGATCTGAGCCATCAAAACATTACAATACTGGGTCAACCCGACGTTAGGACTTAACGTCGGCGTTAGCTCAAGTTCTATAAATTGGATGATTTCGTCTTCTCCAACTACTGATTGATTAGAGCCTTACTCCAGCACTCCAGAAACTCAATCACGGTCGTATTTTCCAGACCTTCATCTCCCGCACACATTCGAGCGAAGAATTCAAGGAGAACCGGATCAACGCTTCCTCAATGCGAAGAACGCGTGCTTCGACTTCAAGAACTTTCAGCGGCCTTCGCCATCTCCAGAATTCCTCATAGAGAGTTTTTAGTTTTGTGTTCAAATATTTATTTGTAACCTTTTATTATTTTCTTGGAAGTAAATTATCCTCGTGTTGGCGACTAGGTCTTGTTGGATCGTATGACGCCCTTAGAGGGGGGGGGGGGGGTGAATAAGGGTGTGTCTAAAAATAATTTTTTTTTGACTTAATAATTTTTTTAAAGAGATTTTACTTCACTAAAATATTACTTACAAATATTTTCAAATCAATGCAATTCAAGTATTAAATCAAAACACAAATTTCCAAGATAAAGATTATGCCATCAAATATGTAATTAAAGGAAAAGACATAATTATATTAATCAAGAAATTTTGAGTACAATAGAAATGATCTTAACAATGCTTAAGATCAAGGCACAATGATAATATGTAAATACAATATTTTTGATTTACCAATCCTTCTCACAAGGATCGGAAGGCTATCGCTTGTCTTTCCCAAGACCAAGCCCAAGCCTATCCTCTAGATCTTCCCAAGATCTAGACGTAGCACACAAGGCCACGATTTCCCACCAAGCCACGCAAGGACTTGGACGCTCCACACAAGGAAGCGATTTTCCCCTAAGCCGCGCAAGGACTTAGACGTCGCACGCAAGACGACGATTTCTACAACGATTACAAAATGAAAAGTGAATGAATGAAAATACAATATGAAAAACCCCCTTTAGAATTTCTGGACCAAAACAGCGAAGAGCCCTTGAGAAAGTCTCCTTGGAATGCGTGTACAATCTTCGGCTTCGCTCTCGCTTTTCTTCTTCAAGGATGGGGATTTTCGTTCTCTGGAGCTCTCTGGATTATAACACTCAGGAAGGAGGCTTAGAGAACTGAAGTGCACAATTCCACGAAGTTTGAGCCCTTTTTATAGAAAAGAGCTGTCGCCGTCCGATACCTTCTGTCGCCGAAATCCGATAGCTCCAGAGGCTGCCACGTGTCCCACTAAAACGAAGTTTCTGCGTCGTGTTGAAGTCGTGGTTGAGACGTGGGATGTCGGATATCCGATAGTACTGTCGGATATCCGATAGCCAAGGTAACCGCTGCTCGTTCTGCCGTTATCGGAAGATCGTGGGCTGTCGCCATCCGATAGTGATATCGGAAATCCGATAGCTCTTAACCGCTGTACGTGAATAAATAAGCAGGCTGTCGGAAATCCGATAGGGCTGTCGGAAATCCGATAGCGCAAAATTCTGGAAAGTGTCATTTTGCTCCAAATGAAACCATGATATTCTTGCACCTGCTATCTGCACACCATTAAATAAAAATAGGATCAAATACATCCGGGATTT
The DNA here is from genome assembly GCA_033032865.1 of Dactylorhiza incarnata. Classification (NCBI taxonomy): domain Eukaryota; kingdom Viridiplantae; phylum Streptophyta; class Magnoliopsida; order Asparagales; family Orchidaceae; genus Dactylorhiza; species Dactylorhiza incarnata. The sequence goes on along the minus strand of JAWHQI010000160.1, from coordinate 4,950,178 downwards.
GTTATTCTCAAACCGGACGAGTGCGGAACGCATGCTCCAACAATCTCCCCCTTTTGATAATAACAAATCCTTATAAAAAGAAATCGAATAAATCCTATGTGTGAGCTTCAAGTGTGAACAAAAGATCGTGTGAACAAAAGATCTCCCCCTTAATGTGATCTCCCCCTTAATATAAAAATATTCTCCCCCTACATATAAACTCCCTTTACATAAGATCTCCCCCTTAATGTGAACTAATTGATTTAGTTGATCTCTTTTTATCTTCTCCCCCTTTGATATTAGCAAAAGATGAATATAGATATGAGAGGATAGGAAAGAGTATTATAGAGAAAGAATATATGACAAGTTGGAGTGCACTAGCGGAAGCTTTGTAAGTGATATGATAATGATATATGTAATCTTGGAGAGGAATCTAAGCATTCTAGCAATGTGTTATAATGTATAGAAACAAATAAACTTAACCATGATGAGATTCAATAATAACGATCATAGAAAGACACAATGCAATATAGAAACTTGAATCGTTTCGGTCCAATTTTCATAAGAAGAAATTTTATAAATAACAATGAAGTGTAGTAGTGATACTTTGAGAAAGAATACATATGAATATATTTAAACTATATATGTTCATGGAATTGTTAAACATAACATAAATATACATAAAGCCCATACTTCTCTTCCAGAAACTTTGAAAATCTTCATAAAAGGACCATTTTGTTTTTGCAAGACACTTTACAATTCTTTCCAAGGTGCTTAACCTCACAATGCTCATTAAGACTTATCAGGAGGCTAAGTAGTGCTTGGTGGATGATCCTTGTCAATATTTATTTATTTCTTTCAACTTTTTGGGCAAAAAGAATTTTTTGCATTTGAATGTTCTTCCCATTTTTTTTTTTGGATGCATAAATTTTAAGGATCTCCGAATTCACTTGCATGTCATAAATGGTAAAAGTTGAAGAAGTGCAAAGTATCAAAGGTGAAGGTGACAGTTATGAAATGTATTTTGTTATGTTCGATCAATCATGAAGTATGTATAGAATAAATTGTATTGATATGTATTATCAAAGTAGGTGTTTGTGATCGCTCATTGTCATAGATAAAAGAGTTCTTATACTTAGAGGCATGCGAAAACAATTCTTAGTAACGATATGAAAGTGTCATCACAATGATATGGTAAGATTGAACATCATAAGCATATGTTAAGCTATTGTTATGAAAAATAACACAGGAAGAATACTTTATGTAAGATACCAAAATTCTCATATTATCATGTATAGAAATAGGGAATGAACAAAACTCGTGAAAAGAAAGAAAAAAAAAACAGTCGAATTTTTTTTGTTTTTGGGGGGGGGGGGGGGCTGTCGGATATCCGATATCGAGCTATCGCCATCCGACAGCTCTGAGACCATAAAAAAAAACGAGTTTCGTCTTTTGACCGACATGACTCTTCAGATTTGGGGGAAATTTCAGATCTAGAGCTCCAGGTGCCCGAAATCTTCAGATCTAAGGTGAGATTTCCGTCTTTTTGAAGATTTGGTTTAAATTTCACCACTAGTTTTGTGATTTTCATATTTCTATTGATTTTAATGGAGTTCTTTGGTCATAAACTGTAGAATGAGTAGTAGATCTTGAGATTTGGTAGTTTGAGTTAGAGAAGAGATGTAGATCTTGTTTGTGTGAAGAGAAAGAGAAATTTGTGATGTGTATGTTGGGAAATATGAGGTTTTGGTTTAAATTTGTTGGTATGGTGTAGATCTAGATGTTAGTAGGAGTCATATGTAGAGATCTAATAAAATTTTTAAAAAGTGTAGGAAGAAGATGATGAATAGTGTTTTTCCCAAATTTAGCTGTCGGATTTCCGATAGCTAGATGTCGCCATCCGACAGTGCCAGAATTTGTTCCCCTGTTTTTTGAAAAAAAATTTTGTTATGTCTTATGCAGATATGAGTTCAAGTTGGAGATCAAGAAGAGGTGAATCAGGAGATGCTCATTCCTCCTATCAAAGTTATCCCGCCATAGAAAAAACTCAAATAGGAATTTCAAAGATTGTCGAATTTGATCTCCCTAGACATGAGCGAGTTTATTTTATGCTAGCCGAGGCAGGTATACTCTCAGTAATTATCCAAGACATTTTCTCATCTGTTTTAGTTCGTGAATTTTATAATCATCTCGAGGATCCGACATATACTGATCTGAATGGTGGAGTTAGATCCAAAATTCAGGGTCAATATGTGGAGATCACTCCAGTTGATTTAAGAAGTGAATTTGGGTTAATGGAAAGTGAGAATGTCATGGATATAGTGGAAAATTATAGACTGGAGAGAAATTGGACGATTATGAATATGTCGTTGCATGGGAATTCCACCAAAAATCTCATAACCACTATGACGACACTTACAGACGATGCTCGTCTTGTACAAGATATTTTAAGGCACACGATTATGTTGAAGTCCGGTGATACGCATAGTATTACGGCTCAACTTAGTCTGGTGACTTATTATATAGTGGAGAATGAGTTATTTGATGTGGCCGATCTCCTCTTATCTATGATGCGATATACATACCGCCTCAAAAATCCGGATTGGAAAAAGGCACACACTCTCCCTCTGGGTGCGATTATCCAACGTATCCTATACAAGAAATACACTTGGATAGATCAAAATTTTTATCTTGGAGATTGTTGCCCGGATATATATCAAACGGCGGATATTAAGGGGAAGAAAAGTCAACGAAAAGCGCCGACTATGGAAATGAGAGAGCCTCCAATAGCACGTGGAGGGTCTATGCGGGAGGCACTCGACTCTTTCCAAACTAAGTTGGACAATCATATAGAAGACTTCCAAGAGCATAGGAGGTCGTTTGAAGAACATAAGGTAGAGGTGAAAAAAGATCGGACCCGTATGCAGAAATTCATGAAGTTCCTTGTGAAAGGACTTAAGTTAAAGCCTACGCCTGCGGAAGCCGCGGAATGGGAGATGCCTTCAGAGGAGGAGCCTCGTCGGCAATCCGTTAGTCATGGTCGACGGAGGAAGACAGTCGTGAGGAGATCAGAGTTTGACATTCCTGAAAGTAGTGGGGCTGGTAGTCGGAACGAGGAGGAGTCGGATTGAAAAAGAGGTCTGGAGGATATCGCCATCCGACAGCTTACTGTCGCCATCCGACAGCTCCAATGCCCAGATTTCTCTTTAATTTTTTGCATTTCTATTATCAGACATTTTGATTAAATTTTTGTAATAATTTTGATTATGTGAACATGTTTGATTTGGTGAATGTCTATATGAAGAGATTGTTTTTCTTTGTTATATGTATAAGTCTTTTATGATTTGTTTTTTATTAAAATTTTATAGGTTTTAAGTAGTGATATATTCATTGTGAAATATCTAGGATTCCCAATTCTAGCCTAAGCATAGAAAAACGGGAATCCGGTAACGGTTTAGTGAATATATCCGCTAATTGGTTTTCCGTGCCTATAAAGTTGATTTTTATATTACTCTTCTTAATATGATCCCTTATAAAGTGATGTCGGACGTCTATATGCTTGGATCTAGAATGTAATATGGGATTGTTAGTTAAGTCTATAGCACTTTTATTATCACACTTTAATTCTACACTACTTTGTTGCATGCCAAAATCTTCTAACGTTTGTGACATCCAAAGTGCTTGGGCACAACAACTACCTAGTGCAATATATTCGGCCTCGGTAGTGGAGAGGGCAACAGAATTCTGTTTCCTACTCGACCATGAAATAAGTGAAGGGCCGATAAAGTGACAAGTGCCACTAGTGCTTTTCCTATCTAACGAACAACCCGCATAATCAGAATCCGAAAAACCATGTAAAATAAAAGAATCATTATGAGGATACCATAATCCTAATTTGGATGTTCCAATGAGATATCTAAAGATACGTTTCACCGCTTTTAAATGTGACTCTTTAGGATTAGCTTGAAATCTAGCGCATAAACAAACGGCAAACATAATATCAGGTCTAGATGCGGTTAAATACAATAAAGACCCTATCATACTTCTATAAAGGGTTTGTTCAATTGAAACACCACTTTCATCTTTTCCTAATTTTAGAGAAGTACTCATAGGAGTGTTTGCATGCTTAAGATTTTCAAATCCAAATCTTTTTAACATATCATGAATATATTTGGTTTGACATATAAAAATTCCATCATGTTTTTGTGTAATTTGAAAACCTAAAAAATATGAAAGTTCACCAACCATACTCATTTCAAATTCATTTTTCATAATTTGAACTACTTCATTACACAACTCTTCATTAGTGGCTCCAAAAATAATATCATCAACATAAATTTGTAAAATAACTAAATCATGATTAATTTGCTTAATGAAGAGTGTAGAATCAGCACTTCCAATTTTATAATCGTGCTTCAACAAATATTGAGTTAATCGATCATACCAAGCACGAGGCGCTTGTTTTAATCCATAAAGCGCTTTATCTAATTTATAAACATGATTTGGATATTTTTCATTTATAAAGCCAGGGGGTTGTTCTACATAAACCTCCTCTTTTATATACCCGTTTAAAAATGCGGTTTTGACATCCATTTGATATAATTTAAATCTTTTAAAACAAGCAAATGCAAGAAATATTCTAACCGCTTCTAATCTTGCTACGGGTGCAAAAGTTTCATCAAAATCTACCCCTTCAATTTGTGCATAACCTTTTGCAACTAATCTGGCTTTATTTCTAACAATTCTAGATTCATTATCCATTTTATTTTTAAAAATCCATTTAACACCAACTACAGGACGATTTTTGGGTCGTTCTACAAGATTCCAAACCTTATTACGTTCAAATTGATTAAGTTCTTCATTCATAGCTAAAAACCAAAATTCATCATTTAAAGCGGTGGAAACATCTTTTGGTTCTATTTCAGAAACAAAACAAAGGTTTGAAAATAAGACATGTAGCGATGAACGAGTACTAACCCCTTTTTGTGGATCTCCAATGATAAGCTCCTTTGGATGATCCTTTGAGAATCTTAATTCACTTGGAGGCACATATTCCTCTCTTTCTTCTTCTCTTTCTTCTTCTCTTTCTCCTTCTCTTTCTTCTTCTCTTTCTTCTTCATTTTCTCCAAGTTCTTCATCATCGTTCTCCACCGTGGGAAGGATTTCATCTTCGTTTCCTGTAATTTTCTTTTCTACACATGAAGCAAACTCATCAAACCTAACATGAATAGATTCTTCAACTATTTTAGTTCTTTTATTAAAAATTCTATATGCTTTACTCGTTGAAGAATAACCAATAAAAATACCTTCATCACATTTTTCATCAAATTTTCCTAAAGAATCTTTAGAATTTAAAATAAAACATTTACAACCAAAAACTTTGAAATAAGAAACATTTGGTTTTTTACTAAATATTAATTCATAAGGAGTTAATTTTAAAATAGGGCGAAGCATTACTCTATTAATTACATAACATGCCGTGCTAACCGCTTCAGCCCAAAAAGATTTTGATAATTTGAATTCAGATAACATTGTACGGGCTAATTCTTGAAGAGTTCTATTTTTCCTCTCCACTACACCATTTTGCTGTGGTGTGCGTGGAGCGGAAAATTCATGTTTAATTCCTAACTCCGTACAAAAAGAAATAAACTTTTCATTTTCAAATTCTCCTCCATGATCCGATCGTATGCGTTTAATTTTTAACTCAAATTCATTTTGGATACGCAAACATAATTTTGAAAATTCTGAAAAAGCATCGGATTTGGAGGTTAGAAATAAAGTCCAACAAAAACGAGAATAATCATCAATCAGTACAAATGTGTATTTTCTACCTCCTAAGCTAGAGATTCCAATTGGCCCAAATAAATCCATATGTATTAATTGAAGTGGCCTAGTGGTAGAAATAATGTTTTTACTTTTGAAAGATGATTTTGAAAATTTTCCTTTTTGGCAAGGCACACATAGTGGAGAAGATAAATTTCCATTTAATAAAGGTAATCCTTTAATTAATTTATCTTTTGAAAGTTTAGTAATTAACTTGGCACTAGTATGTCCAAGTCGCCTATGCCATAAATCTAATTCATCGTTTTTTGATAAAAAACATTTCAAAGTAGAATTTGAAAAATCTAGAAATTTAATCATATAAACATTATGACATCTTGGTGCGGTAAAAACAATTTCATTTGTTTTGGAATTAATAATTTTGCACAAATTTGTAGAAGATTCAAATAAAACATTTAAACCTTTATCACATAATTGACTAATGGAAATCAAATTATGTTTTAATCCTTCTACAAATAAAACATTAGAAATTGAAAAATTTTCGTTACCCACAACACCGATGCCGATGATTTTTCCTTTTCCATTGTCTCCGAATGTAACAACTCCTCCTTTCTTCATCTCCAGGCTAAGGAACTTCTCTTTATTGCCCGTCATGTGTTTTGAACAACCCGAGTCCAAGTACCACACGTCTTCTTTGTCCTTAGCCTGCCAACACACCTAGAAAGAGGAGGTAAGTAAAGATCTGGTTACCCAAGTGGTTCCACCCATGGTATAGGTAGAAGCCTTAGGTACCCAGATTTGTTTTATTTTACTCTTTCCTTCCTTCCAGCAAGAGTCCGTAGTGTGACCAAATCTATTGCATTTGGCACATGTAATGTATTTAGAAGAGTATAAATTTTTTGGACATTTACTGGATGAGGATGCAGTATTTGATAATTCATTAATTTTAAAATTTTTAAAAGTAATTTTTCTGAACTTTTCACTGTCGCCGGCGACAGTGGTTGTCGCCGGGCGACAGCTTCCAGATGTGTATCCGAGCCCAAACCTTCCAGATCCATGGCGTTGGTATCCTAAGATCATATCCAGTGATCTTCGGCCCATTCCAAATTTTTTCATGGCTAGTGTTAAGTCATGAATCTGGTTTCTCATTTTTGTATTTTCGGATACAAGATATACGCATCTATTTTCAAAAGATTTCTTTTCCTCATGGACTTTGGAAATTGAAGATTTCAGATCTCTCTCTAAGATCTCATTCTTTTTAGTAAGTACTTTTATTGTAGAATGAGATTTGGAAAGAGATTCTTCAAGTTCACTAATTCTTCCCAAAAAGTGATCACACTCTTGACAAGAAATATCTCTTTTTCCAATAGTCTTAATTTCATTTAACAATTTTTTGTTTTCTTTAAGTAAAATTCCATTTTCAGATTTAAGAAGATCATTATCTTGTAAACTCTTTTCAAAAAATTTGCAAGTCGTTAAAAATTCAGAATATAATTCATCATAGGTTGGAGGAGTTACCTCAGTGTCGCTTTGGACACTGCATTCGTCATCAGATATGACGCTCTTTCCCATTAAGCATATGTTGGCCTCCTCTTCTTTACTTGAGTCTGAAATGCTTCCATCCTCAGAAGTAGTATCATCCCATGTTTCCGCCTTCAACACTTTCTTCGATCCTTTGTGCTTCTTTTCTTTAATTTCTTTCAAGTACTTTGGACACTTGCTTCGAATGTGTCCTAACTTCTTGCAGTGATAGCACTCCGGTGGCGGTCTCTCTTCCTCCTCATCGCCTTCCTTTCCCTTTTTCTTCCTAAAAGTCTCCTTCTTAAAATACTTTTTAAACGAATTCCTTCTCTCCGGATTTTTCATAAATTTTCTAAACTTTTTGACAAATAAGCTCTCCTCATCTTCTTCATCCTCCTCAGAATCACTAGTTTCTTCCTTCTTAGATTTTAGAGCCAATCCCTTCTTCCTTGGCTCCATATACTCTTGTTGTTGAATTCTTAATTCAACTTCATGAGTTTTCAAATTTCCAATAAGGCTCTCTAATTTTAAAGTCTTAAGATCATGTGACTCGGAAATTGCAGTCACTTTAGGATTAAACTTCGGGGGAAGTGATCTTAAGATTTTTCTTACCAAATCTCCATTTGAGAAAACCTTTCCTAGCACCTTTGAGTCGTTCACGATTTTTGTGAATCGTGTGTACATCGTATCAATCTCTTCATCTACCTCCATTTTGAACCTTTCAAATTCAGACTCCAGTTGAAATAGCTTTGAATCCTTTACCTGCGAAGTACCTTCATGAGTGATTTCTAACAAATTCCAAATTTCAAAAGCAGTGTTACAAGCACAAACTCTATTAAATTCAGTGCGATCCAGTGCGCAAAATAAGGCATTCATGGCTTTTGCATTGTTCTTACATTTTAATTTGTCATTATCATCCCACTTGTCTTTGGGTTTATCCATAGTTACTTCTCCTACAATATATGTTGGAGAAGTGTAACTAGATTCTACCATATTCCAGACTTCTATATCTAGCGCAATTAGAAAACAACGCATACGTGTTTTCCAATAATTGTAGTCTGTGCCCGTGAAAAGTGGTGGCCTACTAATTCCTTGCCCCTCAACGAACGCGTGATCATTGTGCGCCATTACTCCCGGTGGTAAAACCGTTTTGGAGTAACCTGCCTCTGATACCACTTGTTGGATCGTATGACGCCCTTAGAGGGGGGGGGGGGGTGAATAAGGGTGTGTCTAAAAATAATTTTTTTTTGACTTAATAATTTTTTTAAAGAGATTTTACTTCACTAAAATATTACTTACAAATATTTTCAAATCAATGCAATTCAAGTATTAAATCAAAACACAAATTTCCAAGATAAAGATTATGCCATCAAATATGTAATTAAAGGAAAAGACATAATTATATTAATCAAGAAATTTTGAGTACAATAGAAATGATCTTAACAATGCTTAAGATCAAGGCACAATGATAATATGTAAATACAATATTTTTGATTTACCAATCCTTCTCACAAGGATCGGAAGGCTATCGCTTGTCTTTCCCAAGACCAAGCCCAAGCCTATCCTCTAGATCTTCCCAAGATCTAGACGTAGCACACAAGGCCACGATTTCCCACCAAGCCACGCAAGGACTTGGACGCTCCACACAAGGAAGCGATTTTCCCCTAAGCCGCGCAAGGACTTAGACGCCGCACGCAAGACGACGATTTCTACAACGATTACAAAATGAAAAGTGAATGAATGAAAATACAATATGAAAAACCCCCTTTAGAATTTCTGGACCAAAACAGCGAAGAGCCCTTGAGAAAGTCTCCTTGGAATGCGTGTACAATCTTCGGCTTCGCTCTCGCTTTTCTTCTTCAAGGATGGGGATTTTCGTTCTCTGGAGCTCTCTGGATTATAACACTCAGGAAGGAGGCTTAGAGAACTGAAGTGCACAATTCCACGAAGTTTGAGCCCTTTTTATAGAAAAGAGCTGTCGCCGTCCGATACCTTCTGTCGCCGAAATCCGATAGCTCCAGAGGCTGCCACGTGTCCCACTAAAACGAAGTTTCTGCGTCGTGTTGAAGTCGTGGTTGAGACGTGGGATGTCGGATATCCGATAGTACTGTCGGATATCCGATAGCCAAGGTAACCGCTGCTCGTTCTGCCGTTATCGGAAGATCGTGGGCTGTCGCAATCCGATAGTGATATCGGAAATCCGATAGCTCTTAACCGCTGTACGTGAATAAATAAGCAGGCTGTCGGAAATCCGATAGGGCTGTCGGAAATCCGATAGCGCAAAATTCTGGAAAGTGTCATTTTGCTCCAAATGAAACCATGATATTCTTGCACCTGCTATCTGCACACCATTAAATAAAAATAGGATCAAATACATCCGGGATTTGTTATTCTCAAACCGGACGAGTGCGGAACGCATGCTCCAACAGGTCTGGGTAGGACTTAGGGGGCAATTCGCCTCGTGTTGGCGACTAGGTCTAGGAAGTAGATCTAGGGGGTGCTCAAGGCCTTTTCTGGGGAAAGAAAGGCTAGAGCGGCTTGAGGCCGGATCTGGGATAGATCGGCTAAAGCCAAACGGTTCTTGGTGAGAAGAGTCGGTATAGAAAACAAAAAGAATAATTCATATTTCGCCTACGATTTTTAGCGCTATAGAAATCACAGTTTTGTAATCTTAAATTATAATGAAAATCATGTTCTCACTAGTTTGTTTTTAATTGATTTATTCCTCTTTAATTTAGATTCAAGTTAATTTAAAGAAAAACCACAAAAGATTTTATATTAAATAATAAAGTTTTAATAACCCTTATTCACCCACCCCCTCTAAGGGAGACTCACGATCCAACACCAACTCCTGCGGCAGCTCCAGTCTATCGGCCAAGGGGCCGATCCGCTCCAGGATCCTATATGGCCCCATATATCTCGGTCTGAGCTTCTTTAGTCGATGCACCCGTGTGACCTCGTGTGCTGGACGTATTTTCAAAAATAATCGGTCTCCTGCCTGGAACTCCACCTTACGATGTCGTGCGTCGTAATATTTAATTTGCGTGCTCTGCCCCTCTAGCATCCGATCACGTATCAACCGTACTTGGGCGTCCGTGTCTTCAATATATTCTGACCCCAACGCCTTCGGATCCTCATCCTGAACCTAAGATAGAGGGTTCATACATTTTCTGCCATAGAGGGCTTCGTAAGGATCCATGCCAATGCTGGATTGCTAGCTATTATTGTAGGAGAATTTGACGAGTGGCAGTAGCCTCTCCCACGGTTCCCCGATATCTAGTATGCACAGACTTAATAAATCTTCCAAAGTCTGGATGGTTCGTTCTGTTTGCCCGTCAGTCTGAGGGTGGAATACGGTGCTGAACATTAGCCGTGACCCCAGATATACCTGAACTGCCTTCCATTCCCTTGACATAAATCGACTATCTCGATCTGACATGATTGATCTGGGTACTCCATGGTATCTGATGAATTGTTCCACAAACAACCGTACTAGGACACTGACGGGAGCACTCTTTTGATGGGAATGAGTCTGGCCACCTTTGTCAACCTGTCCACAATGACCCAGATGGAGTCATGCCCAGAGTGGGAGCGAGGTAACCCGTGTACGAAGTCCATGGAGATGTACTCAAACTTCCACTCTAGCACCTGCAATGGCTGTAATAACCCTCCGAGTCTTATGCACTCGGCCTTTACCAGTTGACACGACTCACAATGGATCACAAAACAGACAATATCCCTCTTCATCCCAGGCCAGTACATCATTCTTTACATATCCGCAGTCATCTTGGTAATCCCGGGGTGTACTGAATATCTATTGTGATGAGCTTCAGTTAGAATATCCTCCCGGAGGTTATCCCCTACTGGTATGTAAGTTCTACCCCAGAAATGCACAATGTCATCCTTGAACGAATACTCCCCTACGGTGCATGATTCCAAGGCTTTGAAGACCGATTTTAATTGTGAATCACGTCTCTGTGCAGCTTTGATCCGACCTCAGATGTCACAAACTAAGCTCATCGAGGCCAGATACTCCCAGTAGACCTCTTGATCATCTCTGGATACTAGTGTGATATGCATATTGTTCAACATCTATGCAATTTTCATGGCCATCAACTGAGGTTCCTTGTCTGATGTACTAGCCCTCCTACTGAGTGCATCTGCCATCGTATTTGCTTTTTTGGGATGATAATGCATCGTATACTGATAATCACATAGAAATTCTACCCATATCCTCTGCCGGATATTTAGGTCCTTCTGGGTGTCTACGTATTTCAGGTTCTTGTGATCTGAAAAGATGTCACAGTAAACCCCATATAGATAGTGTCTCCAGATTTTTAACGCAAAAACCACGGCTCCCGTCTCTAAGTTGTGCACCAGAAAGTTCTTGTAACATCCCGTTTTGCGCTAGACCCCTCGGAGACTTGTTGACTCACCTTGGGTCGGTTTGGGCTTTCCAGTACGTGCCCGGGTTTGGATTAATTGGGGGAAATGGAATGACAGGAAAATATAATAAAAATCAGAAAAATAATGAAGTTTGCAGCGTTAGAAGAAGATTCAGCCGTTCGACTAAATTCTCTGAATTCGTCGATCTCAGAATTTAGCAGCCGTTCGACGAAATTCTCTGAATTCGTCGATCTCAGAATTAGCCGCAGATCAACAGAAATATAGTTGTTGCCGTCGTTCGACGAAAATCCTGAATTCGTCGATCTCAAATCTTAGCAGCGCCGTTCGACAAAAATCCTGAATTCGTCGAACGCCGGTCTGCTTTTATTATTTCTGCGCGCTTCCTTTCCGTCGACGAATTTGCTTAAATTCGTCGAACGCCGGTCTACTTTTATTATTTCTGCGCGCTTCCTTTCCGTTCGACGAATTTGCTTAAATTCATCGAACGCCGGTCTGCTTTTATTATTTCTGCGAATTTCCTTTCCGTTCGATGAATTTGCTTAAATTTGTCGAACGTCGGTCTGTATTTATTAAATTCTGCGTGTTCTTCTTTCCGTCACCCGATAAAGCTTATATGCTTATTTTTAGACCAGAAGTGGATACCTTGTCCAATAAGAAGCCGACACCTAACTTTGGAGTTCCAAGGCTTATTAATGCTTGTCAAATCTAATCCCACTACTCTCTCTTCTCTCTTAACAAAAGAGCTGCTGGTCTGATTACCCGATAGGTCTTCTTCTTCTTATCTTCATCATCTTCTTCCTCTCCTCCTTCTTCTTCCTCCCACTTCAGGGAAATTAGTTGGGGGAAACTTTGAAGGAGCAAAGCTAGGAGCGAGATTTGGAGCTTGGCCGACCACCACCCATGATTCCATCAAGATGAGCTCCAACCTTGGCCATAAAATCAGGTGACTTCCTCCCCTCTCCCTTGGTGCTAGCCTCATAGATCACAATAGGAGAGACGAAGGCTCAAGAGAGCTTCTCGGGTGAGCTTTAATGGTGTTTTCTTAGGAAGACCAAGTCGGAACCTCAAATTTAGGGCACCGTTCGCCGCGAGGTTCTTGGAATCATTTCTTCTCTTCAAGAGGAAGAGATGGGATTTGATTTGGGGCAAACCCATGGTCGTTGAGGGAGAGTGAGGGGAATGATTATTTAGGGATTTTAAAGGTGTAATGACCAAATTTTGTTTGGGGAAGATGATGAATAGTCCTCGGTTAAGTAGTGTTTAATTTATATCTTTTGTGATTAAATTGATGAATAACTCCATGTTAAATTATGGTTTTAAACTATATATTATGTAGTAAAGATGATAATAGCCCCTCCCTAAAGAAAGTTTTAATTAATAACATTTCACTTGGTAAATAAGGGGTGAATTTGTGCGCAGCTGGGTTCGAGCCAATTTTTAGGCTTGATTCCACTAGAATTAGACCTTGGGCTCAACATGGAAGTTGTAGCCCTCGGAAAGATCTTTCCAACGATAGGTTAGCTGTTTTCTGAAGTGACCTGTAGCTCCCTAAAAACCCAGTCGAGTGGACGGTCCAGAAAGCTGGCAGGTGGCCAATGCATGCTGTTTTGCTGTACAGATTTCTGCAGTTGCCTTCAAAGCAGATTTTTGATAGGACCCACTTGGATCTGGGTTTAGGACTCAACATGAAAGTTGTAGCCCTTGATGTTAGCTTTCCAAATTGGGGTGGATCATAATTTTTGCACAACTATAGCACCCAGAAATCCAGTTTTAGTAAACTATGTCATAACACTTCAGATCTCAGTAGTTTGTGGATTTCTCTTATTATATTGGTTGGATGCTCATGAAAATTGGTGGAGACATAGGTGATAACAATATGTACATCCTTGTTGAAATTCATAATTTATGATTAAGTAGTATTAAAGTTATTGCCGTGTTATTTCATAACTTGAAGGGGATATAAATGCTGAATGTGAAGCCTGTTTGGGCCGGACTTTTGTATGAATCATGTATATGCTAGCATTGGCGTGTGATAATGATTTTAGATTTATTTCTGTTAAGATGACCCCTTGAATGAACCTTCAATTGTAGGTGTATGTGGAATCGTAAAAAGGACATGTATGAATTAATGTTCATATCGCTTGATAATCTATTGGATGGTGTAGATTGGTGATAACCTCTCCATAAGGTTGATAGCTTTAATTGTGTGAAACACGTTGTGATTTGTACGTAAGACGATTGAATATTGGTGATATGCTGGGTATAACATATTTAGTAAAATATGAATATGACACCGTACACAAGTAGTCCTACAGATTTTCGTAGAGTAATTTCCATGATATACACTCGCCACCGCAAAAGAGTTATGATAACTCGGTATGGTTAGCATTGATGGTTTGATGTGGATTATAAGATATTGTTATATCTTATGGTGAAATTTGAAGGACCCGGTGGTTGGGGGCCTTGGATGCTAATTAGCATCGGATGAGCTGGTATGATGTGAAAGGTAAGAAGGCTCCATTCGCGAATCCTTGGGTGCTCGATAGCACAGATTATGCATGGGAATTACATGAATGTGCACGGTTTACACATGGTGGTGTAGTGACACTGGTTGGAGGATACTAGTGGTTGGGGGATTACTTGTGGCGGGTCTACGGGCTTGCTAGTCGTGACACCGACAGAAGCCGGCAGTTAGACTCTAGACCGGTTGGGTTGGACTCTTGGTGCACACCTACCCAAGTCCCCTTCTGTGTCCTTGATGGCTCCGCTGTGTGTTCTTAGCATCGAGCAGTACGCAGGGGCTCCGCTCTGTGTTCTTAGCGTTGAGGTGTACATAGGCCTAGGTCTGGTAGTGTTCATACCCACCTAGTTGTGGAGGAGCCCGGTCCACAGTCTTCGTCTGGCCACGACACGAGGTGCCTGAGTGGTTAGCTACCCTCGAAAAGTGGGAACTACAGGTCTATGTCGACATAGCAAAATGCATGGATGAGTTCATCATATCATAATCATTGCACTGCATTCATCCTGCATAATCATAGCATTGCACTGCATCAGGTCCATCATATAAATTAGTATGGGCTCTTTTATATGATGGGTCCCAAATTGGAAACCTTAACTTATAAGTTTGTATGGGCATTCATATAAGTTAAGGTACGATATGAACTGCTTACTTCTTTCTTGTTACTACTACTTGCTAACATTCTGCCATTGCTACTTATATACTTATGAACAGCTTAGTCAGTGCCATTGTAAGTACTTGGGTACTTAAACAACCGACATATATGAACAACCATTCCTGTCACCTGCTTGTATATATTATTGCTTATATTGCAGCTTTTCTTCCTTTCCTTCCACCCAGTGCCTTGGAGTCGCCGGGGGAGCGGATGTGAAGCCACTTAGTCTTTATGACTATCGGTTGCTACGTCCCTCTTTTAGGAGTGTACCTTAGAGCAGTAGTGTACGGTGCTGGAGGAGGATAGTCAGGTCAGGGTGACAGGGTCGGAGACCATGATACCTTGGCTACCGTCAGTGATAGAGGCGAGTGAGGGTTTTGAGATGTAGTCCCTGGGGCATTTAGTTTGATACTCTGATGATTTGCAGGAGCTTGTATAGCTTTCTGTCTTTCCTGGGAGAATCTTTCCACGAACTTCCGGTAGTATCTAGCAAGTCCTAGGAAACTCCGCACATCTGACGCTCATTTTAATTGAGGCCAGTCTCGCACTGCCTGAATCTTCGCCGGATCCACCGCCAATCCCGCCCGCTGATGATATGCCCTAAGAAAGCTACCTCCTTAAGCCATAATTGGCACTTGATAAACTTAGCATATAACTTATGCTCTCTAAGCCTTTCCAAAATGAGCTTCAGGTGTTGTGTATGCTCCTCCTCCATCCACGAGTACATAAGTATATCATCAATGAATACTATGACAAAGACATCTATGTAGGTTTCAAACACACGGTTCATTAGGCTCATGAATGCGGAGGGGGCATTCGTGAGTCCAAATGGCATTACCGTGAACTCGTAGAGACCATACTGACTGTTAAAAGTCATCTTCAGAATATCTTCTTCTTGAATCCGTAGTTGATAGTATCCCGATCTTAGATCTAGTTTTGAAAACCAATGCGCTCCTTCCAACTGGTCAAACAACTCGTCGATCCGGGGTAGAGCATAATTGTTCCACACAGTTAATCTGTTGAGTTCCCGGTAGTCGATGCACAACCGAAGAGTCCTGTCCTTCTTCTTTAGAAATAGCACCGGAGCTCCCCATGGTGACGTACTCGGCCTGACGACCCCTGAGTCTACTAACTCCTGCAGTTGGGTATGGAAATCCATCAGCTCCTTTGGGGCCATCCAGTAGGGTTCTCTGGATACGGGTCTAGCTCCTAGCACTAACTGAATCTGAAAGTTCTTTTCCCTGTGCGGCGGTAACCCAGGTAGTTTTTCTGGAAATATGTTGGGGACATTTTGAACTACGGGGATATCGGTTAGGGAAGTCTCTACCTCCTTCATCTTGAAGCAAACCATGTAGACTTCGTCTCCCTGTAAATGGGCCTTGACGTCCTGAGTAGATGAAATTAAGTGACGGGAGGTGGGTCTAATACCTTAGATTACTACTTCGGAGTCCTCGTGTCTGAACACAAATTTCTTCATCGGGCAGTCGATCTTGGCATAGTTCCAATGTAGCCAGTTCATGCCCAAGATCAAATCGTAATCTTTTATCTTCAAGAGTGTCGTTGGTGCTTCGAACAGCTTCCCTCTAATCTCTACGTTCATGTTGCACTTAGCGCACATTTCTATTTCCGATCAGTCTGGAAGTCACACCTTCCTTTGGATGCCTTGGAAGTGCTGCACCTGATCCAGGTCATCTACAAATTCCTCTGAGATGAATGAGTGTGAGGCACCCATATCGAACAGGGTATATGTAGGCTTGCAGTAAAATAGTACTATACCTGGGTGATTTTGTTGTTTGATTCATAATTAAAGTAAACTAAGTTTTTGCAGAGTACTAAGTAAACATGAGAGAAAAACATTAAAGTACATGTGATCACTTCTTCTAGGTTTCCGGGTTCTGCAAGGTCCAGCGCATACATCTGTTCTGGCTTTCGGCCTCTACCGTGAGGTCCTCGGCCACGACCTCATCTTCGGCCTCGGCCCTACTGTGCTGGAGGTGTTGCTGGAGGTGCTGCTGGAGGTGGAGTTGGAACCCTTTAGGGGTAGTTGATGCGAATATGTCCTGGTTGGTGACATTGGTAGCATACTTGTGGAGGAGGTACTCCTCCACCTTGTCTAGGTGGCTCTCTAATCTGTAGCGGCTGGGGAGCCTACAGTGTTGGAGGCCTCTGATCCTGCCTGAAGTCAGGACGGGGTTGTCCCCCACCCCTCCTGTGTTGTACAAACCTGCCTCTCTGATGTCCCCTGCAACCTGACCCTGCGTCTTTCGCTGGCCTTTTTCCTTTGCCTTTCACCATCAGCCGATCTGCTTCCAGCCTCCTCGCTGCTTCGATGATCCGGGCTAAACCGTAATCTGCCACATACTGCAGGGCTTGCCTGAGGTCGTCTCGGAGGCCCTTGAAAAATTTCTTGGCATACCCGGAGTCGTCCAACTGATGGGCTATGGCGAAGCGGGCTAGGTGCGAGAACTCCCGCTGATATTCCAGAACTGATAGGTTTCCCTGCTTCAAGTGCAGGAACCATTCCTCCAAGTCATCTCTAGATGTTTGCGGCACAAATTGCTCCAGCAGTGCCTCCCTGAACTCTTCCCACATAATGTTGGTCTACTCTAGGCTGGCAAAGGTGGTATCTAGGGCCAACTTCCACCACCGATTGGCATGGAATTTCATAGCGGAAACGGCCAAAGACACTGCCACATCAATCGGACAACGAATCCCAACCAGCATCTCCTGGATTGCATCCAACTATTCCTCTGTCTGCACTACCGACTCAGTCCCCACATAGGATGGTGGGGAGAGGCCTCAGAAGACACTTAACAAATTTTCCCCTGGGTTGGGGGCCTGGACAGGGGCCTGCTGTTGGGATAAGGCCTGCAGGATAGCGGCCAATGTCTATCCTAGCTCCTTTTGTTGGAATTTGGTGGGAGCCGGTGGTGGAGAGACTACATCCTGTATGGGAGGAACTATATTTTGGACGGGGGGAATCATTGCCCAGGTGGGGACGTTCACCAGAGGCTACATAAGAAAGGGTTTGATTATAAGGGTTGGCCTAAACATCTCATTTTGATGGACAATTAACGTGATTTTTCCTATGGGAACATCATTGCTTCCGCTGCTAGTTTGTCCTCAAACTAAGCTCGAGCGGGGTTGCCTATGGTTGTGGACTCCTTACTTTGGATCTAAGTTGGCTGAGCTGATACCAGTTTGTAAGACCCACTTTTTTGCATTCATTCCTGAGTCTTACTGCCCAGAACCACCGTCTTGCGGTGGCACCATTACTCCAAATGATCTCCGCCATAATACGCCGACCCTACCGGCTATTCATCATACCCAGACCAACCATAATCACAAAATTTATATATATTATAATTCACATGTCCACAATAATCATCAGATAAATAAATGTAAGAGTTGTCCGTCAGTGTGCGGAAAAGTAAAGGGCTTATGCCCGGGTACATCACACTTTCTTAGCCTCTCGCTTGGCAAAGATGAAACACTGAAGACACTGACATAGAGTAACACCCTCACGAATGTATTGTTGGATCTTGAGGCGCCCTTAGAGGGGGCGGGGGTGAATAAGGGTTTTAGAAAACTTTAATCTTTTATAGAAAACTTTAGATATTTTATTAGAAGTAAGTTAAATCAAAAGTAAAGAGATAGAAATTAGAAATGAAATCAATTTTATTAAACAAGAAAAGACATGATTATCAATTATAAAATTGATTACAAAAACTGATTTCTATGACGCTAGAAATCCAAGGTGAAATATAAAATATTCTTTTTGTTTTCTATACCGACTCTTCTCACTAAGAACCGGTTGGCTTTAGCCGATCTCTCCCCAGATACGGCCTCAAGCCGCTCTATCCCTTCTATCCCCAGAAAGGCCTCGAGCACCCCCTATATCTACTCCCTAGACCTAGTCACCAACATGAGATGAATTCCTCCCTAAGTCCTACCCAGACCTAGTCGTCAACACGAGGTGAATTTATGAACCGATTACAAAGATAAATATAAAATACAAAAGACAAATATAAAAACTCCCTATGAGGTAATCTGAAGGAGATGCCGAAGAATTGCTGAAGATCTGTAAGACCCCATTTCAGAAAGTTGGATTTCTGGAATCCAGCGCTGTCGCTGGCGATATCGGCTATCGCCCGGCGACAGCGGTCTGGCGTGAAGGCCTCTGTTGAGAGGCTATCGCTCGGCGGCAAGGCTAACGCAGGCGACACCATGACACGTGTCATGCACTGTTCGCAGCGGTGGCGTTGACTGGTCGGAGTCGGTTCTTTACCGCTGTCGCCAGGCGACAGCGGCTATCGCCGGGCGACAGCTCCAAATTGTACTTTGCAGCCGAAATCGTGGGCATTGATGGCACTTGGACTTTTGGGGCTGGTTTTGGGTTGATTGGCTCGGGAGTTGGCATAGGGAGGCCGAAACCCCTCTTCCCTTCCTTATTCACTAAGGGTTTGTTTTAAGAGAGAGAGGGAGAGCTTGGAGAAGGAGATCCAATAGTAAACCCTAGCCTAGAGCTTCGTTTTGGTGGAGCTACACTACTCTGATTCCCTCGACGTTGGTGGCTACGCGTAGAGGAGGGCAAGACGCTCCTTTCCAACCGTGCCAAAAGCCAAGCCATGGCTTCGAAGCGGCGTATAAGGGTAACGATCCTCTTTACCCTCATTGGACATGTTCTAGTCCATTTCGTGCATCGTTGAGGCCTCTACCCAAAAGGGTGAGGTCGTGGCCTCCGACTGGTCGATTTGTGTTATCCCCGTCAAATCTTGCATACATGTAGAGTCCATACGTGAAATGGACATAGGCGCGCTGTGTGAAGCCCATCCGAGATGGTTCGTCCGGATTGGTGATGCTTTTTGATATTGTGCCTGTCGGGGGAAAACTCAGTGTTGATATCCTGCTTCGTAGGACTAGAGAGTGCTACTGCATGTGCAGCAACGCCTGGGGGTGTGCCCCGGGAAGCACCCAAAGTTAGAAGCAGAAAAGGAGTTCTGTTCACTGTCGCTGGCGATATTGATTATCGCCAGGCGACAGCTCCCAGACTTGGTTCTGGTGATTTTGTGCATTCTGAGGCAGTGGGAGTGCTACTGCATGTGCAGCAATGCCTGGGGGTGTGCCCCGGGAAGAACCCACAGCTAGAAGCCAAAATGGAGTTCTGTTCACTGTCGCTGGCGATATTGGATATCGCCAGGCGACAGCTCCCAGACTTGGTTCTGGTGATGTTGTCGTGCCCACCTGTTGAGAGGACCTGAGGCCTGTGTGCCCGACCTGTGAGGGTGTCCTGGTGGATGACTTAGCGGCCCGTAGAGCCGGCTAATTGAGAATACCTGGGCTGAGGGAACGCCATACCCGCTCTTCGTGTTGTACAACGAGAGCTGTGAACAACGGGCATTTGGCGAACCTGAAACCGCACCATTGCAGCACCTGATTAGTGAGTCTCGTACAGCATGTCGGGAAGCAATGGGAAAGAGTCTTCGGACTACAGGATGTTCACAATTAAAGTACGGGGGAGCCCTGGTATTCGGGCCACCGACTTTAGCCTCGAAGGGCAGAAGCCATCAAGAGTGGATGGTGGTGGAAGGCGGAGTACACCAAAGAGTGCCTGAGAGCACGAGACGTGGAGGCCATTCCCACGTTTGTGATTGTTGCATATGTATGAACTGTTGTGGGCTTTGCTAGTCACACTCTTATATATATATATATGCTGCTGAGGTTATTTTGCAGGGATGATTAGAACTGCCACCCCCTCGAAGGGGTGGGGTCATTATAATTTGGTCAGCTTTAGCTGACCGTTGCCCTGTTTTGCCACCGTTTTTGGTGGGCTTGTTGTACAGGTGCTGGACTGAGCGGGAACATAGTGGGCTCATAGCGGGCTGAAGCCCTTGTGCTGCTGCGGCCCTTGAAGGCCTTTTTGATGTTCCTTTTGCTTTTCATGTATGGCCGGCCTGCGCGCCGATGTTGGTAAATTGTAAGGCCGTCGTGCCTAAATTTTGTGTTGTAAAACATTTATTCCTATTTTAGTAAAAGTGGACATACCTGGGTACGGGTTTTGGGGTTTATCTTGTCTCTTTTTAGCTTCCGCATAGAATGCTCTGAGTTAGGCATCGTTGTATAGTGTCGTTCGATATTTCAATTAAGTGACGTTCCCATTTGTTTTGTAGTATATGGCGTGGGGCCCCGGCCGGACCTTCTGTCATATGCTCCCGAACGGACGGGGGTGTTACAATTTGGTATCAGAGCTAGGTTCTGTATCCTTCTAAGGAATTTGTGGATGAATTCTTTTAAGGGGTGGTGAGCACGTGTGTGCGCTACCGTCGAGACGTAAAATAAACCCAAAAATTTCTACTTAGGAATAAAATGTAACAACAAACCAACAATTGTTGCATGATTTTGGAACCTAGGTGTTCCTTTTGTTGTTAGTTGTGACTGTGCTGTCGCCTAACTGTGTGATGCACTCGTGTAGGGCACTCAAAGTGCAGCGGGACCGTCGCGTCCCCATGATGTGAAGGAGAGCAGCGGGTCTGCTGAGGCTCCTACACCTCCGTCTGCTGAGATGGTTCGGCTAGTTACAGAAGCCGTTCTAGCTGCGTTGAATGGCCAGCCTGAAAGGCAAGGTCAACCGTCGGTGCAGGAAGTGGCCCCAGAGCCACTAAGAGTGGAGCAGGTCCCCGTGAGGCATGCTGCTGAGCAACAACTGAAGCACTTCCTGGGATTTTGACCTCCTCCATTTACCGGGGTTGAATCCCCAGCTGAGGCCGAGGACTGGCTGTCGCATGTGGAGCGAATTCTGACAGCGACACAGTCGGATGAAGCGCAGAAAGTGACCTTCGCTACCTTCTTGTTGGAAAAGGAAGCCAGGCGGTGGTGGGATGAGGTAGAGAGGCGCCAGTTCGCGGGGAGGCGACTGGTTGATGTGCCGATGGAAGAGTTCTCGAAAATCTTCCTGGCAAGGTATGTGCCTCCGTCGCAGCAGATTGCGATGGAGAACCAGTTCCTGGCTCTGATGCAGGGTGATAGACTGGTTGACGACTACCTGTATGAGTTCACCCGCCTCGGGCGTTACGCTGGAACTTCTTTCAATGACGAGGGGAGAAGGGTCAACAGGTTCTACGATGGCTTGCGTAGTGAGTTGCGGTACCTTCTGACAGGGCCGTTGACGCAGGGTTTCATGACCCTCGTTAGTTCAGCCTGAGCGCTTGAGCAGGACATGCTCAGGGAGAAGGGCAAGGTGGCTGTGGTCGAGGCAGTGCCGGAGGGCAAGGCGCCGAGTGAGGCGAAGTTGCGGAGGTTGAATCACTGGAAGAAGGCTCGATTATCTGGGCCGGCTCCCTCTGCTTCGGGCGCGTCATCTGGACGTGGCCCTCTTATTTGTTTTACTTGTGGCAAGCCTGTCCATTTCTCTCGGGATTCCCACAGTGGGCTTCCAAGGTCAGATAAGAAGACTGGGCCATCTTTTTCTGAGAAGGGGAAGGCGGCTGAGTCCACTGCCTCCCGTATGGCTCCCCCGCAGCCCAGAGTCTTCAGTCTTGGTCAGCAGGAGGCTATCAAAGCCAAGGACGTCATGACAGGTATAATTTAAGATACAGTCCTTACTGTTTTATATACCTGTTTTAGTGTTCATGCTAACCTTGTTTCGCGGCGTAGGCTTTGTTTATATTTTAGGCGTTCCCGCAAGAGCGCTTTTCGATACTGGAGCTTCGCACTCCTTCTTATCGTCGGACTTCGTCCAATGTATTGGTGCGCCGTCGATTACTTCTGCAGATGGACTGGAGGTCCTACTGCCGAATGGATATTTTATGCGTGTGGAGAGGAGTTGCTGTGTGAAAGTTCTAGTTGGAAGTCAGGAGTATGGCCTGAAAGCATCGTTGCTCCCTCTTGTTGAGTTCGATGTAATCTTCGGCATGGACTGGCTGTCGGAATAGCATGCGTACATCGATTGCACCACCAAGGAGTTGAGGTTTGGGCAGTGTGCCGATCGTGAGACGGTCTTTGCGGGCATGCGTGGATCAAGCAAGATGCTGATGTTTGCTCTCCAGGTGTCCAAGGCAGTGCGTCAGGGAGCAGAGTTATTCTTTGCTCTAGTGGAGGCTTCAACGCCGAGGCCCAGCCTAGTGGATGTTCCGGTAGTTTCAGAGTTCCCCTATGTGTTCCCTAGTGATCTCCCCGGTGCTCCACCGCAGCGGGAGATAGATTTCACGATTGAGTTGGTGCCAGGCGCTAAGCCTGTGGCCCGCTCGCCGTATCGTATGGCTCCGAAGGAGTTGGCGGAGTTGAAGCTGCAGTTGCAGGAGCTGCTTGAGCAGGGCTACGTGCATCCGAGTTCCTCACCTTGGAGTGCACCGGTCCTCTTTGTCAAAAAGAAGGACGGTAGCCTGCAGCTTTGCATCGATTATCGGGAGCTGAACAAGCTGACCGAGAAGAACAAGTATCCTCTTCCGAGGATAGACGACTTGTTCGACCAGCTCGTTGGTTCGACAGTATACTCGAAGCTGGACTTGAAGTCCGGCTATTATCAGGTGCGGATCAGGGAGTGCGACATCCCGAAGACTGCCTTCAGTACAAGGTACGAGCAGTATGAGTTCACCGTGATGCCGTTTGGGCTGTCTAATGCGCCTTCGGTGTTTATGGACTTGATGCACCGGACTTTCTGAGAGTACCTCGATCGGTTTGTGGTCGTCTTCCTTGACGACATACTAGTCTACTCTCAGTCCGAGGAGGAGCACGGTGATCACCTGCGAGTAGTCTTGGAGGTTCTGAGGAGGAACCAGCTGTATGCCAAGTTCTCGAAGTGCGAGTTCTGGCTACCTTCTGTGGCGTTCTTAGGCCATGTGGTTGGTGGAGCGGGTGTGGCGCTAGATCTGGTGAAGGTTGCGTCCATCAGGGAGTGGCCTGTTCTTTCTTCTGTAGCGGAGGTCCGTAGCTTTCTGGGGCTGGCCGGCTATTACATGCGCTTCGTGGAGAACTTCTCACGGATCGCGCTGCCTCTTACGACGCTGACATGGAAGATGTAGGAGTTTATTTGGACGCCCGCGTGTGCGCAGGCTTTCGAGGAGTTGAAGCGGCGGCTTACCACGGCTCCGATCTTATGTTTGCCTTGCGGCATGGAAGGCTACGAGATCTACACCGACGCTTCTGGGAGCGGCCTTGGCTGTGTTCTGCAGCAGCATGGCAAGGTAATAGCGTACGGCTCTCGCCAGCTGAAGGTGCACGTGCGGAACTATCCGGTCCATGACTTGGAGTTGGCGGACGTGATATTTGCCCTGAAGCTTTGGCGGCATTATGTGTATGGCTTGAAGATCGACATCTTCACGGACCATAAGAGCCTGAAGTACCTTCTGACGTAGAAGGGGCTAAATATACGGCAGCAGAGGTGGATGGAGTTCCTTGGGGACTACACCTTCGAGATCCACTATATTCCCGGGAAGGGGAATGTTGTCGCAGATGCGCTCAGTCGCAGGGCCCCAGCGCAGGCCAACTGGATTCAGATGCATGATGAGCACCTGATACGTGATCTGGAGGCCTTGGGTATTTCTTGCGTAGAGAAGAGGAGCAGTGCCGGTGCCTGTTTGAGTTGGACTGAGGTACAGTACGACCTCGCAGATAAAGTCTGCCAGGCTTTAGAACTTGATTCGAGTTTAAAGCGCTACGCGGAGGAGGCTGGTGGTGGGTCGGATGCATGATGGGTTGCTGTGGAGAGGCGACCGGTTGTGCGTCCCCAAGGTGGGTGAGCTGCGCGTTGAGTTGATGTACGAGGTGCATCGTACCAGGTATTCAGTTCATCCGGGGAGCACGAAGATGTACAAGGACATGAAGGTCCTTTTTTGGTGGCCGGGTATGAAGAGGGACATCGCTCACTACGTGGCCAAGTGCCACACTTGTGCGCTAGTGAAGGCGGAATGTCAGAAGCCCGGTGGCTTTTTGAAGTCATTACCGGTTCCAGAGTGGAAATTCGATGACGTTTCCTTGGATTTCGTGCATGGGCTACCGAGATCGCAGTGTGGGAACGATGCCATCTGGGTAGTCGTAGACCGGCTGACGAAGGTGGCGCACTTTATCCCCAACCGGAGGGATGACTCGGTGGAGAAGTTAGCGAAGCTGTATGTTGATACAGTAGTACGACTGCACGGTGTGCCCCGTAGCATCGTCAGTGACAGAGATGGATGCTTTACTTCGAGCGACTGGAGGCTAGTCAACCATCTATTGGGTACGAAGCTGCAGTTTAGCACGGCCTTTCATCCTCAGACGGATGGCCAAACTGAGCGTACCAATAGGACGATGGAGGACATGCTCCGGATGTGCGTCCTAGATTTCGGCAAGGGGTGGGAAGATCACCTCTTCCTTGTTGAGTTCGCATACAACAACAGCAACCAGGCGAGTATTCAGATGGCGCCTTTCGAGGCCCTCTATGGCAGGAAGTGCCGCACTCCCTTAGCTTGGGCAGAAACGGGCGAGACGAAGCTCTTCAAGAGGAAAGACGTCGAAGAGGCGACTTCAACGGTACGTATGATCCGGGAGAGGCTTTTGGTTGCGCAGGATAGGCAGGCGAAGTACTATAATGTGAAGCACCGCGATGTCCAGTTCGTCGTTGGCGATTGGGTTTACTTGAAGATCAGGCCGTTCAAGGGTGTATCCAGGATTCGAAGCTTGAAAAAGCTGAGTCCGAGATACCTTGGACCGTTTGAGATCATCGAGCGCGTCGGCGAGGCGGCTTATAGGCTTGCACTATCGGCGAAACTGAGCGGGCTACACGATGTATTCCACATCTCCGTGTTGCGGAAGGAAGTGCAAGAGCCTACGCAGGTGGTCGCGGCGGATCAGGTGCCCGTGGATAGTGGGCTTAAGACGGCGGTCAGGCCCGTTAGCATCGAGGATGTTGACGTGCGTCAGTTGCGGAACAGGGCAATCCGTATGGTAAAGGTCCGTTGGGACAACTGCGGTCACGAGGAACTCTCATGGGAGCGTGAGCAGACCATGATTGAGGAGTTCCCCGAGCTGTTTCAGTGACGTTTATCTCTCTTTTTCCCCTTATGTAAAGACCTTTTTGGATATATATATATATATATATATGCCTGTTTTTACAAATTTCGGGACGAAATTTTTATAAGGAGGGGAGGGTTGTAAGACCCCATTTCAGAAAGTTGGATTTCTGGAATCCAGCGCTGTCGCTGGCGATATCGGCTATCGCCCGGCGACAGCGGTCTGGCGTGAAGGCCTCTGTCGAGAGGCTATCGCGCGGAGGCAAGGCTAACGCAGGCGACACCATGACACGTGTCATGCACTGTTCGCAGTGGTGGCGTTGACTGGTCGGAGTCGGTTCTTTACCGCTGTCGCCAGGCGACAGCGGCTATCGCCGGGCGACAGCTCCAAATTGTACTTTACAGTCGAAATCGTGGGCATTGATGGAACTTGGACTTTTGGGGCTGGTTTTGGGTTGATTGGCTCGGGAGTTGGCATAGGGAGGCCGAAACCCCTCTTCCCTTCCTTATTCACTAAGGGTTTGTTTTAAGATAGAGAGGGAGAGCTTGGAGAAGGAGATCCAATAGTAAACCCTAGCCTAGAGCTTGGTTTTGGTGGAGCTACACTACTCCGATTCCCTCGACGTTGGTGGCTACGCGTAGAGGAGGGCAAGACGCTCCTTTCCAACCGTGCCAAAAGCCAAGCCATGGCTTCGAAGCGGCGTCTAAAGGTAACGATCCTCTTTACCCTCATTTGGACATGTTCTAGTCCGTTCTGTGCATCGTTGAGGCCCCTACCCAAAAGGGTGAGGTCGTGTCCTCCGACGGCTCGATTTGTGTTATCCCCGTCAAATCTTGCATACATGTAGAGTCCATGCATGAATTGGACGTAGGCGCGCTGTATGAAGCCCATCCGAGACGGTTCGTCCGGATTGGTGATGCTTTTTGATATTGTGCGTGCCGGGGGAAACTCCGTGTTGATATCCTGCTTCGTAGGACTAGAGAGTGCTACTGCATGCGCAGCAACGCCTGGGGGTGTGCCCCGGGAAGCACCCAAAGTTAGAAGCAGAAAAGGAGTTCTGTTCACTGTCGCTAACGATATTGACTATCGCCAGGCGACAGCTCCCAAACTTGGTTCTGGTTATTTTGTGCGTTTTGAGGCAGTGGGAGTGCTACTGCATGTGCAGCAATGCCTGGGGGTGTGCACCGGGAAGCACCCACAGCTAGAAGCCAAAATGGAGTTCTGTTCACTATCGCTGGCGATATTGGATATCGCCAGGCGACAGCTCCCAGACTTGGTTCTGGTGATGTTGTCGTGCCCACCTGTTGAGAGGACCTGAGGCCTGTGTGCCCGACCTGTGAGGGTGTCCTGGTGGATGACTTAGCGGCCCGTAGAGCCGGCTAATTGAGAATACCTGGGCTGAGGGGACGCCATACCCGCTCTTCGTGTTGTACAACAAGAGCTGTGAACAACGGTCTTTTGGCAAACCTGAAACCGCACCATTGCAGCACCTGATTAGTGAGTCTCGTACAGCATGTCGGGAAGCAATGAGAAAGAGTCTTCGGACTACGGGATGTTCACAATTAAAGTACCGGGGAGCCCTGGTATTCGGGCCACCGACTTTAGCTTCGAAGGGCAGAAGCCATCAAGAGTGGATGGTGGTGGAAGGCGGAGTACACCAAAGAGTGCCTGAGAGTACGAGACGTGGAGGACATTCCCACGTTTGTGATTGTTGCATATGTATGAACTGTTATGGGCTTTGCTAGTCGCACTCTTATATATATATGTTGTTGAGGTTGTTTTGCAGGGATGATTAGAACTGCCACCCCCTCGAAGGGGTGGGGTCGTTATAATTTGGTCAGCTTTAGCTGACCGTTGCCCTGTTTTGCCACCGTTTTTGGTGGGCTTGTTGTACAGGTGCTGGACCGAGCGGGAACATAGCGGGCTCATAGCGGGCTGAAGCCCTTGTGCTGCTGTGGCCCTTGAAGGCCTTTTTGATGTTCCTTTTGCTTTTCATGTATGGCCGGCCTGCGCGCCGATGTTGGTAAATTGTAAGACAGTCGTGCCTAAATTTTGTGTTGTAAAACATTTATTCCTATTTTAGTAAAAGTGGACATACCCGGGTATGGGTTTGGGGGTTTATCTTATCTCTTTTCAGCTTCCGCATAGAATGCTCTGAGTTAGGCATCGTTGTATAGTGTGGTTCGATATTTCAATTAAGTGACGTTCCCGTTTGTTTTGTAGTATATGGCGTGGGGCCCCGGCCGGGTCTTCTGTCATATGCTCCCGAACGGACGGGGGTGTTACAAGATCGTTGAAGTCCAAGCGTCCGTTCTTCGCGAGTTAGCGTGTTGATCCAAGCCTCATTTGATTCCTCCTTTTGAAATTTAGTGGGAGATCCTTTGTGGTCTGGAAATACGACCCTCACAAATAATTCAGAGTGCTGGAATAGGGTTCCTTAGCATTGGATGTTGGAGAAGATGAAATCCACCTATTTATAGGACTGGATGCTAATGCCGGCGTTAAGGCTAATGCCTGGCGTTGACCCGGTATAGAAATGTTTTGATGGCTCGGATCTTCAAAATAGGAAGGAGATTCTGCATCTTTGGAAACATTCATTTTAGGCAACCTTGACGCTGGTGTTGAGTCTAACGCTTGGCATTGAGTCAAATCATTCCCAAAATGCTCCTGCAATCACGGCATCTTTCCTCCATGCCATTTTCATCTTGGTGGGAATGAAAGTCAATGCTGGCGTTAAGAGTTAACGTCGGGCGTTAGCTCTCTTCCATTCTTTTCAGTTTGTGAGCAAATCCAGACCAACAACAGCAACCTAGTGTCATCTTTGTTCAAACGTGCATGCTAAAAAACACAATGGCAAACAAGATCAAATACAAGTATGATTTGTTATTCTAAAATCAAAGGGATGCGGAAAACCATGTTCCAACAATCTCCCCCTTTTGATAATAACAAATCCAATAGTGATAAATCAGATTCATATATAAGAGAGATGTGTTTTTAGAATGATATATGACACTAAGCAATATTGAGACAATAATTAAGAATTATAGATTGTTAAAGTATGCTCCCCCTACATAAGTACTCCCCCTTAGTGTATGCTCCCATAGACTAGATTCATGCTCCCCCTTAATCTAGTGAATCCTACTCCTTTAATCATTACGATTTATCATTTTATTCTCCCCCTTTTGTTATTAGCAAAAGTGGGTGGAGTTGAAACAAAACTAGAAGAGAGAAGACAAAAGTTGGGGCATAACTAAGAGAGGATTAAGAGTTCTTTTATACATAAGGTAAGTCTTGGTCGAGCTAAGGGAGAGAGCAGCACAGCGAAAAAAAGCTATGATAAGCGTGAAAGAACACCATTCCATTTTTTTTTACCAAAGGAATTCTACCACTTGCTTTTCAAAGTGAAATTTTTAAGAAACTTGTTAGAAGAAATGCAATATAGTTTGACAAGCACAAGTGAAGAAGAATCTTAGAAGTAAGCATGATAAACCATGGTAAAAGAAATACATGATCAAAATAGAAATGCGGAAAACAAAAACAAAACAATTAAGAGTAGTATTTTTGTTATAGTTTGACCATTCCAACAATATGTCTAGGCTCTTCACATTTGAGCATTTAACTTTGAAAATTTTCATAACTAATAGGCAAGCGTGATTTAACATATTCAAAAAGATAATAGCTACAATGTAACCAATTCGTATTTCAAGTAAAGAAAACATTATAGAAATCTTGCATTGCAATATAGTGCTTTTACTTAAGTTTCTAGAGAATTATGTAATTTTGCATTAGGATCCAATTCTCATGAGTAGAAGCTTTATGAAAAATAATGATGTGTGCATAAGGTGTCTTGATAAAAGTATACAAATGAAATAATCAAAACACATGACATATGTAATGAAATAGTAACAACAATATTAAGATTGTAATCTTATAATTACTTTCACACATCAATTTTAGAATAAAATTTCAAAGCACATAAAAGGAGTACAATTACCATGGTGCTTCACCCACACAATGCTCATTAAGACTTATCAGGGAGCGAAGTATTGCTTGAGGGATCACAAAAGCACTTTTATAAGTTTTTTTTTTAGTTTTTAGTGATCCGGGGTACAAATAGAAGTGATAAAAAGAATATGTTTGCACAAGACACTTTACAATTCTTTCCAAGGTGCTCAACCTCACAATGCTCATTAAGACTTATCAGGAGGGCGAGTAGTGTTTGCTGGAGTTATCTTTGGCATATTTTTTGTATGTTTGGGCCAAATGTCTCTGAATTCACTTGTTGTTGCAAACATTAATAATATTGGAATAACATTTTTAGGTGTGCAAGAAATTTATTTTTTGAAAGACAGTGTAGGTAAGTGAGACATACAAATTAATTTGATAAAACTATGACACTACACAATCATGCAAGACTAAGATTATGAGCACATGTAGATTACCAAAATAGTGAGTGTATGAATCATTGATTAACATAAAACATTACCCATACTTAGAGGCATGCTAGGCAATCATACACAATTTTCTATTGACTATTTCATTGCACATAATCAGATGAAGGTCAAGGCATGAAGATAAAACAATGTTTAGGAAATTTGAAATTAAAATTAGACATTGAAGACAATCTTTAAGTGTATGCCCAATCAATTTTGACCATTTGTAACAAAATAACTAAAATGTTTGCTCTTGTGAAGTCTTATAGTCAAACCATAGTTTTGTAAATGTTTAAAGTAAAACAAATAATAAAATATATTTTTGATCATTTTGAATTATTTGATTTTTTTTGGAATAAAATAACCAAATTAATAACAACATAATTTCAAAACTGAGAAAAGAAACAGAGAAAAATCATTATAAAAATACCAGAAATAGTGTAAAGAAACAGAATTTCAATTTGGCAAAAAGGGCTAACGCATGACGTTAACTTCTTAACGCCCAAGCAGAACACTATTTTTTGAGATTTTTTGAAAAAAATTCTTTGAAATAGGTAGTATGTATATAGACCTTCTTAGTGTAGAAAATTCAGAAAATTTGGAGATAATTAGAAGGCTATTTAAGCATGTTTTATTTGTGAAAAGAAATGACTTTTATATTTTTATTTGGTTTTCAAATATTTGTGTTTTACAATATTATTAAAGCTCAAAAATGATAAAATATGCAAACACAAGAGAAGCATGTTCAATCATAAAGAGTATAATTATAAAGAGTGCATGCAAAACCTATGATATAGGTATGTCCTAGATTATAATACCCTAACTACATGCCTACACACTAGCCCCGTACTAAGTGACGGATGGGCATGAGGAGTTGCACACATGTTGTAGGTTGGGGTGTTAATCCCATATGCACACACTAGAGAATGCTCAACCTAGCACCTTTCCCCCTAGTGCCTCAAAAGGCCCCACTGGAACCCTCCTCAGTTAAGGACAAGACATGACTTAAAGGTTAGGTCGTCTAATGCATACAATCATATGCCCTCGCTATTGTGAGACACATAATGTGGGTGAATGATCATGGACATCCTGAGCATTTTGTCTTATGTAAACAATTTGTAAATTATGGCCTTTTGTATGAGAGATTGATTTCTAATTATATTTTAAAGCAACATAGTTATTATGAATTTTAACTTTTAATTGTTCTACTTTAAGATGAATTCATTATGACATTATTTGATAGCTAGCATGAATGATAATATTTATTAATTGATAATGCTACAATGATGAGTTTGATATAATGTTGCATGTAATAGTATTTCAGTTTTAGACATAGGATAAAGAGATGATTCTAATTGATTTTTCCTTAGGAATATAAGTTTATTTTATGGTCTACATATAAATGAGATACATGCAAAACAAAATTGATTCATATACAAATCATGATCACAAACTATATGTTGAAAGCAATAAGATCTTTTGATTTTGCATGATCATTAATTTTTATCTCATAGAAATTTAGGTACTCATAATTAATTATTCATAATTGTGTAGGTGAAGTATGTAATACAATTCATATTCATCTTTTTTCAAAATATTTTAGAGTAAGATGTGAGGTGAATAATGAATATAGTGAGAAACTATTTTTGGTTATTTTGAAAAGTTTTTGTAAATTTTCTCTTTGAATTTTTGAATATTCACCAAGACATATATATAATTTTCTTAACTTTCAAATTTCATTGTTCTATTTTTCTTTAACATAACATCTCATGGTATAACTAGCATAGTCATTGATTTCTACTTATAGTAAGTGAAAATGCTAGATGAGAAGTTATGATAACAAGGTGAAATTTTATGTAAAGATTACAAGCATATAATTTGTTGGAAGAGGACACGGGAGCCTGTGACATAAAATCCGTAGACACAAAAATTGACGAAAAAGAAAAAAAGTGAGATAACTTCTAAACGGAGTTGAATTTTGGTAATTTTGAGGGTCAAAATGAACTCAAACGAGCAAAGCTCTTTTGCCATTGCATAGAGCTTCTCAACCTCATTTCAAAAAGTTATTGTGGGCAAAATTCTGACAAGCGGATCAAAAGTTATGATCGTTTGAAGCTTTGGTCGAAATCTCGCATATTTTATTTATTTATTTATTTTTATTTTTAGAAAAAAGTTATCATAGGCCTATATTATTTTCTGAAAGTGCAAGATAATGATAGTTTTCTTTTTCGGTTATCGCAAGAGTATGCATGGGTCTATAATCAATTTGATCTTTGCTAGACTTTGGTTGGACTTAGCAATTTAGAGTGGATCTTGGACTTCCCGAGGTCTATCCTGTGAAGGGTTCGCACCGATACTAGGAGATATGATGGGGTGACATCCAAATCTCCATTTCTCAAGATATTTAATTGTTATTGGTTGTTATCCATACTTAATATTTAAAAATTTATAGATTCAACATTTTCCGAAAGAGAACAATTGAAGTTCATGATTTTATTAATTTAGATAAATATCTCATAACAAAATTAGAATTTGATTTGTATGGATAATATAAGATATTTATTGGTAATGTATGTAAGAAAGATAGATAGGTCACCATAATAAAATATGACGTTGAATTTTGATCAATTTGATTTTATAAACTTATTTTGCTTTTAAGAGATAAAATCATATTTCCAATACTATATAAGGTGACCATGACATGATAGCTTAAAAAGAAGAAACCAGAAAAAAAAGACATTGAAGCATATCATGAAGTAGGAATTTGTATATTTCATTTTAAAAAGATTCTACTTCATGCATATGATGATACCTAATGAATAAGAGATTTAGGTATCCAAAGGGGACCATGTGTAACGGTTCCTTTAGGTACCCAAATATAGCGAGATATTTTTTGGGGAGATGAGTATGAATGAACCCTTTTAAGTGGAGTTAATGTTTCATCATTAATTTTGGGTCTCCATTTATACTTTGGTTTCATATTCTTATATTTCAAATTTTCATAATGATTTTCAAAAGTGTTACGTATAGGAAATTTGTTAATGTTTAACTTTATGTTGGGAGAAAATAGATTTTGTAAATGATAGTGACCCGAATTTTGATTTACAAATACTTTGTGTTCCTTACTCCCATTATTAGGTTTATTCAAGATATTCATATTCATATTCAACTTTCTTTTACATATTTCTTGAGATTGTGAATTTATGTGTTGTGAATTGTTATTCATAATTTTCATAAGCAAGTTGATTTTTGATTTTAATTCCTCATTTTTTATCTTAAGATTATGTCTAGCTTTATTATAAGATATTATGCTATTTTTAAGAGTGGAGACAATTGAATCAATGTGAGTTTGATAGTCATTTCTTAATTCATCAAATGTTTCATCCATCTCTTTAATTTCAATTTTATAACTTTTACACATAGCACAATCACCTTTCAAAGATGAGTTTTGTAAGGACAGTTTTTCATTATGTTCTTTTGCAATTAAAAGTTCTTTTTCAAAATTCTTGAATTTTTCTTTAACAATATTACAATTAAAACAAGGTTTTGAGATTTCAATTTGAGAGCACGATTGAGAACAAGGTAATTCAAAATTTGATTTTATATTCACATTAGCTTTTAACTTTTTCTTTTCTAAACGTAATTTTTTATTAGCAATTTTCAATTTCTTCATTTTACGTTTAGCAATTTGTAGCATATGTAATGTGTAAACGGAATTTGTCACAAAAAGAGAAGACTTTGATTTCCTTACATTGCTATCGGAAGAGGCATGATTTGAAAAAATAGTTCCTTTGACATTTTTTTGGCAATCCTCTTCCAAAGATAATATTTCTTCTTCTCTTCCTCTTGATGTGCACTCCATTGATTCTTCATGAGAGGATCTTTCTTGAATATCCATGCAAGCTTGTATATTCTCCAGTTCTTGTGATTGTTTCATACCTACAGAAGGAGAATCATAAGTTCTTTCAAGAAAATTCCAAATCTCATATGTGGTAGGTAAATTATAAATAAGTTTGAAAATATTTTGATCTAACGCACAAAATAGACTATTTATAGATTTTGCATTTAAAACAATTTCCTTTCTAGTTAGTACGCTAGGTGGCTTTTCAATAGTAATATTCCAAACTTTTTCATCTAAATCTTTAAGAAAATTTTTCATTAATATTTTCCACCCTTTATAGTTTTTGCCCATAAATAAAGGTGGTGATAATACTTTTTCATTTATATTAAAATTTTCCCCACTAGTAGAAGCGAGATCATGATCAAGAGACGCCATTATTCCCGGTTGTTAGACCGTATTGGAATAACCTACCTCTGATACCACTTGTTGGATCTTGAGGCACCCTTAGAGGGGGGGATGAATAAGGGTTTTAGAACACTTTAATCTTTTATTGAAAACGTTTGTGATTTTATAAGAAGTAGATTGAATCAAAAGTAAAGAGATGGAAATTAGAAATAAAATCAATTTTATTAAACAAGAAGAGACATGATTATCATTTATAAATTTGATTACAAAATCTGATTTCTATGACGCTAGAAATCGAAGGCGAAATATGAAATACTCTTTTCGTTTTATATACCGACTCTTCTCACTAAGAACCGGTTGGCTTTAGCCGATCTCTCCCCAGATACAGCCTCAAGCCACTCTAGCCCTTCTATCCATAGAAAGGCCTTGAGCACCCCCTAGATCTACTCTCTAGACCCAGTCGCCAGCACTAAGTGAATTCCTCCATAAGTCCTACCCAGACCTAGTCGCCAACACGAGGCAAATTCATGAACCAATTACAAAGATAAATATAAAAGACAAATATAAAAACTCCTTATGAGGTAATCTGAAGGAGACGCCAAAGAATCGCTGAAGATCATTAAAGTCCAAGTGTGCATTCTTCGCGTTGAGTTAGCGTGTTGATCCAAGCCTCCTTTGATTCCTCCTTTTGAAATTGAGTGGGAGATCCTTTGTGGTCTGGAAATACGACCCTCACAAATAATTCAGAGTGCTGGAATAGGGCTCCTTAGCATTAGTTGTTGAAGAAGATGAAATCCACTTATTTATAGGACTGGAAGCTAACGCCGGCGTTAAGTTTAACGCTTGGTGTTGACCCAGAATAGAAATGTTTTGATGGCTCAGATCTTCAAAACAGGAAGGAGATTCTGCATCTTTGGAAACATTCATTTTAGGTAACCTTAACGCTGGCGTTGAGTCTAACGCATAGTGTTGAGTCAAATCATTCCCAAAATGCTCCTACAATCACGACAACTTCCCTCCATGCCATTTTCATCTTGTTGGGAACGAAAGTCAACGCCGGCTTTAAGAGTTAACGTCGGGCGTTAACTCTCTTCCGTTCTTTTCAACTTGTGAGGAAATCCAGACCAACAACAACAACCTAGTGTCATCTTAGTTCAAACCTGCATGCTAAAACCACAATGACAAACAAGATCAAATACAAGTAGGATTTGTTATTCTCAAATCAAAGGGATGCGGAAAACTGTGTTGGAACCTTAGTTTTTGATTTGAGTCGTGATCCATCTTTATATTTATTCTATGATCGACGGAATCCCATTAAGACAGGAGACGGGAGAAAACTATACAAGTTCTCTGGGTTCTACGAATGCCTTCCTGGGTTCAACGAACGCCTTCCTGCGATCGACGAAATATATTCAATCTGCGTTCGACGAACAGCTCAATATCTCAGCGGTCGACGAACTGTCTCAGCAGTCGACGATCTAGCCCGTCTCAGCAGTCGACGAAAAGCTACGTTCGATGAATCTTCTTCAGAAGCTCAGGTCAACGAATTCAATGCTCATA
The DNA here is from genome assembly GCA_033032865.1 of Dactylorhiza incarnata. Taxonomy (NCBI): domain Eukaryota; kingdom Viridiplantae; phylum Streptophyta; class Magnoliopsida; order Asparagales; family Orchidaceae; genus Dactylorhiza; species Dactylorhiza incarnata. Next base: position 4,914,092 of record JAWHQI010000160.1, on the reverse strand, counting down.
ACGACGAACTCAGATCGACGAATTATTATCTGCTATTATAATATCTCATTTCTTAGATCGACTAATATTTCTATATCTGATAAAGCAATATTTTGATTAAATTCTATCTATATATTACTGCCCTTTCTTCATTTGTATAAATTAATAATATAGCCGTTGCAGTGCAATAAATATTATAGTCGTTGCAGAAAAGCTAAAGATGGCAATTTATCTTCTCGAGGAATCTAGGAAATTAAAGAGACGTTATCTCTTTCCTTTTGTCGGGCAAGAATTCAAATAGCTTTGAAAGCCATCTCCAGATTATATATACAAAGAGAAGTACAGAGAAGATAATAAGAAGGCGGAACCAGAATAGGAAGAAGTGAAATATACAGAAATACAGAGAAGCAAAAAGAAGGAGCACATATACAGAGTTCTTGATAAGAACAACATATTTTATTTATCTTCTTTTTGCTAACTCTTCTCTGCAGATCATCTTTACCCTGAGACACCTATCTAGATCATTTGCTCAGGGATCTTAACTGCAGAAGAAGAAAAGAGTTATAACATCCAAAAGAAGAAGCTTCCTCATCTGAACATCAACACTAATCAAATCAGGGGGAGCTCTTCAACATCATCAAGATCCACTCTCAACAACACCATCTGGACCTCTAGAGTCTTCTCAAGCAAAGAGAAGAACAACATATTCTTTTCCCTTTCCATCTTGTACAGGGTTATAACTCCCTTCAAAGTTAACCTCTTGGTGACAGGGCACCTGAACAAAAACCTGTAGTTGGGTTAGAGCACCTGATCAAAAGCTCACTTGGTGTGTGGACACCTGAACAAAAACCCCTTGGTGGCAGGGCACCTGATCAAAAACCTGTAGTGGATTCCTACCAAGTGTGGTAGAAGAATAGATGTACCCAGGTTGATTGGGGAACTACTATATTTCTTTGTGTCTTCTGATTGCTTGGCTTATATTTTATTTCTTGTTGTTGTGCTGTGATATCTGTGATTAGTATTTTAGTTCTATAACTCACCTAACTACACATATTTATATATCACTATTTTAAATAAGCCAAAACCTTTTAACTCTCTATTCACCCCCCTCTAGAGTTAATTTAAGAATTAGCCTCACCTTCAATTGGTATCAAAGCATATCAATTGACTTTCATTTGGTATCAGAGGGAGGTTGATTTTTTATACAGGCTAACACCCGAATCATAAAGATCAATTAGTTCTTAATTTTTTTAAAACTCATGGCCCAAGAAGAATATTCAATCACAAGACCACCAATCTGTTATTTGGATCTATTTTCTTTATGGCAAGCTAGAATTAGATTATATATGAATGTCATAGATGAAGAAATTTATAACTCTATTTTGACAGGACCTCCAACTTCATCAACATCAACAGATGCTCAAAAGAAGCTGAAAAGTGTTGATGCCAAGGCTATGGATATATTAGCTCAATCAATGTCAAATGACATTTTTTAAATTGTTGCTGATTGCACTTCAGCAAGAGACATCTGGAACTCCCTCACAAGGATGGTAGCTGAACCTTCTTCCACTTTCTGTATTTATGATATAGAACCATCATCTAGTCAAAGTGAAAAAGAAGAAGAAGAACAAAAGGTTAGAAATTTCTGCATGATGGCCATAAATGGCTCAAACCACAACTCAGATGCAGAATCTGAATCTGATGAAGATAAGGTAATTTCAAGGTTTGATTCTATTTCTGATCAAGTCAAATCAGATTTTAAAATGCCATATACAGATCTAATAAAACCTGAGAAAGAAATAAAAACTCTCAGAATAGAGTTAATAGAAATAAATAATTTAACTTCTGAAAATACTAAACCTAAAGAATATTTGAAAACATCAGAAGAGAAAATTACTTCCTTGAAAAATAAATTAATTAAGGATGAAAAATTTAAACAATCTTTTAAGGAAAAAGAAGTAAAAGACACTGTAGAATTTACTGAATTTCTTTATCTTAAAATAAAATCTAGAAATCAGTTTAGTTTATCAAATTTATATTTTAATGAGATAAAAAGGCTAATATATCTAACTATAAAGCAATGCTTAACCTATTTTAATCTTTTAACTCAAATAATAATCAAACAAGCAGTTATTAGATTCATTTGAATTTTCTATCTTAAAAACAAAGTCAGATAACTTCATGTTCTTACAGACCTTCTCCAAAATCATGTTGAGCATTCTACTCAGATTGCATAGATCAGAAATGATTAGGGCACTGAGTGTGAGCCTCTTCTGATAAGGAGATTCTTTATAAGGAAGGTATCAGGCAATGTTTTTCTGATCTTAAAATTCCTTAGAATCCATTAACAGCTGTAGAAATTCTTCATATTATTAAAATCCTATTAAAAAAATCTAGGATTGTTTAAATGTTTTTAAAAGAAGAAGGATTTTAGAATTTACAAGAAGAAGAAAACAATAATATAATTTATGATTAAATATTTTCAAAAGAATAATAAATTTTTCTATCTATTTTTATTCAGCACATCTCCTCTAAGCTTTATATTTCTAATTGTTATGCTTGCAGTTATTCTATTAATTTATCCTTAGTATCCTAAACCAAATAGGGGGAGATTGTTAGAACCTAGTCTTGATTTGGATTAGGATCCCAACTCAAATAGGGGGAGATTGTTGGAACCTTAGTTTTTGATTTGAGTCGTGATCCATCTTTATATTTATTCTGTGATCGACGAAATCCCATTAAGACAGGAGACAGGAGAAAACTATACAAGTTCTCTGGGTTCGACGAACGCCTTCCTGGGTTTGACGAACGCCTTCCTGCGATCGACGAAATATATTCAATCTGCGTTCGACGAACAGCTCAATATCTCAGCGGTCGACGAACCGTCTCAGCGGTCGACGATCCAGCCCGTCTCAGCGGTCGACGAAAAGCTGCGTTCGACAAATCTTCAACAGAAGCTCAGGTCGACGAATTCAATGCTCAGAACGACGAACTCAGATCGACGAATTATTATCTGCTATTATAATATCTCATTTCTTAGATCGACTAATATTTCTATATCTGATAAAGCAATATTTTGATTAAATTCTATCTATATATTACTGCCCTTTCTTCATTTGTATAAATTAAGAATATACCCGTTGCAGAGCAATAAATATTATAGCTGTTGCAGAAAAGCTAAAGACGGCAATTTATCTTCTCGAGGAATCTAGGAAATTAAAGAGACGTTATCTCTTTCCTTTTGTCGGGCAAGAATTCAAATAGCTTTGATAGCCATCTCCAGATTATATATACAAAGAGAAGCACAGAGAAGATAATAAGAAGGCAGAACCAGAGCAGGAAGAAGTGAAATATACAGAAATACAGAGAAGCAAAAAGAAGGAGCACATATACAGAGTTCTTGATAAGAACAACATATTTTATTTATCTTCTTTTTGCTAACTCTTCTCTGCATATCATCTTTACCCTGAGACACCTATCTAGATCATTTGCTCAGGGATCTTAACTACAGAAGAAGAAAAGAGTTACAACATCCAAAAGAAGAAGCTTCCTCACCTTAACATCAACACTAATCAAATCAGGGGGAGCTCTTCAACATCATCAAGATCCACTCTCAACAACACCATCTGGATCTCTTGAGTCTTCTCAAGCAAAGAGAAGAACAACATATTCTTTTCGCTTTCCATCTTGTATAGGGTTATAACTCCCTTCAAAAGTTAACCTCTTGGTGACAGGGCACCTGAACAAAAACCTGCAGTTGGGTTAGAGCACCTGATCAAAAGCTCACTTGGTGTGTGGACACCTGAACAAAAACCCCTTGGTGGCAGGGCACCTGATCAAAAACCTGTAGTGGATTCCTACCAAGTGTGGTAGAAGAGTAGATGTACCCAGGTTGATTGGGGAACTACTATATTTCTTTGTGTCTTCTGATTGCTTGGCTTATATTTTATTTCTTGTTGCTGTGCTGTGATATCTGTGATTAGTATTTTAGTTCTATAACTCACCAAACTACACATATTTATATATCACTATTTTAAATAAGCCAAAACCTTTTAACTCTCTATTCACCCCCCCCCCCCCCCTCTAGAGTTAATTTAAGAACTAACATCACCTTCAATTGGTATCAAAGCATATCAATTGACTTTCAAACCTTATTCCAACAGAGTATTGAGGGGAAGGGGAAGTATATGGATGCATGTCATTATTGAGCTCTCGGCCAGCCTTGCCGCCCCCTTTATCCAATCAAACTCCCCCTCCCTCTACCTCAAACTGATGGCAATTGATTTCCCCAGCTCAGAGAAGGCTTGGGGAAGGGAAGTGTGGTGCCATTTGGCACCCATTCTTTATTCTTCTCCTCCATGTCTCATTTGTCCTCTTCTCCATTTAATTCAAAAATATTTTGTAATTAACCTTCTAATTTCGAAATTTCAAAGGGCTTAGGGTCTAAACATCATGAGGGCTGGCTATTTGGGTCATGGGATTGGGCTAAGTGCAATTAATTTTGAGTTTGGGCTCACTTGACCCAAATAGGCCAAATTGGGGATTTTGGGTTTGGGCATGATCCAAGCTCACCCCATCCATTGTTACTGACCCACATTGTTTCCTTAGACCCTATAGACCTATTCCAAGAGTAATTAAGTCATGGTGGGGTCACATGGGGCTTAATTGCACATAATTGCTTATAGGGGCAATTTGGGCATTTTGGTGATTTTACCCTAATCCTCCAAAATTGAATGTGCACCTTGGTTCATTTAGGTCTCATATACTCCCCTTAGGGTTTAAGAAGGGTTTTGTTAGGTCAATTCGTTCAATTGAGGGCCAATTGAACCAATAAGAGCATAAATTGAAATTTGGGGCAATTTGGTAATTTTGCCCAATTTCCCAAAATTGGTTTGTCCCAAGGGTCCAATGAGGACCCATTAGACTCCCTAAGTAATCATGGAGTGTTAGAGGTGATCAATTTGATCACATTGAGTCAATTGGAGGTCAATTGAGGAGATTAGCTCATTCAGACCAAATTGGGGCTTTTTGGTAATTGGCCCAATTTTCCAAAATTGGTCCACCACAAGGGGTCAATGTTGCCCCATTAGTATATCCTAATGGTAATAGATGGTTTGGTGTGACCAATTTGATAACATTTGGGCCAACTGAAGGTCAATTGAGGGGATTAGTACATTTAGGTCAATTTGGGGCTTTTGGGTAATTGACCTATTTTCCCAAAATTGACTAATCTCATTGGGTCCATTTTGTCTCATTAGTCTTCCCTAGTGTTTAGTCAGGGTGTGGTGTGGTCAATTTCACCATACTCAGGGCAATTGACCCATACTAGGGTGGAATATGTCAAGTTGGACCTTTAGGTGTAACTTGACCTAGTCAGGTCAAAGGCTCTTATAATGATCAAGGGGCACCCCTTTTGGTTTAAGGAACCATATATGTCACCTAACATGCCTTAAAATATCCTAGGGGTTCTCCCCATGTTTATAAGTGATGTTGGGGGTGCTTCGCCCCTTCTTGGTTTACCCTTGGATTTTCCTTAAATTGGGGTGACCCATATTGGCTAAGTGCACACCATGGTGTTCTCCTCTTAATCAACTTGTCACCAAGGTATCCTTGGTCTCTTATCCTATTTTTGTCATGACTTTGTCATGACAAAAATTTCCTAGGGTTCCAGTAGTTTGGGTATATTACAGCTTGAGGCCTTATCTGGGGATAGATAGGCTAGAGCCAATCGGTACTTGAGAGAAGGGTCGGTATAGAAAACCCAAAATGTTTTTACGTTTCTCCTTAATTCCAAGTGACATTGGGATCAAGTTTTGTTATTAGTTTTAATGCAATAATAATATCTTTTTCTCTAGTCCTGGCTTCTTGTCTCTAATCTTTGGAATCTAAATAAAAAGAAATTTCTCTATCGCTAACGCCATGCGGTAACTTCTACCGTTGGTGGTAGCAACAAAGTCTCCATCTCTCTTGCTTTGTGCACTACTGTTTTATAAAAGCATAAAGCTTTGTCTTGAGTGAAATATTTCATAAAATATTTTCAACATATAACAATAATTTCACTTAAGCTCTAAAAGTTTCACAACCCTTATTCAGCCCCCCCCCCCCCCCCCCCCCCCCCACCCCCTCTAAGAGTGCATACAGATCCAACAAGTGGTATTAGAGGGAGATTATTCCAAAATGGCTTCAGAACCTAGAATAATGACACTTCATGATCTCGCATCCACTAGAGGAGATAATTTAATATAAATGAAAAATCATTATAACCACTTTTATTTATGGGTGAAAATTATAAAGGGTGGAAAATATTAATGGTGAAATTTCTAAAATATTTGGACATTGAAGTTTGGAATATTACTTCTAAAAAGCCCCCAAGTAGTTTATTTTGTGCACTAGATCAAAAAATCTTTAAACTCGTTTATTTATTTCCTACCGCTTATGAAATTTGGAATTTTTTTGAAAATACTTATGATTCCCTTCATCCAGGTATGGAGTACACATCAAAGGAAATGGAAGAAGTCAACACATCAATGAGAAGGGAAGATGGAAACTCATCTATGGAAGAGGAATACAAAGAAGATGTAAGAGAAACTTCATGTTCAAATCTTGCCTCATCCTAAAGCATTGTAAGTAAATCAAATTCCTTTCTTATTTCTAATTCCATTGATACATTGCATGTGCTAGAAATTGCAAAACGTAAAATAAAGAACTTAAGAAATGTTAATTCAAAATTATGTTTAGAAAATAAAAGATTAAAAGCTAAATCTAATGTAGAAACAAAAATTAATGAGCTTGATGATTCTCACTCTTGCTCTTTAGTTAAGATTGTCTCACCTTGTATTGATTGCAATAAATAAAAATACAAGGATTTTGAAAAAGAGCTTTTTGCCGCAAAAGAGTGTAGCAGAAAAATTGATTAATAAAAATAGTTTTTTAACTCGTAAACTAAAATCAATAAAATTATTTGTACAAAAATTTGAAAGTGATAATGAATATCATATTTCTAGTTTATTAAAAAATCAAAAATTTAACTTCACATTATAAAAGTATGGCTAAGAAAAAGAGTGGAATTAAACAACAACATATAATTATGAATCAATCATCTAATGCATATTGCTACCCACTCTATGAACATTCAATTCTTAAGAAAGACCATCACTCTTATAAATCTCCTAAGAATGACTTTTCTAAAACTCATTATGATCATCTTATTTTGAAAAAAAAACCATTTTAAACAAAATTATGAATGGAGGACCAAAGTTAAAGAAGAAACACTAACTCCATTTGAAAGGGCTCATTCATCTTTGTCTCCCCATAAGACAACACACTATACTTGGGTACCCGAAGGAACCGTCACGCCTAGTCCTCTTTGGATACCTAAATCTCTTATTCATTAGTATTCAATCAAATATGTGAAGTAGAACAAATCTAAATGAAAATTTTAAATAAAAATTCTACTTCACAATAAGCTAAAATCATAAAAACCGAAAACAACTTTTTCTTTTATTTGAGCCAACTCATATCATGGTCATTTTTTGCGATATGACGTACACACATTAAGCATAAATTCTTTAATGAATCAAATTGAATGAAATTGAATAAAATGTTATATCATTTTCAAGTGGCCTAACTTGTTTTTTGTTTCTATTCTTATATAATTCATTGCCCATAATGTTATTTAAAATGAGTACTAAAAATCTTAATTTGCATTATCATGACTAATTAAATCATTTTTTAACTCATTACTCAAAAATGGATTTCATTGTTTCATTAAGGGGTCTTAGGCTAAAATAGTGAATGCACAACTTTTTCACTACTTCTTTAATTTCTTTGTTGCATATGATACCCCGTATAATGAACAATCATAATGAAGAAAAATGGAATTGAAAAATCACAAAAAACATATTTAATTCCTAAAAGAACCAATCTCTATTGTTAAAGCCCGACGATAAGACATACCGTCGGCGATAACCTATTTTCTTGAGAATTCTGAGTTATTCTAAAATTGAAATTTCTGAAAATTATTTTACTATGTTAAGTATCACCATTTTCTACTTTTAGATATTTTGTATATGTGTTTGGCTAATTTCTAAAAATCAAAATAAAATTTACAAAACAATTCGAAAATCACCAAAACAAATTCAAATTAAAAGATTTCATTATAATAAATTAAAAAGTATAAATATGAACTTTGCATACACCACAATGATCTATTATGATTAAACTGATATCCTATGCTTAAACTTAACTTTAATCATATATCATTAGTCATCATTAATTAATCCTAAATTGCATATTTCTATCACACTTAGAATTATGAATGATATGATGGTTATTGGAATTATAGTTTCTTACTTTGTTTGGTGTATTGTGTATGTGTGTGATGCACGTCACTCTTATTTGCATGTTTCTCATTTTACTTAGACCATGGAATCAACTTTGTACTAATAAGAACAAATTAAATAGACGTATCACTTCATTCTAAGGTCTATAGATTGAAATTCTATTTTTAAATACATGCAACATTTTTGCCGATTAATCTTATGGTATAACATTGCATCCAAACACATTGTCATAGCATCACCCCTTAGTACATACTCAATTAAGTATCCTTGCTAGGTATATCAGTTACAATGTCATGCTAAAAGTAGAAAATTTGAAATTTGAAACTCATGATGACTATGTGGTTTTAAAATCAACTATAATTCTCAAAATCAATCAACCCAAAGTTTATAAATTGTTCTTAAACTTAAATGCATAGGATGTCCATGATCATTTGCCCATGATTACTTTCCTCATAATAGTGGGGCGTAGGATTGTATGCATTAGAAGACTTAACCTCTAAGTCATGTGTTGTCCTTAACTGGGGAGGGTTCCAGTGGGGCCTTGCGAGGCACTGGGGGGAAGAGTTCTTGGTTGAGCATTCTCTTGTGTATTCATATGGGACTAACACCCCAACCTACGGCATGTGTGTAGCTCTATATGCTCATCTGTCATATTGTACGGGGCTAGGGTGCAGACATATAGTTAGGGTAGTTCTAATCTTAGGACATTCTTATATCATTTCCATTGCATGTATATTATTTCTCTCTATATGATCATTTCAATCATACATATTTTGTTCGAACATGCTATCTTGTGTTTTTCATACTATATACTCTTTAGGCTTTCATGATTTTGAAAAACATAAGTATTTTGAAAGACTATTCTGACACATTAGGCCAAAAATCTTTTATCTGCAACTTTTTCATTATTATTCAAAATTCATTGCCGTACTTGGTGATACTTATCTTAGAAAATGTGAATCAAGAAAAACCAGAAGAAAATTTATCAAAAACCGTGGTTTCTAAGCAAAAAAAACTTCTCTATTATAGCGCCGCGCGGTAGTACTAGCACCGGCGACAACATAAAATCATTTTTTTTCCTTTCTTTTGCATTTTTCTCTGGCATAGAAGATCATTATATTGATGTGCTCTTAATATACTTCTATGTTTTTTCAGAAAACTATTTATTTTAAAATATTTAAAAATCAACTACAAAATTGAAAAACAAACTAAAACCACAAAAATATGTCTTCAATTGTTTTAATATTGTCTTCAAAAATTTAAAAATTTATAAATACTGATTGATATTCATTGAAATGTTTCAAGGATGATTAGGTTTATCTTTTCAAGATTAAAATACAATGTTAAATTCAAATTTCAAGTATCTTAAAACATTGTTTTGTGTCATGCCTTGAACATTATCTTGTAATGTGCAATGAAATTGATTATAAAAATCATGTGTAGTATTGTTTAGTATGCCTCTAAATATGAGTAATATTTTATATTTGATAATGATTTACTCACTCACATCTTTGATAATCTACATATGATTTTAATCTTACTCTTGCATGATTGTGTAGTGTAACAACTTAATATTGTTGGATGTGTGATTTATTTACCTACACCACAATAAAAATCTCTTTCATGCACCCATATTTGAAGAAGTGTGTTCATTCAAAAACTCTATGTTTGTAAAAACAAGTGAATTCGGAGACATTTGTCATTAAGTTAAAATCCAAATGAATAATTGACAAGGATAACTCCACCAAGCACTACTCACCCTCCTAATAAGTCTTAATAAGCGTTGTGAGGTTGAGCACCTTGGAGAGAATTGTAAAGTGTCTTGTGCAAACACTTCTATTCACTACTTGTACATCATATCACAAATAAATCAAAGAAAACATAATATATGCGATCCCCCACGCACTACTTTGCACCCTGATAAGTCTGAATGAACATTGTGTGTGCAGAACAGCTTGGTAATTGTACTATTCTTATGTGCATTGAAATCAAATATAGCTTTTGGGTGGAAGTAATTCTAAAAACACATTTTTGATAATGTTGTGTTTATTCCATTATACATGTTATGTGTTTTGATTAAATCATTTGTATACTCTTATCAAAAACACTATTCACACACATCATTATCTTTTATAAGACTTCTACTCATCAGAATTGGAGTCTAATGCATATCTACATTTCTTCTCTGCAATCTTTAGTAGATGCACTAGATAGCATTGCATGATCTCTACAATGTATAAGTTTACTTGAATTACAAATTTAAAACATTGCATTTTTCTATCTGTCATGATAAGTAGATCATGCTAACATTTTTTGAAAAAAACTTATTTTTCGCTGTGCCTTGTATCTCAATCTTAATAATTTACTCTATAAACAAGTGCTATTATGGTTTGATAACAAGTGATATTTAATCTTGTTCTTCAATTGATTATACATCTATTTTTCTACTAGACTAAATTTCTTACTCATTTATTATGCTTCAAACTCTTATAAAGATATTCCTTTACAAAATCTTTCAACATGCTTTCCACAAATTTTACTACTTGTAAGCTCGATCATGAATACTTTCTTACCCAACAAGTGGTCTTGTTTATTAATATAATGGTACCTCACACTTATAAATCAAATCTCTTTTATTCATTCACCATGTGGTATCACTAAGTCATAAATCTTTGTTATGCCCATTCCCTTCTCTACAAACATATTAACTATTAAATAGTATATTTTTCTCTCCACCCACTTTTGATAATACCAAAAGGGGGAGAATAACTTTGAAAAAAATTCACACTTAAGGGGAGTAAAATATATAGGAATCTTTGATGTAGCGGGGGAACTCATGTATGGGGAGCATCTATATAGGGGTGCATATGCATACTATCACGCTTATCCTTTACTATAAAGACAGATCTTATATTTGAATGATTCCTTTCTAAGAGGATTTGTTATTATCAAAAGGGGAGTTTGTTGTAATATGCTTTCCACATCTCTTAGTTTGAGAATAGCAAATCTCATTATATTTGATTGTACTTTCCATGTGTTTATAGTGTGCAGGAACTTTGGCTTTCAATCCCCTATGAGTGCGAAAAAGAAAGACGATGATCCTCTATCATTACGGTGCTCTGGTGATATCGCGATGTGTTAATGCTACCGCTGGCGATAGCTTCTGCATACTTGAAAATATCGTCGAGATGGCAATATCGTCGAGAATGGAATATCGACGTGACTCATATATAGTAAGTTCTAGCGTGGCGTGTTAACGTTACCACTGGCAATAGCATTGGCATATTTGGAAATAGCGTCGAGAAGGAAATATCATCGAGAAAGGAATGTCGATGGGACTCTGATATAGCAAGTCCTACTGCGACGCATTAAGGCAAACGCCATGCGGTAACTTATGGAAGTCCCGCCATTATTTTGCTAATTGAGGAGCAAAATAAGAAGGAGATCCAACAGCAAGGAAAGATATAACGCTAAGGCGACGCGTTAGTATTACCGCGGGGCAGTAGGAGGGGATGCCAATTTTGGAACAAGAATGTTGCCAAAGATGACTCCATCCATGTGCCAGCCTATTACCTAAAGAGGCTACCGCCCGGCGGTAGCACTACCGCTGGTGCTAGGATCCGAGTTTATTTAAAGAGTGGTCCTCCTCCTTTTAGCAGTGTTGAATGGCGACGAACCGAGCCACAACACCTATACTTTTGTGAGAGCCTCCTCCCTGCAGCCAAGAGAACTCCATCAATGTTCATAAATGCAAAGAACTCGAAGAATGGTCGATCACGCTTATTCTACGCGAAGGTTGTACGCTTCGACTCTAACGATTAATTCGACGCGCCTTCGACATCATCTTAGAGTTCAACCTATAAGGGAGTTTTGCCTTTTAGTTTGTATCATGTAACTCTTATCTTTTTAACGGCAGTGAAATTCGCCCATGTTGGCGACTAGGTATTGAGTGGCTTAGGGAGAATTCACCTAGTGGTTGGTGACTAGGGACTTGTGAGGACTGGGGAGAATTCGTCGCGTGGGTGTGGCGACTAGGTCTAGGGTTAGATCTATAGGTGGCTCGAGGCCTCATTTGGGGAGAGATAGGCTAGAGCCAACCGGCCCTTGAGAGAAGGGTCGGTATAGAAAACCAAAAGGTTTTTACATTTCGCCTCAATTCCAAACATCATTGGGATCAAGTTTTGTAATTGATTTTAATACAATAATATTATCTTTTTCTTTAGTCATGACTTCTTGTCTCTAATCTTTGGAATCTAAACAAAAGGAATTTCTCTGTCGCTAACGCCATGCGGTAACTTCTACCGCTAACGGTAACAACAGAGTCTACATCTCTCTTGCTTTGTACACTACTGTTTCATAAAAGCATAAAGCTTTGTCTTGAGTGAAATATTTCATAAAATATTTTCTACATATAAAAATAATTTCACTTAAGCTCTAAAAGTTTTAAAACTCTTATTCACCCCCTCCCCTCTAAGGGCGCCTACAGTTCCAGCACCCTGGGGGTCTATTATTGACAAATGCTAGGGGTATGTAGGCGATTATACCCAACCCCTGCGAGGTTGTCTATTCCTCATTAATATTCAAGGCACCCATAATATTTAAAAAATATTAAAATGTGAAAATACATGAAATTGCAATTTTACTTTTCCTCATTAATATTCAATGCACCCATATTCGTCTTCAAATTTTGAAGAACTCATTTCAATGAATGAGATGTGTTGCACTCATTTCATTTTATCTAGATAATCCTTCTAGCAAATGAGATGCTCTAATGATTCATAACTTAGTTAACTTCTCTGCTCATTCAAAATCAAACCATAATTTATTCAAAGACCTAGATGTTCTTATTATTTTTTGCTAGGTAATTTGAAAAATTGAAATTTTGTAACTAATATGGAGTCCAAGCTAGTTCTTGATGAGATCGTGAACTATATAATTCGTCATAATAAACAACAATAACACTCAAGCCTTTATCCCACTATAGTGGGGTCGCCTATATGGATCCTTTATCGCCAGTGTGCCCTATCTTTAGTCATAATATCACTAATGCCTAAGTACATCATGTCTTTCCTTATAGTCTCATTCCAAATCTTTATTGGTCTACCCCTCCCCCTTTAACATGCCTAGTGACTAAACTCTCACAACGCCTAACAGGTGCCTCTAATGGTCTCTTTTGTACGTGTCCAAACGATCTTAATCGTGCTTCTAACATCTTCTATGCAATTGGTGGCACACATGTCTTATCCCTAATACATTCATTCCTAATTTTGTCCAGTCTCGTGTGTCCACACATCCACCTAAGCATTCTCAACTCTGCAACTCCCATTTTTTTGCTCATGTACACAATTCACTACCCAATACTCAGAACCATAGAGCAAAGCTGGTCTAATTACAGTACAGTAAAACTTGCCTTTAAGTTGTAATGGTACTTAACGATCACATAAGATCCCTGATGCGCCTTTCCACATCAACCAGCCTACTTGGATTCTATGTATCATATCTTTATCAACACCTTCATCTTTTTGAACTATCGATCCAAGATATTTAAAGCACTCACTGCGGGAAATATCTTGATCACCCAACTTAATAACAAAGTCATTCGTCCTTCGTGCATTGCTAAATTTAAACTCCATATACTCCATCTTTTCCTTGCTCAACCTAAAACCCTTCTTTTCTAAAGTGTCTCGCCAAGATTCAAGTTTCGCGTTTACACCCTTGCGCGTCTCATCGACAAAAATGATATCATCTGCAAACAATAAACACCAAGGTATTTCTTGTTGGATATGTCCAGTGAGCTCATCTAAGATATGGGTAAAGAGATAAGGGCTTAAGGATGAACCTTAATGTAAGCCAACAGTGATAGGGAATTCATATGTTAATCCTCCAGATGTCATCACCCTCATCACTAAATTTGTATGCATATCTTTGATTATTGTTGGGAAAATCACCCTCTTGATTTACCTTATAAATTCTGTAAAAGTAATTTCATTCTCTAGGATTTATTACCCTCTTGTCTTCAAAAGATCTGGTTTGGTTCAAGATCTCCTTATCAAAAGATCTGGTTTGGTTCTAAGAGTGTCCTTATCAAAAGACTCGGTCCCTGGTTCTAAGAGTCTCATTATCAAAAGACTCAATGGTTCTATGAGTCTCCTTATCAGAAGACTTAGGCACTGTGATAGTGTATTTCTACCAAGGCGGTAGAAGAGTGTACTACCCAAATTTTGGGGAACCACTATAGTTTTTGTGTCTTCTGTGTTGTGCATTTTCTGTGATTGACTCTTATGCATTTTTATTGTTCTGTAATTGTTTTAATTTTGGATGGGATCTTAGATGCTTAGGAATTAGACTTAATTTTCTTTGCACTCCTAGTAAATGTTTTTAAATCTCTATTCACTCCCCCCCCCCCTCTAGAGAATTCTTAGGGGAGTTACTGTACACTTTTAATTGGTATCAGAAGGAAGTTTATCAAAAAAAAGGTTAGCACCTTGATCAAAAGATCCTCTCAGTCATATTTTTATATTTCAAAACTATTTTAAGAAAATGAGTTTTAAGGACTATACATCCACTATACCACCAGTGTGTAATCTGAACAAGTTTACACTCTGGAAGGCCAGGATAAAATTATATATGAATTCTATTGATGAAGGCATCTTCAATTCTATTTTGATAGGACCACCAATGCCTTACAAAACGGATGTCAGTGGGAACTCAACACTAGAACTTGTTCTCAGGGCAGAATGGACAGAAGGAGAAAAAAATAAAAGATTGGGATGCCATGGCAATGAATATCTTTGTATCCACTATGTCAGATGACATATTTCAAAAAGTGGTTGAATGCTAATCTGCAAAAGAGATCTGTGATTCACTATCCAGATTAGTTAAAGGAAGTTCTGATGAAAGGAGGGACAGGAAGTCTCTTCTCATATCCCAATATGAGAACTTTCAGAAGAAGTCTGAAGAAAATGTTGCTGAAATGTACGAAAGGTTCAAAATCATAATCAATTAGCTCAAAGGACTAGACAAGGAGATCTCATTGACTAAGATAAATGACAAGATGCTCAGGTGCTTCCCAAGCACTTGGGATTCAAGTATCTGGGCCATCAGAGAGTCCATATGCCATAGGGAGATCTCCATAAAGCTCTTCTAGGCAAGCTGAAATCCTATGAGTTGTTGTTGAAGAGCAGGGCTGAAACAGAAGCCAAAAAGAAAGCTTCAACTCCCTCAAGAAAAACTACCATTGCATTGAAGGCAGTTGAAGGAGAGCCTTCAACCTCTGAAGAAGAGATGTTTAATCTCTTGGTCAGAAGGTTTAGAAGGTGGGTTAAAACTACAGACTCAAGAAAGAAGGACAGGAGCTCAAGTAAAACCAGGTTTGATAAGACTCACACGCGAGAGGTCATCTGCTTTGCCTGCAAAAAGCTAGGGCACATTGCACCTAAATGTCCTGAAGAGGAGGACAAAACAGTAAGAAGGAGTACAAGAAGCGGTCCTTCAGAAAGAAGGACAAGAAGAAAGGAAGAAGTTTCACAGCTAAAATCTGGAGTGACTCAGAATCTAAGTCAAGTTCCTCATCTGAAAGTAAGGAAGAAGTTGCTGCTGAAGAAGCCTGCTTGATGGCTTTGGAGGCTTCATCAGATGATAAAGAAGCTCAGATATCATATTTTGATGATTTTGATTTCTCATCTGATGATTTTAAAAATTGTTTTAAAGATAGCTAAGGCATATATCGTCGTGACAACAAGGTACACACAACGGTATCATTGTGAGAACTCAAAAGAAAGTCTACTAAGGCAGATATTGTCATGACAACAAGGTACATACAATAATATCAGTGTGAGAACTCAAGAACAGACAGTTAAGACAGATATCATTGTGAGGACTAAAGAAAAGATAGCTAAGGCACATATCGTCGTGACAAAAAGGTGCACACGACGATATCGTTGTATGAATTACAGAAAGCTTGCTAAGCCATTTATCATCGTGTCAGCTATCTTCACACGACGATGTCGTCTTGTGTTGGGAAAAACCCTTTTGATTTATCTAACAAATTATCTTAAAGTGATTTTATCAGTTAGGTTATATTACCCACATTCTATAGAAAGGGTAAAATGGTCATTAGATGTCCTAGGATATCATATTCACTTAAGTGTTACAAGACAAGGCCTAAGATAAGCACAAATTCAGTTAAGTTAAGACTAGCATCGAATGGAAGTCGATGCAACTTCGACTAGATGTCGACGTAACTCTGACTGAAAGTCGAAGTAACTCAATCTGTCTGTCGAAGTATAAGTGAAGTCGACGCAACATCAAAATGATCTCAACGCAGATATATCAGAAGTCGACACAACTTCAAAATGAACTTGACGCAGAAGACAGAGCTTGTCAAAGCTATATCAGAAGTCGACACAACTTCGAAATGAACTCGACGCAGAAGGAAGAGTCTGTCGAAGCCGTCTTAGAATTCGACGCAACTTAGACTTCAATTCGACGCAGAAGACGAAGTTCAAATTAAAGTCTTCAACTCGACGGATACGACGATAAGAACACGACGCAACATCAACATCTGAGTTCAGCAAGAGCTAAGAGAGAATTCAAAGCTACTTCCATAAGAACTCAGACGTGCGTCGATATGACAAAAGAGAAGTCGATGCAGCGTCGAGTACAGATAGAAATAGAAGGTTTGTTGTTGTTCTTTCTGGTGTTTTTTCAGAAGGTCTACAAAGCTGAATACTGTTCTCCAACGGCTCATTTATTGCCAAGAATGGAATGGAGTATTCCAGAAATGCAGCAAAGATATTCTTGGAAGTTTATTCAAATCAGATGGACGGGTCGGGAACAAAAATAGAAGGAAACATCAATTGTCCAATGGGCATTCCTTCTAAGGACAGTCCAGAAGAAGAAACAAATTCAAACTCAAATCATGGAGAATAAATATTCTGAGAAGGAAAGAAAACAAAAGAATAACTGATCATATATTTTTGTCTGTCGAAATAGGGTTGCTTCTTCTTCCTCCTTCAACCCTAAGAAAGAAAGGAAGAAGATCTGCTCTGCACAGGAAAAGAGAATAACAACACTATTGTTTCTTCTTCCACATCACATAGTAGTAAGTCAACAAAAGTGCTCAAAGAAACAGGATGAAGCTTATAACCCTTGCAATCATCACTACCATAAGCAAGGGTTCATCATATTCAGATCCTGAGATAAACAGAAGCTACAACATTCAAAGAGACAGCTTCTGAAGGATTCTTATTGGAGAATTCTTTTCTCTTCTTTCTTCTCACTCTACTGTTCTCATCCACCAACTGTAAAAGAGTTTTAAGAATCCCCCTTCCAAAGGATTCAGTGGTTATAAGAGTCTCCTTATCAAAATACTCAGTGGTTCTAAGAGTCTCCTTATCAAAAGACTGAGTGGTTCTAAGAGTCTCCTTATCAAAAGACTCAGTGGTTCTAAGAGTCTCCTTATCAAAAGACTCAGGCACAGTTTACTGTTTTCCTTTTTATATTTACTGTGATTACTTTATTCTATTTTGGTTTTGGTGATTACATAGTACTTAGTATTTTAATTGTGTGTGCACATTTAGTATAAAGATTTTTTAAATCTCTATTCACCCCCCCCCCCCTCCTCTAGAGAATACTCAGAGGCACACTGTGCACTTTCAATTGGTATCAGAGCCAGTTGATCATTAAAAGGTTAACACCTTGATCAAAAGATCTCCTCACTCTTATTTCTTTATTTAAAATTAACTAAAACTATTCTATAAAGAAAAATGAGTTCTAAGGACTATGCATCAACAAGACCACAAGTGTGTAACTTAAATAAGTTTACACTCTGGAAGGCCAGAATAAAGCTATATATGAACTCTATTGATGAAGACATTTTCAATGTCATTATTTTAGGTCCCCCAGTCCCAGTGAGAAAAGATGTTGGTGGGACAGTAACATAAACTGCAGTCCCCAGAGCAGAGTAGACTGATGCTGAAAAGAAGTTGAAGGCATGTAATGCTAAAGCCATGAATATTCTGGTGTCAACTATGTCGGATGACATATTCCAAAAAGTTGATGATTGCAACTCTGCCAAAGAAATCTGGGAATCGCTTTCCAGATTAGGTGAGGGCAGCTTTGATGAAAGAAAGGACAAAAAATCCCTTCTCATATCCCAATATGAGAACTTTAAGAAAAAGGTTGAAGACAGCATAGCTGAGATGTATGACAGATTCAGTTTCATCATAAATAAGCTGAAGGGCCTTGACAAAGAAATTTCTCTGACAGAAATTAATGACAAACTCCACATGTGCTTCCCAAGCACATGGGACTCAAGAATCTGGGTTATCAGAGAATCCAGGTGTCTGAGAGAAATATCTACAGATGCTTTGTTAGGCAAGCTCAAGTCCTATGAGCTCTTACTAAAAAGCAGAGCTGAGTCAGAAGCCCAGGAGAGAATCTCAACTCCTAAGGAAAGGACACTTGATCTAAAGGCTGCTGAAGAAGAGCCTTCCACTTTTGAAGAAGATATGTTCAATCTCTTGGCCAAAAGATTCAAGAGATGGGTCAAGATAGAGGACTCCAGAAGGAAGGAGAGGAGTTCAACCAAACCAAGGTATGATAAAACTCCTAAATAGGAAATTATATGCTTCTCTTGAAGAAAACCTAAGCACTTTGCCACCGAATGTCCTGAAGAGGAAAAGAACAAAAGCAACAAGAAGGAGCACAAGAAGAAATCCATCATGAGGAAGGATAAGAAAAGGGGGAGAGGTTTCATCATGATTCAGAGTCCGAGCCAAGCTCCTCCTCATCTGATAGTGGTGAAGAGTGTGCAACTGAAGAAGCCTGCTTAATGGCTCTGGAATACTCTAATATAGAAAATCTAGTAATTATTTTTGATGATTTTGACTTTTCCTCGGAAGACTTTAAAGACTGTTTTAAAGAATTATGTCAAGATTATATTAACAGACAAAAAGAACTTAACATAATCAGAAAAGAACTAGAAGACCTTAGGAAAGACAATCTGCACTCAGTTAATTATGATCTAAGAAATCAGATATTTAAGAAAGAAAAAGAAATATACACATTAACTAATGAAAATTCTGATTTAAAGAAAGAACTTACAAAGGCAAAAGCCTTTGAGAACTCGCTCAATGAGAGGAGTCAAAAGCTTAAGGACATCTCACAAAATCTCTCCAAGAGATTTAACCATCTTGATCTAGAATCACTACCATCCACCAGCACATTAATCCCTAGCAAACTTGCCTGGGAAAATCATGTAGCATTCATTAGGTCTAGTATAAATCAACCTAATAACAACTTAGAATCATGTGAAGAACAAAATAATAACCTTAATAAACTCATTATATTCAATAGGGTAAAAATAACTAATCAAACAGGGATTCTAGGTAAACACCCCTTAGAAAAGCCAAATAAAATTTATAAAAATCTTAATAAAAAGAATTATGCGTTGACTAGAACTCGACGTGGTTTTAAAGATGCGTCGAATCAAACTCGATAGTGTTCGGCATATGCTTCGACATCAACTCGAAGCAAGTATGAGGGTGCATCGAATTCTATTCGACACAACCAATATTCTGCATCGAATTATTATCGACGTAACAATGCAGACACATCGAATTACACCCGACGCAACTCTAAAGATGCGTCGATTTCTTCTCGACGCATGCTTCCAGCAAGAAATTTTCAAACATCTAGATCTCTCTCTACTTATATTCCTAGTTGTTTCTGTTATTCTAAAATTGGGCACATAGCCAAACATTGCTGGCATAATAATCCAGCACTTCTTCACCTTAAGGGGTATACTGAAAGACCAACTTATTCTTTCATAACTCCATATGATGATAGAAGAAAGAGACCCCAACAAGTGAGGGTCTGTACTTATGTTTGATTTCATGTGCAGAAAGGAGACAGTCCAACCACAAACCAGCAGTGGTACCTGGATAGTGGATGCTCCATGCATATGACTGGAGAATAAGAATTGCTGGAAAACTACAAGGCCAAGGAAGGGCCTAAGGTAATTTTTGGGAATTCTCACTCTGGTCAAACCAAAGGATATGGTTTGCTCGGATTTGGGAAATCTCCTTCTCTAAGGTAGCTTATGTTGAAGGACTTCAACATAATCTAATTAATATTAGTCAGCTTTGTGATGGTGAATACAAAGTTGTATTCACTAAGTCTTTATGTCATATAGTTAGTTCTGTAACTAACCAAATTTTATTGATTAGTTTTAGAAAAGGTAAGGTCTATGTTGTAAATTTTGAGTATACTAAGTCAGAGATCTGCTTATTTAACTCTCAGTTAGAAAACAATGAGTTGTGGCATAGGAGACTCAGTCACCTAAATTTTAAGACCATTGCTAAACTGTCTAAGCTTAACTTAGTAAGAGGCTTACCAACAGGTAAGTTTAATAAAGACCATCTCTGTAGAGCCTGCGAACTATGAAAGCAGATCAAATCATCATTCAAACCAATTGGTAGGAATGATTCCCCCAGAACCCTATACCTATTGCACATGGACCTATTTGGGCTTATATCCACTCAGAGCTTAGCAGGTAAGTCCTATACTCTAGTCATTGTTGATGGCTTTTCTAGATTCAGCTGGGTGTTCTTTCTAAAAGCTAAGTTAGACACCTTCAAGATTCTCTCAAAATTCATTAGACAGATTCAATCTGAATTCAACACTCAGGTTGCTATGATCAGAAGTGATCATGGTACTGAGTTTGAAAACCAGTTAATGTGTAGATTTTGTGAGGATGAAAGGATAAGACAAAGCTGTTCAGCTCCTAGAACCCCCCAACAAAATGGGGTGGCTGAAAGGAAAAATAGAACCTTAATTGAATCAGGAAGGACATTATTGGCTGAATCCAACTTGCCAAAGTTCTTTTAGGCTGAGGTAGTGAATGCTGCCAACTATGTTCTGAATAGAAGTCTCATCCACAAGACAAAGTTGAAGACCCTCTATGAGTTATTGAAGGGAAAGGCACTTATAATCACTTACTTTGGGATCTTTGGTTGTACTTGTTTTATTCTAAACAATGGGAAGAGTCATCTTGCCAAATTTGACAAGAAGGCTGATGATGGAATATTTTTGGGATATTTCTCATCAAGCAAGGCCTATAGGTGCTATAATAAAAGCTCTCTTAAAATTGAGGAGTCAGTGCATGTGGTCTTTAATGAAGCTAACATGTTTTATAAGGGGAAGGAAACTTCCACCAGCACTATTTTGCAGGAAGAAGACCAACTTTGCAGATCAAGTTAAAATGCTCAGCATCATAGATCATTCATCATAGTGTCAAGACAAAGGGGAACAGAAAGTTGACACTGATTCAGATGGAGACTCTACTGCATATGAAGATGAGCTTATAACACCTGAATTACCAGCCAGTGAGATCATTCTAGATAATGAAGATGGTGCTCCCACGGTCAATGAGCAAGTGGAACTTCATGAAGAAAAGAATCCCCTTAATAACTCAATAAGAACCAGGATGACCCTAAAGAATCATCCTTCAATAGAAGTTATAGGAGATTTGACAGTGGGAGTCAAGAAAAGGAATTAGATAACACATGAAATAATGTTGCAGTGTTTTCTCTCACAATATGAACCTAAGAAGTTTGAAGAAGCAGATAGTGACCCTCACTGGATATATGCAATGCAAGAAGAGCTAACTCAATTTGAGAGGAACAAGGTCTGAACATTGGTTGAGAGACCAAGGAATTACCTAGTAATTGGAACCAAATGGGTATTCAAAAATAAGATAGATTCAACTGGAGTCATAGTCAGGAACAAGGCCAGATTTGTGGCTCAAGGATAGAGACAAGAGGAGGGGATTAACTTCAACCAGACATTTCCTCCAGTGGCAATGCTGGAGTCCATTAGAATGTTTCTTGCATATGCTGCACACATGAAGATTAAAGTCTATCAGATGGATGTGAAGATAGAATTCCTAAATGGAACCCTTCAGGAAGAAGTATATGTGGAGCAGCCCCCAGGTTTTGTGAATCCATATTTTCCCTCCTTTGTATATAGATTAGATAAAGCACTGTATGGCCTCAAACAAGCTCCAAGAGCTTGGTATGAGACCTTGTCCACCTTTCTTCTGGAACACTCCTTTGAAAGAGGCAAAGTGGATAAAACACTCTTCACAAGAGCAAACAAAAATCAGCTCCTACTAGTACGGATATATGTAGATCATATTATATTTAGGTCAACAGATCAAACACTATGCAAAAGGTTTGCATACCTAATGCAGTCTAGATTTGAAATGAGTAGCATGGGGGAATCATCTTATTTCCTAGGTCTCCAAGTAAGGCAAAGTGTAGATGGCATTTTTATATCCCAATCCAAGTATACCAGAGAACTCATCAAGAGGTTTGGGATGGAAAATGCCTCTGTCATGAAAACTCCCATGGCTTCCAATGTTGTTTTAGATAGAGATGAAAAGGTAAGTCATTTGATCAGAAGACTTACAGAGCATCCATTGGCTCTCTTCTCTATCTGACAGCTAGCAGACCAGATATAATGTTTGTTACCTGTATATGTGCTAGGTTTCAGGTTGACCCCAAGGAATCCCACATGAGTTCTGTAAAAAGGATACTCAGATATCTAAAGGATACACCTGAACTTGGCTTGTGGTATCCAGTAGAATCTGGATTTGATTTAGTTGGCTATTCAGATGCAGACTATGTTGGATGTAAGCTGGATAGAAAAAGCACCTCATGAACATGTCAATTCCTGGGTGCTAGACGGATTTCATGATTTAGCAAGAAGCAAACCTTAGTCTCACTTCTACAGCTAAAGTTAAGTATATAGCTGCACGAAGCTGTTGCTCATAAATATTATGGATGCAAAATTAGTTGTTAGACTACAACTTTTATCTTGACAATTCCACAATATTTTGTGATAGCTCTAGTGTTATCTCCATAGCTTCCAATCATGTTCTCCACAGTAGAACTAAGCACATGGAGATAAGGCACCACTTTCTCAGGGACAATGTTGAGAAGGGTAAGATCAATCTTCAATACATTTCCACTGATATTCAAAGGGCTGACATCTTCACTAAGCCACTTGATGAAAGTAAGCACAAGTTCTTCATCAATGGACTGGGAATTCTTGATGGAGCCCTTTAGGACACCTTTATTATGCATTCAAACTTATTTTTCATAGAAAGGTATTGCTAAGAAAGACAAAAATTTTAAGAAAAATATAACTGTTCATTCAGAGCTGCGTCGAATACAAATCAACGCACCATCGATTTATACTCGATGTTTTCTTTGAGAGCTTATTGGGACAGTTCATTCGACTAGCACTCGACGCAGCGACAAATTCTTAACGACGCTTATGTCGACATCATAATTGCTGACTATTTTCGAAGCCACGTTGATTTCTACTCGACGTTACGTCGACTTCTCACAGCGCGCGCAGAAATGAGCCATTTCGATATGTTTTGGCATGCCGAATCCACCTCCTCTCGATGTTGCTTCGAATACAATCCTAGGTTGAAACGAATGATCTTCTTTTAAGCAACTTAGGCATCGAATCTATTGTGCTTTTGAATTCTCTTCCTGTCGCTCTCTTCCTTTTCCTTTCTACTTCTCTCTTCCACCTTCTATTGCAGGTACTCACAGGAGCTAAATGACGTCTCTCCAAGATCAACAAGAGCTTGTTTAAGTTGTCAATCTAGCCTTAGAGACACTCTTGTCTCATTTCTCATCTCTCTATCTGGAATTCTCTGATGACGGTTACATGAAACTGTGTACTCAACATAAGAGGTTGCGGGACCTTAGTGCCCAGACGAGGGATCTTGAAAGGGAATTGAAATCATCCTTACTGCCTGCTGAGGTCTTTATATCATGTATGCAAGATATAAAGCAGGGGGATAAGTTTGACAGCAGGCCCAGGACGCCTCCAGATTCAGTATATACAGCATTTCTTCCCTCTCCCTATATCTCTGAAGGTGAACCGACTATCACATCCAAGTTCCTTCTGAACCCTCATCATTCTCTCCCCCCAAGGATTCTGCCTTCAATACAGGGGGAGTCATCAAAAGAGGGGGAGACTGATTTATATTCAGATGATAATGGCTACCTAAAGAGTGTGCAACAGTGCAATGAGTCCACTGAGTTATCCATCCCTGAGACACAAGAGTTCTGGACCCATTTGGAAGAATCGACAACAGCTCCATCCAAGATTGCTGATCAAGTTCCTGTAGCTGATCCATCTTCTCCACCACCAGCTCAGTTCCTTCCTGCTCCTACTCCAGCACCCACTTCAATTATCCCAACACATGCCTTCAGAGGAAGACCTCCATTCAGAGGAAGGGGACATGAAAGGAATTTCAAAGGAAGGGGTTTAGGAAGAAAAATACCCATATGGGAAAGATATACAAAAGAGGAAAGGAAGCAGTACAAAAAGGAAAGATCTAATTTCACAACTTATAAAAAGGTTGATCTTCCTGAAAACACAATGAAGTCATACATTGATCAAGAGCTTGATAAAGCCCTAGATGAAATCAGAGAAAGGGATCAATATGAGTTTGAAACATCTCAAAAAGAGATAAAAGAAAAAAGAAGGTTGTTTATTGAAAGGTTAAAGAAAGGCAAGGAGGTTGTACAAAAGGAACAACTAAAGGAGGCAATTCAAATCCCAATCACACTCATTGATCCCACAAAGTATGCAGCAGCTCATCCTCAAGCAAAAACTTCCTGAAAATAAAGGGCAACTTCACAAAGGAGGCCTTGGATGTGATCAGAATGAAGCAGAGCAGCCACTTCAAAAGAAAAAGAATATTGTATTCAAGTCAGCTCCATCTTTTGATAATCCATAATCAGTATTCATTGTACCAGATCCTGATGTAGAAGAACTAGACTTAGAAGAAATAAACTTGTTGTCTGCTAAAGTTTTGGGGCTGGGGATAAAGCTAAATGATGTCTATCCTGAAGCTAAAGCTGATCTGGAGAAGCTTTCCAAGGGATATGAAAGAATTCAGAAATAGCCATAGAAGGCCACTTCAGACAACTTCAAGTATGTGGAAAGAAAGTTCAGAAAGGTATAAGAGGCCTTGTCAACTTTCCTCAAAAATAGAAAGTAGATCATGACTTCGGTAATTCTGATAAACATTCATTTATAACAATCAGATGTTTTTCAATTTATCATATTTTTCAGTCTATTGTTTCTATGTATTTGTTTGTATTTGAGTCAAAGCATGTTTGAAATCACTCACTTTATTTTGTAAGATTTGTTAAGATAAATAGGGGAAATTATTGGGAAAAATTCTTTTAATTTATCTAACAAATTATCTTAAAGTAATTTCATCAGTTA
Source organism: Dactylorhiza incarnata (assembly GCA_033032865.1). Taxonomy (NCBI): domain Eukaryota; kingdom Viridiplantae; phylum Streptophyta; class Magnoliopsida; order Asparagales; family Orchidaceae; genus Dactylorhiza; species Dactylorhiza incarnata. The sequence continues at coordinate 4,888,449 of JAWHQI010000160.1, read as the reverse complement.
GGTTATATTACTCACATTGTATAGAAAGGGTAAAATGGTAATTAGATGTCCTAGGATATCACATTCACTTAAGTGTTACAAGACCAGGCCAAAGATAAGCACAAATTCAGTCAAGTTAAGACATGCATCGAATGGAAGTCGACGCAACTTTGACTAGATGTCGACGTAACTCTGACTGAAAGTCAAAGTAACTCAATCTGTCTGTCGAAGTATAAGTGAAGTCGACGCAACATCGAAATGATCTCGGCACAGATATATCAAAAGTCGACGCAACTTTGAAATGAACTCGACACAAAAGACAGAGCTTGTCAAATCTATATCATAAGTCGACGCAACTTCAAAATGAAATCGATGCAGAAGGAAGAGTCTATCGAAGCAATCTTAGAAGTCGACGCAACTTTGACTTCAATTTGACGCAGAATACGAAGTTCAAATTCAAGTCTTCAACTCGACGGATACGTCGATAAGAACTTGACGCAACGTCGGCATCTAAGTTCAGCCATAGCTAAGAAGGAATTCGAAGCTACACCCATAAGAACTCAGAGGTGCGTCGATATGACAAAAAATGAAGTCGACGCAGCGTCGAGTACAGAAAAAAATATAAGGTTTGCTGCTGTCCTTTCTGGTGCTTTTTCAGAAGGTCTACCAAGCTTAAGACTGTTCTCCAACAGCTCGTTTATTGCCAAGAATGGAATGGAGTATTCCAGAAATGCAGTAAAGACATTCTTGGAAATTTATTCAAATCAGATGGACGGGTCGGGAACAAAAATAGAAGGAAACATCAATTGTCCAATGGACATTCCTTCTAAGGACAGTCCAGAAGAAGAAACAAATTCAAACTCAAATCATGGAGAATAAATATGCTGAGAAGGAAAGAAAACAAAAGAATAACTAATCATATATTTCTTTCTGTCGAAATAGGGTTTCTTATTCTTCCTCCTTCAACCCTAAGACAGAAAAGAAGAAGATCTGCTCTGCACAGGAAAAGAGAATAACAACACTGTTGTTTCTTCTTCCTCATCACATAGCAGTAAGTCAACAAAAGTGCTCAGAGAAATAGGATTAAGCTTATAACCCTTGTAATCATCATTATCATAAGCAAGGGTTCATCATATTCAGATCCTGAGATAAATAGAAGCTACAGCATTCAAAGAGACAGCTTCTGAAGGATTCTTACTCGAGAATTCTTTTCTCCTCTTTCTTCTCACTCTACTGTTCTCATCCACCAACTGTAAAAGAGTTTTAAGAATCCTTCTTCCAAAGTATTCAGTAGTTCTAAGAGTCTCCTTATAAAAGACTCAGTGGTTCTAAGAGTCTCCTTATCAAAAGACTTAGTGGTTCTAAGAGTCTCCTTATCAAAAGACTCAGTGGTTCTAAGAGTCTCCTTATCAAAAGACTCAGGCACAGTTAGTGCAATCCTACCAGGGAGGTAGAAGAGTGGACTGCCCACATTTTGTGGAACCACTATAAAATTTTGTGTCTTCTGCATTAAATTTCTGTGATGTCCCAGTTTACTGTTTTCTATTTTATATTTAATGTGATTACTTTATTCTGTATTGGTTTTGGTGATTGCATAGTACTTAGTATTTTAATTGTGTGTGCATATTTAATGTAAAGATTTTTTAAATCTCTATTCACCCCCCCCCCCCCCCCCCCCCCCTCCTCCTCTAGAGAATACTCAGAGGCACACTGTGCACTTTCATGTTGTCAAGATCAGAAGGCAGGATTTCAAATCGATGGAAGCGACAAAAGAAAATGTCAAATCAATCATGTCTGAAAAGCGGACTGAGACAAAACCTTTTTAGACCTCGACCGTTAGAAGTATCAGTAATATAAAAAGATAAGAGATGGTCGGCTAACCCCTATCCTTTGAGAATATATCATTGAGAAATCAAAAATCAGAAAAGTTTGGTTGTCGCTAAAAAGCAATAGAACAGTAATAAGCAAGTAATTTTCAAAGGAAGAAAAAGGAAGAAGAAAAAGAAGAAGTCAAGCTTCAACAAGAAAGCTCTCACTCTTGAGAGCAAGAATATTTCTTCATTCAAGAAAGCTCAGCACTGGTCCTGATCAGAAAACTCATCCATTGAATATGTAGTGTTGCTGCAAAAAGAGAAGGTTTTCTACACCAGAAAGACCAAGAGAAGGCTTTCTATTCAAAAAGGCCTAAGAAGACTCAAGCTATTCAAAGCTCTATCTTTCAGAGTATAAATTTGTAAAATCTTCTTCTAATCTATCATTGTAGGATCTCCTTGAGATTTGAGTCGTAGGGTTGTGCTAACAGCTTCAGTGTAGGGCTTGTAAGAAGGCCTGAGTTGTAGGACTTTGCTGAAAGTCTGAGCTAGGGTCTATGAAGACCTGGGCTGTAGGATTCTGAGGAAATCTAAGTTGTAGGATCCTTGCTGGGGATTTGAGCTATAGGAGTGCTTGCACTCTGAGGTAGGGTTGTTGTTGGCACCTGAGGTAGGATTCCAGGAGGGAATCTGAGTGTAGGGGACTTGCTGAGTTCCTGAGTTGTAAGATCAGTTTGATTTGAGTTTTTGGAGGAGTTGAACTAGTCTAGCACATTGCTAGATAGGTGAAGGGGGCAGTGGAGTACCCATCATCTGGTGAACCACTATAAATCTGGGTGTGCATTCTGTGTTGTGTTTTTTGTCTTTAAATCATTGAGTTAAAATAGTCACCAACTTAAAAAGACAAACATTTTGAAGCACCTATTCACCCACCCCCCCCCCCCCCCCCTCTCTAGGCGATTAGACTACAGATCAGACTTTCAATTAGGAGCAAATTCACCAATCAATAGTGTATCTTCCAGCAAACCTGCATGGGAGAATCCAGTAGTATTTGTTAAATCTAGTGAGAATCAAGTAAATGAAATCAGTGAAATTTGTGGAGAATTAAATAATCATCCTGATAAAGTTATTGTATTTAATAGGGTGAACCCTGATAATCAAAAAAGAATTCTAGGCAAACATCCTTTAGAAAAACCAATAAATAATAATCTAAAATCAAAAGAAAGATCATCATGTATTCTGCTGATTTATTGTACAAAAATAAATTGTATGCAAATTTCTAGTACCAATCTAACATGTCTTGGTTTGATAGACCAATTCTCTTCCATCCAAAAGGGTATAATGAAAGATCACTCTACTCTTTCATATCACCATACAATTGTAAAAGAAAAGAGTCCAAGGTAACCTAGGTCCCCTCTAATATTTGAATTTCATGTGCAGGTAAATTTAGGGTCCCTTTCTCAAAGACAATGTAGAAAAAGGGAAATAAACGCTTCAATGTGTAACTACAGATAATCAAATGGGTGATATCTTCTATAAGACTCTTGATGGAGCTTTTTAGTTCACACATATTATCTAGTAAATCTTATTTTCAATAAAAATTTATTGCTGGGAAAAACAGCAAAATTCTTTGAAGAAAATTCAAATGTTTATTCAGAGCCACGTCGAATAGAATTTGACGCACCGTTGATTTCTACTCGATGCCAGCTTTGAGTGCTGTCTAGGATAGTTAATTCAAATAGCACTTGATGCAGTGTCGAACTCATATTGACACATGCACCGACTCAATAGTTGATGTATTTATTCGAAGTCACGTTGATTGCCACTCGACGCAACGTCGACATACCGAGTGCGCGCCAACGTTTCTTCTAGAAGCTACTTAGACTTATTTTTGCATGCTGCATCTATTTCTTTTCGACAATGCTTTGAGTAAAACCCTAAGCTATGACGAATCGTCTTCTTAAAGCAACACAGTCGTTAGACCTTTTCACGCTTTCAAATTTTCTCTCTCTTGCTCTCTTGCTTTCTTATTCCCCTTCGTTCTTCTTCTATTGTTTTTGCAGGTACTCTTGAAAGATTCAATGGCTCCTCCAAAGGTGAATTAAGGGTTCGATGTTGTCATTGAATCATTCAATGTTGTTGCAGAAAATTTCAAAGGAATCTTGGGTCTCTTTTAAACTGCAGGACTCACAAAACTGATTTCTACAAGGAGCAAAATATATGATGTAGAATTAATTGAGCTGAAAGACACTATCAGCATCGACAAGGATAGGTCCTTACGATGGAAAATTTTTTATACCGACATCCACATCACAGAGGAATTACTGAACCTCACATTTGATTTACCAATAGGCGAGGAGGAATCTGGCCTTTCAGCACAAGAAACCCAACAAGCCCTGCAAATCATGAACTTCAACAAAGAAAAGGCAATCAATTTGAAGAAGAATGACTTTTCGAAAGAATACAGATTTCTAGCAGACATAGTAGGCAAAGTTTTACTATGCAAAATCTCTGAGCATGATGCCATCCCAAAACAACAGCTGCAAATAATGGGGATTCTGGTTATGAAAAAAGAATCAACTGAGGAAAATGTCTTCTAAAATTGATTGGACATAAGTTTGCTCGCAAAGAGAATGTTTATATGCAGATTATGAGTAAAGTGTTACATCACCACTATCAAGTGGTGTGTAGATCCAAAGGAGTGCTCATTCCTCCTGGAAAATGAATAAATATAGGATTTTCTCAAAGTGGACTCAGCAAATTCTGAAGCCAGGTCAAGTTCCTTAGTCTCCTCCCTCTTCTCCAGTTGTTGAAGACCAAGGAGCGTCCATACCTGATATGCCAACAGATGTTCAACTAGAACAGACCCATCTTCAACAACCACCATCAGACATTCTTATCCAACTCTTGCAGCAACCCTTTCTGATTCTAGAGAACAAGCTTCTCATCCACCGTCTTCCTCCCATGCAGCCTCATCCATTGATATTGATCAGGCAATATCTAGAGCAATGGATCTGGCCACTGGAACATTCTCTGAGCTGTTGCAGATGCATTCCAGGAAATTTCAAAGAAAGTATTCTCAGAAGGAAATTGAAATGAAAGAAACAAAAGAGTCAATACAGGCAATCAAACACTGATATCTTCCTACAAAATAACAAGATCTTTCTTCATCTCACTAGTCATTAAGGTTCAGAAGGGGGAGATTATTCAAGAGGAGGAAGTGCCTGCCTTAGATATTTTAGTGGTTCCTGTCCCAGATGTTTCAGTTCCTGACCTAGAAGTGCCTGCACAGACCCAGGGGGAGCTGCCTGCACAAACTCAGAGGGGTCTCGTATAGTTGATGAACAAATTCAAGAGGAAATTACTACAATTGCTCATGAAGTTATCCTCACTATTGAAAATGCTGCATCAACTCAGGGGGAGCTTCAAAAGGATGCTAACAAGATTGTTGAGGTGGAGGAGTCACTCCAATTTCCACACAAAAATGTGTCAATACATTTATTTTCTAGAAAAGAAAAGCTTCTCCTAAATACAAAGATCAGTCACATTCATGTGAGAAGGAATTGTAAAACTACTCTTATACTCTCCAGTGCAAATATTTGAGAAATAATTATGGTGGACAATCATTTTCTTTATTCAGAAGTTTCTCAGTTTCATCTCAGAAGATTCTTAGTTTATGTTGCTGTCTTTTAACATATGCTTTTATGTATATTCTTTCATTTTCAATATGTTGAAATCACTTAAGAGTCTGTAAAATTTGTTAAGATAAATAGGGGGAGATTGTTGGGAAAAACAATCTCTTGTTTTACCTTACAAATTCAGTAAAAGTGATTTCATTCTCTAGGATTTATTAGTCATGTTATATAGTGAGGGTAATATCGTCTTTAGATGTCCTAGAATGTCATTTTCACCTTGGAGTGTCAAAGCCTAATCAAAAAGAGATCAAAGACCAGCTGAGTTAAATCTTCGTCAAAAGGAATTTGACGCAACTTCGATTGAAAGTCGGAGTAACTTCGAATAGAAGTAAAGATAACTCAGAATGGTAGTCAACGCTTCATTGGAAGTCGACGCAACATCGAATGGTATTTGACGCAGAAGTCAAAATTTGAAGTCTACGTTCCTATACTCCTTGGAATTAATTCAAAAGATTATAACAGACCATATATATATGGAAATTATTTGAATCATAACGGGTCGCAACATGATATAAAGAAAGAAATGCATTAGAGACTTAGTGGTGATATAATTGGAAGATATATTAAAGATATTGATGGGTTGTCAACAGACATAGATGGAAAGCTACACTCTCATTCTATACTTTCTAATTGAAGAGTCGTTCAGAATGGAAAGTAATTTGACAGAAGATTATATACACAAAGAATTCAAATGGGATTAAAAATGAGTCTGTTGCTCTCTTTCTCTCTCTCTCTCTCTCTCTGAATCTACCTGACAGATCTCTGTACAACAGTTCTTCTTCCACAAGCTGCAAAAAGCTTCTTCTTTCTCCATCTCTGAAAGTAGCTAACCAAAGATAAACAGATTAATCTGAATGATTAGATCAGTGCTTATAATCCTTGCATCTTCTTCTAAGCAAGGATTCATCATCTGATAAAGGATCCAAAATACTTAGTGCCTAGAATCCTCAGTGGCTGCTTAAAGAGGATTCAAATCAGAAGATTACACTTTATCTTCTTCTTCGTATTCTAATTCTCATTTATGTAAATTGAGTAAAGAGTTTTAAGAATCCCTCTTCAAAGGATTCAGTCTTGGTTCAAGATCTTCTAATCAAAATATCTGGTTTGGTTCAAGATCTTCTTATCAAAAGATCTGGTTTGGTTCTAAGAGTCTCTTTATCAAAAGAATCAGTCTCTAGTTCTAAGAGTCTCATTATCAAAAGACTCTGTGGTTCTAAGAATCTCCTTATCAAAAGACTCGGGCACTGTGATAGTCTATTCCTACCAAGGTGGTAGAAGAGTGGACTACCTAGATTTTGGGGAACCACTATAGCTTTTGTGTCTTCTGTGTTGTGCATTTTCTGTGATTGTCTCTTGTCCATTTTTATTATTCTGTGATTGTTTTAATTTTGGTTGGGATATTGGATGCTTATGAATTAGACTTAATTTTATGTGCACTCGTAGTAAAAGTTTTTAAATCTCTATTCACCCCCCCCCCCCTCTATAGAGAATTCTCAGAAGAGTTACTGTGCACTTTCAATTATGTCAATGTATTATGATACATTTACACCTTTGTTTTCTAAGACTCTTCATAAGATCTCTCTTGGAACCTTATCATAAGCCTTCTCAAGATCGATAAACAACTTTTGTAAATCTTGTTTTCTTTCTCAATAGTTGTCAATGAGTCTCCTCAAGAGATGTATAGATTTCATGGTCGACCGCCCTGGCATGAATCCAAATTGATTCTCTGAGATGCTAGTCTCCCGTCTTACTCTTCTTTTTATTACTCGTTTTCATAGTTTTATGGTGTGACTCATTAATTTAATTCCTATGTAATTAACACAATTTTGTATATCTCTTTTGTCTTATATAAAGGTACCAAAATACTCTCTCCATTGGTCTGACATCCTATTTGACTTCATTATCTTATTGAAGAAACATGTAAGCCACAAAATTCCTTCTTTCTCTAGACATTTCAATACTTCGATGAGTATATCGTCTAGTTCAACCGCTTTTCCATTTTTCATCTTCTTTACAGCATCATTTACCTCCGATACTTGAATTTTACGATAAAATATGTTGATATACTCATCTGATTTACATAACTCTTCTAAGTTCCATCCATTGTATTTTGTTTCATTATAGAGTTTATAAAAGTATCTTTTTCATCGCTCTTAATACCCACATCATCTGTCAAAATTACTTCCGTTTCATCCTTGATGAATTTAACTTGGCTTAAATCTCTTGTCTTACTCTCTCTCTAGCTCGAACAATTTTATATATGCCACGATATCCATCTTTGATATCTAGTCGCGTATAAAATTCTTCATAAGTTTGACTTCTTGTTTTACTCACTGCATGTTTAGCTTTTTTGACGACTTTATATCTTGTCATATTTTCGTCATTCCTACAAGAATAAAGTGTTATATAATTCGTCATAATAATTATAAAAAATGTGTAAAAAATATATAATGTAAATTCTCAAATTTGTATTTTAGGTAATAGATGAATCTAATGCTAAATTGATACTAACACATTGCATAAGATATTCTACTCGTTTTACACCTAGTAAAAGGTTCAAAGGAACAACACATGAAAACAAAAGAGACATTTTTGTTATAATGTTATAAAAATTTTGATTTCATAATTTGAAGTTGCTTAAGCAGTATTTTGATTATTCAAATTAAATTATGAATAATCATTAAAAAACTCAATAACTAAATAATTGCTCATATAATAAACACTAAATAAAAAATGATAAATCTTTTTTTTACAGTAAAGCATGTGATTATAATTTATTCAGATGTTCAGAATAGATCAAGTCCAGTTCCTGGGCAGAAAAAGATAACGACGCGATAGCATGCGCAACCCGGTTAGACAATCGGCCGAAAAAGATAAACTTGATGCGGGGAAGCCTACTAGACAACTCCAAAGTATCAAAAATAATTGGGCGATCCAATGAGAGTGGGGCCACACCCACCCGCAAATACCTAATCACGGTAGCACAATCACCCTCCACTAGGATAGAGGGCCAACCAAAATACATCGCCATCTCAACCGCCAATCTAGCCGCCAATGCCTCGCAACCGCCAGAGACGACACACTCGCCCAAGATGCAGATCGCCGAGCTAGACAACGACCAAAGGAATCTCGAGTGACGACACCACCACCAACTAACAGAATATTGGCATCCCCGTCAAAATTTACTTTAACAACACCATGGGGCGGCAGGGTCCAAGTACCTGCAACAGGCGTCGGTGGCCATGGATCCCCGGGAGGCCGCATCAAAGTGGCGCGCAGAATGAAAACTGTCACCCACAAATCTTGGAGGGAGGCCTCCCAAAGCATATGATTGCGGCGCCACCATAGCGCCCAACACGCAGTCGAGAAGAGAGCAAATCCATCTGAATCCAAAGAATCATGAACCACCCGAAGCCAATCCAAACCAAAGCATATAGAAGCATCCTGAGTAAAGTTTGGGAGACCCGTGCCAAACAGTGGTTTTGATACACATTTTTGTATTATTTGCTTAACGGTGATACACAGCCATACATTTATATACACTAGTATATCCAGCCTTCCATAAGTCTAGCTCCAATTTAATTATGGTAGTGGGTGTATCCGTATTTAATGGATAACCACAGCCACTCAACCACTCAGATCACACTATCTACGGAAAATAAAACTTAACAATAAATGCTGATTGCTTTTTGTCAACATTCCCCCTCAAATTGAGTATCATGCTCTCTGCATGCCCAGTTTGTTTACAGCAACTGAAAAATCATGACTACCAAGAGCTTTGGTCAACATATCAGCAAGCTGATCCTTCGACGGTACATGTGGAAGTTGAATAGTCCAGCCATCAAGTTTTTCTTTGATGAAATGACGGTCAATTTCCACATGTTTCGTGCGATCGTGAGGCACTGAGTTATGAGATATGGCAATGGCGGCACGATTATCACAATGCAGGGGAATCGCACTTTGAGGAGGAAAACCTAGTTCAGTTAGCAGCTGTTTAATCCACAAAATTTCACACACACCTCGAAAAATGCCATGAAATTCTGCCTCAACACTTGACAAGGCCACTACCTTTTGCTTCTTGCTTCTCCAAGTTACTAGGTTCCCACCCACAAAGATGAAATACCCAATGTTGATCGCCTATCAGTAATGTTCTCAGCCAAGTCTGCTTCAGTGTATTCCTCAACACGACTGTGTCCATTCTTGAAAAACATAACACCACTATCAGGGCACGATTTTAGGTATTTCAGAATTCGAGTTGCAATCATCATATGTTCTTCACTTGGTTCTTCATGAACTGGCTGACCACACCAACAACATAGGCCACATCCAGTCGAGTATATGGGACAGATAAATCAACCTTCCGACCAACCGCTGATATCTTCCCTTGTCGGTTGGAGTCTGATTAGGAACACTCCTAATTTATGATTTTGGGGAATCGAGGTCGCTACGGGTTTGCAGTCAAGCAGGCCAACTTCAGCAAGTAGGTCTAATATATACTTCTGTTGTGACGAACTCCAAGTATCTTCAGTTCAAACTCCATTGTTAATTGTTTTTTAGTTTGTTCAATCTCGTAAGAATCATTTCCTGTGACAATAATATTGCCAACATAGACAATTAATGCAGTAAGCGCCTCACCTCGCCGTTTGATAAATAATGTGTGATCAGCATGACATTGGACAAACTCGCATTTTTCATGGCCTCTGTGAATCTCTCAAACCAAGCACAGGGAGACTGTTTCAATCCATAAAGAGACTTATTCAGTTTACATACAGCATTTTGAGGTCCATTAGTAACTTCATAGTCGGGAGGACACTCCATGTAGACTTCCTCCTCTAAAGTACCATTCAAAAAAGCATTTTTAACATCGAATTGAAGCAATGGTCAGTCATAATTTGTAGCCAAGGAGATGAGGATACGAATAGTGTTGAGCTTAGCTACCGGTGAAAAGGTCTCGGAATAGTCCACACCAAATGACTGAGTGTAACTCTTCGCAACGATATGTGCCTTATACCGCTCGATACTGCCAGCGGGTTTTTCCTTAATAGTAAACACCCAACGGCAACCAATTGGTTTCTTCCCCTCCGACAAGGTAGTCACTGTCCATGTACCATTTTGAAGTAAGGCATCCATTTCATCCTTTATGGCTGCTGTCCAAAGAGGATCACGAAGTGCCATATTCACATTTACTGGAATGGAAGTGGTAGTAAGAGAGTGAGATGGTACAAGATCAGTGCTGGCATACATAGAGATAGGGTACTTGACCTTTTTTTCCTTGGATTCGGGGGTGTACCGATGAGGGTCAACTCCACGATTAACCCTGTCAGGTAAAACACGAGTAGGCATAATAGGGTGATTAGAAAATTTGGGGGGGGGGGGGGGCGTATTCCAAACCTCAGAATCTGCTGTGAACGGAAAATCAGACGATGGCTAGAAGAGAGGGGGTCTTCTAATGGAGATGCTTCAGTGAAGAGTGCTCAGAAGTATGTTGAGCAGGAGGAGTTATGAATAACCCAGGTGTGTCATCAGAGGTCGTTGTTGAACCAAGATCAGATATAGGTTCAGGTGATAGCTGAGGTTCATGTGACAGTGGAGTGATCCAAGATCAGATATAGGGAAAGCATTTGAACTCTCAAGCCAACTTATAGTATCCAAGCTAGAGATGTCATGTGCATCGCTCTTTTGCGTAGACTGTAATTGATTTGGGTCAAAGATAACTCTACTTCAATGAAAGTGACAGCGGCAGTGATATAACAACTTTCTCTGTATTAGGTCATAGCACTGATATCCTTTATTATGGGGTCCATATCCCAGAAAGACGCATTTAGTAGCGCATGACACAAGTTTATGAGGTTGTGAGGATTACATGTGCACAAATGCTATATATCCAAATTTTCGAGGCTTGAGTTTCAACACTGATGGGAGTGGTTTGAATTTAGACGTGTAGGCATGCAATTAATAAGGTAGACCGCAGAAGTCATGTCCTCAACCCAGAAATACGCCGGCATGCGACCTCCAATAAGCAGCAACCGAGCAGTCTCCAAAGCGTGTCTATTTTTCCTCTCAACAACATCATTTTGTTGGGATGAGTGTGCACAGGATGTTTCATGAATAATACCTTGTCCACGAAAAAATTCACCAAGGTCAAGACCCACAAATTCGCCACCATTATCTGATCGCAAGATTTTAATTTCTGCAGCAAACTGAGTATGAACCATAGCACGAAAATGTATAAAACAATTAGCCACCTCATCCTTATGTTTCAACATATAAACCCAGGTCATTCTAGTGCAATCGTCAATAAATAATACAAACCATCTAATTCCAAAAAGGTACGGACTGGAGCAGGTCCCCAAACATCTGAATGAATCACGGAAAAGGGTTCAATCGTACGAGAATTACTAGTATGATAAACAACCTTGTGGCTCTTAGATAAAATGCATGTCTGACAAACCAAATTAGTATCTAACAAATTCAAGAACAACTTAGGAAACAAATATTTGAGATACCCAAACGAAGGATGACCAAGCCTGCGGTGCCAAAACCAGAGTTGTTGCAAACGACTAGATGACTCTCATCCTATCAGAAAGTCTCGTCCCGGACTAAAATCATCCATGTAGTACAACCCTTCTTTTCTAGTACCACGCCCAATAACTTCCTTCGTCAGCAGATCCTGTAGTATACAGAAATCAGGATATATCAGTGTCATACAATTCAATTCCTTAGTTACTTGGCATACAGTCAAGAGTTTGTGAGCTAAGAACGGCACAAATAAAGTATTAGGAAGAGTGAGCTTAGGAGATAGGGAAACTGTTCCAGCATCCACAACCATACTTGACTCCCCATTGGCATTAATAATACATGGGCGTCGAGGTGGAGTTATTGTTATCAAATCTGTTTTGTCATAAGTCATATGATATGTGGCTCCCGAATCGAGAACCTGAAAACGTGAGATAAATGTCAAACCTATGTCATGGTCTGATATACCTTCAGTATTGATGGCTGGTTCGTCGGATCCGGCAACAATCGCCACCTTCCCTGCGCCTTTTCCATCACTTTTGTCAGTTTTCTTTTTGGTTGTTTTACCCCACCATTCAGGGTAAACTCTTGTGCGTTTAAACTACGTTTCCAATGTGTGGCGCTTCTTTCGGCACAAACTGCACCACAATTTATCTTTTTCCTCCTCCGTCATCGGTGTAGATTGACGATCTAAACGCCTCCCAGAAGTGGTTGCACTTAATTTCAACTCATGTGAGGCTAATATCGTACCAGACTCACCGTCACCCCCTGTGTTCATAACTTGTTTACGGATAGACTCAAGACGAACATGTGCATAAGCTTCTTCAATGGATGGAATGGGACTGATTTTAAGGGCATCACTTCTGATATTATCCAAGAAATCGTCCAACCCATCCAGAAAAATATATGCACGCTCCTCACGAACAAGCATCTCGTATTTTTTGATATCTTCGGGACATACCATGGGGTTAGGACGACGGAAATCGATGTCGCCCCATAATCGTTGCAGTTTGTTGTAATACTCCTCAAGGGATCCGCCGTTTTGTCTAGTACGAGTAACCGCACGCGCAAAGAATACACATGGGAAGTGTCTTTGCTGTCCAGAAAAGTACTCCACCATAGTCCAAACGACCTCGCCATCGGGCATCGTGTATAATTCACGAGTAGGGACGGTTCCATGGAGTTAATCAACCATCAGCGAACAGTGGCATCATCAACGACCCAACACATAGAGGTTGGATCGGTTGTCACGGGTGCAGTTGTATCGCCTTTAATGAATCCCAACTTTCCCTTGCTTGCAAGGGAACATTTCGGCCATTTGGGACCAAAGACTGTAATTGAAACTATTTAGCGTCAGTTGCATCGGAGGCATCGTAGAATCAGTCGATGAAGATGACTTGGATTCACCAGATCCTGATCTAGACGCCTGTTTCGACAGTATGTCGATCATATGGGCAGCCAACGCCGAGAGATCGGTAGGATCTGCTGGTTTGATTTCGTCTATCATGTTCCTTGAACAAGAAACGATAATGGCGGCAGCTGAGGAAAAACGCTTCTAGGGTTTCAGGATCTCTCCCTCTCTCTCTCTGATACCATGTCAAACAGTGGTTTTGATAAATATTTTTTTATTATTTGCTTAACTGTGATACATCGCCATACATTTATGTAGACTAGTATATCCAGCCTTCCATAAGTCTAGCTCCAATTTATGGTAGTGGGTGTATCCGTATTTAATGGATAACCATAGTCACTCAACCGCTAAGATCACACCGGAAAATAAAACTTAACAATTTGATTGCTTTGTCAACAACCCAACGTAGCCCAAATTGGCGCCACAAGGGAGCATCGACCAAAAGCATGGCGAAAATCCTCATCATAGAAACCACACTGAGGGTAGCCCGACACGTCCAAGAAATGACGGCGGCGAAGGGTGGACAACATCGACAAAATGTCCCGGGCGAGGCACCATAGAAAACCACAAACCTTGGGCAGCACACATGTCATCCAAATAAAGCACCAAGAAGGTGGCCGAGAGGAGGAAGCCCCTCCCGATAGAAGAACGTGCATGGCCAAACGATAAGCACTCTTAACAAAAAAGAGACCATTTGGAGAGTAATGCTACACCCAGGCATCCGACAAGACACATCATCCCAGAGGAATAGAAAGCACAGTCATGGCATTGTCAACATTCAACAGGGCACGGACCAAGGACGAATCCCACTCATGCCGGCCGGGGCGAAACAAGTCGCAAACCTAACGAGGGGCAACACCGAGTGGCCGTGGAAATTGGATCGGGAAAGAGGTTGGCCAAGGCACTCATCGGTCGGCCCAAATATCAACTGTCATCACAGAGCCAATCGACAAGCGGGAACCCTCCACAATCAAGCCCCTGGAATGAAGCAGATTGCTCCAGCAATATGAAGGCCGGAGCCCCCAACGAGACCCCAAAAGTGTCCCATCCGGATAATAGCGTGCCCAAAACCTGAGCAAACGAAGAAGTCGGCCATATCAATAAACGCCAAAACAACTTTGCCCGAATTTAAATAATTTTCAATTGTTTTCACATCACGATCATTTATATCGTACATTTCAGTATAGTGCTTTTAATATTTTATGTCTGAGAACTATAAATAATATGTTTGAAAATAACTGATAATTAATGAAATGTGTTTTGCACTGATAATTAAATATATGACAAACAGATCGTATACAAGAATATATCATTCAAAAAATTCTATATCTTTTTTTTATAAATATTTACGGTTGCATTTTTAAAATCATATCAAAATAAATTTTTATTTCTATCATTTATTTTAAATTATTTAATAAAATTCATAGTAATTTGATAAATAGCAGATTCAGTGTGAGAGATTAATATTTTTCAACCAAATAATGCGTTTGGATAGTCTAGATTAATGAAACTACGAGTAATGCAAATATACGTGTTGCGGGTCGCTTAACGCTCTCGCGGATCAGAAAAATCGGACCGTCTTAACTCGAGATTGAACTAGACAGCAAGACTTACGTGGAAAACCCGAAAAGCAAAAAAAAGGGGTCAGACCCATTTCTGACAAAATCCACTAGTTATATCTGAGTACAGGAGTTAGTGTTTTAGAAGGTGACGTGTCATCGCTCGTTTATAAGTCTTTTGAGGTGTTCGGACTTTAGTAGAACTTAGTGCTAAGGAACGCTTGCTGGAGCAGTCACCAAAGCAAAACTTACATGCGGGAAGCGCGTGTTGAGCGGGAGGGTGAGTAGTGAGCCAAGTCTTGGCCGGAAAACATTAGAGATCTCTCCTCTCCTTTTTTTCTCCCCATACAAATGAAGGCATATGTGCCTTTTTAGAGTTTTTCAGGTGGGCGCAAAGGTAATTGCACCATATTGGAGGTTGAACGGGTGAATAGGAGCGCACGATTCCGGTCACCCGGATTACGAACTTTTCAAATATGACGACCATGCCCCCGGACGGTCTGAGCACCCAGGCAATTCCACTGGAGAGGTAGCGGCGGCGGTGATGGCGCGCGCGGGTGCACGCGGGTTGTCATGTTCACCAAGCGGCGCACGCGTGTGCATGCCACCACGCGCAGGTGCACGGGGTGCTGCCGCACGTGGGCGCGCATCAGGCTATCGCGGGCGCGGGGCCACGACGTGTGGAGCGCGTGTTGTTGCCACACGTGGGGCTTCCATGCACGTGCTGAGACATGTTCGGGCCATGCGTGCTATTCCGGGGCGCACACTTGCAATTTTTGGTTTATGCGGGACCCAAACGTCAAGCCGGTCCGTTACGACGAGCCGGTTGGGTTCGTGGCTAAAGAGCCCACAGATCGACTACTTTGATATTTAAGGGGAAGCTTATCATTTGCCCCCCAATTTCCGAAGGTCACCACTTGGAGAAAACGGATCCGGAAATTCTCCTCAATTGCCTTATATTTTTGGCGCGCAACATTGTTTGTTTGATTTGAGTGAAGAAATCGTTCTTTCACGCTGCCACTTTGTGCGTTTGCTTGGGTGAATTATTGTGTCACTTGCGATTATGAACTCATTGCTCGACGTAGACACAGGTGGTCGTCGCTCTTTTTTGTGCTTATAAGCTCGCTACTTGGTGTTGGCACCGGAGGTCGTTGCTCTACGGGGAACCCAGTTCCCGCCCGGGAGTAGAGGGGGGCAGACCCTCCACGGCCATAGGGCGCGGGCTCGCTGCTCGGTGTGGGGGATCGCCCCTTTCTTACCGGAGGTCGTTGTCATGCCCTTTGGAGATTTGTTGGTGGGGAACCCAGTTTCTGCCTGATCGCGGAGAGGGCAGGCCCTCCACGGTCGTAGGGTGCGGGCTCGCAACTTGGGGGGGGATGACCCCTTTGTTATCGGAGGTCGTGGTCGGTGCTAGAAAAAACGAGTTGATGAAATCGAGGAAGCGGGAAGCTATCCTTTGGACATGTCGGGTTGAGGTTGTTGTAATTTATGCACATCTGCCACTTCCCAGAGGCCTTCTTCATTATCACCACATTGGAGAGCCACGTGGGATATTCTACTTCGCGAATGAACCGTGCTCCCAGGAATTTTTCCACCTCTTCCACAATGCCCTGGAGCCATTCTGGGGCAAAGTTGTGCTTCTTCTAGATTGCGGGCCTGCATGCAGGATTAATATTCAACGAATGAGAAATTACTTGTCGATCCACCCTGGGAATATCATCAGGGCTCCATGCGAACACATCATGGTTTGCACGGAGGAAGTCTACATACTCCTCCCGCTCCTTGGGTGATAAAAGTGACTCGACCTTCACCACACGGGTCGAGACCCAAGTGATAAGCAGGATATCCATGAGGCCTTCCACCAGCGTGCCTCATTGCAGTGTGGCCTCGTTTCGAAGTTGTCGATGTGGAGGGTTGTATCCTGCCTTGGTTGAGCCTGCCTCAGATAACAGGATCGCGCCGCCTCCTGGTCCCACCTGACAATGCCCACGCCGTCTGGAGTTATGAACTTCATCGTCATGTGAGGTATGGAGGGGATTGGTCTAAACACGGACTGGAGAGGTCTGCCAAAGGGCGTTATAAGCGGAGATGGACTCCACGACCTCAAACTGAATGTCATGAGTCGCCTGCCTCAGAAACTGACCCATCGTCACCGGGAGAGTGATCATTCCCTGCACTGGGACAACACAATTATTGAATCCGTACACTGGCCGTGCCGCGGGGATGAGACATTCTCGGGTGAGTCTCATGCTCTGGAGTGTGGACATGAATAGAACGTCAACTGAGCTCCCAGTGTCCACGAAGATCCTTCTGACATTGAAGCAGGGGTCGGGATGACAAGGGGGTCCTTGTGCGACAATCTTATCCCCCTCAAATCTTCATCTCCGAAGCAGATAGTGGTATCCTGGCACATCTTCTTATCCACATGAACCCTCTCATCTTGGCCGACAGAGAGGGTTTGACCAGAGGGGATGGGGGACCCGGTGATGGTTCGACCACGCCCCCCCCCCCCCCCCCCCCCCAGCCCCCCTGCGCTTTCTAACGCGTGGGAGGCGACGATATCGACGCGACTACGACTTCCATGAAATCGGCACATTTCTCGGGGACTACCCACTAGCTGCGCTTGCATTTCTTCTTGCCATTGATGTCAGTCGGAAGTACTCCACTGAGCAAGTACGGTCTTCAGAAGTTCTTCAGAGTATTGGGAACACCCTTCCCACAAACTGCGTCAAACTGTTACGGGTCGCTTAGCACTCCCACAAACCAGAAGAATCAGACAGTCTTACCTCGAGAGAGAACTAAGCGCGCAAACAGTCAAAATGAAGAACCAACATGAGACAACAAGACTTGTATGTGGAAAATCCATAAAGGGAAAAACCACGAGGCTTTGCCTAGTTCTGCGGAAATCTACTAGTTGTAGCTGAGTTAGGATTTACTGTTTCAAAGCGTCGTTTACAAGTCTTTTGAGGTGTTCAATCTTGAGTAGAACCAAGTGCTAAGGAGTGCTTGCTGGAGCAGTCACCAAAGCAAAAATGACACGTGGGAAGCGCGTGTTGAACAGGAGAGTGAGCAATGAGCCAAGTTTTCGCCGAAAAATCATAGAGCTCTCTCCTCTCATTTTTTTTCTTCCCAACTGCAAATGAAGGCCTAGGTGCTTTTTTATAGTTTTCAGGTGGGCGCAAATGTAATTGCGCCCACTTGAAGGTTGAACGGGAGATTAGGAGCCCACGATTTCGGTCACCCGAATCACGAACTTTTGGGATATGAAGACCATCCCCCTAGGAGGTACGGGCAACTCGGGTAGATCTGTCAATGAGGTGGCGGTGGATGGTGGCGGCGGATGGTGGTGGCGGATGGAGGGGGAGGAGGAGACGACGGAGGCGGAGGCGGTGCAAGGGCACATGGGAGTTTTCACCGTGCCAAGAAGCATACGCTCGCACGCGGTTGCGTGCGGGGATCTCATGCAGACAGGCCGTCGTGCGTAGTGTTGTCGTGCATGCAGATGCGCGAGGGAATACCACATGCAGTGCGCGCATGTGCGATGGTGCTGCCACACACAGGGCTTCCTTGCGCGTGTTCGGCCATGTTTGGGCGCGTGCGTGCTCTTCTGGGGCACACACTTGTATTTTTTGGTTGATAAGGGACCCTGGCTTCGGGCCGGTCCATTACGACGAGCCGGTTGGGGTTGTGGCAAAACAACCCACTGCTTGACTACTGGGGGCAACGTGTGGGTTGTTCCAAACTCGACGGCCACACGGGATGCTTCGAGCGCACAAAAATTCTCAAAGTGGTCTTTCGTTGTTGTGCCCTAGCCCCCACTCCAGTGAGAACTACAGTCGCCTAGCCTTTGTGCCTCTCGATCGTTGCTCCAAGCGGGATTTCCCATCGCTCATCGCCGCCCATCTCTTCTGCCGCGATCAAGAAGAAGAAGATACCGCCCGGTGTTCCCTAGCAGCGATCCCGATGTCGCTGCCGCTCCGATCCCGACGCTGCTGCCGCTCGATGTCGATATTGCTCGAGTCTCTTCCGCCGTCGATATTTTCGCTCGGAGAGGAAGCTCGCCGCCCATCTTCTCACAGTCGGATCTGATCTCGTCCATCGATCGCGACGCCGATGCAGCCCAATGGCACCACCGACTGATCTCACTGCCGCCGCCGATCCCGTGTGTGTGCGTGCCACCGTCTTGAAGCGCTGCCTCCCGAACTCACAACCAGATCTATTCCCGATCCCGCCACCGTCTCGAGATCCGGTACCGCCCTTTTCTAGTCGGGTGCCACCCCCTCTAATCATGGGTTTTTCCGATCCCGTTTGCGCGCGCCGTCGTCGCTCCAGATCTGTTATCATCGCTGTCATTTTTCCCAATCTAGAATGAATCTAGGTCGGATCTCCTCTTGTGGAGGAAAGTTTTACTGCAGACCACAAGGAGCAAATCCAGTTTGCAAAGGATTTGAAAAAAGGGAGGACACATAATGTCGAAGGGTAGTAGTCTTTCTTCTCCCATGTCGATGATCAAGCTGGAAAAATTCTCAAATTCAGAGTACAATGCCTGAAAGCGGAACACCCAGTTCGGTGTGAAATATCTGAATATTTTATACACTGTACAGTTCGATTTTGCGTCTTATGCGGAAAGCGGAGATGAGGACCAGTGGATCAGCGATGAAGATTTTTGTCATGACTACCTCCTCAATTGTCTCTCAAATAGACTTACAGAGACCTTTGGCAAGATGAAAACTACAAAGGAGATATGGGATGCTCTGGAGGAGCAGTTCAGGGAAGAAGAGAATATGTCAAAGACACACATGGTGGACAAGTTCATGGCTTTCACTTTCACTGAAGACAGAGAGATCCTTCCACAGGTTGCAGATTTTGAGACACTTGTAGACGAGCTCAACAGTGAGAACATCCCTCTGCCAGATGGAATTGTTATAGGAGCCATCAACTTCAAACTCCCATCGGTATGGTACTCCTTCAAGACAGAAATGTATCGAAAAAATGTGCAGGTTAGTCTGAAAGACCTCATGCGATTTATTTGCATTGAGGACGGGAACCAAACTAGGCATGCTTTAGAGACGGTTAGTAAGCAGACATCTGCTGCTAAGATGGTCACGCATCCCAAGCGAAAGCCTAAGCCTAGGATGACTAAATCGCCATCAGTGCACCCGCAGTTGCTGACACTAGCAGGAAGATCAAAAAGTTTAAAGGCAAGAGATACAACTGCAACAAGTGGGGTCACTGTGCTTCTGAATGCAGGTAACCTAAAAAGGGTGAATCAAATATGCTTTATCAGACTGCATCTACCAACTTTATTGTCATGGTTGGAAAAGGGATGACCAGTACAGAATGGTGGCTAGATTCAGGTGCTACCTGCCACATCTGCAATAATTCTGCACTTCTGAAGGATGTCACTGCAGCTAACGAAACTGTGACTGTTGCAAATGGAGACACTGCTCAGGTACTCCAGACTAGGACTGCGAATTTGCTACTATTCAGGTACGCATTTAATTTTAAAAAATGTTAAATTTATACCTACATTAGCTGATAATTTAGTTTCAATTAGCTTGTTATGCGATGTTGGTATGTCGTTTAACATTAGTGGCGGTAAAGTAACCTTAATGGTTATCTCAAATTATTTTTGTTGTGCATATGTATTAGACGGGATGTATAAGTTGAGTTTAGCAAACGAAGTATTAAATCAAGTTAGTTCAAATTTGATAGATCCTAAGACTTTACATACAAGACTAGAACACATGAACTATCGAAACTACTCATGCTAGCTAAAACTCATAATATCCCCTTAGACAGAACAATCAAGTTTGACAGATGCAAAATTTGAGCTCAAAACTAAGATAACTAGAACACATTTTAGTCCGATTTCTAGGAGCACACAATTACTAGAGTTAATACATTCCGACATTTGTGACTACAAAAGCTTTGTCACAATAGGAGTTCAGAAGTATCTGATGACTTTTATCGATGACTACTCTAGATTTAGTCACATTTATCTTCTTATATTCAAAGATAAAGCTTTTGAAAAATTTTATATTTTCAAAAATAAGGTAGAAAATCAACTTGACATGAAAATTAAAAGGCTAAAAAGTGATAGAGGAGGAGAGTATGTCTCGGGGGAGTTCAAAGGTTTCCTCGCCAGCAATGGCATTATCCATGAAACCACGGCTCCGTATTCACCCCAATCCAACGGTATCGCTGAGATGAAAAAATAGAACTTTAACAGAAATGTTGAATTCTATGATATTGACTGCAAGCATGCCTGAGACCTACTGGGGAGAAGTTGTCATTGCATCAAATCACATTCTTAACAAAGTTTCTCATGCAAAGTTGAAACAAACACCCTATGAGCTTTGGTTTAAGAGACCTCCGAGATTTGATAATCTTAAGACTTGGGGATGTATCGCTTATGTTAGGATAGCCCTTGGAGATCTAAGATTGGAGCTAGGACGAACACATGTGTCTATCTAGGGTGTGCAGAGGATAGTGTTGCACACAGATTTTTAGATCTCTCCACCAATACTGTTATAGAATCTATAGATGTTATTTTCTTTGAGGACAAGTTCCTTAAAAATAAAAAAACCTGACACTCCCAGGTCTGCCAGTCACTGGTACTGAGACTTTTGTTGAGTCAGAACTAAGAAACTCTAACACTGAGCCTATAGACACTAGTGTTTTAGAACCTACAAGGTTATCTAATAGAGAAAGAGTGTCTAAAAGCTTTGGTACAGATTTCGTGACTTACCACGTTGAAGATGATCCATCTACATATAAGGAAGCGATGCGATCTATGAATTCTCTATTATGGAAATAAGGCATTGATGATGAGATGAATTCTCTCATGCAAAACCACACTTGGACCTTGGTTGACCTGCCCAAAGGGTGGGTTCTGAAAAAGAAACTCAACCCTGATAGGAGTATCGTCAAATACAAAGCACATCTAGTTGTCAAAGGCTTCACTCAAGTGAGTGTTATAGAATATTTTGATATATACTCACATGTTTGTCGTATTGTGACAATTAGGATTCTTCTCTTTTAGCATCTATTGAATATTTTACCATTCATCAGATGGATGTCAAGACTGCATTTCTCAATGGAGATCTGACTTAGGAGATCTACATGCATCAACCTGAAGGGTTTGTCATATAAGGTTTAGAAAACAAGGTCTATAAGTTGATTAAGTCACTCTACGGATTGAAGCAAACACTAAAATTATGGCACGAGAAATTTGACACTTGTGTTAGAAGCATGGGTTTCAAGTCAAGCCCGTCAGATAAATATCTGTATATAATAACAAGTTCAAATAAAACAGCAATTATATGCTTGTGCATTGATGACATGCTAATTCTGGGTACTGATCAGTCTGAGATGGAAGACGTGAAAGTTATCTTAACAAAATAATTTAGCATGACAGACTTAGGTGTGGTGAAAATCATCCTAGAAATGAAAGTGAATTTCACTAAGAAGGGTATAACCATCGGCTGGAACCTAATGAAGGTTCATTTATTAGACAATTGGATTAATCTAAACTCATCGGAAGTCTCATGTATGCTACAACCTACACTAGACCTGACATCGCCTTTACGGTAAACATGTTAAGTAGATTTACCAGTAACCCTGGGAAGGACCACTGGGATGCCTTGGAAAGGCTAATGAGTTACTTAAAGTACACTGAGAAGTATGCTTTATATTATAGTGGACATCCTCCTGTACTTGAAGGGTATTCTGATGCCTCCTAGTGCTCTGATATTGGTGATAGTAGTTCCACTAGTGGTTTTGTGTTTACACTAGGAGGAGCTGTCATAGCTTGGAAGTCTAAGAGGCAGATGTGCATTACACTATCCTCTGTGAAATCAAAACTCTATGCTCTAGCTACAATGGGAGAAGAAGCAATGGATTAGATATTTGATAATGGGCATTCCAATGACGAGACTAAAAATGCACTATATATTGATTTTCTGTGACAATCAAGCCACAAAAACATTGCAATGAATACATTATTCAATGGAAAGAGGAGGCAACTAAGGATGAAACAGGTCTGGTTGACCTATCTCACTAGTCAGGGGATAATTTCTCTATTGGACGAGAGATCAAAAGATAAGGTAGCGGATGTCTTTACTAAGGGCTTATGTAAGGTTCTTAAATCTAAAACATCGAGAGAGATGAGATTAAAGTCTATTTAGTATGACTTAATATCTTTCTTAAGTTTTAAATTTTAGAACCGCAATCTACTTGCATTCAAGCATCTAGAATGAGTACACTGAAGTATTTCACATGCTACCTAATGAAAGCCTGAGATTGAATAGTTGTCAGTCATTCCAAACTTGATGACTTACATAATTATTTCTATTCAAAGGCTGAATTGCATATCATTCTATAAAGAAATATTGAAGTTGTTGTTTTGTGTCTTGATATTATGATTATTAATTATATCATTCCAAAAGTGATGATATAATGGTCACAACTTGTTGTATCATTCAAAATTTGCTGGTATAACACAATTGTGAAGTGGTTCATAATAATCTTAATAATCGAAGGAACGTAGTTTGAGTATATAAAATTCAAATATTCTATTTTTTCGTAAATTAGATAGAGATGTTGATATGTGATTTTGTCTTCCTATTTAGAGTATTACGTTCTTTTACTGATAGAACTAATCACCTTATTTTGAGAGAAAATATTTAAATTCATAGAGTTTTGTCTCATGACATTCTTTTGTAACTGTTTGCGGATCAAAAGGAGAATGGAGGAGAGAAAGTTGATTTCAACCCGGATAACGATGATCTGATGTTTAAGTAGACTAGATATTAGTTATCGGTTTGAGTTTCCAGTTCTATTTACATTTATGTTTGGAACTTTTGTTTGAGTTTAGATTTCTTGTTCTAAAACTCATATCTTTTGTTTTCTAGAAAACCCAAATTTTATCGTTATTAACCTTTGTTTTTAAGTAATCTGTTATGTGATATCATTTATTTACAATACTGGAGGAAATTGTTGATGTATATTTATATAATTATATAATTCACCGGGGATTTAGGGTTATGCCTTTAAATACCTCTGTTGGGGGCAATGTAGGTCGTTCCAAACTCGACGGCCACACAGGATGCTTCAAACGCACTAACAATTTGAGATGCAACTCATAGATGTGCTTTGTTTCATCCACATTGTATTTCCCTTCAAAGTGAGCAATTTTGTGCAACATTTACACTTCACTTTGAATTTGTTAAAAATGTTGTGAAAGTGCTCTCAAACCAGGTCATCATGTTTGTGCTCAATGAGTACAAAATGTGAGCTTAAATTTGAAGGAACATTTACATCATTATTAGAAGTCATTAAATTCAGCAAACTTAAGAAATTATAGGTGAATGAAAATCTGGAGAGAATAATGCTCGACGAAAATGAGAGTGTGTAATTGAGAAAAGAATAACTCCTAATTATAGATTTACAAACACATTTTTTAAATAATTTATAATTAATTAACAAGATAATAATGATCATCTAGCCCTAACGGCTAGAGTGTAAACAATATTCTAGTCTTAGCTATAGATTTGCTAGCCAACAACATTATAGTTGCTGGTTGGTTGGCCAAGTCGTAGTAGTGTCCGGTGACATAAGCCTTGGCCCTTGACCCCAGGGCATTGCCAAGGCCAGGCCTTGCTCGCCCACGGGCCGAGCTACAAAGTAATGTTGGGGGTTTCTCTCACTCAAGATATTCTATGTAATCACTATCAAGTTTGGAATATGGTTATATAGTATCTCCAGCTTAGAGCGGGGCCCTAGGATGACACAAAACCATTTAAGGCTACCGAGTCGGTTTCGACACGTGTGGCAAATTATTAAATATTCAGTAATCTCCTCTTATGTCTGCGGTAAACCCGACGTTGGTTAGAGTGGTTTGTGTAATATTCAACCAACGGTGAATTATTCACAACCATTTCCAAACACTTGTTAAACATATTAGACTTAAAAGGAAAAGAAAATTGTATGCACACATAAGAATAAGCATAAAACTCAGCAGGACCATAGACAGTAAGTTCAATCATAGTGTTCGAACCAAAAATGTATCAAGTCCACACTTGCTCAAGCTGGAGAAAAAAAGAGAAAACTGTAGGATGGTTGATTACTTTGAGCTACAAGTGAAAGAGTGAGAGAGGAGAAAAAAGAGATAGTGAGGTCTCCTGAAAAGAGAGACGGCGAGGTCTCCTGAAGGGAGACGACGAGGTCTCCGCGGTCTCAAAAACTGGAGACCACTCCAGTCACTGGCTGGGAGCTGGAAACCTCCCGAAGATCCTCTAACTGGTACCCCTGCCCCTCTATTTATAGGCGCAAGGGTCTGCCTGAACGGGTAGGCCTAAAAGTAACGGGCTGCCCGAATCTGTTGAGATCGTCTGAAACCAAAATCACATGAAGAGAGAGATCACCTACAAAGGGATTGCACTGGACCGAAACCTCCAGGGGGTGAGGTCGCCCTGGGGGGAGCCGCCGGGTTCCACTCTGGTATGAGGGGGAAAAAAGGGGGGAGGGGGGAGAAAAAAGAAAAAGAGGGGGAGGAGAAAAAAGAGGGGGAGGAGAGGGAAAGGGAGAGAGGAAGAGAAAAGAGGGAAAGGAAGAAAAAAATGGAGGGAGGGAGGGAGAACGCGGCCACAATTTGCGAAAGATAGGCATTTGGATCTCCGCGGAGATCTAAATGACTCTCCGCGGAGATCCAAATGGTCTCCGCGGAGAACATTTTGCTCTCCGCGGAGAACTTTGTGCTCTCCGCTGAGAACCATGTAGAACTCTGCGGAGAACCATGTAGATCTCCGCGGAGAGCCTTTTGGATCTCCGCGGAGAGCCTTTTGGATCTCCGCGGAGAGCCTTTTGGATCTCCGCGGAGAGCCTTTTGGATCTCCGAGGAGAGCCTTTTGGATCTCCGCGGAGAGCCTTTTGGATCTCCGCGGAGGGCCTTTTGGATCTCCGCGGAGAGCCTTTTGGATCTCCGAGGAGAGCCTTTTGGATCTCCGCGGAGAGCCTTTGGATCTCCGCGGAGAGCCTTTTGGATCTCCGCGGAGAGCCATTTGGATCTCCACTGATTTCATTTAAAGTTATAATTAGCATCTTTCGACCCATTTGTAAACAATTGCTATTATAGACAAATATTTCCAATGTACTTGAAGAATGTTTCTTAATTTACATCAATCAACCACAAAATATTTAAAAATTTCTGCACAGATCTGGGCTCTAAACATAGGCATTTTTTTCTGCCAGTCTGCGCAACTCTCCCAGCTTCCCACCCCTTCCTTCGCTATGTGCTCCATATACTTCATAACGAAGACACCGCAGTCCACGGAGTTCTCCTGTTGTGGTATACCAACAGTCAAGTCGAGACTCCAATTGGTAAATCCTGCGTGAACTTTTTGAACGGTCGCCTTCTGGAGCGCAGAAATCTGCATTAACACAAATATTTTCGTACATTAGTAACTACGTAATGTACAATACTACATTGCATGTCAACGAACTGTACTTACAGCTATTTTAGCGGGAACTTTCCGTTTGGGGTTACGCAGAGATTCATGTATTAGCCACTTCTTATCTTTAACAATACCCACCAATAAAAACCAGTGTTCACTAAAACATACTGACATTAGAATCATTTTGACATTGGCAAGATTCTCCTTAGTAATGCGCTCGAGGAATCCAGCTATAAGGGTAGTATCTGCTCTATTGGTCCGTTGGAAGTGCAACTACATAATTTGTAACATTTTTTAGCAATGCAATCAGAATTATTAATGTACAAAGCACAGATAGGGAGATCATACCAAAAAGTTAGGAGTGATATACATAAACGGATGATACGCTTCTTTTTCCCGCTCTCTACGCAGAGTCAAGATCTTTGCGTAGACATCAATATGACAATCTTCATCGTATTTATCCGTCAGCAGAGCATCCATGCCATCTCGAAATCTCATTATATTCCATTTATTGAATGCTTGATCGTTCCTGAAACATTAGAAAACCATCGTCAATTTCAATGTGCATAGATAAAATTTTTGAAAATATAAAAGTGTATAATGTCAAAAGGGCACCTCGATGGAATGGCGCTCATACGTTGATGGATGATATCTCTATCTTCTTCACTTATTAGCGGTCTCCCCGGATAGTTAACGGGGTACACATCAAGTTCATCCGCCTTTGTAGTTTTAAGGTTTTTTTCTCCTAATGGGGAGTCTGGAATTTGAGTAATGGAAGTATCGTGAGGGGTAGTGAGGGTGGTAGCGTGGTGGGTGGGGGATCTATAGGTACTAGGGCTAGGTGATGGCGTGGCGGGATGAAGGAGCGTGTCTATATCGGCACTCATAGACTCAAGACTGATACCTACACTGTGACTAAAACTAACTAAATCACTATGTACTCTATCTATTTTATTGTCTACTCTATCTAGCCTATTATTGAAATTATTCATCTTACTATCTAATAATGCAAATTGCTCTAACATCCTATTTTGTAAATCAATCCAAAACTGTACAGGAGGAAGAGATGGTGTGCTAGGTGTTGGGGGAGGTGATGATGTGCTATGTGGTGGGGGAGGTGATGATGAGGGAGATGGCGACGATGGGTTAGGTGGTGATGCAAACTTCACTTTTTTTGCTGCCCTAGAAGCCGGGCTTATTGATTTTCTCTTAGATTGGGGAGGTGGCGGTGTCTTCTGTGATGTCAGCTCTGAACATAACAGCTTCTCCTCTGGTGTTATGTCCTCGAGTACTTCCAACACCTATAAAGAAGAAATACAACCATTGTATTGGATAGTTCAACATTAGTAGTTAATCGAATAAAGTAAACTATTTACCTGCTCATCCAAGATAGATGGAACAGTGACCCCCAGCTCTTTCAATGTAAATGAGACCTTCTCCGACCATCTTAATAGTCGAGGCCTCAATGTCGGATAATGCGGAGGGATGTTGGTGGTGTGCTCGAGGAACCAAATCTATATGAATCATTGCAATAGTTTAGAACATATGAAACAAAATTCATTTTCAGAATTAAAAATATAGATACTTACAACTAGAACATGGGTGCATCCGTAGATGTATCCCAATGAGGATTCTGGACTCTGTTGCACTTGGCCTTCTTCTGAAATTGGTGGCAGCTTCTCCACCATCACCCGGAACGACCTCATTAGGAAGGTATGAATTGCTTCCGGCCAATTGAACTTTTGGAAGTTCTCCAAGTTGGAGACCTCATCAAAGAACCTTGGGAACCTCTCCGCGCTCGAGGGAAAGAAGAAATTGCACAGAAGGTGCAAAACCAATACGTTGGTCGTCACAGGGGACGACCCCTTCTCCATCGCTTGAAGCTCCGTCTTCAATTCTGTCTTCGTGAGCGCTCCAGAAGGCTTGGAAGTCAGGATGACTTCCTCCCCATGGTTGGGCAAACCCAATATCAATGCCACGCCATTGGGGGAGAAGGTAAGCTCCCTCGATCCAATGACGAATACATCCTTCTCGATGTCGTACCAGCTGAGGAGACTGTATAGGAGTGGAGTGTTCTGCGGCACCTTCGGTGCATGGAAAATATGCCAGATGTTGGCATCCATCAACATCTTCTTCTGACTCTCCTCCATTCGTTCAAGAATGGCTGATGCTTGGCCCACAAATTTCGACAAATAGCACCTCGAGCTAAGAACATGAATTTTCTTCTACCCCATAGATTGTCAAAATTATAAACGATTGTTACAATAAATCATTGATATGCATGTATAATAAGATAAGAAAATCCAATATAAAGGTCTCTGGGGAAAGCCAAAAGGTTATCCGCGGAGAGCCAAAAGGCTCTCCGCGGAGAGCCAAAAGGGTCTCCGCGGAGAGACAAAAGGCTCTCCGCGGAGATCCAAAAGGCTCTCCGCGGAGACCCTTATGGCTCTCCGCGGAGACCCTTATGGCTCTCCGCGGAGAGCCATTTGGATCTCCGCGGAGATCCAAAAGGCTCTCCGGATCTCCGCGGATATCCTTTTGGCTCTCCGCGGAAAGCAGGTTGTCTGAGGAGATCCTGTACAAACTCAAGGAAGATGACTAAATTACATATTTAAACAATAAAAAAAACAATAAAAAACATGTCTTTCTGGGGTTCACAGACTATTGCAAGCTCTTTTTTTTGTTATTATCCTTCACCTTTTGCTTGAGCTGCACATCAGATCGAACTCGAAACTGGTTCATCCCCAACACCCGTGCGACTCGCGCCCAGTACAAGAAACGCTTGGCCAGGCTCTTCCAAGACATTTGATCACCAGTCATCGATTTCACATGGGAGCGCTCTGCTGAACTAGTTAACAAGTAATTGAGCAGCTCCTTCTCCGATTGAGAAAACGGCTCCCCTATAGATGGGGTGGGGACGATGGCCTCCATTATTTGATTGAAAGTAGGCAATTGTTGATTGACCATGAATGGAGGACGGGAACCAATCTCGCTGACAGCGGACGAGCTGCCCCCAGCAGGTTCCTCCATCGTCGTGATGATCGCAGAAGATGCTGGTTGAGTTGAATTCTATGTGGTCGGAGTTTCGGCTGGCAATGGTTGTGTAACAAGTAAAGACGGTGGAATGTGGATGTAGTCTTGATCACTGAGGTCCTTTTTGGCTTCTGTATGCGACTGCAAACTGTGCTGACGACCTGGTGTTATCGATGAGGTTGATGCCCCTTTCCTCTTTAGACGTCCAAGATACTCCCAATGATTTTGAATCTCCTTGTGGGTCATTTGAACTAGATCCTCACGATGCGCAGCAATGCGGGCGTAAGCTGGTGCGACCACTTTGATCCAGTGAATATTGCCCGCATGCCCAGCATCAATCTCTTTTTGAACAAGTCGATCAATGATATCATCCGTTGATCCTTCAATTACTTGTTCGGGCACGGATTGCATATCTGTTGCACGAGGCTGACTTGAACAGTGATCGGCGCCGGTTGTCAAGGTGACGGTTCTAGTTATTGTTGTGGTGACAGTCTCTTCCAACTGCATGAAACTATCGTCACGACGCGCCTGCATTGGAGCAATCAATGACGCAGCCTGATTCAAGGCAGTAATGATGCTGCGTTTGGGCGCTGCTCGTTGAATGGGCAATCTGAATCGAGCCTGGGCAACCATATCCTCCAAGTGCTGTTTAAGAACCTGTTCTGATTTCGGCCGAATGAACCGTTTGAAAGCGAAATTGGTGCTATGTAAAGCCGAGACAAGAAGAGACCATATTCGATGCAATTGTGGAATATGCAAGGATTCAATGGGAAAATCTTTCAGATCCAGCAGTTCATCGGGCTGAAGAAATTTGAGAGCAACCATTCGGAGTAAGCGTCGTTCGAGGGGGTTGATCATTGGTGAAGTGCTCATCACAGCTTCCCAGAGATTAAGACCTTGTAATGTCGATTGACATTCATTGCCCAATGCGTTGAGGCTGCGAGATTTCTTATGGTGATTTGATGAAGAGCTTTGCCCATACGATGTTGGTCCGGGTTTTCGGCGCTTGCGACTGGACTGAATGGAATGTGGCGTGTTGCTTATATCGACATCTTCGGTATAGTGTGGTTGTGCAGCTTCGACTTCTGCAACTATGTGATTATCATCGTGAGCCCTCTCCACAGCAGTTGCGGCAACATCAAGTGCATCCTTCACAATCGCATCGAACGTGTGGCTCGACCAAATTGCATTATCTGTTATTGATTCGGCGATCATTCCAACGGATTCCAGTTGCCCGGCAGGAATTTCTGGCAGTTGAGGAAGGGATTGTCCAAACGCTGCCGTCAATCCAAACTCGCCGTCGCAATCATCAATCGAGAGAGGCAGCATATGAACATTGTCGACAGAGATGTAGATGAGGGAGTAATGCCATCGGTCGAAAGCAGTGCGAGATACTGAGTGAGAATGAAATGCATACCCGAGATTGGCAAATACGCCCAACGAGGATCAAATTGGAGTTCGCCGCGAAAGTTGATTTGAGCAACCACGGCATGGAGCAGCAGGATCCCTCCATCCAGGGACATAGTCTCCGGGCAAATGGCTCGCCCTTGACGCCATAAGTTTTCGTTCTTCCCTGATCCACGTCGTAGAGTTGAACGAAAGAAGCGATCCACGACGGTGTTCGACGTGCCTGCTGGCGGCGTTAAGCAATTTCTGATGTGCTTTTTTTGCGTCTCGTGGCAAGCTAGAAGTTTGGTAGTCACAATGCGCTTCGAAGGTTGCACATCATTCTCCATTTCCCACTTTTTATTTCGATCCAACAATGCATCCAATTCAGTCACAATGATGGAGCATTCCCGCATTGAAGCATGTCCATTGCCAACAATGATTTCGGCCACGACAGCCATAAATTGTTCCTGGCGGGCACGATCTGTGCCGTTCGAATTGTCCCTGTACCTCGTGATGAGGTGATGATTATCTAGGAGAACAAAGATGCTGTCGAAGTCTTGTAGCCATTCCCGATCATCGCAGCACTTGTCAAGGTACATGATGAGCAGCGAAGTATCAATACCGTAAGCGTTGTACCGGTTCTGCAAACTCCGACCAACAAATCGACGCTCTGCATTGCCCGTTGTCGTTGTGAATTGTTGGGAAAGAATTTGTTGGCGCTCGTTCATGACTGAGTGTAATCCATCAACGGGGGAAAATTTCCTGCCATTGAACTCATCCGTCAATTTCATGCGTCCCGGCACATTGTGATGATGGTCAGCCGAGAGATAAGTCCCGGTTATGGCGCCTTCCATTCGGTTGAAGAACGAAAGTTGGCGAGCAATGCAGTCTTGGACTAGGCGTGTCAACGTTGATTCCACTGGACCGAGAGTGCCGTTGTACCCGTTGCAATGCTGAAAAAATGAGGGAAAATCAGGGAACACTGCCGGATCCTACTGCGATGACGTTTGCCCGAGTGCTGCATCCCATAAGCGCATATCCAAATACCACGACACGTGACCACGATATAGTGCGGCTTGACGCATGTATCGAGTCGTTCGGGCACAACGAATCACCTTTGCGGCATCAGCAATGCCGGAACGGGATGTGTACAAGTCGTAAGCCATTTGAACAAGACCGATGTCGTGCGCGCTCTGTTCAAACAGTTGCACAGGATAGTTAAGGACGATGGGCATCGGGATCAACTTCTCGGTTTTGGCCTCGTCCATGACATGGAAGGTGGCACCACAGCCGCCGGAGGTGTTCGACTTCTTGCACACATATCGAGCACTGATAGAAAATGCAGTGGTGTCGATGCAATCTACAACTCGCGGGGCACTGAATTGCTTGCGGGAAAGAAAGCCGACTTTGTTGCAAGATGGACATGCACCTGCTACCACATTGACGCCGTACTGCCGTTCCGGATCGATCATGAGCAATGGTTTCAACAGATACGCATTCATGTCAGGACGCTTGTTCCACAGTGGCACTGACGGATCGATTCGGATAGGAGGGCGCATGCCATCATCCATCATTTTCAGTTGTATTTTGATCCAATCCTCCTGAATTTTGTTCAACGTGCCAGATTGCTTGCCACAAATGCACGACTCACTAGTGGGGCGGTCAAATGCTGACGAATAGAATGGAGGTGTTTGCGTCGGAATCGATTCGGCTGGAATTTCAGGGCAGCGATGAATGAGGGTCTCTACTGATCGTTGTGTTTTCGCAATGTCCCGCAGCAGAAGGTCAATACCATTCATTGCAATTAATGACGAACAGACAGACAATCTAGCAATTAATGACGAACAGACAGACAACTGATTTACCAGGTTTTGCAATGAAGAATGATCACTTGAAAAAGAATGAAGATGTAGTTCTTTATACTATGTTTAGGGCATGGAGGATATTTTCAAGAGACAAGCCAAAGCAACTCATAAACCTGTGGTTCTCCACGGAGAACCACTGGATCTCCGCGGAGAACCATTGGATCTCCGCGGAGAACCTTTGGAATGGTTCTCCGCGGATAACCGTTGGATCTCCGCGGATAACCGTTGGATCTCCGCGGAGAACCTTTGGTTCTCCGCGGAAATCTAATGGGTTATCCGCGGAGAACCCTTGGATCTTCGCGGAGATCTTTTGGGTTCTCCGCGGAGAGCTGGCTGCGCTCCTTGGAAATCCCATGGTATCCGCGGAGAACCCAAGAGATCTCCGTGGAGATCCAAAGGATCTCCGCAGAGAAGGATTCAGGGTTCTCCGCGGAGATCCAAGGGTTCTCCGCAAAGGAGGTATACACTCTCCTTCCTTGGACAACAATGGCGGAGAATATGAAACCCTAAAAAAGAAAAATGGCGTAGAAGATGTACCAAGCGGAGATGAATCTCGAGCCTAGGATCTCTTGTGCCGTGAGTCGGAGAACGCGCGCCGGAGAGTCGTTAGCACTTGGCCGGAGTCGATGGGGGAGGCGGCGCCGGAGAGCAATCGGGGGGAGCGCTGCGAGAGAGAGGGAGATAGAGCGTGAGTGCGAAAGAGAAGGAAGGGGAGAAGCTGGACGGGCGCGGGATTGATGAGAGAGGGAGAGATTGCGTTTTATTATTTTAATGTTTATTATGATTATTTTATTAATATTAAGTCAAATTCAGTGAACCAGAGTGAGGCCCAACTGGGGGGGAGGGGGGGCGACCTCCACATGGTGAGGTCGCGCGGGGCGCAACCTCCTCGGGCCGAGGTCGCGCAGGGCGCGACCTCCTCGGGCGAGGTCGCACGGAGCGCGACCTCCTCGTGTGAGGTAGCGTGACCTCCCGGGGCCGAGGTCGCGCGGGGCGCGACCTCCTCGGGCGAGTTCGCGTGGAGCGCGACCTCCCGGGGCGAGGTCGCGCGGAGCGCAACAACCCGAAGCCGAGGTCGAGCGGGGCGCAACATCCTCGGGCGAGGTCACGAGGTCGTGCGGTGTGCAACCTCCTCGAGCGAGGTCATGCGGAGCGCGACCTCCCGGGGCCGAGGTCGGGGGGGAGGGGGGGGGGGGGGGGGGGGGGGGGGGGACAACCTCCTCGGGCGAGGTCGCGTGTGGCGCGACCTCCCGGGGCCGAGGTCGCGGGGGGCACGACCTCCTCGTGCGAGGTCGCGCGGGGCGCGACCTCCCGGGGACGAGGTCGCGCGCGGCGCGACCTCCCGGGGACGAGGTCGCGCGCGGCGCGACCTCCCGGGGCGAGGTCGCGCGGGGCACGACCTCCCGGGGCCGAGGTCGCGCGGAGTGCAACCTCTTTAGGGGGAGACTGCTCGGAACGATTCGATTTCTGCGAAATCATGTTTACCCAGAAATCGACGATCCCCCACACTGGTTTTTTGCAGGTATAAAAGAAAATTAGCAAGGAATAAAAGAAAATAAAACACTAATCTTAAGAATGTCTACTGTTCATGTTAAGAATGTCTACTGTTATGAATGTCAACTGTTAGCAATTTTTTTCTACTGTTAGAAGTAAAATTTTCTGGAAATAGTGTAATTTCTCTTCTGGAACTTTAATGTTAAGAATGTATACCGTTAGAAGCAAAATTTCCAGGCACTTACGATTAACACTAGTCTTAAAATTTTCAGGCACTCAGTTTTTTTTGGAGGCATTTATGATAAAGCAGCTAAAGCTAGCTGTAGATACTTAGATAAAGCTAGCTGTCTGCTGTGCTCATGGTGATGGTGCACAAGTACTGCACATGTCAGCCTTCACGATAAAGCTACCTATCTGTTGTGCTCATGGTGATGGTGCCGTGCTCAAGGTGATGGTGCATTTACGATGCTAACGGTTGGGGATGTTATTAAATCTTTAGGACATCTCTCTCTTAATGATAAGAAAAGCACAGACAAAACTAGAAGAGGAACAAAAGAAAAAAAAATAGAGAACCAGAAAATTATTGTAGCACTGTGGAAGGTTGATCGGAACGAACTGCGGAATGGCAGAGAAGGCCGAACGACAGAAGGATAGGGCCGAACCACACCGAAAATAGCAGATTTGTGGTGGGTACTGTGGAGCGTCGCCGGAGAGAGCACGAACCAAGCAGGACTTCGCCGTCGGAGCACAGAGAAGAAGACTAGGGCTTCTGAAGAAGACGCGAGACACGGTTGTTCTGAAATAAAAATAGGCGCATGCTTTTTTTAAGTATGCACGCTCCTTTCAGATCGTTAGGATCACGATCCTAATGATTCCACGACCCGATATGTGATCCTCTGCTATCAGAGCCCAAATTCGATCCCGATAAAGACTCAGATCGAAAATCATATTCCGGATCGTAGGATCGTGCGATCCTATGATCCGGATCGCGATCCTGACAACGTGTTGCAACCCATACTGATTAGCTTGAACAAACACACTCTCCAATCACTCTTCTTTTGGAGAATGAGAATACCCATAATTTGAAGTTGAGCTCAGGGGATGGCATCATGAGCCCGATACCTTGCATAACAAGACCTTCCTAACTATAGGTCAGCCAAAAACTCGTATTCCTTAGAAACCTTAACCTTCTTCAAATTGGTTGGCTTGCGCCCAAAAAAGTTCATAATCTTCAAAACATCATTAACTTCATCCTCAATTACATTGTCATCAATATCTCCTGCCGGAAAATCAAATGTAGCCGATATTTCCTTGCCGGAAACCCTAACAAGAGAGTCGTTAATGGTGTCGAACATCACACCCTCCTCAGTTCAATGTTGGAGTGAAAAGCAGAGAGTTCTGAAGCTAGAATCCGAGAGCGAGAAGAAATGAGTTTAGTTAAACCCTGATCAACAAGCAACTCAAGATCTGCTTAAACATGGGGTAAGCAACTGAGAATGAATCCACATGCACATCAAAACCACTATTAATCTTTGGTGTCATGGAGATACCTGCAAAACCGGTTAGAAAACAAAAAAGAAAAAACGAGGGAAGACAGAGTTTAAAAGCAGGATGAAGATAAAAAGGAATATCTTGTCTCTTAAATATCCGTCGAAACCTAAGGGCGGCGGGCGGACGTCAGGAAGAAGCCGATGCATAGAACCTACAGATTTCGACGCATACTCAACGTCTTCCAACACATCGACACATAGATTTTAGAGTTCGACGTATGCGCTTAGAAGTCGACATGTATCAAATACTTTTTTCGATGTACGACGAATATTGTCTTAAGAAAATAAATTTTTTGAGTTAATTTTGAGTGGTGTTATAGGCAAACCAATAATGACTATGTGCAACTAAAATATATTTGCAGCCCAAATTTCTATATTTACACACCGAGGCGCTAATGACACCAAAAAATAATTTTATTATTTCAAATAGAAAGTCTATGAGTAACTCAGGGTACATGTGGCAAATTTGTCATCTAACGCACATGTGGCAACCGCCGGACCTTCTTGTATGTATTTCTTTAACGGACTATAAAAAGTCTTGAGTAACTCACGGAATTGTTTTATATAAACCTCCATTATTTCCTCAAATTAATCTTTTTTCTTTGTAGTCGTCGTTTGTAAGAAAGAAAAACTTAATACCTATAGTTCTCCGTATAATCTTTAGAACTGGCTTCAATTGCAATTAAAAAAGGCATCCATTCCAACACCAAAAAGGCATCCTACTGATCGGAGATTTTTATAGAACTCATCAAGCACGAGTGTCCGGTTTCTAGTTAATGTTGAAGTGTATGAGGTATCAGAATCCATCCACTGGTAAGCCATAATTATTGTTTCACATAGAAACTCCTACTGTTTGCAGGTGACAATGGCCTAAAGGAAGAAACCAAAAATGGAGAACATTGCTACCTTTGTATGAATCAATCACCGAACTAGCTACCGTCTTCAGTCAAGCTTGCGACTTGATAATGGGTTGCTTGAATCGACTGGACTAGAATATCTGCTCAGTGAACCTTGCGCCCTTCTGAATAGAGAGCTCCTGGAGTTCTTTGAAGGAGCAAGAGTAAACCATTCTGAATCCTCGCTGAAATCAATGGTAGCTAGACAGAAGGTGAAGGTAACTGCAAAGAGCCTGGGAAAGGCGTTGAGACTGCCAAGGTTGGAGGCAGATGTTGAAGAGGAAGAACTGACCATTGAAGACCTATCTGCAAGTTATGCCTGCTGTGGGCACAGTGGAAAGACATATGGGTCTATCAAAAGGGCAGAATTCAATTACAAAGGGAAGCTTCTTGCAGATATAGTTGGAAAAGTACTGTTATGTAAGTCTGGTTCTCATGACAGGATTTCAAAGGACATGTTTGAAGTAATGAGCATGATAATTCTCTCCAAAAAGACAGACTGGAGGGAATTTGTATTTCAAAGAGTAAAAAATAATTTGAAGGCTCCCTCATTTGGAAGAATACTATCTATCTTCCTTCTAAATTCCTTAGGGGAGGTCCTAAAAAGGAAGATGGGAGTGCTCTGCATTACTCTAAGAGGCTAGACTCCAAGATGTTGGACAGGTGGGATAGATCCATACCCAAAGCACCTAAAGGTGTCTCTTCAGCTCAGAAAGAGAAGAAGAAAAAGGTTGTTCAGGTTGTTAATTACTCAGAGGAGGAGTTCTTAAGTAGCTCTGAGGAAGAAGGAGCCCCATCCATACCAAACCCTGCTTTGACAGAGGGGGAGGTATTTCTTAATCAAGAAATCCCAGAGAAATTAAATGAACCTACTAACACAGAGGTGGTTGAAGAGAGGAGAAGCCTCATTCTGGGGAGTGATCCAGTTGAGGGGGAGTCCATCTTGGGAGCTCAGTCCAAGATACTGCAATGGTTGAGGTGGAGACCCATCTCGGGTGCTCTACCCTAGTTAACCAGGGTGATGCTCTTCCTGCTGACAAGACTGGAACTTCAGCTCAAGCAGAAGTCCAAGAGCCTCAGAAGCTAAGCAGCTCCCAGGCACAGAGCCAGAGAAGGAAGAAGGCAAGGAGCAAGAAGATGTTGAAGGTGAAGGGCCCAATTGTGGGCTTGACATAATTCTATTCAAATGGAAGGGAGTGCTGATAGAAGAAGAGCAGATGCAAGTGGACCTTCCTGCCCTCAACATCATAGCAGTGCTCATGAAAGTGATCCACATGAGAGTATTGCTCCAGAAGAGAATGCTGCTAAAACACCCTCTGCTCACTCAGGCTCCCTATTCCACATGATCTTAGCACTGCTCAATGTTCAAAGGGAGAAAATGGAAAAATTCATTCTGCAGATAGTAGATGGCCTGAGGCATGAGATGAAGGCTGAGCTGCAGAGTGTGAAGGATGACATGCATCATCTGAACACTCGGCACACTCATTTCTTTCACCTAGCAGCCCCAGCCATGGAGTATGTTGGTGAAGAGATCAACAAAGTTGGGCATTTTAACTCATCAGATCATTGGGCACCATGTCAGGCAATACTGAGAGAGAGCTTTTGGGCAGGTAGTAAGCTTCATGAATGCAGACAGAGATCAAATTCTGAACATAGTAAATGTGAATGCTCAGACCATAGATGAACATCTGCTGGAAGTAAGAAACAACTTGGATGAGGCAGAACAACACCTACATGAAAGGGTCAATTTGGTGCAAGTAGCCTTAACTGATCACATAGTTGAAGAAGTCCTAAAAGGGGAGAGGACAATATTAACTGCAGGATCCAATCAAGCTATGTGGATTATAAATCAAGTGAAGCAAGCCTTCCAAATGCCTCCCTCTGTTTTTGAAAGGACAGAACCCTCTGAAAGTACTGCATCAGAAGAATATGGTGTTGAGGCTGGAGAATCCTCCACATCAAGAAAAAGGAAAAGAACTCAAAACAAAAAGTACAGACATAAGAGATTAAGGGAAATAGAGTAGGGTCCACAATCAGGCGGGTGGAGTACCACCTCTAGGAACCTTATTTCTAAATCTTGGATGGAATTTGGATATCCCCAAGATGGCCCAGAGAGAGTGTACTACTCTGCAGACTGGAACCTGTATTTGAAAAATGAGGAGAGAAGGAATCACAAGCTAGCTTTCCCTCATGGTCCTCCTCCTCCAAAGAAGATACTCAAGCCTATCAATTTCTATGAAAGACAGAAGAGGAAAGGCAAAGAAAGCAGCAGCAGAAATTGAAGATTATCTCTTAAGAATGTTTTGTCTAAAAATTAACTGGGGCAAATGATTGAAATTTTTTGTATAAAAACATTCACTCTATTTATATAATGATTGGTAGTTGAGTTATTTGTGTTGTCTGATTTTTGAATCTTTCTGTGTGTGGCATTTATCATTGAGGTGAGTTATGACTTCTTCAAATAGGGAGAGATTGTTGGGAACAGTGCCCAACAATGTTCCTGATTTAAAAAAGTGTTCAGGTCAATGATAAAAGCACTATGTATTTGATGGTATGCTCTATTTATAACTACAGAGAATAAATCATATGTCCAATACTTCTCTGAACTCACCAAGTCCAAAATCATCGAGAAGGACTAGACATATCGTCGAATAAGCATTTATATATCATTGAGACTACTCGCAGAACTCAGCAGAAGGCTTATGCTAGTTATCATCGAGATAATATGGACAATCCGACGATATCGTAGTAACAACAAAGTACACACGACGATATCGTCGTGAGAACAAGAAGAACTGAACAAGTCACAGTATCGTCGTGTCAACAGGAATCACATGACGATATCGTGGTGAAGTCTGATATGATGAAGCTCTCCAGAAGACTTAAGTTAAAGTATTCGGCTAAGTCGACTACATCGTCATAAAGGAGCCTTATCGTCGAGAAGACTAAGGCAGAACTCGTGAAGACAGTTTGTAACAGAAGTGTTGCTTATCATCAAGATGATCAAGACGATATCGACGAGAAATCAGAATGAACACGACGATATCATCGATAAGACAGGATAATTTCAATGACATCATTGAGATAACTTCATGTCATCATGAGTACAAGTATAGCTGAGATATCTCATATCGTCGAGATATCTCTGTTTGAAGAAGATTTAAGAAGACTTGAAGATTTGTCTAAGCAAGATGGATCGGCGTGACGGCAAGCTCTGTCGTCGAGATGTTGCTAATATCGTCGAGACAGATCAAGATAATTCAAAACGCGCTGACCGCATTTAATGTCGCCGCTTGATGGTCCAATCAGCGCATGTCGTTAAGGAATGAGTCTCCGACACTTAAAGGACGCCTGAGTAGACCGTTGGACGGTCCCTCAGTCCTATAAAGAGATCAGTGTCTGCCCTAATTAAAAAGAGAACAACCGCATGGAATATGAAAATCAATCAAACAGTAAAAACGGCTGTGAAGAAGGAACAACTACTCGAGAACGAAATGATCTTACTTTGTGTTCCTCAAGTCTCAGTCTAGCAACATCGACTAATAAGCATTGTTCCATATTGAAGAAAGGATTGAAGAGAAATCTGCACTCAGCAAGTTAAGACCTATAGTATTCTCTTCAAGTCAGAAGCCAGTTTTCATCAGGCTAAAGAAGAACTTTTCACTTACTCTTTGTAAGGCTTTTATAGGTATGAGTTGTAGGATCTGAAATAAATCTGAGTTTGTAGGACTTGAGGGTCTGAGTTTGTCGAGCTTGAGGGCCTGAGTTTGTAGGGCTTGAGGGCCTGAGTTTGTAGGGCTTGAGGGCCTGATATTGTAGGGCTTAAGGGCTTGAGGGCTTGAGTTTGTAGGGCTTAAGGGCTTGAGTTTGTAGGGCTTGAGGGCCTGAGATTGTAGGGCTTGCGGGCCTGAGTTTTGGCGGAGTTTGCCGACCTTAGCACACTGCTAGATAGGCGCAAAGGGACAGTGGACTACTCAAGACACACTGTCTTGAGGAACCACTATAAATATGGTGTTCATGTGTGTTGCGTTTTTCTGAGATCGTTTGTTGTGATGTGATCTGTTTAATTAGTTCTTGTGCTTAAAATTTAACACAGTCATATCACCTATTCTCCCCCCCCCCCCCCCCCCTTCTCTAGGTGATTGTTCCATAACTAACATCAGCTATAGGCTGATAGCTCTGAAAAATGAGGAGAATCAGGATGACATCCATCCTGATGAGGTAAAATCTACAACTCATTCATCCTCATATTATTCTCCAATTAACACTGATGATGAGTCAGAAGCATACCCATCATCTGATGATGAGGATGACTTTGATTTGGAAACTGCTTTTGATAATCTGACAATAAAGTATGATGTTTTACTTAGAGCACTTAAGAATATCAAGGATCAGGTCAAATCTCAAGAAAATGAGATCAACTTCCTGAAGCCCTTCAGATTAGAAGCAGATAATAAATCAAAAGAAATAACCTCCATGAACTGGGAGATCTTTGAGCTCAAGCAATAGCTTGATGCACAATCTAAAGCCCTAGTTTATAAGGAGAGGGTTATTAAGAATCTGGGAGAAAAGCTCAAAGAAGAGAGAAAGCTTGTGGCAAAATCTTCAAAGTCACAAAATATCCTCCCAATGACAGATTCCTTTGTTGCTCCCTATACAGGAAAATCAGGTTATAATACTAAAGTTTATGACTGTTGGAAATCCCCAGATTATATAACTATATTCCAAAAAGGAATAAATCCGTCAAAACTCCATGATCCAACCTCCTCATGTGGTCATCGGACCAATGAATGCTCTACAAGTGGAACAAAGCCACAAGATACTTATCAAAGATCAACCATTGGGTTATGTACCTTTAAGGCACCCCATAAAGAGGTCCATGCATGGCATCATGGATCATACAAGTCTGTTACCTCAACACCCTCACTCATTAGAAAGGGAAAGGTCATTCCTCAAAGTCCTCAACCTGATAAGTTGCCTAAGGCTGGTTTGCCCAGGCGCATTTCTGAACATATGGACAATCACCATATACATATGATGATTCAGAAAGGAAGGTATACCATATTTCAGTGTTGGTGTTGTGGCAAAATAGGTCATTTTGCAAAGGGCTGTTGGTACAACCCAACAGTGCCTAAGGCCAGCAATGTTAAAAATAAAAATTTCCACATACAACGCTTTGCTACTAAATCTAACATGTACCTAGGACCCAAGCTATCTTGAGCTCCTAAGGCAAAGTAATCTTGTTTTACAGATATGTCTAATGGCCGATCAAGAGCAAATATGGCTATTGGACAGTAGTAAATCCAGTCATCTAACTAGATTAAGAAGCCTTAAATTGGAGGGCTAGAACTTAACATACAAGGAAGAAGAAGAAAAGGGACAATTGTGGATTAATTATCATTAATATGAGTCAACTACATACAAAATACTTGACTTTCACATATTGTGGTGATTGGGTCGCCTTGATTCAAAGGAGTCTCAAAGTTGTGCAAAGGATATACAAAACACTTGACTTTCACATATTATGGTGATTGGGTCGCCTTGATTCAAAGGAGTCTCAAAGTTGTGCAAAGGATATTGGCTAAGTTTGTTTCGACAAGATAACTACAATCAACTTCATTTCAAATTAGTTCTCAGTCGTCACATTTTGAAATAGACCTCCATTACAGGTACGCAGCTCTTCAACTTCCGCAAAATAA
This sequence comes from Dactylorhiza incarnata, assembly GCA_033032865.1. NCBI lineage: Eukaryota > Viridiplantae > Streptophyta > Magnoliopsida > Asparagales > Orchidaceae > Dactylorhiza > Dactylorhiza incarnata. Next base: position 4,846,096 of record JAWHQI010000160.1, on the reverse strand, counting down.
TTTTTTTTTAAATTGTCACTTCAAGATGTCAATTCCAACAGAATGAGCATATCTCAACCCTTAATCAAGATACGAAATCTATCCATCGAATCGAAATGCGCGACGGTCCATCCTCCAAGTAAAAATCTATAAATTTCTTTTCCTATGTTAATCCATCCGCCTCAAGTCTCACTTCATCATTCTCCAAACAAACTCCGAACACAGCAAGAATGGAATCGTTTGAGGGAGCATCGTCAACGAAGATTGAAACTGTGACAATCCTAAGCACACAGATGAGTCACCTTGAGTCTCATTTTGATAAAGCAATTCAAGCTATTGTCGACATGTTCTCGACTCAACTCTCTGAGCTCAAAAACAAACTGGACAACATGGCGCTCACGCTTGAGCGTCACTTAGAGGAATGCAGGATGGATCAGATTAGAAGATTGATCGAAGTGGACAGAAAGGAGGAGAAGAAGAATAATGTTGCCATCTGGGCTGAACTCCCTACAGAAGGTGCATCTGCATCCTCCAGAGGAGCACTCATGACCCGACAAGTCATGGATCATGATACTAAGAAGCGAAAAAGGGAACAATCTCAAAAGGAAATAGATAGGAGTAAAATGACTAGAATCATGTTAATAAGGGAAAAGAAAAATCAAGTCTAATATAAACCTGTAATATTTCCACAGAATGATGTACCGGTTATTCTTGTGATTCCTACTGTACGTTATTGTTGTATGTATCCTATATGCTATGTCACTGCCTAAGTAAATCACAGGTCTATGACAAATCGTGTGAGAATAGAACAATAGGATTTTGGACACGCATACTGCCTCAGTTGCCTTACAAACTGTGGGCACACTTTAAATGCAAATCATGCATATGTTAAGGGGGAGACTCACAAGTGATCTCCTTGGGACTGTACCTATTCAGTGACACATGCATGGTTTCTTAGACCACCAATTTGTATTGAAACTTATGGAAAATTATACTCTAAATTGGTAACACTTGAGTTAATTTTCTGACAGTTACTAGGATGCCATCCTAGACATAGGTCTAAAGAAAAATCTCAAACTAGGAAAATGAACAATTACGACTTATACACCTTCAACAAGAAGCAACATGTACCGTTTTGTGAAACCAAACGACATCATCGTATGAGTCGTGATATCCGTGGTCGTCACGATAGTCGTGTATGTCTCAATAGCTGTGTTCGTCGACTATGAACATGATACTTTCCATCTGACGAAATTGTATTATGACCAAATGTTCAAAATCACTACCAGTTGTTGGATTAAGACCAATCCAATCATCTGATACGCAACTCCCCATTTCAAATCTCACTGTAGAAATCTGGTATATAAGAAACCTAGGGGTTATGTTAAGCACACACAAACTTTATGCCCTAGAAACCCCATCGCGTGCTCGTCATCTCTCTCGACCACCCAAAACTATTGCTCTACAAAAAGAAATGGTGCCCAAGTCTGAGAACCATTTAAATGAGGGGAGTGATATAGTACGTCATGGCTTCATGGATGCTCCCTTGGAAATCAAGTCAGTCGTAACATTGATTGAAGTTGTAGGACTGGAGTTCGTACTGTCGGAACCATCTGCGATTCTGAAGAAAGAAGTACTGGAATTCTTCACCAAGGCCAGAATCAAGCCCTCTGGAGACATGATTAAGAGCAAGATTGGAGCAACAAAGATTAAGGTCTCTGAGAGGAAGTTGATCTCTGCCATTCACCTACCCTTGAATGAAGAACAAGAAGAAGAAGTTCCTAAGAAAGATACTGAAGATGCACTGGCATGGTGCGAATTTTCTGGTAAGGCCCATGGGTCTTTGGAGAGAAGATTCTTCAACCAAAAAGGCAAGTTGCTGGCTGACATCATTGTGAAAGTAATGGTCAAAGTGAACTAATGGTCAAAAAATATATGTTTGAACTAATGGTCAAAGTGATTCTTACCAAGAAGACAAATTGGGGTAAGGTTTTTTTTTCAGAAAGTCAAGGACAGCTTGCAGGCTCCTAATCTGGGAAGGATCCTCTCACTATATCTTATGCAAGCTTATCCTGAAGAATTTAGTAAGAAACAAAGTGTAAGAATTCATCACATGAGGAGAATGGACATAAAAATTCTCAAAAGATATGAGAAGGTCTTGTCCAAAGTACCTTTTGAGAAACAGATCACAGACACAAGAAAAGGAAAAAAAGTGGTTAATGTAGGAAGCGGCTCTGGAGATGAAAGTACTGAAAATGTCAATCCCTACCAGTCTACTGAAGAGGATGCCTCTATTAAGGAGGAGGCAAACAAGAAAGACTTTGCAGAAGGTGCACTAGAGGTAATACAAGAAAGTGTTGAATTTGAAGGGGAGACTCATCATGAGCTCTCTGCCTTAAGAGCCACTACATATAATCCAATAGAGACTGAGGAAGCAACTCATACTGAGTTGGATGGCCAAGCTGTGTTATATCTGCCACGTACAGAGTCTCCACCAGCACAATAAGAAGTACCTCAGGTGCCATCAACATCCACCGGTAAGGAAGAATCCTCCAGTGTTGGGATTGCTGCTCTGAAGGTGATAATGGGAGAACAGACCACATACCTTAAAACCCTCATTCGGGAATCAATCCAGGAAGTCGGGGCAGAAGTAATGGAAGAGGTCAAATCAATCAAATAAGATATTCACCATGTAAACACTCAGATCACCAAGTGGTTTGACAAAGCTGCAAGTGTTGTTCATCAAAGCGCTAAAATCATGAAATCAATGGATGAGAAGCTAGATCTCTGCACACGGGATGTCACCAACATCAAGTTATACATCAGCAAAACTGATGTTACAATTGAAAGTGGTGTAAACCACATTGAAAATTATGTGTCAACAACTTATGGTGATACTCTTGACAAAATTGAAAGCAACAAAACAGAGATTCTAGATAAACAGGAAAGTCTCCTTCAAAGCATTGTTGGAAAGTTGGATGAGACCTTGGTTGAATTTGAGCAGAGGATTTTTGAAGAAGCCGGAAAGGGGGAGAAAGGGCATGAGCATACTGATCAAGCCAAAGATCCCCAGCTGGATAAAAAAAGAAAGAAACCAGAAGATCCAGAATATGAAGAGTGGAGTGATGACTCTAAGAAGCTTTTCCTAGATGCCTGGAGAAATAATGCTCAAACCAGAACTGATGTGGGCAACATCTACTCAGGATGAATGGAATAAATATATGACAAACAAGAACCAGAGGGAGAATATCATCAAAGACAACTTGAAAAAGAAGAACCCTGTTAGTGTTCCATCCATGTATATTCCAAAACATATTCAAAAACCTCTCGGCTACTTTCAAAGGAAGAAAATGAAGGAGAGGAAGTCGGGGAGAGTTGTCATAGATAAATGAAACCAGAAATAGGGTTCATATGCTAAAAATATGTATCGTGTTAATGATCTAAAACCCGTGAATATATTCTTAATTTATGAAATGGTTTAGTCAGTCATCTATTTATTTGGCATATTCTATGATGATTTAATTAACTGATATTTCTTTAAGATATGTATCTTATCATTGATCAGAAATTCTGACTTCTTTAAATGGGGGAAGATTGTTGGGAATATTGCCCTCAATGTTCCAAGATTTGAAGAAGTGCTTAAATCAATAATAAGGACATAATGTTTTTAATGATAATCTGCTAAGTACATGTAGGCTCATCAAGAACTCATGACAAACTACTTCAGTTGGATAGTTTATCAGGAATGATCAGAAAAGACCATAGATATACTAAAAGATATCGATGTAAAGATTACAACATGTCTGAACAAATTTTGTTTTGAACAAACAAGCAGAACACGTTGATATCGGTTTTTGAACTAAGCGCACACAACGACATCGTTGTGATTAGCAGTGTTAAAGCTGATTCAGCAGCCAAATACAGAAGCATTGTGTAAAGCTGAGAAGAACTCAGCTAAGTAGCTACGTAAGAAGAAGACACGTGATGGTATATCTACTTCATGTTTATAGATGACACATTACAGATGACTCTAAAACAGATTTAGAGCAAAGAAAGAATACACCACCGAGAAGGAATATCAGTGTCAACTATATCGTTGACATATCGTCGAGAATAACGACTCCTCTCGATGATATCGTGGAGACGACACTGAAAGCAGCAAATCTCCACATTAAAGTTCATACCGCTGAGAATGAAGGATCTACTCAGCGGTATAGTTGAAAAGACTCAATTACAACCACAGTAAGACACAAGTCTCAGTAGCAAGACCCATACACCTGAGAATGAAGACAACACTCAGCAGTACCGTGGAGTATATTCGAAATACTACCGTTGAAGGACGCTCTACTTAGTGGAAGTCAAAATTGGTGGTGGCGTCGAAAGCAAAGATAAACTATTATATTCCTATTCATGCCGGTGACAAGACGTTCCTAGATGCAATTGAAGTTCGTCAAGAGTTATAAAGAAGAACTGCTAGGGCAATAGAACAGTATTGTTACATAACCTAAAATCAAGGAGAGCTCAGCGGCGCTCTAAGAGAAGAAAGATTGTTCCTGCTGAAGGGTTACAGAAGAACAAGCAGAGTCGATAATCAGACTAAAGATTGATCTTCTTCCGTCTGCAAGAAGAAGAAGAAGATAAAGGGGGAACAAGCCCTAACTTGTTCTACCTGAAGATCATTCAGTATAGGGACCTGCTCCAGATCTTGCCATCAAGCAAGAACAACAGAAGCTCTCATTTCTTCAAGGTCTATCTACAACTAGACTTCTGTTGTAATCAATTCTATTATTTCAAGTGTAGTATCTAATTGTTGATCTGAGTTGTAGGGCATCTGTGCCTGAGTTGTAGGGTTGTACTCCCAGCCTGAGCTATAGAACTTCTGTATAAGTCTGAGTGTAGGACTTAGAGATAAGTCTAAGGTAGGAAACCTGGAGGGTTTCTGAGCTGTAGGAGTTTGAGTACTCTGAGTGTAGGGCATGTGTGTCTGAGGTAGGGTCTTGGTGGAGACCTGAAAAATCCTGAGGGACTTGTGTTGTAAGCTCTTTTGAGCTGACTTTTAGAGGAGGTTGTTTAGTCTAGCACATAACTAGATAGGTGTAGAGAGAAAGTGGATGTACCCGGCCCTCGGGAAACCACTATAAATCTCATTGAGTTTGTTGGGTGCTTGCTTTACTTTCTTAAATTGCTGAAATTCGAAAAACACCAAGACACCTATTCATCCCCCCCCCCCCCCCCCCCCCCCCCCCCCCTCTAGAAGAGTTAGACAACCTCTATCTATAAACTATCATGTTGTTTCGTAGCAGCGAGTCCATTTCATCATCAATGGCTTCTGCCCACATCAACGAGTCTCTAGATCTAATTGTTTCCTAGTAAGAGAATGGATCATCCTCTAAGTGATAGGTGATGAAGTTCTCCCCAAATTTCTTAGGGATTCTATCTCTTGTAGACACTCTAACTGGAACAGGTTCAACCTCTAAAGGTTGGGGAGCAGTGTCAGGGGGCAACTTCAGGTTCTACAGTAGATTCAGAAATCATGTCAGTAGGCCCGAAGACGGTTAAGCCATGATATTTGACAAATTTATTTTCAAAGAATATAACATCTCTAGATTCTACCGCTGAGTTAGTAGATAGATCCAGAAACTTGTTAGCCGCACTATCTCTTGCACTACCTAGATAGACACATGTTGTCGTTCTAGGTCCCACCTTAGGTCTCGTTCTAGGTCCCACCATGTCTTTAGAGAATCGTACTTACAAGGATGACCATGCCACAACTCATAAGGAGTGGAAATGAGCTTAGCATGAGGCAATCTATTTCGAATATGATTTGCAGTTAGGACTGCTTCTACTCAAAAAGAATTAGGCATGCCAGCCATGAGTAGCTTAGAGTTCAACATTTCTGTTAAAGTTCTATTCTTCCGCTCAGTGATACCATTTGATTGGGGTGACTAAGGAGCAGTGGTTTCAAGGATTATACCCTCAGAGGGTTATAGTATACTCTCCTCCTCGATCACTTCTAAATCCTTTAATCTTTAAGTTTAATTGATTTTCTACCAGAGATTTGAAGATCTTGAAAGTCTCGAATGCTTCATCTTTCGATTTCAATAAGTATACATGACAATATCTGGAATAATCATCGATGAAAGTAATGAGATACTTCCTTTCCCCTCTAGTGACATGACTCCGGAAGTCACAGAGATCAGAATGTATTATTTCAAGAAGTTGTGTGCTTCTAGAAACCGACTTGAAAGGTTTTCTAGTGATCTTGGTTTGTGCACACACCTCATACTTATCAAATTGAATAGATATATCTAAAGGAATGTTATGACTCTTAACTAGATCTTGCATTTTCCTGTAGTTCACATGTCCTAGTCTTTTATGTGACAACTTAGGATTAGGATCTATTAGAGTTAAACTAACTTGGTTTATAATATCATTGATAAGACTAAGTCTATGCATTCCATTGATCAAATACGCACAACCATAATAGTGAGAATTAACTGTTACGGTTATTCTACCGTTAGAGGTTGTGAAAGACTTTCCTGTTTTATCTAATAAACTCATAGAAATCAAATGTTTGGTTAAACTTGAAACTACTCTAACAAGTTGTAAAGTTAGAGTTTTACTTGAAGAGAGGACCAGTTGTGTTGTCTCAGCATGTGTAACTTCGATCTCTCCTTCACTGCAGTCTTCCACTTTCCCTCGGACCTCAGTGACCTCGGGAAGCAGAGCTTTATCATTCGTCACATGACAGGTAGCACTGCTGTCCAGCCACCACTCTGAAGTTGTACTGTGGTGACTGCTCACAATCCTGGTCACAAAGGACTTTGGATCGGAGGTATCGATCGGCATGTTCGTTGCATTCTGTAGAGCTTCCTCCTTCTTCTTCGGACCCTTGCATTCAGCGGCCCAGTGACCCCACTTGTCATAGTTATGGTACTTGCCCTTCTTCCTCTTGAAAGAAGGCTTCTAGGTCGATAGTCATGCAGAGGCTTCACCTTTAGGTGACGGGGCTTCCGAGGAGGCTTGTTGGATCGTGAAACAAAGTTGGCAACCTGCGGGGATTGACCAGTTTGCTCAAAGCTTCTACCAGCAGCGTTTTGATCTTCAATGTGAATGAACATTTTGAGTTCATCCAAAGCGATCCTCTCCTTTAGTTTGTGCATGTCAATCTTAAACGAGTTCCACTCAGGAGACAGCTTGCTCAAAATCAGGCACACAAAGAGGTTGTCTGACATTTCAGACTGTTCCTCTTCCAACTTAAGACGCAGGTTTTTCAGGTCTATCAGTTGAGAGGTGATTGACGAATACGTATTGAGTTTGAAATTAAAAAATTTCTCTCCCAGTAGGGTTTTCGACAGTCCCTCTTCCTTTTGGAAGTGTGCATTCAGACGGTCCCAGATTTCTTTGGCGGTCTTATATGCTTTGTAGGTCATAGCAAGACGAGGGTTCAGGGAGTTCAGGAGGTAGTCCCTGCAGAAAACCTCATCCTCCACTGGTATTCGTCCACATCCTCCCGGGTAGTGGCGAAATCACTGAGAACTGTGTAGAAAATTTCACGCTCTTTCATGCCCAATTGGACATGGATCTTCCACACATGGAAGTCTGTGACGTCAAACGATTGCAACTTTACGATGTCATGGGTGCTACGTTTCGACATCTTTCTTGTGCTTTGGAAATAGAAAACACAAAAATTGAAAAGAGGTCACCTGATCCGAGTAGAGACAAATAACTTCAGATCCAATCCAGAGTCACGTCTGATTCTTCAGCTGGCTAAGAGCAATCCCTCGACGAGAAGCTCGGCTGAAATCGACTGGAAGCACTGGATGCATCGACTAGAAGCGTCGACAAGACCTGCGTCGAATAGAGTGGACCTGCGTCGACTGGATAGGCGTCGACTGGGTATGCGTCGAAAAGGATCTGCGTCGACTGGATCTGCGTTGACTGGATAAGTCTGCGTCGAATAAAGAGACGTCGACTGGACCTGCGTCGTGTAGACCTACGACGACTGGACTGAGTCGATTGAAGAGGCGGCGTCGACCCGACTTGCGTTGAATGGACCTGCGTCGACAAGACTGCGTCGAGTAGATCTTCTCCTCTAGCGGCAGGGACGACGACAACGACAGTGACGACGGCGGAAGCAGCTCTTAGAAGGAACAAGTAACTCCTCCAGCAACAGCGTCGAAAGAAGCTCTTCCACGAAAGGAGACGTAGGCAGAAACCTCCAGTGACCGGAAAGAGTCACGCCTAGATCCCTTCTGCCGTGTGAAGAACAGAACAACAATGAGAGCGTCGTTTACTTCCTCCTTCGCAATCAAGGAGCGACCGAGATCGAAAAACAATGATGAGCTAGAACTTCTTCTCGATCCATACCGACGGGGAAGACAGCACGAGCGACCAAAAAAGGCGAACGACAGCAGCGGCGAGAACGAAAGAAACTCGAAGGATATCTTGAGGATGTTGGGGGTTTCTCGCACTCAAGATATTTTGCGTAACCACTATCAAGATTGGAATATGATTATATAGTATATCTAGCTTAGAGAGGGGTCCTAGGATGAGACGAAACCCATAAAGGCTACCGAGTCGGTTCCGACATGCGTTGACATATTATTAAATATTCAACAAGACTTTGTTTGGCATGATGATAGCGGTCATGAATGTGATAGTTATGAACTGTCGTTCGTTAACATCCGAACTCACCTAAGGAATCTCATCTACTTTTATGTTGTTTTCTTTTCTTGGTGGTGGTCATAACCGTTGTCATGCCAAACTTACATTCTATGACGGTGATGTTTTTTATTTAAACTTACCGGACCACAAAAGTCGTGCCAAACAAAGCCTAAATTGGGAGCCAAGTATTGTCGGGCAGAATTTGTTTTTTTGGTGGGGGGCTTCCAAATTGGATTATATTTGCTACGCGAGACAGAAATTTTAAATTATAAGACCATAAGACCTTAGCAGGCTCGATATAAAATTTGACAAATTAGTATTACCACAAAATATGAACCGAACAAATTTCCAGACAAGAGAAGCACATCGCATCTATTTCCATCATACAAAATTCAGTTTCATAGTTTACTTAAGAAATTAACTGACCAAATTACTAGAAAAAAAAAGTAGAAATAAAATACTAAAGCATTTAATATTTAAATTTGTTGTAGAAATTTAAACATTTGATAGTTTCATTTTACTCAATCTTCAAGTATGGTTCCTACTTTTTTAAGTATGATCTATACTATTTATAAGGGAAGATAGATCTTTGGTGTAACATTTGCTCGATTTCAATAAAAAAAAACACCAAATTGAAACTAGAAAATCTTGAGCCATTAAACTTCAAAATTTTGATTTTGAGAAGAGCGTAAATCACTCGAACTCGACTTGATATCACCACTAACCAACAACACCCACAACATTTTCTAAGCAATAAATACAACAAAAAAAGAATGAATAAGCCCTCAACCATCCAATCAGAACTTCAAGTTGATTGAATACTGTCAAGCCGAGCAAGTGATTCAAATCGATTCATGTTTAGAAACATTTTAATGATCACTGCAGTGAGTGCAGTCTACACTATACCATTTCCTTCAGATGTCAATAAAGATCAGTGATTCATTTGTAAGTAGAGTTATGAGACCTGTCTCTAAGTAGAGTTATGAGACCTCGTACGGTGATAGCAAGGGTTCCCTCTAGATTTTGAATGGAAAATGATAGAAGTGCGCAAAAAGAACTGAAGAACTGAGAGTAGACCAGGAACCGAACCGATCAATTTAGATCCGTTTTGGTGGTTCTCGATTTGGTTTAGGTTCCAAAAAAATAGAAAGCAATCTTTCGGTACGATTCTTGGGGTCGGGTACCCGAGAACCAACCCAGGAACTAAATTATACATATTTTTTTATTGTTTATCATGATTGTAAATCTATAAGACATCAAAATTAATTTCTTTTTTCATGAACTTTTAAAATATCTAATTACTCGAATGATAATGCTATAAATGTTAAACTTGCTTCAAATTAAAAATAGTAAATGCTAACTTTTATTACCATGTGAATATTATATTCTTATATGATTAATACGAAAAATTCAAATTCGTTATGCAAAGATTTATAATCACATTTTTAGTATCATTTAATTGCAACTTGCTATATAATTTTATGTGATATAAGTAATGAACAATATGAAGACTGCCAGAAGAACTGAGAACCAAACCAAAGCTTCTGGTTCAGATATGGTTCTAAGTTTCGAGTGCATTGGTCGGTTCCGGTTCCAAAAAGTTGGAAATGAACATATATGAATCGATGCTTAGTTTTGAGTGGAACCAATTCGATCAGACATGAGTTGCACCCTAGAAAATGATTAATGTCTAGGGATTCCAGTTAAGAAACACTCGATAATGACTGATATCTGCAAACAACCCTTTCTCTTGTTAATGCAAATACAAATCAGCTTTCATGGAAAATATAGGCAGCTATAGTATGACTAAAAGTACTAGTTGATTCACAATAATCCATCCATATAAACTATATAATCGTATAATTGTAGCCAAAATATAAAATTGCTGAAATATAAATTTATTAAATGATTTTTTACAAGAAAATAAATATGTACTGTTACCAAAGAACCCGCTGCATGCTAAAACCGTGGAGGGGCTTTCCTTCAAGCAACCAAATGATGAATTTTCAAAACTCTCGCAAATTGTAGAGGATAGCTCTGAGAAACTATAACAGATCGGAGTAAATTATCAAAGCTTTGAAGCGAATAACTCGCATGTCATTAAGTCATCCATTGACGCTGATCCACCGGAACCTAAAACTGGAACTAAGCTGAAGAGAGGCCCATCACCTGCTGTAAACTCGGTGAAAGCATCAGCAAACACAGGGAAAAGTAAATTTGCTGCAGTTCCCAACTCTTTCAAGAAGTAGAACCTCAAGCCCTGCAATAAAAAAAAGATAATACAAGGAATAAGAAGTAAAGCTTTTAGAGCATATAATCCTGTTTGAGAGTGGCAACGGTTATGAAAGTAACTATGAATAACACAGGTAGCATTTTGATAGGTGTGGTCGGTTCACTATTTTTAAAAAATGACATTTTAGGATAAAACTCCACTATAATCTTGCAGGTGTGGTTAAGCTTCGGGGTTATGAACACCTGTGCCCTAGAAAGTGGAATTTCGGACAAAATCTGTCACGAGAGTTCAAAACGTAGATAAACGGACACCATTATGCTTATTGCCACAGTTTCATACAACTCTAACATTACAGTTGTCCCAAACAGAGCCATTATAACTATCAAGATGAATGATGAGGGTGAAAAGAAAAGAAACGTACCTTCAAGTCTTGCCAAGAAAAATCATTATCATAAATAATTTTATCAATAAATCCACTGAAGAACGATGCCATTGCTTTCACGTGCCTAGAGTTGTCCGAGTGAAGACTAATAAGATCATGATCAGCATCAGCAACTATGCTTTCTACACTGCATTTTGCCACAGAAATCCGGGCCGTGCATATTTTTTTGGGGACTACATTTATTTGACAACAAGAGTTATGCCAATTGGAGTAATTGAAATCTCCATAATTTAATATATCGGAAACAGGTGCTTTCAGCAAGATTGATTGAACTTCATCTTCTTCATTCTCTGCAAGATGTAGAATAGGCTTCACTTCAACAAGGGATCTGCATGTATACATACATAAACCCAACAATGTTAGCCTTTACATGAATCTTCACTTGTATTCACCAAGATAGTAGAAACCAAATATTTATTCTTAGACTGCTATTTTCACACTGGGTTTACTTAATGAAACATAGGAATGAATTTTTTTCTATTTTTCAAAAAATTCATAAGATGATTGCTAACCAAATATTTATTAGTTACAGTCTAAGAATAAAAATATTTTTATTCATAAAAAACACTTTCCAGTTTACACAAAATATTACTTCAGAGCATCTGGAAAACATGAGAGATGGCACACAATGGATAATATGTTCAAAATACGTGCAAAATAACTACATGTGTAATTAAAGGATTAATTGCTGGGACCTCCCTTGAGATTTTGCATAACTTTAAGAATCTCCCATCTACTTTTGAAATTACAACCTCCCTTTTGAGTTCACATTGTTAATTTTTAGTACAATAAACCTCCCTTCTAGGAGGGATGCATAATATATGTTAATTAGGAATGGGGTGCCTTATAAAAGTTTAGGGTCTATATAATTTCAAATACTGCAGGGAAGGTCCATATAATTATGCAAAATCCCAATGGAAGTCTCGGTAATTAACGCTATAAATGAATTATAAATATATATATAATCATACCCCTTTGGAAGATTGGGTACAAGAACATATAAGATAATAGGATTACAAGTCCCCCCAAAGCCTTCATTATGCGTCATATTTTGCTTCAGGAAATACTCCATCCGATTCTGGATTTCCGCCATCTCAAAAGATGAAATGGATGCAGAACAATATACAGTAATGGAGATCGATGAAGTAGCAAGGGAGCTTTTGAAGCAATTAGCGACAGCCTCGCAATTTAGCAGCGCCTGGTCCATTTCAGCGGCTGGACCACCAGGGTGGAGTAACATTGTCGGCGGATCCAGACCAAGTTGTCCAGCCATATAGAGAACTTCTTTATGCAAGGTTGCCTAAAGGGAACAAGAGGAATAAGTTCTGCAGTTAGTTGATTATGTCATTAAAAAAGTAAATTTACTGTATGTATATATATATGTGTGTGTGTGTGTACAACAATACATATATGTATATATACATATATATGTTTACATATCTATGCATATATATCATGTATACATATATATATACATATATATTATGGGCCATTTACCCGGACCTCCCCTCTGTGTGTGTGTGTACAACTATACATATATGTATATATACATATATATGTTTACATATCTATACATATCTATACATATATATCATATATATATATACAGGGGAGGTAAATGTCATGTTTTGTAACATTCAGGGGAGTTTTTGTAATTTCAATAATAACAGGGCTGCAATCTGCGCGTGCGCGTGCGCGCTAACTTCCGGTATAATGTGAGTTAGCAAGTGAACAGCACCATCCTGCGCGCACAATTTTTTTTTCATTCTTTCCTTCTGCGCTCCGCCTTTCTCTCCAATAGCCCACCAACAGTCGGAGATCGCTTCTCGATCGCCGACCGCTGATCAACAATTGCTCCGACGAGATATTTTTGTACTTTCATGAAGTAGAGGAGATCCTTGTAATTATGCCAAGTCCAAGGGATGGTCCCGGTATTTAACCTTATATATATTACAAGAATTAAAAACATCAAAGTAATCAGCTGCTACCTGGCTATATGGTCCAATACAACTAGGAGCCCAGCATGATACACTTTGTACATGCAAAACTCTTTTGCACTTGTCAGATGACACCAGAACTTCAACAAGTGCATTACCAAGACCGAATTCGGCAAGAGGCACCTCAATCGTACTTCGTGATGGAACACCCAAATAGCACTTCTTTTCCGAAATGAAACCCATATAAACATCATTGACTAATCCAAATTGCTTCATATCAGAAATGTAGAGGTGAATATATAGAACATGAGCCCAATCAAGACCATCCATCCCAAGTTGCAACTCAATTGCATGAAGAATTGACACAAGATTCTTCTGCATCCCTGCCAGGACAATTATATCGATAAGCAAATCGTGAAAAATAACTTGACAAATCGTACACGATAAGTGAATTAAAGGGTAATTTATAAACCTTCGCAAGCGCTAGAATTTGTAACCCAACAGCCAACGGAAAATGTGCCCCTTTTACGAGTTGACACACACAACTTTACGTGCTCGATATTTTGGAGTTTATCAAGTACTACATCCCTAGAATTGCACTTCTCCAAATAATTTGGCCAAAACTCTTCTGCATGAAAAACCGACCCGACCTTCCCTGAAGTAAAATCACAATTTTCCATATATGTAGTTGAATCTATTTTTTGCTCCAGATGAGAAGCCAGTGGATGAAGAACACATACAGGAGCAATTGAATCGGGTGAATGTAGTACTATTTCGAACTTCTCAAGAACAATTCGAGCATTCTGGAGATGAACACAATAAAAGTTTTAAAGGCAAACTACATAAGAGTTGTTAAATGAGTAATATATATGGCCCTTTTTAAAAAGGGCAACAGTTTTTATCATTCTTGGTTAAGCAAATGCTTGAGATGAAAAGGAAATCTAACCACACCAATTTAGATATACAACATTGTATCTTTTACAAGGTACATATAACTAGTTAGGTGTACCTGGGGTATTTCTACAATTATATCTTTGTTAGGAGATTTATTTGTAATTATTCTCCTATTTCTTTGCTTTTACAAGGCCCCTCATGTTGTAATCTAACTTCTTGATGAGGTGAGAATTGTGATCACATGGTGTATTGGTGTCAGAGACAACGGCAGGTCCCATTGCCTGCTCGCTCGAAGGATTTCTCGTGCGCTGAATTGCAATATACACACTTGATTTGTTGCCATCTATATAGTCATTGACAGTCCTTTGCACCAAAGTGCTCTTCTTCTGTCGCTGAAACATTGAAGCTCTCTGCAACCACGGTCGATGTGGCTTCCCGCGTTGTTTCTATCATCGAAAGTGCTTTCCGAGAGCTAAGACATCAGCATCCAAGTCGACTGTTATGGAGCACGAGCATCGGTGTTGACTACCACCTTAGTAAGGCTAATGCGAATACAAGGAGCATCTATTCGAGGAGGGGACACCGGTGATCGGGATGGAGCCAAATTCTAGAGCAACGTCATCTTTTAACTGTCTTTCTAATTCATGTATTTTAATTTGCATTGATTACTAGTTTGCTCATGTGGGTCTATTTAAGGGAATGATACATGGACAACGGGCATCTTTTGGATCAAAGCGATTTTGATCCTAGGGCTAGACAAGGGGTCTCCTTGGATTTTCTTAAACCCTTCTCCACCTTCCTTGGAACCCTAGAAATCCATATGGTTAACATCAACAACGCCTCTTACCTTAGCGCACTTCATCGCTTCTCTGTCGACGATTCCACCCTAATGTCAGCACTGCTTCTTCTCTACCCCTGCAGACGCGCATAGTACTCTATTTCGGGGTTTCTAGATCTTAGGCTCTACATATTTGATATAGATTTTCACCGATGTGACTTCTATGCCAAAGTCTTCTCACAGTGGACATGAAAATAACTTGACTACCATTACCTCAATTATCCTTGATGATTCAAATAATTTTGTTTGGCCTCGAGCATTTGTTTTCGCTCTCAAAAGCCGAAGTTTATTTGGATGTAAACGGCAATAAACTTGCACCCCTCATGATTTATCCTTTGTTTGATAATTGGGAGTCAGAAAACTCTTTGGTTGACGATTGGCTCTTTAATTTTAGGAAGCCAAACAATTACATTACCTATGCATTATTGACACTGCATATGACATTTGGATTCGAGTAAAGCTTATGTAGTCTTGATACACAAATTCTGCGCAGGTCTTCCAATTACGGAGCAAAGTCTATAAGATAATTACAGAAAATATCATATCTCAATAGTCAATACTACTCTGAGTCGTGCCGGTTTTTTCCGGAATACGATTTTTTTATCCTCTTTCCCTCAAGTGTGACAAAGCGGATATCTTTCAAAAATGGAAGAAAGATGATCGAGGTAAGAAGCTCTTGCATGGGTCGTCAATCAAATGTCTGCTCCACCAATTATTGGTCTCTCCCTCAAAAAGGAAATCTATTAAGGTCACCTTCCTATTCTCAGGGCACTGCATCACATTCAGTAAATTTTTGGTCTTGAATAACCAATCCTCTATCTCCATAGGATTCTCTTCTCCATTGAAGTTAGAAGGGTGGAGTTCCCTAAAGTTCCTCAGATAGTGGTCCATCCCAACCTCCACAACTGCAAATGTGGGAACTGGAACTGGAGTCATTGTAGGTAGCGTGTTTCTGAACTTCATCAGGGCTAGAGTTATAGTCATAGTGATCTTAGCTGCAATCCTCGTAGATGCCAGAACTACTGCTGCATTGAGAGCTTCCATTACAATCTCAGGCGTCCTGTTCTGCGCGAAGGTTCGCGTGTCTGCAAGATGTAAGGAAATTTTTTCATCAGTATAACTCCAATCATGTGGTCAAGGGTTACAAGCAGACATATGATGTTGACATCTTCACATATTTTTCGCATGTGGCTAGATTAAATTTCATCCGCATTTATATATTCGTTGCAGTTAACAAAGAATGACACATCTACCGACTTGATATCAAAAATGCTTTTTTATATGGAGATTTACACGAAATTGTCTACATGGAGCATTGCAACCTCCAGATTTATTTCTCAAGGGGAATATTCTAGAAAAGTATGCAAACTGAACAAATTCATTTACAAAATAAAACAGAGTCCACGCATGGTTTGAAAAAATCTCACAAGTTCTGATCAACATTGGCTTCAGATGCTCGCAATGTGTCCATTCGGTCTTTGATAAAATTTCCATAATTGGCATTATCATTCTGATAGTGTATGTCGGAAGTGATTTGACAGGCAAAGGAACATCTTAAAAAGTATTTTGTGACCAAGTATCTCGGTAAACTCCGCTACTTTATGGGTATTGATGTAGAAGAAAACAATATGGTATTTCTTTAAGTCAAAGGAAGTATGTCTTAGACCTTCTCGAGTAAACCGAATTACCATGGGTGAAACCAACGATATCCCCTATGAATCAAACCAACAACTTTTGGGAAAATGATTCGAAAGAACTCAGAGAAGTAAAAAAATCATAGAAGATTGGTAGGCAAGCTAATATATTTGGCGGTTACTAGGCCAGATAACTCTTTTATTGTTGGAGTATAAACTCGGGAAATGTCAATGGGATGTTGTGAGCCAAATTCTCCATTATCTGAAAAGGTCTCCAGTCATTCAAGTGAAGGACACCTCTATAGAAAGAATGGTTACGTTGATATCTGTAGTTACTCTGATGTTGACTATGTTGGCGGCCAACTTTATAGAAAGTCTATGCCTGGCAATTATACTCTTGTTGGAGAAAATCTCCTACATGACGCAGCAAAAAAGCAAAATGTAGTTGTCAGATCGAGTGCTGAAGCAAAATACAAAGCGATGACCCAAGGCACTTGTGAACTACTTTAGGTCAAATCTCTCCTGGAGAAGCTTGGGCATTGTACTTCACTTGCTTTCTTGTAAACTGTGCAATCGTGCTACCACATTCCTTGTCAGTAATCTAGTCCTTCACAAAAGAATTAAGGTTTTTAAAGTTGATTATCACTTCGTCAGAGATGCAGTACTTCCAAAAAGCTCTACGCTTCATTATTAAGATTTAAAGATCAAGTTACAGACCTCCTCACCAAAGCTCACAATGGGAGAACTCAAAACTTATGTGACAAGTTGGACATGGTTGATATATATGTTAATGCTTGAGGGAGAGTATTAAAGCTCAAAGAGAAAAGCCCATCTTTGGGCTCATGTATTTTTTTGTGGTTCTTGATTAATCACATATCTCCTATGGAGAACTGTTGTAAACCCTTCTTTGTCTACATAAGTGGGTATTGTAATAATTTAGATATTGAAAAAAAAGGGTAGCCCGGTGTGGCGGCGGTGCACAAAGCATCCGCACGCGGCGAGGATCCGGGGAAGGGTCCCACCACAAGGGTAAAATGTAGGTAAACCATACCCTGCACTTTAGATATTGAAATATAAAAAAAATATTCTTCCACACACAGCATAAGAAAATTATCCATCTTCAAAATCATCTTTATCTTTATCATAGTTTCTATTGTATTAAACCATTAGTGCCATTTCACACCAACCCCAATGCCTATTTTCACTTGATGACAGGAAAATTAAATGAAAAAAAAAAGCTAGGAAAGCACAGCACATTTATGAAAGCTGGAAGTAGATCAGAACTTACTTTAAACAGTGGGCAATCAAGAGTTAATGTTTCATATTCTCCTCCTTCACCACATACATTAATCCCATAAACCCTATACAACCAACAACAATTCATCATAAGCATAAGCACAACCATCTTTGCAAGGTGTTTACATTTTTGCACAAAAGTGTTCAGATCCTTAGAAATACACAGAATAATAGAGGAAGGCAGGGATTGAATCATTATGCATCAATTTGTGTAAATGAAAAACTAACAAGCAAAAACTCATGTTAGCAAAAGGTATAATCATTACGCCCGGTTCGTTTGAGCGTACTTGGGGGGGATAGAATTGGAATTGGACCCCAATTCCAATTCCGTTGTTCGGCGCTCCAAAGTTTTGTAGGTAATGGAATTGGACTCAATTCCATAAGAATTGAAACTCGCTCCCCCCATTCCCACCTAACGAGGTCCAACTTCCTAATTCCACCCGCGCCCCTCCATCTTCTCTGTTCGAGATTTTTGATGTTTTGCGGCGTTCGTTTCGTATTTATTTTTATATTACGATGTTGAAATCACCTTCTGAAATTGATGTACTGGATTAGAGTTGGTTTGGTAACCAAGTGGGCTAGCTGTTGGATTGCTGGCTGGCTGATATGGGCTGGCTGGCTGTTTGGGCTAGCTGTTTTGGGCTGGCTGAGCCTTTTCCTTTGTTTAGGCTGTGCTGGTATTTGTATTATTATATTATTCCTAATCTAAATGCCTTGGGTTAAGGCATAGGCGGTGGATTCAGTTCTTATATGTTTTCTATTGCTGGTCTTCTCTCCCGATACTTCATTTACCGCCTCCTGGAGCCTTGCCGAGCTGAGAGCGCATAGGGTTCTGCTGCCCCTCTCCTTCCTGCTCCTTCTCATGGCTGTTCTGGGAGCTCTGGTTAGGGCTGACACTGCTGCCTTTTGTGTTGTTGCTGCTCCCCTGCAGCCTTGGTGTTTGTGTTGGCTGGAAGTAAGTGGTCGGCTGTTTGAGCTATTGTTCTTGCTGCTCTCCTCATTGTGAGCTCTCCTTCTTCGTCCCCCTCTTCTCCTTCTTAACAGATGGTTGTTTTGCTCTTGCTTGTTGCTGAATTAGTAGGAGAGGAGTTAGGGTTTCAGTGTTTAGGGATTTGATTCCTTTATCTGCTAGGGTTTTGATTTAAAGAGGCTTCCTCTCCCTCTCCTTCCATATCTGAGTTGATTAATTTTATGTTGTTTACCTTGGATTTGGGTGTGCTGTTTACTCAGCTACCTTGTGTTGTATGGCTGCTTTGGAGGTTGTTGTAGCTGACCTTGTTGATTCAATTAGCTCTGAATTACTAAACCTTTGTTGGCTCAGATTTTATTGTGAATTGGGTTGTTGTTCCTCTTGACTGTGGGATGCCTTTGGGCTGTTTTCAGTTGGCTTTTGATCCACTGTTTTTGGAGAGGTTTTGGACTGCAGTGGCAGCCTTTGGAGCTGTTGTTGGCAGCCCTTGGTGTTGCCACATAGCAGCCCTTGGTTCTAGATTTGTTAGCTTGTGTTGGCCGGGTTTTAGCTAGCTGTTTGGGCTGCCTTTATTAGCTATGTGGGTTGTATTCCTTGAGTTTAAATTGGCCACGAAAGTGATTAATTTATGAAAAGTATGGTGGCTGATTTTTGAGTTTTGTAGCACTTAAAATCTGCGTTTATGCGTTCCTTTCGAGTCACCAAGTTTGTCCTTTCCTGGAGATCGTAGTTATGGCCATCTTAAGGAATTCATTCGTATCTATTTAAAGACGCAACCCTAAGTAAATGATTTCACTGATACTGCAGTGGATGGCGTCCGGAGATAGGCGCGATGAACTTCCTGGTGCGTATAAAGGCAAGGAAAAATCGGTGAGCTCTTACCTCTTTTATTATGCTTAGTAACTTATTTTCAGATCACCAATTGTATCAGTTTTTGTTCATATTTTCGAAAGTATTTATGAGATTGTGTATAAGTTTGACGTTTTGAATCACTGTTAATGAGAAATCGCTTAAGGAAGTGAGATTTGAAATAAGTGATAAATTCTGAGGGGAAATGTCAATAAAATATACTTTGGAATAAATCATCATCAATACATCAATGAACGTAAAATGGTAAGCATCGATGCGTAAGAAATAATAAGGGTTAACCCAGTGCTGTGGGGGTATGAATACCCACGGTGGAATAATTTTGATATATATAATATATATATATGCGGACGTTGAAGGCCAGAAGCCGTTGAAGGCTCAGGGGTCGTGAAAGACCCGGATGCATTTTAATATACCCTTATGATTTCCTACTTGAAGAACAATAAGATACAGATGTGATGTGAATGATATATGAGAAAAATCCGTTCTGAATATGAAAATGAATTGAAGGTAGAAAACGATTGAATAAGAATGACGATTCTAATATTGAAAACAAATTGAAAATAATATGAATAAAGAACTAAAGAACATGAACAAAGAAAGGACAAACGGATGATTGCATATGCACTGTACCTGTTTTACTACATGTTACCGAAATATGGTTATACAAAACATGAAAATATATATATGCATATTGTTACTAATGTTTATTGTTTGCTTGTACAGCAGTGGAAGAGGTATGTACCTCATTTAGTCATATTTTTATGACTAAGCCAGTCGTCTATGTTGTTTAGGTGTTAGAGACGACCTTGAGTGCGCAAAGAAAGGCTATGTTGACCGAGGAAGAACGAAAAAGACTTGCAGCAGAAAAATCCAAGGTATGAGTTTTATGTGTTTATTTTGTACTCATGCTTAGAAAAGTATATATATGCTGCTACGAATACTTGACAAACGTATTACGATACAGATTCTCTGTGGGGTCTGAATTGGGGCCTCACAAAAACTACTATGAAACTGATAGAGATCGGCACTGGACTACGGGTCACCAGTCAGCGGAGCCCACATTCGTATATTCGCGCAGGAGTGGCTGATCGGATCGGTGATCCGAGACCGCGAGCGCGTCCGGATCCTCGTTTTATTATTTGTGTATTTCATTTTTTGGACGTGTATTTAGTGTTTTAGGACATCGGGCGTAACGACCAATCATAGTCGTTGCCCGGTGCCCAACCGCCCCCTCCTATTATAAATAGAGGAGGATGCTTCATTTATTGGGATTGAATATTTTGTGAGTGAATCCAGAATCGGCAATCATCCGTGGTGCGACGCCGCAACACCCGGGGTGCGATGTCCAGGTCTTTTTTTCATTTTCCCTCAGCCTTCCACCATCAACGACCGTCCAGCGTCTCTCCCGTCGATCCCGTCAACCTCCCCTCTACAGCAGACCGCCTCCCGTCCTCCAGTTTCATTTTGTCGTGGAACCACCAGCAACCGCGGCAAGTAACCGCAAACCTTCCCATGTCCATTGTACTTCTTCTTCACGCCCTCCTCCAGTTCATTTTATGTCATGGAACCACCAGCAACCGCCGCAAGTCACCGCAAACCTTCCCCTGTCCACTGTACTTCTTCCTTCCAACCCGTGGAACCACCAGCAAAACTGCATATCTTTGTGTCTCCCCCTCACCTCCAGTGATACCTTCCAACAGCAAGAACCACTTGTTTCCAATTCATCCGCAAGCCCCACCTTCCCCTCTCCAACCATCCTTCCCCTCAGCCTTCCAATTGGGCATGAAACTGATGACACCATTCCGACCATTGATGTCATTTCGTGGAGCCACACCTGCCTCCGCCATCGGATTCCGTTGCTATGTGAGTATGAATGTATTGCATTATTTATTTCTTTATTGAATATTGGAGAAATATGTTATGTTTGTTTGAAGTTGATCTTGTTGCATTGTTGTTGCGTTTTCCTAATTTTATAAGCTCGCATTTGTGAAAATTGCAGTAGAAAGCAACTTCTATCGAAATCAAAAGCGACTTTTGCTTAAGTACTTGAAGTTGACGCTCACTTTGTAATTTGTTTGCTAATCCTTTATAATTATCACTGCTAAAATTTGCTTTCGGATTAAAAATTTTAAACAATGCATTTGCATCTCATTTAGGTTGCTTTTATTTGAGTCCACCTTGCATCACAATCACTTAGCGTTACATTATCGTCGGCACTCCCAAGTCGCACGGCCTACCCTGCGTCAAATTTGGTATCAGAGCCCAGGTTAGGGCCACATGCAAGTTACGTAGTGGTAGGTCTTACCGTCGATCCATGTCGAACCTGAACCTTACTGTCGAGAGATCCACCAACTCCAATTCTAAAATGACACCGGCGGAATTCCAACGGTTGACGATAGATCGATTCGATCAATTGACTGCATTATATGACGATCTTTGCACCCGCGTCGGCGCCATTGAGGATCAACAAGAGCATTCCACTTCCCAAAGCAGGGATAACTCATCCACTCCACCTGATGTTCCCTTTGAGGAAGAACGGGCTGCCCTCCCGCCACAAGACGTGTGTGCTAGGAATCATCCAATATGAGAGGCCGCTACACTTCGAGAGCCTGCTTCACATCGGAGGAGACCTCCCGATCACGTTCGAGACCGTCAGCTTGTACTTGCTCCACCACGACGCCCAGCTCCTCGTGATAGAGATCAGTACCGTTATGACTACGGGCCAGATGATTACTTCGACGAATATCCTGAGGCACGCCGAGCACCACGTGTTGAGGACGATATTGGCTTCGTCCCCACCTTCGATGGTCAGCTTGACCCGAAGACTTTTAGAGATTGGCTTCAGAAGATGGACCACTACTTCGAGTGGTATGATATGAGAGACGAGCGTTGCGTTCGATTTGCAAAAATGAAGTTGGTCGGTCCAGCCAAGATTTCCTGGATCAACCAAGAGAGGTCTCTACAGCGAGATGGATGTCGTCCTATTATGCGTTGGGAAGACATGAAACGCCGATTGAAGAAAAAATACCTTTCAACCTCCTATCGGGATCAGTTGCTAGATCAACTTTTTGCGTTGTGCCAGGGAACGCTATACGTAGCGGGGTACATCTCTCAATTTGATGAGCCAATAGTGAGGAGTGATCTACGATAAGAGACTAGTGCCACCGCTTCCCGGTTCCTTACTAGATTGAGGTCGAATTTACGTAGGGAGATTATTCCCCACCGGTTGGATACGGAAGAGCAAGTTTATCTGATGGCCCTCGAGTATGAGCAGTACCTGCGACTCGTTGGTACCCGTCATACTTCTACCAGGTCAGACGGGTCCACATTTAGGAGGCCACCACTGGCCACTACCACCCCTGCAGGACCCTTTCGTGTTCCCACAGACATGAAGGGCAAGGCCGTCGCCACCAGACCTTCCACGACCTCCAGGTCAGGGAACATCCAATGTTATCGTTGCTCGGGTAGGGGCAATATGGAGGCCCAATGCCCTACGAGAAATCTGTTAGTTGAAGAAGGCGAACCTAGTGCTGATGCTGAGGAGATCGCTGATAAGGAGATTGTTGCCACCATCGAGAACGGTTGGGAGAGCGCTCCCTAGAGTTAGGTCTTATACGACGTCTCCTTTACACCTCGCATACTGATAAGGATTGGCGTCATACGACGATCTTTTATACCTTCTTTCCTAGCGCAAGCGATCCCTACAAGCTAGCAATTGATAGCAGGAGTTGCATGAACATTGTAGCCCAGCGAGTATTAGAGCATATGCAGGTGACCCATGAGCCTCATCCACATCCTTATCGAGTCATTTGGGTCGATAAGACGGCTATATAGGTTACCCAGAGGTGCCTAGTTCTCATCACTCTCGCTTAGTTTGAGGATCGTGTTTGGTGTGAGATCAACCTATGGACGTCGCCCATATTCTATTAGGGAGGCCTTGGCTCTACGATCGTGATGTCACGTATTTCGGTCGCTCGAACACGTATGTATTCTACGACAAGGGTCGTAAGATCACGTTGACACCGACCCAACACAATGAGAACTCCACGGGGAAGGTCATACCCTCTACTAGTACGAGCTCATCTAGGCCGCTGCACATCATGCGTCGCAGCGAGTTTATGAGAGAGAGCGTCAACGCCAATATCTTTTATGTAGTGGCAGCCACTATGACTTCTGAAAGCCCTATAGAGATTCCTGAGCCACTACCTGAGGTCCGGCGACTTCTGGATGACTATGATGATCTTATCCCAGATGAGCTACCTGATGAATTACCTCTCTTACGAGACATTCAGCATGGCATAAATTTGACGATGGGAGCTTCGCTCCCGAACTTACCACATTATCAGATGAATCCGAATGAGCATGCTGAGCTCAAAAGACAGGTTGACGAGTTACTGAGGAAGCAATTCATACGAGAGAGTATGAGCCCTTGTGCAGTCCCTACCCTTCTCACCCCGAAGAAGGACGGGAGTTGACGAATGTGTATCGATAGTAGGGCCATTAATAAGATTACTATTAAGAATCGTTTTCTCATCCCACGGTTGGACGACTTACTTGATACGATGGATGGTGCCCAGTTATTTTCAAAGATCGATCTTCGCAATGGGTACCACCAGATTAGAGTTCGCGTGGGAGATGAGTGGAAGACGGCTTTTAAGACCAAAACGGTCTCTATGAGTGGTTGGTCATGCCATTTGGGTTGTCCAACGCCCCCAACACCTTTATGCGGGTCATGACTCAGCATTTCCGGCCCTTCATGGGCAAATTCTTAGTCGTCTACTTTGACGACATTTTGATATATAACCACTCTTCTGATGACCATCTGAGGCTCGAATTCGATACTCTCTGAAAGGAGAAGCTATATGTGAACTTGAAGAAGTGCTCCTTCCTAACTAATTTCGCGCACTTCCTTGGGTTTATCATATCAGCGTCCGGCGTGTCTGTTGACCCGGACAAGGTCCGATCCATTCGTGAGTGGCCTATTCCTTCCACTATCATTGAGGCTCGTAGCTTCCACGGACTAACCACCTTCTACAGGAGATTTGTCCGGGGTTTTAGTGCAATTATGACCCCCTTCACGAGCTGTCTTCGGAAGGCAGACTTCCAGTGGACGGCAGCCGCCACTCGAGCTTTTACTGAGATCAAGGAAAAACTGACAACCGCACTTGTTCTGAGATTGCCTGATTTCTCTAAGGTGTTTGAGGTAGCATGTGACGCATCTAGTATTGAGATTGGCGGAGTACTGAGCCGGGAGGGCATCCAGTTTCTTACTTTAGTGAGAAGCTGAATGAGGCCCGCCAGAAGTACTCAAATTATGATAGAGAGTTTTACGATGCAGTACAGTCCCTTCGTTATTGGAGACACTATCTCCGTCCACGGGAGTTCGTCCTATACTCCGATCACCAGGCTCTGCGGTATCTTGATTCGTAACGAAAATTGAGGCATAGGCATGCCAAGTGGGTCGAATATTTCTAGGACTTTCATTATGTTCTCAAACACCGCGCGGGTGTTGAGAACAAACCTGCCCACGCACTCAGTCGACGTATAGCCCTACTCTGCACACTGAGTGCTAGCGCGATTAGTTTTGATCGTTTGTCTAGTGATTACCTTACCTACCCTGATTTTGGTGAGATCTATTCAGGGTTTTTGAGAGATCCTCCTGAGCTCACTGAGGGGTTTGATATTGTTGAAGGATACTTATATCGTGGGTCTCGTCTCTAACATCCCCAGGATATCCTTCCAGGACTTCTTGATTTAGGAAATGCACGCTGGTGGCGCAGCTAGCCACTTTGGTAAAGATAAGACGATTGCTTTAGTTGAGGATCGCTTCTACAGGCCCGCCATGAAAAGGGACGTGGCACGTGTTGTGCGACATTGCGGTACATGTCAGACAACGAAGGGTTCGAAACAAAACACTAGACATTATACTCCTCTTCCGATCCCACACCAGCCTTGGGTCGATATCGGCATAGATTTTGTATTGGGCCTTCCTCGCACTCTGAGGAAGCACGATTCTATTTTTGTAGTGGTAGACCGGTTTTCGAAGATGGCTCACTTTATCTCCTGCCACAAGACCGTTAATGCAGCTCATGTGGCGACCCTTTTCATGAGAGACATTTTTCAGTTATACTGATTACCCAAATCCATAGTGTCTGACTGTGATGTTCGATATTTGAGTTATTTTTGGAGAACGTTATGGCATATGACGGGTATGACTTTGAAGTTTTCTACCGCTTATCACCCACAGACTGATGGCCAGACTGAGGTCGTTAATAGGAGTTTAGGGAATTTGTTACGGTGTCTAGTTGGTGATCACCCGTCGGTTTGGGATTCTTTGTTACTCGTAGCTGAATTTGCATACAATAGTTTCATCAATAGGTCTACTGGCATGAGTCCATTCCATATAGTGTTAGATTATGAGCCTAGGAAGCCTATTGATCTTGCCCCTGTTCCCTTAGAGCTACGTCCTAGTGAGTATGTCGAGTCCTTCATTCATCACATACATGAACTACATGAATTGATCCGGAAGAAAATTGCTAACAGTAATGAATTATATAAAACACAGGCAGATAAACACAAGCGTGAGCAGCATTTTCAGGTAGACGAGCAAGTCATGATCTGACTTCGCATGGAGAGGCTCCCAAAAGAAGTCGCTAAGAAGATACAATCGAAACGAATGAGCCCTTATAGGATTATAAAGAAAATTTGAACAAATGCTTATGAGGTCAACTACCCAGCAAATATGGATATTCATCCAGTATTAAATATTGAAGATTTAACGTCGTACTTTAAGCCTCTCGAGCATAGAGATGCATACTTTGAGCCACTTCCTACATCCTCCCCGTCACAGCCTGACCCTTCCCCTGACCACCGTGGAGAAGCACCTGCGGACTTGCCCGCACCACCTATGATTCCACCGGTTCTTCTAGATTCACCAGCACAAGAGGTGAGAGCTGAGCGCATTGCTGATATTGTAGAGCATGAGTGCATTTCCACCGCAGACGGCCCTTTTTGCCGTTATTTGGTGCACTGGAGTGGATGCCCCATATTTGATGATACTTGGATATCAGCGGCGGAGCTTGATAGACTTGCCCCAGATCTTCGACGTCAGTATGATCATCTCAATTCATCGGAGATGAATGCTTTTCAGTCGGAGGGAGTTGATGGAGATCGACACTGGACTACTGATCACCAGTCGACGAGGCCCACATTCGTATATTCGCGCAGGAGACGTTGATCGGATCGGCGATCCGAGACTGCGAGCGCGTCCGGATCGTCGTTTTATTATTTATGTGTATTTTATTTTATTTTTTGGACGTGTATTTAGTGTTTTAGGACATCGAGCGTAACGACCAATCATAGTCGTTCACACCCGGTGCCCAACCGCCCCCTCTTGTTATAAATAGGGGAGGATGCTTCATTTATTGGGTTTATTTTGTGAGCGAATCCAGAATCGGCAATCATCCGTGATGCGATGCCACGAGACTCGGGGTGCGACGTCTCGGTTTCCTTTTCATTTTTCCCATTCCTTTTCAGTTATTTTTCCTATTTCCGTGAGCCCTTCACTGCCCCCCCCCCCCCTAACCCACAATCCTCATCGAAACAAAGGAGAAAATTGCCTCTGTTCACCGTCATCCTCACGATTTCGTCGGATCAGTTCTCCTCCATCGACGAGCAGAGCGACACTTCCAGTCCTTGTTGTCAACCCTAATTGACGGCCGTCCAGCATCCCTCCCGTCGATTATGTCGACCTACCCTTTATAGCAGACCGCCTCGCTCCCTCCTCCAGTTTCGTTTTGTCGTGGAACCACCAGCAACCGCCGCAAGTCACCGTAAACCTTCCCATGTCCACTGTACTTCTTCCTCCCGCCCTCCTCCAGTTTGTTTTCTGTCGTGGAACCACCAGCAACCGCCGCAAGTCACCTCAAACCCTCCCCTGTGCACTATAATTCTTCCTCCCAACCTGTGGAACCACCAGCAAAACTGCCTATCTTTGTGTCTCCCCCTCACCTCCAGTGATACATTCCAATAGCAAGAATCACTTGTCTCTGATTCATTCGCAAGCCCCACCTTCCCCTCTCCAACCATCCCTCCCCTCAGCCTTCCAATTGGGCCTGAAACTGGTGATACCATTCCGACCATTGTCGTCATTTCGTGGAGCCACGCTTGCCGTTCCCGCCGGATTCCATTGCTATGTGAGTGTTAATGTATTGCATTATTTATTTCTTTATTGAATATTGGAGAAATATGTTATGTTTGTTTGGAGTTGATCTTGTGGCATTGTTGTTGCATTTTCCTATTTTTATAAGATTACATTTGTGAAAATTGTAGTAGAAAGCAACTTCAAGCGAAATCAAACGCGACTTTTGCTTAAGTACTTGAAGTTGATGCTCACTTTATAATTTGTTTGATAAGCCTTTGTAATTATCAACTGTTAAAATTTGCTTCAGGATTAAAAGTTTTAAAAAATTCATCTGCATCTTATTTAGGTTGCATTTATTTGAGTCCACCTTGCATCTCAATCACTTAGGGTTACATTAGCGTCGGCACTTCCAAATCGCACGTCCTACCCTGTGTCAGAAACTCACCTATAAAAACTTCAGAAAGGCATACTTTTTGTTTACTAACTCATCGTACCTAGGGAGGAAATTGATTATAATTCATCTAGAGTTTATATCAATAATGTTGTAAAATGATTTCTGATCATCAAGTATCCATTTATTTCAAGAATAGAAAGAGCTTTATGTCGTAACAATGCCTTGGCAAGACTTTTACTTTTACTGTAAGCAAAAATGTTGATTTGCATCTAATTTACTAAAAATCTGAACAAATCTTGAAAATGAAATATTCATTAAACATAAGTGAACTCACACTCTTAAAGCCAAAAGTATCAAGAAGCATGGGCAAGAAACCAATATCAGATTTCAAGAAATACATAATATATATACAAGGTTGTAAATATCGGATGTCGACGATATGTCGGATTGAGTTTTTAAATGTCCGATGTAGAAAGTCGGAGACGTGTCGGAGAAATTTTAAAATATCGAATTTTCATATCTTATAAATAAATAAAAAAATATTTTTATATATATTAAGTATAATTATATGTTGTAAAGCTAATAAAAATTAACATAATAAGTAGACAAACAATGAGTCGTATATATCCCAAAATAAATTCAAATAATATCCAAAATAAAATATTAATAACAAAGACAAATCGATATATTGCAAATATATTTAATATTATACAATAAATTTATTTAGATAACAAAGTTTTATAGAAAATAAAAATTATTTAAAAGCTAAATATCCTTGAATAATTACAAGTCTTTCTAAGTTTAATAAATTTATATTAAAAGCATAAAAATATCCAACTAATAAATATGTTGAATTTTTCACATTTTTATAATATCAAAAAAGAAAAATAAGTGTAAAATAATGTAAGAATAACACATTAAAAAAATAAAACAAGTCTAATTAATTTAAGTATACATAATATAATGCATATATGTGATTTAAACATATATTGTTACTCTGCTAACATAACAGAATATAAAATAGCAGACGATATATTCAAAAATCATGTCAGCAAATATATTGGAAAAAATTGAATATGTCGGCCAATATTTTATGAAAGAACATAATCTAATTTTTTAAGAAAAAATTGTTGTTTTATCGTCAAAAATCACATGTCGACAAATATGTTAGACATGCCTGGGGATTTAAAACTCGGTGTATGTGTATCTGTGTGTGTGCACGCGCGCACGCCGTGCATGTGTGTATTGGTGGAAATTGGAAAATGGTTCTAGCACTAATAACCAAGCCAATTTTATTATAGATACTTTATAAGAATCAACTAGCATTTATAGGGAAAATGTTTAAATTTTATGTACATCGATGTATCCCCATACATACTCTTTCATTTGAAGCAGATAGCTTTGTATATCAACAAGTTCTTGCCCAAGGTGTTTCTGATTCAGACCCAAGGCTGCAACCTACAAAATCAACAATGTTGCCAGGAAGAAAAGAGTTTCGATAATCAGAGCTAATGAATGAAGGGCACCCTACTTGCCCTATAACTTTCACCGACCAAGAAGACCAACTAGATTTAAAAATTACAAAATTCTATCCCATAAATAGTATAAGGTTCATACTAGTTAGCTGAATCATTCAGCAGTAAATGCTTATTCAAACCAATATCATAAATCATAAAAAAATAAGTGGAAATTACTAACGGTACCATTTACCTTAATAATAACAGCCACAACGCCTCTTCTTATCTACAAAGCACAAACAGGACAAAAGATCTTGTAAAAGAAAAAAAGATAGGTTTAAAAGCTTTGTGTTGGAGCCGAGATCTCAGCCTGCAAAGAGCCAAGGTTTCAGCTCGTAATGTTCAGACTGTAGTATAACCGAAGGTCTACTAGTTCGCTAGTGACCACAAAAGCAAGAGGCAAAGAATAAAACAAAGATTATTTTATTGCTTGACGGTGTTAGTGTTACATTGTGAAGGTCTCACCGCATACCCAGAAATATATAAAAGCACCGCCTCCCGAACCAAATGTTGTGTTAGTTCGGGGTAGGTAGGTGAGGTCGCCAAATATTCAAATGGGCGACCTTCGCAGAGTGTGAATTGTCTTCCACCCATTACAATGGGGTCATATAAATAGGTAAAGGCAAGGGGGTACCTTGCTATCAGAAGGCAGACCCGGCCCCATGCGAGATCGATGTGAGCTCGCCGAGCTGACCTGACGAGCTCGCCGAGCTGACCTGACGAGCTCGCCGAGCTGACCTGACGAGCTCGCCGAGCTGACCTGACGAGCTCGCCGAGCTGACCTGACGAGCTCGCCGAGCTGACCTGACGAGCTCGCCGAGCTGACCTGACGAGCTCGCCGAGCTGACCTGACGAGCTCGCCGAGCTGACCTGACGAGCTCGCCGAGCTGACCTGACGAGCTCGCCGAGCTGACCTGACGAGCTCGCCGAGCTGACCTGACGAGCTCGTAGAGCTGACCTGACGAGCTCGTCGAGCTGATCTGACGAGCTCGTCGAGCTGATCTGACGAGCTCGTCGAGCTGACCTGACAAGGTCGTCGACTACGCTATTAAATGAGCGCCCGAGGCGCACAGGGTCACGCCTCTGCTAGGCAGAGGCGGGTGAGACAGCCCAATTGCGGGTTTGGTGCTCCCAAGGCGTGCCTTGCGAGCTTCCCGAGCATCTTATTGTGAACGCAATTGGAGTTTTTTTAACATGTAAGTATTTAAATTCTATTTTTGAAGATTATAAGTGATGAAATCGTGTTGATTAACTTGTGTAATTAGCTAGTTATATTGCAGATTCATAGCAAAAAAGAAATAGGTTAGCTCAACAACGTCTAAATAACTTAGTATTTGTGAAGTATAATCGAGCGTTGCGATGTCGATATGATACATGTGATCGTACTGAGCCGATTTTGTTGACAGATATTGACGATAGCAACAAATAGTTGATAGGCAGAATGGAAAAAACACAATGAGGCAGAGCAGGAGGAGCAATTGGTTTTTGACGATGAGTACTTGACTTGGGGTGTAGTTGCTAGGGTCACTCGAGTTGAAGAGGTTATCTATCGCGCAGGCTTATCAAAAGAAAAGAATGTGATGTCCACAAAGATAGTTGAAAAGGGGAGCACACATAAAACGAGGGTTCCTACTTCAATAGTCCTTAAGGATGATGATGATGAGGATGCGAAAGCTGGGTACAATGAAAAAGAAGATTATAATGACAGCGGAGATGATGATGAAGACATAATCTTTTCTGAGAAGGAATAGTTGATATATAATTGGCGAGTGAAAAAGTATTTGTATTTTTTAAAATTTTAAACTTTAATAATGTTTTTATTTTTATTTTCTATCCGCTGAGGTCGCCGACTGGATCCGCTGAGGTCGTTGACCCGATCCGCTGAGATCGTTGGCCCGATCCGCTGAGGTTGTCGACCCGTTCCGCTAAGGTCACCGTCCAGATCAGCTGAGGTCGTCGACCAGTTCCGCTGAGGTCACCGTCCAGATCAGCTGAGGTCGCCGACCCAATCCGTTGAGGTCACCGATCCAATCCGATGATGAAGCCAACCCGATCCGCTTAGGTCGCCGACCCGATCCACTTAGGTCGCCGAGCGGATTTGTTTAGGTCGTCGAGTTGATTTGTTGTTCTTGTTCTCCACATACTGTGTTTATGATCTTGTTGAATACTGGTCGTACATAATCCTAACATTTTTCGAGTTCGAAATGTGGTCAGAAAAATAATGTAAGGCACGAACTTCGGCAAGATGCTCTTGACGGTGTGCCACGATGCAAACTTTTCATGTAGGTCTTAGCAGGAAAAATACCACATGTGGAGAACATGAACAACGGAATAATAGATCGAACGCGGCCTTAGCAGATCACCTCTCCAGTAGATCAACTCGGCCACCTCAGCAGGTCACCTCGGCGAAACAGCAGATTAGCTCGCCTACCATGCCAGATCAACTCGACGAGCTCGCATTGACCGCGCATAGAGCTGGGGTCCACCTTCTAACATCAAGGCACTCTTTGCTTATAAATATAACTTCATTATAACGGGTGGGAGACAGTTTACTCGCGAAGGTCGCCCATTTGAAGATTTGGTAACCTCGTTTCTCTTTCCAGGAATTCGCACAACACATGATTTGGGAAAGGGAGATCGTATACACTCCTGGGTACGCGGAGTGAGCTCCACAATGTAACACGATCACCATGTAAAGCAATAAAATAGTCTTTTGTTCTATTATTTACCTCTTGCTTTTGTGATCACTCGTGAACTAGTAGGCATTCGATCATACTACAGTTCGAACTTTATGAGTGAAAAATTGGCTCCTTGCGGGCCGAGATCTCAACTCCAACACTTTGTACAATAGATAATAAGAATAGTGGGATTATAACACAAAATTACCATCTCTTCAAGGAGGAATGATTGATCTTCTTTCCATAAATAAGCCAAAGAAACAAGTCCTAACCTTGCACAAACGCTCTCAACTCTTAGTCTTTGATAATCAGATGCAATAGCACCAGATGATACAGCAGTTACTGAAGGAATCTGATGTTTAACCACATTTAACAAAACAAACAAATCTTCAACTTCATCTCTGGGAGTCACTCTGTAGTTTAACTGCTTATTACTACACATAAATGGGAAACCAGTTTCAATGCTATAAGAAGGAATGAAGGTGCAGAACTTAAACAGTAAA
This sequence comes from Dactylorhiza incarnata, assembly GCA_033032865.1. Classification (NCBI taxonomy): domain Eukaryota; kingdom Viridiplantae; phylum Streptophyta; class Magnoliopsida; order Asparagales; family Orchidaceae; genus Dactylorhiza; species Dactylorhiza incarnata. Next base: position 4,813,101 of record JAWHQI010000160.1, on the reverse strand, counting down.
TTGTTCTTCAAAAAACAGGGGAAAATGATATAGGACAATAGATGGTGTTTTCCATTAATATTTATACAAATAAACATTTACACCGAGCATTATGACGCAGGACGGTCCTATGTGATGGCGAAATAATTGTGTGAACTCCTACATGCAACCATACATATCCAACGAATTGTGACTTTCAATAATAATTAGTTTTATAAATCAAAATAAACTTATGTCACAATAGTTAAAGCTCTCAAATAAGGAGATAAGAGAAGTCGTATAATTGCAAGAGTGCCAAAAAAATCAAATAGATATTTAAATGAGAAATTACACAAACCAAAACAATTGAAAACAAAGTCTATAAGCCACTATCTCTCAAGTAGAGAACAAACACACGATCCAACGGTAAAGAAATCAACACAAAAACCTTGGATACCACGACTATAAAGAGGGGAGGCCTGGAGGTGCTCTCGGAGGGCTGCCGGGGCGGATTTTCAGCATTCAGAAATGGTTTGGGACTGCCCAAGAACAGGGACAGCAATTGGATAGGTGCATGGAGGTGGCTTTCAGCAACAGACAACTGAAATTTGCTGTTCCGGAGGACTGGACAGTGATCCTGGAGGGTAGGGTGGTTGTATGAGGGGGAGTGGGGGTGTGGCAGGGGTTGTGGGTGGCTGCAGGTGGCTGCAGGTGGCTGGACAGCACCGGGACAGCAATTCCGGGGAGGTTTTGGGCTGCTGAGTGGGAGGCAGAAAGTAAAACAGTCTTTGCAGGTAGGGGAAAGAATGTGGGGTGGATCCACGGAAGGGGAAATTAATGAGAGGGAGTCAGAGGTTGGGTTGGGAATTTAGTGGGCTGGGGAGGTTTAATTAAGAGAGGGTAGTGGGGGGGGGGGGAGTTTTTTGGCCATTACTACAGGGAGTAGGGGGTTTTGTTTTGAGAGAGGGCAAGGGAAATGAAATGGTTCCACGTGAAGGCTGGTTGGGAATTAAGGGGAGGGCTGGCAGCTATTGTGGGGGAAGTGGGGAGGAGTTGAGCCTAAATTTAGAAAATGCTTCCTTTAATTTAGGAGTGGAAGTAGTGGGGTTAATGGGTGGTTATAAAGGTGGTTATGGTAGTTATGAGTGGTGGTGGAGATGGAGAGTAGCTGGCGGTGGCCGGAGGTGGTTGCTAGTGGTGGTGATCGCCGGAGAAGTTTTCCGGCGATCGCCGGAAAACTTCAAATGATGGAAATAAGTAAAGATGATATGGGAGAACCACCGGAGGTGGCCGGAGACGAACTCCGGTGATCGTCGGAGTTGTTTTAATGGGAGTATTGGGGTTATTTTTGGAGGGGGTGGGAGGGGATGGTGATTCCACAGCAAGAGGAGAGATGGGAAGGTGGTTTCCAGCCTCTTGGATAGGGAATGAGACCCCTTGGCTGGCTGATAGTGATGCTGGCAGCAAAATGTGAGGGGATCAGTGGGTGGGAAGGGAATATTATGGCTGCTGGAGGGGATGTTGGGGTGAATTTTGAAGGGGGTGAAGTGTCCGGTTAATACACTTGATGAGGCAGATGTATGGGTGGATTTTTGGCAGTTGCTTCCAATGGTGAAGGGGAGGAGGTGAGAAGGTTGATTGGCCGGATGCTTCAAGGTGGAGTGGAGGGGGATTGTTGGGGTTGCTGCTATGGAGGAGGGGAATGGAGTGGCCGGCCAAGGAGGTATGGCAAGGGGGGAGGGCCGGACAATGGGAGATGGGAGGGAAGAGGTTGACCCGAGCTTCACACCCGGGGTTCGGCTTCGGCACCAAGATGACCAAAGGATGGCTTCTATGCTCCAATCCTTCAATGCCTAAAATGAGAGCACTCACCCTTTATTTATAGATTCCTAGGGGGCAACGGACGGCTATGATTGGCCGAACGCCCCGACTCAAAAATATATAAAATTACAACTCAAAATAAAAAATGATAAGAATAAAAACTACTACGATCGTCGATCCGCATAAAATGAACGGTTCTGATTCCCCGTCACATTATAACATGAAAGAGATATGAAGTATAGGCTTAGAAAATTTACATTAATTTGAGAGAATTAATTTGGTTACATGCTAAGAAGATATATATGCTAAGAAGATATATACAGAAGGAATATTTACGTTAAGATAATTATTGAGAAATATAGAGAACAATGAAAAAAATCTTCATAGGATTTGATTTGATGCACATTAAGAAGAAAAAGAAGTTGTGTCAAAAGTATGAAGTTATTAAAACTATGTATGATAGAGTATTATCTTGTATTAGAAGTAATTGTGGAGTGATTAAAGAGTTCTAAATTATAATAGATATACATCAATGATGAACAATGAATCCGTAGACTTTATAATAGGTATCGATATTCTTACAAGAGATGTTGAAGTACCTTGGAGTATTTGTTTTTTTTTGTAGATGAGAAAGTTTTAATTGGTGAGACATCTACTAAATTATGTGATTAGAACAATACAGATATTGATTATAAGAAATTGAGTTTTGAATTAAGAGAACGAAGACCGATTATATGAAATTCAATTTTAGTGGATGTGGGAAAAAACTAGACAAGATAAATTAATAAATGATTATACTAGATGAATAGTGGAAATGACATCTATCGATAAAAAAGATAATCGAAAATTTGTGATTTGGGCATGTACAACATAGATTAGAAGATATAGAATTAGACAAATTGATAGAGTTAGTGTTGAAGGATTAGTCAAGAGAAGAGGAGAAAGAAAAAATGGATAAAAGTTGTTCAAGATGACCAGTGCAGTTTAGCTTTGACACATTAGACAAAAATAAATCTAAAATGAGGACTCATAAAGTTTACCAAAAGTAGCTAGGATAAGGGCATTGATGATCTTGATGATTACAAAGTATTATACTGCGTGGATAAAGATCAAATGAAGAGTCAAATAGTACATAAAAGAGATCAGGAAGTATCTTATAATAATCAAAGCAAAACCAGCTTGATAAAAAACAATGGTTAGGCGAAAATAAAGGAATGAGTTAAGCAAAACTATAACGACAGAGCTCCAAACAAAAATGATAGGAAGGAGTAACCACCTTGATGACCCATGTATCCTTCGACGAAACAATGGTAAACCCATACATTCAGCATAGCCAATTACAATTTGGTGACCAACCTACAAAGCAAAAAAAATTATTTATTTGCAAGTAAAAAGATTCCAACTATGTTAGCCGTACTAGTTGCTAGTCTTATACATCTCAATTTCTCCTGCTTAATGTTAATAATAGTCCCCAAACTCTCAATAATAACATGTTGTCTGGATATTCTACTCAACTTCTCCATTGAAGTATCATTTTCTTCTTTGTTTCGCGTCAAAGTACTAAATTTAGTAAGGACTATAGATGATTCCATGATTAAGTTAGAAGACGGATCCTCTCAAAATGACTGCAATAGATGCCTCAATCCCCTCCAAAGACAAAAAAAATCAAATTCTTGCAAATATATGGGCAAGGATCTAATGATGCACAACCTTAGAAGGAAAAAAAGAGAGGAAATAATCGAGGGAAGGATCTTACAGTTTGGTACATGTAGCTGTCCAATTCATCAACGGAGTCATCAACTGGCATCAAATTGGCCAGTGCAACAATCTGAAAGCACTCCAAACAGTTGAGAGAAAAGAGAAATTAAATACTGACTGGGATAAAATGATCGAGAGAGAAGATAAAGGGGTTGGAATTACTAGAACTACCTCATGGCCATAATCAATGCACTTCATCATAGCAAAGCAGCTATCTTTTCCGCCACTCACCAGCGCAACTACCTTCATTATTCCGATTTACTGATTAAACAAACTTGTTTTTTTTTTTTACTTTTAATCCTCGCAATCTCGGGAACGCAGCAAAAAGACGATGACAGATCTGACTAGAGTGCTTTATTGGGAGGTAGTCCCGTTGGAGGAAAAAGAAGTCGTCGACCCGGCGAACTGCGCTCCGCGGTCGGCGACAGAGGTGATTGTGAAGAACGCAAGAAGAACACGACCTTAAGCAACTGTTAAACCCTTAATATACAAATAAATCCATTTATTAAAAAGGCCTAAATTCTAAATTTAGTAAACGCATATATTTATTAAAAAAATTCATAAAAAAAATTCATTTATTAAACGCATATATTTATTAAGAGCGATGTTAAACGCAGGCCAGTTTTGGCTATATGTGCCACATTTTTTTTTAAAGAGCGGTGGTGTTAAACGCAGACCGATAAAAAGATATCATTTTTCCTTTTAAAACTTTAGGAAGAATGATTCGAGTAGTTTAATATTTTTATGTATTATATGTATTTTCCTTCCATGCAACCGTGTCCCCAACGAGTTTACTCGTTTGTCCGAGTCCGATGTGTTTTTAAATTACAACTGGCCTAAAGCTATTCATGGGTATTTGCTACGGCGATGGCGGCGATGGCGGCGATGGCGACGATCGCGACGTCGTCGACGATGGCGGCAATGGCGACGATCGCAACGTCGTCGACGATGGCGGTGATGGCGGCGATGGCAGCGATGGCGGCGATGGAGGCGATGGCGACAATCGACGGCGATGTCGGCGATGGCGGCGATGGCGATGATCGCGACGTCGTCGGCGATGGCGGCGACGTCGGTGATGGCGGCGATGCGGCGTCATCGGCGATGGCGGCGATGTGGCGATGGCGGCTATGGCGGCGATGGCGGCGGCGGCGGCGATGGCGGCGATTGCGGCTATGGCGGCCATGGCGGTCATGGCGGCCATGGCGGCGATGGTTATACTTCGGGTAGTTACGTCGCTAGTGGGGGTTCTTTGGATAACCGCACCCCTATGGATGGGGTGCGGTTAGCGCCTTTAGGTATACTCCATCAATAGCTCTCCGAGATTTACTGACGAAACAGTGACATTCAACTTAATATTGCACGCATGATATTTTACTTACTTATTTTATGAATGTTATTTTGGAAAATATTAATTTGATTTTTGAATATGGTATGTAAATATAAAATTTGGCTTACATGAATGATTTTTTGGCCTGCATATATCCGCAGTCTGCATATAGCCAAAACTGACCTGCATTTAACATCGCTCTTTATTAAACGCAATGTTATTAGCAAGTTTTTTAAAAATACCCATCTTTTTTCACTCCTGTTTTATGCTAGTAAACCTAGGGCTCATTCCTTGCTCATTTCTAGTGTCATCGGGGGAGGAACTAACAAACATAGACTCGTGCCCGGATTTAGTTTTCAACAAAAAAACATAAGTTGCCAAGTACATAAGAATTATAAAATTTTAATAGTTGATTTCCTTCAACCGTTCAAGAAAATTTAAATCTAAAAATGGCGTTGAATTTCTCTCAAAAGACACATAAAATAAAATCATTAATCGAATGCTTTCATGAAGTTTTGGGAGTATTTCATTTTTGCACAAGCCAATCTTCCTAAGCCGATTTACAAAGATCTCATGATCAGATTGAAAAACCATCACTATTATTAGACTTGTGGAAACTATTCCTAAACAAAATCCGCTGATCATAAAATTTGTGTTTTTCTGCTGAATGATCACTACTACCAAACATTCTTCTCATGTCATATAAGTCTTCTTTGATCAGAGAAAAGAATTTTGCTTGATAATGTTGACGATCTATATGAAATAATTTAAAAGAAATGTTATTGATAATCATCAGCATTAATTGTACCATATTTCGGTATCGCCTCAAACTTTATACAATGAATTTTTTCCTCGTTGTTTTTATCTAAATTGATTAGAGAGCTATATGAATTTTATTTTAATGATTTCAATAGTTGATTGAATGTTGCGAATCTCTGATTGGTTTAAGCTCCGGAGGAAATTTAAGGGTCTTTATATTGGTAGCCCCTATTTGGGTATTAGCACACCAATTTCTATGAGTTATAACGCGCCATTTGAAAACATGCATTATACATGCATATTTAGGAAAAGTGTTTAACACGAAAATTGTAGATCTAATCGAAATCTACAACTTTCATGTTGAACACTTTTCCTAAAAATGCATGTACAAAGCGTATTTTCAAAAATTCGTCAAAAATTTGCTATAATTACGTTCAGAGCAGCAATACGCTTTGTGCGTGCATTTTTAGGAAAAATGTTCAACACGAAAGTTGTAGATCTCGATGAGATCTACAATTTTCGTGTTGAACACTTTTCCTAAATATGCATGTATAATACATATTTTCAAAAGGCACGTTATAACTCATAGAAATTAGTGTGTCAATAGCCAAATAAGAGCTGCCAATATAAATACCCAAATTTAAAGAGCATTCAGGCATATCGACAAGCTATATATATTCACATAAAATTCAAGATTCTCAAAAAGTGACCGTGTAGACATTCTACATTGATTTTATATTTCAAAATTAAACACAATGAAAATTTCTCGGGACGGAGCCCATCACTCGACATTAGTCTTGACAAAACTTTCTGATACCACGAAGCCTACAACTCGTCTTAAGTTTGACAAAATATTTCGACAAAACAAAGTATACTGCTCGTCCCAAATCTGGTCGAAATTTCGGTGAGGCAAAGCTCATAGTATGATCATTTTTTTATTGTGTTGACTCATGAGAATGTTAGTCAGAATGCAATTGTTGCGGATCGCTCGGGGCCTTCGGTAGATCGGGCAACTTGACCGCCTTAGCCCGCTAACGCCCGAACGTGTAAACAGATAAAAGGGTCTCCTGAAAGACCGAGTTAAGAGTTGATGATGTGGAAAACCCACAATCGTAGTGAAAAACCACACGGTCGGAGCTGTGTCGGCATAACTTCCACTATGAAGTGCGTTCCATTTACAGGCTTATTCTTGAGAGAGCGAGGGCGACAGGCCGTGCCTCGTTACAACGACGGGAGTAAGAGATAGAGTTTGTTTCCTTGCTCCTTCGCGAGCTTGCCCCCCCCCCCCCCCCCCCCGAGTCCAAGCTTCGGTCGTTCCACTGCGGGCCTTTAACTCCTTGATTGTTCCGCCAATAGCGAGCTCCAAGTCTCCAAGCGACGGTCAGCGGACAGTAAACTCCAAGTCTCCAAGCGATGGTCTACGAACAGTAAACTCCAAGTCTCCAATCTGCAGAGAGAAAAGATGAAGGTAGAGAGAGAGAGGAAAAGAGGGGATTAGAGCACCAAGCCAAAAGTGAAGAAATGAATAGCCAGAGGGGTCTATTTATAGGCTTTTGAAGGGGCGATCCGGTAAATTTACCCGTTATTTACCGGACCGGCCAATAGGAGGGCTCCGTTCGAGGCACATGGATCACCAAATTCCCGGGAAAGACGAAACCGCCCCTAACCCTTTCAGGGTTTCGAAGAGAGAGAGAGAAGACGACATACGGAAGGGGGGCGACCGGCCCGGCCGGGGCGGCGGCGCCCTAGGCGGCCGCGGCCGGGGCGGCGGCGCCCTAGGCGGCCGCGGCCGGGGCGGCCGCGGCCAAGGGCGGCGGCGCCCTTGGCGGCGGCGGCCAAGGGCGGCGGCGGCCGCGGCCAAGGGCGGCAGCGCCCTTGGCTGTCGTGGCCAAGGGCGGCGACGCCCTTCGCGGTCGCGGTGGGAAGGGCTACGAGGTGATCGTGGCCAGTGCGCGCGATCCGGTGCGCCAATCGTGCGTGCAGGGCGGACTTTCCTTGCGAAGAGGATTCACCAAATATGGCGTTTTCTTATGATGAGGATTCCATATGCGGTGATTCCCTAATTAGTGGGCTAGGCCACATCAGCAATATTTTTGAATTTTAATTGGTGCACATGTTGAGTTAAAATCCTAGTTCCAACATTGCATTCCACCCCACCCCCTCCGCACGACCGTTCTCCCCCTCTTAACGGTGATGCAACTGTAAGTGTATATTTGAATCAATATCGGGTTCGGAGGCTTAACGGGTCTAGTACGGATATCAGGATATCCGTTACCCGCTCAAACCCTAGGTTTTTCCTATTTATACCTAGCTAGGTGCAACGAGTAGGGCATTCCACCTTGATGCGCACCTTGATGCGCACTGCCACGTATGCAACAATCCTAATCTGATGAAAGCGCTCACTGCTGCGAGAGAATCGGTGACCGTTGCGAATGGTGATACAACTGACGTTCTGAAGGTGGGGAATGCGACGTTACTGTTCTCCTCAGGTAAAACTTTAACTCTTAAAAATGTTAAGTTTATTCCTTCACTAGCTGCTAACTTAGTGCCTATTAGCTTATTTTGTGATGCTGGTATGTCTTTTACTTTCTGTAGCAGTAGAGTAACACTGTCAGTTAACTCACATTACTTTGGATGTGCCTACGTCCAAAATATAATGTACCGTCTAAGTTTAGCAAACGAAATAGTTCAACAAGTTCAAACAAACTTAGTTAGCCCTAAGACTCTACATGAGAGACTAGGACACGTAAACTATAGAAAAATGTTACAAATTGCAAGAACTCACCAGATCGCTTTAAACACTACAGACAAAACAAATAAATGTGAAGTGTATGCTCAGACTAAGATCACTAGGAAACCTTTTAGTGCAGTTACTAGGAGTACAACACCCTTAGAACTAATACATTCTGACATATGTGACTTCAAAAGTTTTGTCATTAGAGGAGGCATGAAGTATTTGATCACCTTTATAGATGACTGTTCAAGGTTTTGTCACATTTAACTTCTTAAAACTAAAGATGAAGCGTTTGAAATTTTTTGTATTTTCAAAACCAGGGTAGAAAACAAACTTGACATGAAAATCAAACGGTTTAGAAGTGATAGAGGAGGAGAATATATGTCCAGTGAGTTCAAGTATTTTCTTGCCCAACATGGAATCATAGCAGAAACCACTGCTCCTTACTCACCCCAATCTAATGACATAGCTGAGCGTAACAATCAGACGTTAACAGAAATGTTAAACTCTATGCTCTTGACTGCAGACCTTTACTAAACTTAAGCCATGAGGCTGTATAGCCTATGTCAAGGTTCCTGACCCTAGACGGTCTAAGATTGGACCTAGGACCAATACATATGTCTACCTAGGAATCTAGGGATGCAGTGTTCTTTGAAGATAAATTTCTTATTGATAAGAACTTGACACTCCCAGGTATGCAAGCAACGATTACTGAAGAAAATCCTGAATCAGTACCGAGCACCTCCTATTCCATTCCTGTAGACAACTCTGGCCTAGAGTCTAGGAGAACTTCTGTAAGAGAGAGAACTCCCAGAACCTTCGGCAGCGATTTTGTCACTTGCCACGTTGAAGTTGATCCATCCACCTATAAGGAAGTGATGAGATCAAGGGATTCACTACTCTGGAAAGAAGTAATTGATGAAGAGATGAACTCTCTACTTCAAAATAACACCTGGACGTTGGTTGACAAGCCAAAATGGGCTAAAATCGTAGGGTGTAAGTGGATTCTAAAATAGAAATTGAATCATGATGATAGCGTAGCTAAGTACAAAGCACGCCTGGTGGCTAAAGATTTCACTCAAGTAAGCGGAGTATACTACTTGATGTCTATTCACCCGTGTGTCACCTAACAACCATTAGGACCCTTCTTGTCATTGCATCTATTGAGAACTTTATTGTTCATCAAATGGATGTTAAGACTGCGTTCTTGAATGTAGATCTGACCGAAGAAATCTACATGAATCAAATATTTCATTGTAGAAGGTCACGAAACAAAGGTCTGTAAATTACTTAAATCTTTATACGGACTAAAACAAACACCGAAATTATGACATGAGAAGTTTGACTATAGTGTAAAGAACATGGGATCATATCGAGTCTCTCGGATAAATGTCTTTACATACGTAATAGATCAAATAGAGTCATTATAATATGCTTGTATGTAGATGATATGCTCATTCTAGGGTCTGATCAATCCGAAGTGGATGACGTTAAGTCAGACTTAATAAAAGAATTCAGCATTAAAGACCTAGGTGTAGTTGACATTATACTAAGCATGCAAGTGCATTGGGAAAAATAGCATCTCCCTAAGTCAAAGTCACTACATAAAGTCCATGTTGGATACTTGAGGATACAGTGACAGTAGAGCATTTGAGACACCATATGACTACAACAACCGTCTAAAGACCAATGAAGGAGCTACGATTAGACAGTTAGATTACTCTAAATTGATTGGTAGTCTCATGTATGTTATGGTCTACACTAGACCTGACATAGCCTTTACGGTCGGCATGTTATGTAGATTCACTAGTAATCCCGGCCAAGACCATTGGGATGCCCTAGATAGGCTAATGAGATACTTAAAGCACACCCAAAAGCATGCCTTATGTTACTCTGGTCATCCTTCAATTCTTGAAGGATATTCTAATGCATCTTGGTGCTCGGAATTAAATGACAGCAAGTCCATTAGTGGATTTGTATTCACACTAGGAGGAGCAGTTTTAGTCTGGAAGTCCAAGAGGCAATCATGTATTGTTCTCTCTTCTATTAAATTCGAACTCTTTGCTCTAGCTTCAGCAGGAGAAGAAGCAGAGTGGTTAAGAGATCTGGTGATGGACATTCCACTGACGAGCCTGAAACTGAGTTCTGTTGCAGTTTAATGTGACAATCAGACCACCAAAACGATTGCTACGAACACTCTGTTCAATGGCAAAAGTGTTGGAACATGGTTTTCTGCATCCTTTTGATTTGAGAATAACAAATCCTACTTGTATTTGATCTTGTTTGTCATTGTGTTTTTAACATACAGGCTTGGACAGATATGACACCAAGTTGCTGCAACAATGGTCTGACACTAACCGCAAGCTGAAGGATTGAAAGTTATTTAACGACAGGCGTTAAGCTTAATGCTGGGTGTTAGCGCTAGACGAAAACGGCGTTCGACGAAATTGTGCTCGACGAACTGAAAGCTCCGTTCGACAATCTGCATGCTCTACCAGTGCGTTCGACAAAAATTCCGTTCGACGAAATTGTGTTCGACGAACTGGCGCTCGACGAAATGAAACTGCTGAGAACAGAAGTTGCGTTCGACGAACGGAAGTTGCGTTCGACGAACTGAAAGCTGCGTTCGACGAACTGGCGATCGACGAAATGAAAGCACTGAGAACGGAAGCTGCGTTCGACGAACTGAAAGCTGCGCTCGACGAACTGGCGATCGATGAAATGAAACCGCTGAGAACGGAAGCTGCGTTCGACGAACTGGAAACTGCGTTCAACGATCTAGCGTTCGACGAAACTGTGTTCGACGAAAGAAGAAGCCCGTTCGACGAAATGTGTTCGACGAAATTTTTCTGTTCGATGAATTGGCGTGCCAGCTGATTAAAGATGAAACTCAACGCTAGGCGTTAGTGCTTAACGCCAGGCGCTATCCAGACGACGAATTTGGCAAGGAGAAAGCAGTCGTGATTGCAGGAGGAATTTAGGAATGATTTGCCCAACGCCCGCGTTAGCCTTAACGCCGACGTTGATATTGCCTAAAATAGAACAATTCCTAAAGTGCAGAATCTCCTTCCTCTTCTGAAGATCCGAGCCATCAATTTGTTGCTATACATGGTCAACGCCAAGCGTTAGCACTTAACGCCGGCGTTAGCTCAAAGTCTATAAATTGGATGATTTCGATATCTCCAACAACTGATTGCCAAAAGCCCTATTCCAGCACTTCAGAAACTTTGTAAGAGCCGTATTTCCAGACAAACACATCTCCCGCTCATATTTCAAAAGGAGGAATCAAAGGAGGCTTGGATCAACACGCTAACTCAACTCGAAGAACGCACGCTTGAACTTCAACGATCTTCAGCGATTCTTCAGCGTCTCCTTCAGATTAACTCATAGGGAGTTTTATATTTGTATTTTGTATTTGTCATTTATTTCATCTTTGTAATCGGTTCGTGAATTCGCCACACAGCGACTAGGTCTAGGTAGGACTTAGGGAGGAATTCGCCTCGTGTTGACGACTAGGTCTAGGGAGTAGATCTAGGGGTGCTCGAGGCCTTTCTGGTGATAGATTGGCTAGAACGGCTTGAGGCCGTATCTGGGGAGAGATCGGCTAAAGCCAACCGGTTCGTGGGGATACGAGTCGGTATAGAAAACGAAAAGAGTCTTTCATTATTCGTTTTGATTTCTAGCGTCATTGAAATCAAATTTTGTAATTAAGTTTATTAATGATAATCATGTCTTTTCATGTTGAATAAAATTGATTTCATTATTCCAATCTATTTACTCTTGATTCAACTGACTCCAACATAAAATATCAAAAGTTTTCTATTAAAGTTTAAAGTTTTCAAAACCCTTATTCACCCCCCACCCACCTCTAAGGGTGCCTACAGATCCAACAAGTGCTATCAGAGCCAGGTTATTCCAAATTGGCTTAACAACCGGGAATAATAGTGTCTCTTGATCATGATCTCGCTTCTACTAGTGGGGAAAAATTTAATATAAATGAAAAAGTATTATCACCACCTTTATTTATGGGCAAAAATAATAAAGGGTGGAAAATATTAATGAAAAATTTTCTGAAGGCCTTAGATGAAAAAGTTTGGAATATTACTATTGAAAAGCCACCTAGCGTACTAACTAGAAACGAAATTGTTTTAAATGCAAAATCTATGAATAGTATATTTTGTGCGTTAGACCAAAATATTTTCAAACTTATTTATACTTTACCTATTGCATATGAGATTTGGAATTTTCTTGAAAGAACTTATGATTCTCCTTCTACAGGTATGGAACAATCGCAAGAACCGGAGAATATGCAAGCTTGCACACGTCTTCAAGAATGCTCCTCTCATGACGGATCAATAGAGCACACATCAAATGGAAAAGAAGAAGAAGTATTGTCTTCGGAAGAGGAGTGCCAAAAAGATGTAAAAGAAACTATATGTTCAAATCTTCCCTCATCCAAAAGCAAAATAAGGAAATCAAATTCTCTCATTGTTTGCAATTCTATTTCTGCATTACAATTACTACAAACTACTAAACGTAAGATTAAGAAACTAAAAATGGCTAATGCAAAACTATGTTTAGAAAATAAAATTTTGAAAGCAAATGTGAATGTAGAATCCAAACATGAAATGTTTGTATCTCCATCACGCTCTTCATTTGAAAACTCCATATCATGTTTTGATTGTAATGATATTAAAGAAAAATACAAGGAACTTCAAAAGGAATTTATTTGTGTAAAAGAACACAATGAAAAATTGTCTTTAGAAAATTCATCGTTAAAAATTAATTGTGATATGTGCAAAAACTATAAAATTGAAATTAAAGAGATGGATGAAACTTTTGATGACTTTAGAAATGAATATAACAATCATATTGAGTCTATCGTATCCACTCTTAAAAATAGCACAATAGCCTATAATAAAGCAAGACATAATCTTAAAGTTAAGAATTATGAATTGGAAACTAAAATCAATTTGCTTAAGGAAATCATAAAGAAAAATTCTCAAAACATACATTCTCAATATAAAGCAAAATCCAAAAGCAAGTTGAATATGATTTCTCAAAACTTGATTAAGCCAAACGATGGAAATAAAAAACATCAAAAGATTATAAATGAAATTCCAAAGCACTATCATCATCATCATTTACAATATCAACCTTCTCCCAACTTAAAATTAAACACAAACAAATTTCCTTTAAATAATAAATTCAAAAGTCATTTTTATCCACATTCAAGAAAATGACTATGGAAATTTGAAAAATAAAAATAACATTTTTCCAAGATATGAATGGAGACCCATACTTAAGAATGACGCATTAATGTCAAATGAAAGGGTCCATTCATCCCTGTCTCCCCAAAAATCATCTCGCTATATTTGGGTACCCAAAGGAACCATCCCACGTGTTCCTCTTTGGATACCTAAATCTCTCATTCTATAGTATCCTATCATTTGCATGAAGTAGAAATCAATTAAAAATGAAATTTCAATTTTCTACTTCATGATGCGCTTTATTTCCTTTTTGTTTTTGTTTTTATTTCTTTGAGCCATCATGATAAGATCACTTTATATAACTTGTGATATGACTTTCACATATTAAACCAAAATTCATAAATAAATCAAATTGAATAAAGTTAAATAAAAAGTCATATCATTTTTCAAGCGATCTACTTATCCTTTTTATTTTTATTCTTCTAAATCCATTTCCTAAAAGTCTTATAAAATTTGAAAAACTAAATTTGTCATATGATATTATTAAGACTAAATGAAATAAGTGTCAAAATGGATTTAAAAGGTATTTTAGGGGTATTAGGCTAAATTTATAAAATGCGCAAGTTTTGCTTAGATATTTAATATATTTGCGTCATTTTGATTACCCTGGTATGTTTAATCATAATCATGTCAAACTGGAATTGAAAAATTGCATTAATATTATTTCACTTATTTATGATCATTTCACGCATGCATATGTTGTGCAAAACTCAAGAATTAAGGTCTAATGAATATGGAGCTTTAATGAATATGAAACCCATGTACTAAAATTTTAACTTCCGCAACTTTTTGCGATTTCTTCTCATCTCTTCACTTCATTAGACAGACCTTACATTGCACAAACATAATTAAGAAAAATCGGAAGCAAAATTGAAGAAAATCTAGGCTATATGATTAAAATAAGCACTCTCTGTGAGCTAACACAGGTGCTAGGACCTAACGCCGACGCTAGCTCAAGTATCCGATTTTCTGTAATTTTAAAATTCTGGAAAATCACTAAAAATATATGTTTTTGTTTAATATTCAAAAATAAATGAGAAAATTTATAAAACCTTTCAAAAATAACCAAAAATAGTTTCTCATTGTATTCATCATTCACCTTGCAATCTTTCTCTTTAATATTTTGAAAAGGTTGAATATGAATTGTTTTATATATTTCACTTACAATAATTAATTATGAGTATCAAAATCTCTATATGATAAAATTATTGATCATAATTATATTATGTAATATCAAAAGATCTTTTAATTCAAACATTACACATAACTACAAAAGATCATTTTGATTCTTTCATAAAATTGGTGATCATGATAATTATATGAATAAATTATGTATTGTGATTGCATGTACCTTACTATATAGACCTTAGAATCACCTTGATATCAATAACATCAAATCATATCATCACTTAATTCTAGGTCTTCAAATTGAATTTCTATCGATATAAAAGACATGCAATATTCTTATGGCATAATATGAACTCATCATACTAGCATTATCAACTAATAAATATTATCATTCATGCTAGTTATCAATAATGCCATAATGAGTCCATCTTAAAGTAGAAAAATTGAAAGATAAAATAACTATATGACTTTAAATTGTTTCCATAGTACAAAATGCTTAGGATGTCCATGATCGTTTACCCACATTATGTGTCTCACAATAGCGAGGGCGTAGGATTGTATGCATTAGAATACCTAACCTCTATGTCATGTCTTGTCCTTAACCGGGAAGGGTTCCAGTGGGGCCTTGCGAGGCACTGGGGGGGAAAGAGTGCTAGGTTAAGCGTTCTCTAGTGTGTGCATATGGGATTAACACCCCATCCTACGGCATGTGTGCAGCTCCTCATGCCCACCCGTCACTTAGTACGGGACTAGTGTGTAGGCATATAGTTAGGGTATTATTATCTAAGACATTCCTATATCGTATATTTTGCATGCACTCTTTATGACTATATTATTCATGCATTCTTGTTTTGATCGAACATGCTTATCTTGTGTTTTGCATATTTTATCATTTTTTTCTTTAATGATCTTGTAAAACACAAATATATGAAAACCAAATAAATATATAAAAACTACTTTTGAATAAATAAAATATGCTGGAATAGCCTTCTAACCATTTCCAACGTCTCTGAAATTTATACCCTAAGAAGGTATATATATACTATCTATGACAAAAGAAAATTGTTCAAAAAATCTCAAAAATCGAGTACTGTTTCGGCGTTAACTACTTAACGCCAGGCGTTAGCTATTTTGGCCAAATTGAATTTCTAATTTTTCCAAAATATTTCTAATATTGTTCTGATGATTTTTCTCTGTTTATTTCCTCATATTTGAAATTATTGTATCATTAATTTGGTTAGTTTATTCCAAAATACAAAAAAAAATCAAATAATTCAAAATAATCAAAAATCTGTTTTTGTTATTTGTTTTGCTTTAACTCTTTACAAAATTATAGTTTGACTATAAAATTTCACAAGAGCAAACACCTTAGTTATTTTTGTTTCAAAAGGTCAAAATTGTTTTTGGCATACACTTAAAGATTTCCTTCAATGTCTAATTTTAATTTCAAATTTCCTAAACATTGTTTTATCTTCATGCCTTGACCTTAATCAGATTATGCACAATGAAATAGTCTATAGATAATAGTGTATGATTGTCTAGCATGCCTCTAAGTATGAGTAATGTTTTATGTTAATCAATGAATTATAAACTCACTATTTTGGTAATCTACATGTGTTCATAATCTTAGTCTTGCATGAATGTGTAGTGTAATAGTTTTAACATATTAAGTTGTATGTCTAAATTACCTACACCATCTTTCAAAAATAAATTTCATGCACGATATAGAAGTGTTACTTCAATAATATTAATGTTTGCAACAACAAGTGAATTCGGAGACCTTTTGGCCCAAAAAAATGAAATAATATGTCAAAGATAACTCCACCAAGCACTACTCACCCTCCTGATAAGTTTTAATGAGCATTGTGAGGTTGAGCACCTTGGAAAGAATTGTCAAGTGTCTTGTGCAAACATATTCTTTTTTATCACTTCTATTTGTACACCGGATCACTAAAAATAAAATCTTATAAAATAAAAATGCTTATGTGATCCCCCAAGCACTACTTTGCTCCCTGATAAGTCTTAATAAGCATTGTGTGGGCGAAGCACCTTGGTAGTTGTACTTATGTTTTGTGCTTTGAAATTTTATTCTAGATGTGATGCGTGATAATAATTATAAGATTACAATCTTAATATTGTTGTTACTATTTCATTACATATGTCATGTGTTTTGATTATTTCACTTGTATACTTTTATCAAAACACCTTATGCACACATTAGGCCTGTAACGGTTCGGTTTGGTTCGGTTTTCAAGCAAAACCGCAAACCGAACCACCCCTATGTGGTTCCAAATTTTTGGAACCGAACCGAACCGCTCAAACATTGTAACCAAACTGAACCGAGCCAAATGGTTCGGTTTGGTTTGGTTTGGTTTTGGTGGTTTAAATAATATGTAATCTAAGAATGTCTTAAAATCACAACTACATTCACAAACAAGAGCTTATACTTAGAAATAAAAATAAATGCAAAACTTGCAAATTACTCTATATGAAGCACAACATGTCAATTTAAATGATATGCAAAAGCTCCACAAAGTCCGGGATTCTTATTTGGTATTTGCTGTCCTCTAAAAGCCGTGAATTGAAATAGGGATATAAATATATAATAAAAATTTAAAAACACTAAAACAGTGTCCAAAATATGATATACTATGAACCATAACTAAATCAAAATATGGATATAGTTAATTACAAAAAATATAAATGTAATTACATATTATTATACACTACGGTTCGGTTCGACTCGGTTAGGTTTGCCATGCAAAACCATGAACCGAACCGAACCGTATGGTTTTTCTAAAATCAAAACCGTGACCGAACCGTGACATACTGAAACCGAACCAAACCGTGCGGTTTGGTTTGGTTCGGTTCGGTTTCGTGGTTCGGTTGGTTTTTGCTTACAGGCCTAGCACACATCATTGATTTTCATAAAGCTTCCACTCATGAGAATTGGATCCTAATGCAAAATTACATAATTCTCTAAGACCTTAAGTAAAAGCACTAGATTGCAATGCATGATTTCTACAATGTTTTCTTTATTTGAAATATGAATTTGGTACATTGTAGTTCTAATCTTTTTGAATATGTTGATTCATGCTTGCCTATTTGGTATAAAAAATTTCAAAGTTAAATGCTCAAATGTGAAGAGTCTAGACATATTGTTGGAATGGTCAAACTATAACAAAAATACGACTCTTATTTGTTTTGTTTTTGTTTTCCGCATTTCTCTTCTAATCATATATCCTTCTATCATGTGCTCTCATGCTTATTTCTACATTTTGTTTTCACTTCTACTTGTCAAACAATATTGCATCTCTTTTTACAAGTGGTACAAACAAGTAATATTTTTCTTGAAAAATTAATTTGAAAAGCAAGTGATTACATTCCTGTGGTATAATCGTTGAGTAATGTTATTTAATGCCTATCATATATTCTTTCCGCTGTGCTACTCTCTCTCTTAGCTCGATCATGACTTATTTTATGTTTACACAAAACTCTTATTCCTCTCTTAGTTATGTCCCAACTTTTGTCGTCTTTATTCTAGTTTTGTTTCACTCCACCCTCTTTTGCTAATAACAAAGGGGGAGAATAAAATGCTAAATCATATTGATTAACGGAGTTGGATTCACTAGATTAAGGGGGAGCATGTATAAAGTTTATGGGAGTATACACTAAGGGGGAGCATTTTGTTAGGGGGGGCACTTTTAAATGAACTTTTAAATGATCTATAATTCTTATCATTATCTTATAATTGCTTAGTGTCATATATCCTTATAAAAACACAAATTCTTTATCTATGAATCTGAATTATCTCTATTGGATTTGTTATTATCAAAAGGGGGAGATTGTTGGAACATGGTTTTCCGCATCCCTTTGATTTGAGAATAACAAATCCTACTTGTATTTGATCTTGTTTGCCATTGTGTAACATACAGATTTGGACAGATATGACACCAGGTTGCTGCAACAATGGTCTGACACTAACCACAAGCTAAAGGATTGCAAGTTGTTTAATGCCAGGCATTAAGCTTAACGCTGGGCGTTAACACTAGACGAAAACGGCGTTCGACGAAATTTTGCTCGACGAACTGAAAGCTCCATTCGACGATCTGCATGCTCTACCACTACGTTCGACGAAAATCCGTTCGACGAAATTGTGTTCGACGAACTGGCGATCGACGAAATGAAACTGCTGAGAACGGAAGCTGCGTTCGACGAACGGAAGCTGCGTTCGACGAACTGAAAGCTGCGATCGACGAACTGGCGATCGACGAAATGAAAGTGCTGAGAACGGAAGCTGCGTTTGACGAACTGAAAGCAGCGCTCGACGAACTGGCGATCGACGAAATGAAACCGCTGAGAATGGAAGCTGCGTTCGACGAACTGGAACTGCGTTCAACGATCTGGCATTCGACGAAACTGTGTTCGATGAAAGAAGAAGCCCGTTCGACGAAATGTGTTCGACGAAATTTTCTGTTCGATCAATTGGCGTGCCAGCTGATTAAAGATGAAAGGTCCCCAGGCAAAGAGAGCATTCCTACTGCTAAGACCGGTAATGGCTTAAGAAGCTTCCCTCATTCAACGCTAGGCATTAGTGCTTAACGCCAGGCGCTATCCGGACGACGAATTTGGCAAGGAGAAGCAGTCGTGATTGCAGGAGGAACTTTAGGAATGATTTGCCCAACGCCCGCGTTAGCCTTAACGTCGGCGTTAATATTGCCTAAAATAGAACAATTCCTAAAGTGCAGAATCTCCTTCCTCTTCTGAAGATCTGAGCCAATAAATTTGTTGCAATACATGGTCAACGCCAGGCGTTAGCACTTAACGATGGCATTAGCTCAAAGTCTATAAATTGGATGATTTCGATGTCTCCAACAACTGATTGCCAAAAGCCCAATTCCAGCACTTCAGAAACTTTGTAAGGGCCGTATTTCCAGACAAACACATCTCCCGCTCATATTTCAAAAGGAGGAATCAAAGGAGGCTTGGATCAACACGCTAACTCAACTCGAAGAACGCACGCTTGGACTTCAACGATCTTCAGCGATTCTTCGGCGTCTCCTTCAGATTACCTCATAGGGAGTTTTTATATTTGTATTTTGTATTTGTCATTTATTTCATCTTTGTAATCGATTCGTGAATTTGCCACACGGCGACTAGGTCTAGGTAGGACTTAGGGAGGAATTCGCCTCGTGTTGGCGACTAGGTCTAGGGAGTAGATCTAGGGGGTGCTCGAGGCCTTTCTGGTGATAGATTGGCTAGAGCGGCTTGAGGCCGTATCTGGGGAGAGATCGGCTAAAGCCAACCGGTTCGTGGGGATACGAGTCGGTATAGAAAACGAAAAGAGTCTTTCATTATTCGCTTTGATTTCTAGCGTCATTGAATTCAAATTTTGTAATTAAGTTTATTAATGATAATCATTCCTTTTCATGTTGAATAAAATTGATTTCATTATTCCAATCTCTTTACTCTTGATTCAACTGACTCCAACATAAAATATCAAAAGTTTTCTATTAAAGTTTAAAGTTTTCAAAACCCTTATTCACCCCCCCCCCCCTCTAAGGGCGCTTACAGATCCAACAAAAAGAAGGCAACTAAGGTTGAAACAATCCTGGTTGACCTCACTCACAAGTCAATGGATTATGACCCTGATTGATGTGAGATCAAAAGACAATGTTGCAGACGCTTTGACAAAAGGCCTGAATAGAGCTCTCACAATAAAAACAACATGGGAGATGAGACCAAAGTTCATAGAAATATGAAACTTTCCTCTTTTGTTTATGTTTTAATAGTGAGAACATATAGTCGCAACATTCAAACATCTAATAATAGACTGAAAACCCCAAATAATCTCGTGATGAAAACCCAAGATGGTTAGGTGCTAGTCATTCCACTTTTGATGGCTTAACATCTTTCTCATTGCAAGTTGATTCAAGGATTATTCAACTGGGAATAGAAAGTTGTTTGTAAAACGTTACTCTAACATTAATGATTATAGCACATTATTCCACACCTGATAATTTTGCAAATGTTGTTGTGCCAAATCATTCCACATGAGGTACATAATGATCACTAATGAGTAAGATAAAAATGTTTGATTTACAAAATCAACACTTGACTGGTCCTCGCAAGACTAGATAGAGATGCTGACAGTGTTACTTCATTACTACTACAAGTACTATGCTAATTCAGGTTGAGTTATCTTATTTTAAATGTCACTGCATATGTTTTATGAATTCATAGAGTATTAACTCATGAAATTTCTTGCAGGCACTGGTGGAGTTGGAAGAGAGAAAGTAGTCTTTGACATGGATGTTGATGATCTACTAGATGAGTAGAATTATTATATGTTTTATCCATTACTACTGTGTACTTTAGACTTTTATCCTTAGTTTTGTACTTTATGTTGGGATGTTTGTTTTCTGTATAAGCAAAACTTCTTTTATGTTTTAAGTGTGCTTTTCTTCTGAGTAAAATGTGTTAAGTTTGAAATTTAGTAGAGACTACTCTCTTGCACTCTGATACGTGTACGATATTAATCACAAATATAGGAGGAGATTGTAAGTGTATATTTGGATCAATATCGGGTTCGGAGGCTTCACGGGTCTAGTACGGATACCGGGATATCCGTTACCCACTCAAACCCTAGGTTTTTCCTATTTATACCTAGCTAGGGGCAACAGGTAGGGAATTCCACCTTGATGCGCACCCGGATGCTTCGAGCAACCACTATTGGCAACTCCCCCTCATGCCAACGACATAACTACCCTTGCACGACAGTGATGCATCCCTCCTGAATGTCGGCAGGTCCTCTCCCCCGAACACTTGTGACATTGCTTCCATGCTCACGCTCGAGGCACAACTCTCCCTGTACAGCTGCTGCATGTCCCCTCACACCAACGACTTATCTCCCCCTGCATAATGGCAGCCTATCTCCACTCACATTCGTTTTGTTCCTTTGGTTATGTTAATGTGGATATTTACTTTGCAGGTAATTTGTAGATCTTCTTTTGATAAGTTGAGAAAATTGTAATGGAAGTTGATCTATTATTTAAAGAATCGACTGGGGTAAATGCTCAAATTGCAGGATCATGAAAAAATATTTACCTATCACATTTAAGGAGCTAAGGGCAACATTATGGAATGTAAACTTCTATTTTCATTTATTTTACAATTTGTTTCTTTCACAATAATATGATGTTAATACTGTTTTTTTCATCATTGCATAATATCCTTAATTTCTTGGAGTATTTGAAGTCTTTGATCTCAATAGGTTTTCTTTAATAAAGAAAGATGCCACCTTTTTGCTATCTTAATCAATTTTTGATATATCTCACTATTTTTTTCCTTTAAGAACGAACATTATTAACTTTTTGCTGTATCAATATATTTTTGTTTAAGATAAAGCATTGCCATCTTTTTGCTCTATATAGTTGAGAAAATTACTTGTGAAGCTTGCATTTTTTTACTTTGCTGAATGGTTTGCAAATAAACAAAAAATGTGTGAACAATTGTTTGCAAAAATGCTAATTTAGGCTCCGTTTGGCAAGGTGGTGACAGTCGTGAACATGAGGGTTAAATTGTCATTTGTTAACACCCATGTTGAAACTAGAGAACCAGTTTCGACGTTCGAAAGGGGGATGCAGCTAACTCTTACTTGACCCGAGCTAGAATCCTTGACTAGTTGCTGAGAACCGAAAGACCTTGCACCCACGTAGACCTGAAGCACCTGAACAAACCCCTTAAGCTGCAGCGAGGAGGTCCCACCACACACCCGGAAGTTCAAAGAGAGCTTCCCCTCCTAAGCCAATGCTGAGTCTGGGCACCTTGGAGGGCACTAAGGACCACCCCACCTTCCACCTTAGCTGACAGGGGGGTAGTGCTTGCTCACAAGACACACACGAGGGAGAGGAGAGACCAGCCTTTCCCAAGGTGCACATGGGTGTCTATTTATAGACTTCCAAAACTTGGGCTGCGGATAACCAAAATTATGCTATTTGCAGCTCAACTACGAACCTGAACGACCAAAACAGGGGGGGGGGGGGGGGGGGGGAGTGGAGGTTGAGACGTCCACTCCCTCCCTTGCCGGGGGTCGGGAGAGTGGACTGAATGGCCCACTGCCTAGGCTGGGCGAGTGGACCACTCGGTCCACTCCCCTTAGGGGCGAGTGGACCCATGGTCCACACGCCCAAGTGCCCGAGGCGAGTGGACCATGGTCCACTCGCCACCCCTGGGCGAGTGGTCCATAGGTCCACTCGCCCAGGGCTTGGGCGCCCCTGCCTTGGGCGAGTGGACCACTAGGTCCACTCGCCCAGGTGAGGAAGTGAACCTCTGGTCCACTTCATCCCCCCGGAACTTCTTTTCTCGATCGCGGTGATTTCCAACTATTCGATCTACTACGTCACGACCACTCTCTCTATCACGACCTCATCCGCGTCGGGTCACAGCGACTCGGCAAATATGAGGGTTGTACACAATCCCCGCTCTTTTCGAGCTTATCTTAAGCTCGGAAAGAAAGTTCAACCGCCTATTTGACGAGTAGGTGGAACTTTAGAATAATCCACGGAGGGATCTGCCTACGGGTTACTCTTGCTGAGCTCTTCAACTGAACACGACTTGAGGTGGAAGACAAACCTTTCTCCACTTAACAACCCTCCTGTGAGCCGGGCTCAAATGGAGGTGGAGAAAGCTCGACACCTTAGGTCGAGCTAAAGTTGGCATGAGGTGGAGGAAAACTCAACACCTCTAGTCGAGCCGAACTCGACCTGAGGTGGAAGGCGAACCTTTCTCCACTTAACAACCCTCCTGTGAGCCGAGCTCAACTGGAGGTGGAGAAAGCTCAACACCTTAGGTCGAGCTAAACTTGACCTGAGGTGGAGGAAAACTCAACACCTCTAGTCGGGCCGAACTCGACCTGAGGTGGAAGGCGAACCTTTCTCCACTTAACAACCCTCCTGTGAGCCGAGCTCAACTGGAGGTGGAGAAAGCTCAACACCTTAGGTCGAGCTAAACTTGACCTGAGGTGGAGGAAAACTCAACACCTCTAGTCGAGCCGAACTCGACCTGAGGTGAAAAGAGAACTTTTCTCCACTTAACAACCCTCCTATGAGCCGAGCTCAACTGGAGGTAGAGAAAGCTCAACACCTTAGGTCGAGCTAAACTTGACCTGAGGTGGAGGAAAACTCAACACCTCTAGTCGAGCCGAGCTCGACCTGAGGTGGAAGGAACTCAACATCTCTAGTCGAGCCGAACTCGACCTGAGATGGACGGAACTCAACATCTCTAGTCGATCCGAACTCAACCTGAGATGGAGGGAACTCAACATCTCTACTCGAGCCGAACTCAACCTGAGAGGGAGGGAACTCAACATCTCTAGTCGAGCCGAACTCAACCTTAGACGGAGGGAACTCAACATCTCTAGTCGAGTCGAACTCAACCTGAGAAGGAGGGAACTCAACATCTCTAGTCGAGCCGAACTCAACCTGAGACAGAGGGAACTCAACATCTCTAGTCGAGCCGAACTCAACCTGAGACGGAGGGAACTCAACATCTCTAGGCGAGCCGAACTCAACCTGAGATGGAGGAAACTCAACATCTCTAGCCGAGCCGAACTCAACCTGAGATAGAGAGAACTCAACATCTCTAGTCGAGCCGAACTCGACCTGAGATAGAGGGAACTCAACATCTCTAGTCGAGCCGAACTCGACCTGAGATGGAGGGAACTCAATATCTCTAGTCGAGTCGAACTCCACCTGAGATGGAGGGAACTCAACATCTCTAGTCGAGCCGAACTCAACCTGAGATGGAGGGAACTCAACATCTCTAGTCGAGCCGAACTCAACCTGAGATGGAGGGAACTCAACATCTCTAGTCCAGCCGAACTCGACCTGAGATGGAGGGAACTCAGCATCTCTAGTCGAGTCGAACTCGACCTGATATGGAGGGAACTCAACATCTATAGTCAAGCCGAACTCCACCTGAGATGGAGGGAACTCAATATCTCTAGTCGAGCCGAACTCGACCTGAGATGAAGGGAACTCAACACCTTCCCAAACCAACCGGGGGCGGAGAACCATTCCATGTCCTAGGTGCTTAGCTTACCTGGAGGCAGAGGAACTCAACACCTTCCCAAACCTGCCGGGGGCTGAGAACCAGTCCACGTCCTAGGCAGAGGAACTCAACACCTTCCCAAACCAACTGGGGGCGGAGAACCAGTCCACGTCATAAGCGCTTAGCTTACCTGGAGGTAGAGGAACTCAACACCTTCTCAAACCTGCCGGGGGCGGAGAACCAGTCCACGTCCTAGGGGCTTAGCTTACCTGGAGGCAGAGGAACTCAACACCTTCTCAAACCTACCGGGGGCGGAGAACCAGTCCACGTCCTAGGGGCTTAGCTTACCTGGAGGCAAAGGAACTCAACACCTTCCCAAACCAACTAGGGGCGGAGAACCAGTCCACGTCCTAGGTGCTTAGCTTACCTGGAGGCAGAGGAACTCAACACCTTCCCAAACCAATCATCATGTAGCGAGTCGACCCAATGAGCCTCCCATCTGCCGGCATTACTGAGCCCGGTGAATGGTCTCTAGTCAGGGATCTTCCCAATTGGGGGCGGAGAACCAGTCCGCGTCCTAGGTGCTTACCTCACCTGGAGGCAGAGGAACTAAACACCTTCCCAAACCAATCATCATGTAGTGAGTCGACCCGATCAGCCTCCCATCTGCCGGCATTACTGAGCCCGGTGAATGGTCTCTAGTCGGGGATCTTACCAATTAGGTGTGGAGAACCAGTCCGCGTCCTAGGTGCTTTCCTCACCTGCAGTCAGAGGAACTCAACACCTTCCCAAACCAATCATCATGTAGCGAGTCGACCCGATGAGCCTCCCATCTGCCAACATTACTGAGCCCGGTGAATGGTCTCTAGTCGGGGATCTTACCAATTGGGGGCGGAGAACCAGTCCGCGTCCTAGGTAGGCGTGCAAAAAAAGCCCTGCGGGCCTGGGCCAGACCCGGGCCCCCAGGGCCCAGGCTTTATTTTTGTTAGGCTCAGGCCGGGCCTTTGCCAAACCGGGCCCAAGCCAGGCCCGGGCCTCACCAAAATAAGGGGGCCTGCTTGAGCTTAAAAGACCGGGCCCAAGCAGGCCCCAAAATAATTAAATAATATATAATATTATAATATATATTTTAAAATATATAATATAATAATGGCTGCCAATTGGCAGCCATTATATATATTACAATGGTTGCCAATTGGCAGCCATTATGATGGGCGTGGCAGCCCAGCATTTAATGCTGGCAGCCTACACTGCCAGCATTAAATGCTGGGGTCTGCCCAGCTATAAAGCTGGGCAGCGCCCAACTCAATGTTCTTCCCGGAGGGGTAAAGCCTGGTGCCCGTGCTTGCCTGGGCCTGGCCCGGGCCGGGCCCCAGGCCAGGCCCTGCTCAAATAAGGGGGCCTGTTGAGCCCCCTTAGGCCTGGCCCAGGCCTAACCGGGCCCAGGCCTAATCGGGCTCAGACTCGGGCAAACCCGGGCCGGGCAACCGGACCCGGGCCAAATTTGCACGCCTAGTCCTAGGTGCTTACCTCACTTGGAGGCAGAGAAACTCAACACCTTCCTAAACAATCATCATGTAGCGAGTCGACCCGATGAGCCTCCCATCTGCCGACATTACTGAGCCCGATAAATGGTCTCTGGTCGGGGACTCGACCTAGATGCTATCTTTAACTACTTTCGATACGTTATAAATAGATTACACACCATTGCAATGCGCTTTCTCGCGCTTACTCGGACACATGCACCTTGGCCATCTCCTTCATTACTTCATCTTTTTTGTCTTCTTATTCCTTCTCTTTCTCCTGGTCCCTCCTGCTTCTCTGGTCAACCTGGAGGCGGAGAACATGCTCCTGGAACCAATCTACGTAGCTTCTCAGCGTCTCCCCCTGCTTCTGTTGAATTAAGAACAGGGACTCCGCCCCCTTCCTACCCTTCTTCGAGGTGGAGAACCTAAACAAGAAACTCTGGTGTGTTGGATCGGTCGGCGCCCTTAGAGGGGGGGGGGGTGAATAAGGGTTTTCAAAAAAACTTTAGATTATATTTAAACAACTTTGAATTATTGCAAGATTAAAGACATGAAATAAGTTAAGTAAAACAAAAGGAGAGACAAGCTTTATTAATGATAAATAAGTTTTACAAAACTTGATCTCGATGACGCTAGAGATCGGAGGCGAATAATAAAAAAGCTCTTTTTGTTTTCTATCCCGACTCGCTTCCCCACGAACCGGTGGCCATAGCCTTATCCTCCCCGGATTCGGCCTCAAGCCGCTCTAGCCAATCCTTCCCCGGATGTGGCTTCGAGCACCCCCTAGAACTAGCCTAGATCTAGTCGCCAACACGAGGCGAATTTCAACCCTAAGTCTACCCCAGACTTAGTCGCCAACACGAGGCGATTTCACTACCGTTTACAATGAAGAAAGAGAAATAAAATAACAAAACCTCCCTTAAGATGAACTTCTGAAGTCGGGGACGAAGATCCGCTGTAGAATCAGCGTTTGTCGAAGCGGACTTCGTCTGGATTTGGCGTGATGGAATTCTCCTTCAGAAATTGGCAGAGCTTCGCTGGGACCTCAAATTTCGGCTAAGACAAGCCTCTGGAATTCTAGTACTCTCTCTGAGGTGTATGCAATGGGTGTACGAAAACAAGAGGAGAGGGGGTCCTTTTATAGCCAAAGCGCTACCGCCGGCGCTAGCCCGGATTAGGAAAGATTTTGCGCGGCAGGATCTCTCATCCGCGGCAACATTTTGCTCTATGCCTTTTGTGCGCCATGCTACCGCCAGCGCTAGTAGCTACCGTCGGGCGCTAGCTCTTTCTAAAAACACTGCCGGAATCGCGCTAATCATCGCTAGCGCCAGGCGCTATCGCTACCGCCGGCGCTAGTGAGCCTATTCGAATTTTGGCCTCAATTTTGGGGGCAATCATCATGAGTACTCCTTGAGTCATATG
This sequence comes from Dactylorhiza incarnata, assembly GCA_033032865.1. Classification (NCBI taxonomy): domain Eukaryota; kingdom Viridiplantae; phylum Streptophyta; class Magnoliopsida; order Asparagales; family Orchidaceae; genus Dactylorhiza; species Dactylorhiza incarnata. Next base: position 4,785,348 of record JAWHQI010000160.1, on the reverse strand, counting down.
GACTATGTTAACCTGCACACTTGAACACACAAGATCAAATACACATAGGATTTGTTATTCTCAAACCTAGGAGATGCGGAAGACCATGTTCCAACATGGCGTAGGTCCCTGAAGATGTAGATGGTACCTGACGGGAGCCGGTGGAACCAGTCTCTTGCCTCTCCCTTGAAAGTGATGGCGAAGAGCCTGCACTTGGAGGCATCCGTCATCTGTCTGATCGAGACCATGCCTTCAAACCTCTGAAGGTGCTGGAGATGGTCATCCTTGCCAGTGTAGTAAGATATGTCAGGTTCACTGAACCTGTTCGGAATGGGAGCTGAGGTAATCCGCTCGCAGAAGGGACTCCCCCATCCTCCCTGGCTAGTCGAAGGCGTTCTCCCTACCTCCTCTCCGGGGTAGCCGGTCCCAGGAGAGCTGCTGAAGAGCACTCACGCTTGGAGGCTCAATCCTTCTTCCGAGGGTAACCTCTTCCCTTGCCGACGTGCTTGCTCTGCCTCCATCAAAGATAGCGAGGCGAGCACGGGTGCGGGTGGTGTCGAGCACTCGCCCTGAGGGGGCAGTGCGACCTGTAAGAGTTCCAGGATCGACTTCCTGAACTCTTCGAAGTCCCCCTTCTTCACGCACTTGTTGGTAGGGGGTGCGTCCCCCGGCTCATCGCTTCCAGCCATGAGACTTGCTCAGAGATTTTCGAACTAGTTGCTTCCACGCTCACCGCACCATAATGTTGAAACCAGAGAATCGAATTCGACGTTCGAAAGGTGGATGCAGCTAACCCTTACTAGACCCGAGCTAGAACCCTTGACTAGTTGCTGAGAACCGAAAGACCTTGCACCCACGTAGACCTGAAGCACATGAACAGACCCCTTAAGTTGCAGCGAGGAGGTCCCACCACACACCCGGAAATTCAAAGAGAGCTTCCCCTCCCAAGCCAATGCTGAGCCTGGGCACCTTGGAGGGCACTAAGGACCACCTCACCGTCCACCTTAGCTGACGGGGGGGGGGGGGGGGGGGGGGGGGGTAGTGCTTGCTCACAAGACACACGCGAGGGAGAGGAGAGACCAGCCTTTCCCAAGGTGCCCATGGGGGTCAATTTATAGACTTCCCAAAATTGGGCTGCGGATAGCCAAAATTATGCTATCTGCAGCTCAACTACGAACCTGAACGACCATATTAGGAGGGGGCGAGTGGAGGTTGAGACGTCCACTCCCTCCCTTGCCGAGGGTCGGGAGAGTGGACCACTGTCTGGGCTGGGCGAGTGGACCACTCGGTCCACTCCCCTTAGGGGCGAGTGGACCATGGTCCACTCGCCCAAGGTGAGGGGCGAGTGGACCATGGTCCACTCGGCCAAGGTGAGGGGCGAGTGGACCACAGGTTCACTCGCCCCTCACCTTGGGCGAGTGGACCACAGGTTCACTCGCCCCTCACCTTGGGCGAGTGGACCATGGTCCACTCGCCACCCCTGGGCGAGTGGTCCATAGGTCCACTCGCCCGGGGCTTGGGCGCCCCTGCCTTGGGCGAGTGGACCACTAGGTGCACTCGCCCAGGTGAGGAAGTGGATTTCCAACTTCCTCCCCCCGGGACTTCTTTTCTCGATCGCGGCGATTTCCAACTGTTCGATCTACTACATCACGGTCACTCTCTCTAACACGACCTCATCCGCATCGGGTCACACCGACTCGGCAAATATGAGGGTTGTACAACCCACCTAAAGAACTTCATCCAATTTTATGTTCAAACAGATGAAGTTTTTTAGAAAATCGTTAACGAATGACGATTTAACTCATGTGTGTACAACCCCGATATTCGCCGAGCATACTCCCGAAGACTCATTGGAGCATCATGGTAGCATCGACCCATGCAGGAAGGGAGGTAGAGGCAAGGGGGACGAGAGGTGGAGGGACAGGTCCCCCGCTAGGGGGGCGAGCCCGGGCTGCTGCCCGGAGAGCTCGCCCCCGCTAGGGGGGCGAGCCCGGGCTGCTGCCCGGAGAGCTCGCCCCCGCTCCCAGCCAGGGGGGGCGAGCCCGGGCTGCTGCCCGGGGAGCTCGCCCCCGCTCCCAGCCAGGGGGGCGAGCCCGGGCTGCTGCCCGGGGAGCTCGCCCCCGCTCCCAGCCAGGGGGGCGAGCCCGGGCTGCTGCCCGGGGAGCTCGCCCCCGCTCCCCCGCTAGGGGGGCGAGCCCGGGCTGCTGCCCGGGGAGCTCGCCCCCGCTCCCAGCCAGGGGGCGAGCCCGGGCTGCTGCCCGGGGAGCTCGCCCCCGCTCCCAGCCAGGGGGGCGAGCCCGGGCTGCTGCCCGGGGAGCTCGCCCCCGCTCCCATCCAGTAGGGGGCGAGCTCAGGAGGGCATTCGGTCTGCGTTTAGCGTCGTGGAACGGCGGGATTTGGCTATTCGCAGTCCAGTTTTGGCTATTCGCAGTCCAAGAGCAGCGGGATTTGGCTATCTGCAGCCCAGTTCAAGGGTATTTTGGTAATCTGGCAGACCAGTTTTCGGCTATTTGCAGCCCAACTTCAGAAATCCTATAAATAGGACCAAGGGGGCACCATTTGGAGGGATCTCATTCTAGGTTAGCTCTCTCCTCTCTCTCCCTCCCCAACAAGTCTCTCTATAGAGGGTGAGGAGAGGTTCCAGTGGTGCCCAAGTTTAGTAGTGGCTTGGGAGGGGAAGTTCCAAGGGGACTTCCGGGTATGTGGCGGGACCTCCCCACTAAGCCCTTGGTCCAGTTCTTAGTTCCGACACCTTCAACCTAGAGCTCTCCCTTGGGGGAAGTAAGGGTTGGTCGCCCCTCAGCTTGCTGAGGGCCCCGAACTCCACAGAGACCAAGTCTTGTTCGCAAGATTTCGGTTTCAACACATGGTGCGGTGAGCGTGGAGTGTGACCGATTCACGAAACTCTCGAGATGAGCTCCATGGACGGAGGTGGAGGAAGTTCCGACCCAGGTCATTCGCAGCCCCCGGTGGCTGGAGTGACGTTGGAGATGTTTGAAAGCTTCAAGCGAGAGGTCATGCAGACCTTGCAGATCGCCTTCGCCACGACGGCCGTAGGCAGAAGAGGAGATGGTTCGGAGGTCCCGCCCCAGCAGGTGGAGGAGGGAACTCTCGGCCAGCAGTTCAGAAAGGAGATACCGGTGAGGGGGGAGTGGGGAGGTGCCATACCCCCACTCGCCCACCCTCAAGGGGGCGAGCTCAGGAGGGGGGCGCCCTCCCAGCTCGCCCCAGCCCCTCAAGGGGGCGAGCTCAGGAGGGGGGCGCCCTCCCAGCTCGCCCCAGCCCCTCAAGGGGGCGAGCTCAGGAGGGGGGCGCCCTCCCAGCTCGCCCCAGCCCCTCAAGGGGGCGAGCTCAGGAGGAAGGCACTGTCCCAGCTCGCCCCGTCTCTTCCAGCCCAGTCCCAAAAGGGGGCGAGCGGGGAGGCATCCGACCCCCACTCGCTCCACCCCAAAAGAAACCAAGTGAATGTTGATGGTCGAGACCACCTCGGGTGGAGGCTATCCAATAGCCCGGCGAGCGCAGAGGTCAACAATACGACTCCGCGAGAGCAAGGAAGTAAGGACTTCAAAAGAAAAAGATCCAACCGCCCGAGGTGGAGGCCGGGACCAAACACACCCCCTCCACCACCTCAGCAAACCATGGAGATTGGTGGGGGTAGACGGAGGAGAATCAGAAAAGCAGGAAGAAGAAGGAAAGGAAGGGGTAGGGTGGAGTCACCCTACTGCGACTTCCACCAGGAGGAGGGTCACGCGACATTCACTTACCCTGAGTTCTCAGAGATGAAGGATGCAAAGGGTCCAGGGCAACATCAACAGTTACCAGAAGAAGTCGAGGAAGACCAAGACTGGGAGTGGGAGGCTCAGTTCGGCTTCCATACTTAAGTTTCATTTTCTAGCCTTAAGTTCGCATAATGCTATGTCCCGTTCCCATGACTAGTTTTTTCAACATGTACTAGGATGGTTTAATATAATGAAAGTTTTTCAAAAATGCTTAGCCTCGATGCTGGCCCGCTGACCAGGCTCCCACCTAGCTGGCGGGGCCGGGAACCGCTCGGGGCAGGGAGGAAAAGGTCCACCACTAGTAGAGCTCGCTCCTAGCAGTGTGTTGACCCAATGTCCACCACTAGTAGAGCTCGCTCCTAGAAGTGTGTCGACCCAATGTCCACCACTAGTAGAGCTCGCTCCTAGAAGTGTGTCGACCCTATGTCCACCACTAGTAGAGCTCGCTCCTAGCAGTGTGTCGACCCAATGTCCACCACTAGTAGAGCTCGCTCCTAGCAGTGTGTCGACCCAATGTCCACCACTAGTAGAGCTCGCTCCTAGAAGTGTGTCGACCCTATGTCCACCACTAGTAGAGCTCGCTCCTAGCAGTGTGTCGACCCAATGTCCACCACTAGTAGAGCTCGCTCCTAGAAGTGTGTCGACCCAATGTCCACCGCTAGTAGAGCTCGCTCCTAGCAGTGTGTCGACCCAATGTCCACCGCTAGTAGAGCTCGCTCCTAGCAGTGTGTCGACCCAATGTCCACCACTAGTAGAGCTCGCTCCTAGAAGTGTGTCGACCCAATGTCCACCACTAGTAGAGCTCGCTCCTAGAAGTGTGTCGACCCAATGTCCACCACTAGTAGAGCTCGCTCCTAGAAGTGTGTCGACCCAATGTCCACCACTAGTAGAGCTCGCTCCTAGAAGTGTGTCGACCCAATGTCCACCACTAGTAGAGCTCGCTCCTAGAAGTGTGTCGACCCAATGTCCACCACTAGTAGAGCTCGCTCCTAGCAGTGTGTAGACCCTATGTCCACCACTAGTAGAGCTCGCTCCTAGAAGTGTGTCGACCCAATGTCCACCACTAGTAGAGCTCGCTCCTAGAAGTGTGTCGACCCAATGTCCACCACTAGTAGAGCTCGCTCCTAGCAGTGTGTCGACCCTATGTCCACCACTAGTAGAGCTCGCTCCTAGCAGTGTGTCGACCCAATGTCCACCACTAGTAGAGCGCGCTCCTAGAAGTGTGTCGACCCAATGTCCACCACTAGTAGAGCTCGCTCCTAGAAGTGTGTCGACCCAATGTCCACCACTAGTAGAGCTCGCTCCTAGATGTGTGTCGACCCAATGACCACCACTAGTAGAGCTCGCTCCTAGCAGTGTGTTGACCCAATGTCCACCACTAGTAGAGCTCGCTCCTAGAAGTGTGTCGACCCAATGTCCACCACTAGTAGAGCTCGCTCCTAGAAGTGTGTCGACCCTATGTCCACCACTAGTAGAGCTCGCTCCTAGCAGTGTGTCGACCCAATGTCCACCACTAGTAGAGCTCGCTCCTAGCAGTGTGTCGACCCAATGTCCACCACTAGTAGAGCTCGCTCCTAGAAGTGTGTCGACCCAATGTCCACCACTAGTAGAGCTCGCTCCTAGAAGTGTGTCCACCCAATGTCCACCACTAGTAGAGCTCGCTCCTAGAAGTGTGTCGACCCAATGTCCACCACTAGTAGAGCTCGCTCCTAGCAGTGTGTCGACCCTATGTCCACCACTAGTAGAGCTCGCTCCTAGCAGTGTGTCGACCCAATGTCCACCACTAGTAGAGCTCGCTCCTAGCAGTGTGTCGACCCAATGTCCACCACTAGTAGAGCTCGCTCCTAGAAGTGTGTCGACCCAATGTCCACCACTAGTAGAGCTCGCTCCTAGAAGTGTGTCGACCCAATGTCCACCACTAGTAGAGCTCGCTCCTAGAAGTGTGTCAACCCAATGTCCACCACTAGTAGAGCTCGCTCCTAGAAGTGTGTCGACCCAATGTCCACCACTAGTAGAGCTCGCTCCTAGAAGTGTGTCGACCCAATGTCCACCACTAGTAGAGCTCGCTCCTAGAAGTGTGTCGACCCAATGTCCACCACTAGTAGAGCTCGCTCCTAGCAGTGTGTCGACCCTATGTCCACCACTAGTAGAGCTCGCTCCTAGAAGTGTGTCGACCCAATGTCCACCACTAGTAGAGCTCGCTCCTAGCAGTGTGTCGACCCTATGTCCACCACTAGTAGAGCTCGCTCATAGAAGTGTGTCGACCCAATGTCCACCACTAGTAGAGCTCGCTCCTAGAAGTGTGTCGACCCAATGTCCACCGCTAGTAGAGCTCGCTCCTAGCAGTGTGTCGACCCAATGTCCACCGCTAGTAGAGCTCGCTCCTAGCAGTGTGTCGACCCAATGTCCACCACTAGTAGAGCTCGCTCCTAGAAGTGTGTCGACCCTATGTCCACCACTAGCAGAGCTCGCTCCTAGAAGTGTGTCGACCCAATGTCCACCACTAGTAGAGCTCGCTCCTAGAAGTGTGTCAACCCAATGTCCACCACTAGTAGAGCTCGCTCCTAGAAGTGTGTCGACCCAATGTCCACCACTAGTAGAGCTCGCTCCTAGCAGTGTGTCGACCCTATGTCCACCACTAGTAGAGCTCGCTCCTAGCAGTGTGTCGACCCAATGTCCACCACTAGTAGAGCGCGCTCCTAGAAGTGTGTCGACCCAATGTCCACCACTAGTAGAGCTCGCTCCTAGAAGTGTGTCGACCCAATGTCCACCACTAGTAGAGCTCGCTCCTAGAAGTGTGTCGACCCAATGTCCACCACTAGTAGAGCTCGCTCCTAGCAGTGTGTCGACCCTATGTCCACCACTAGTAGAGCTCGCTCCTAGAAGTGTGTCGACCCTATGTCCACCACTAGCAGAGCTCGCTCCTAGAAGTGTGTCGACCCTATGTCCACCACTAGTAGAGCTCGCTCCTAGAAGTGTGTCGACCCAATGTCCACCACTAGTAGAGCTCGCTCCTAGAAGTGTGTCGACCCAATGTCCACCACTAGTAGAGCTCGCTCCTAGCAGTGTGTCGACCCAATGTCCACCACTAGTAGAGCGCGCTCCTAGAAGTGTGTCGACCCAATGTCCACCACTAGTAGAGCTCGCTCCTAGAAGTGTGTCGACCCAATGTCCACCACTAGTAGAGCTCGCTCCTAGATGTGTGTCGACCCAATGACCACCACTAGTAGAGCTCGCTCCTAGCAGTGTGTTGACCCAATGTCCACCACTAGTAGAGCTCGCTCCTAGAAGTGTGTCGACCCAATGTCCACCACTAGTAGAGCTCGCTCCTAGAAGTGTGTCGACCCTATGTCCACCACTAGTAGAGCTCGCTCCTAGCAGTGTGTCGACCCAATGTCCACCACTAGTAGAGCTCGCTCCTAGCAGTGTGTCGACCCAATGTCCACCACTAGTAGAGCTCGCTCCTAGAAGTGTGTCGACCCAATGTCCACCACTAGTAGAGCTCGCTCCTAGAAGTGTGTCCACCCAATGTCCACCACTAGTAGAGCTCGCTCCTAGAAGTGTGTCGACCCAATGTCCACCACTAGTAGAGCTCGCTCCTAGCAGTGTGTCGACCCTATGTCCACCACTAGTAGAGCTCGCTCCTAGCAGTGTGTCGACCCAATGTCCACCACTAGTAGAGCTCGCTCCTAGCAGTGTGTCGACCCAATGTCCACCACTAGTAGAGCTCGCTCCTAGAAGTGTGTCGACCCAATGTCCACCACTAGTAGAGCTCGCTCCTAGAAGTGTGTCGACCCAATGTCCACCACTAGTAGAGCTCGCTCCTAGAAGTGTGTCAACCCAATGTCCACCACTAGTAGAGCTCGCTCCTAGAAGTGTGTCGACCCAATGTCCACCACTAGTAGAGCTCGCTCCTAGAAGTGTGTCGACCCAATGTCCACCACTAGTAGAGCTCGCTCCTAGAAGTGTGTCGACCCAATGTCCACCACTAGTAGAGCTCGCTCCTAGCAGTGTGTCGACCCTATGTCCACCACTAGTAGAGCTCGCTCCTAGAAGTGTGTCGACCCAATGTCCACCACTAGTAGAGCTCGCTCCTAGCAGTGTGTCGACCCTATGTCCACCACTAGTAGAGCTCGCTCATAGAAGTGTGTCGACCCAATGTCCACCACTAGTAGAGCTCGCTCCTAGAAGTGTGTCGACCCAATGTCCACCGCTAGTAGAGCTCGCTCCTAGCAGTGTGTCGACCCAATGTCCACCGCTAGTAGAGCTCGCTCCTAGCAGTGTGTCGACCCAATGTCCACCACTAGTAGAGCTCGCTCCTAGAAGTGTGTCGACCCTATGTCCACCACTAGCAGAGCTCGCTCCTAGAAGTGTGTCGACCCAATGTCCACCACTAGTAGAGCTCGCTCCTAGCAGTGTGTCGACCCTATGTCCACCACTAGTAGAGCTCGCTCCTAGCAGTGTGTCGACCCAATGTCCACCACTAGTAGAGCGCGCTCCTAGAAGTGTGTCGACCCAATGTCCACCACTAGTAGAGCTCGCTCCTAGAAGTGTGTCGACCCAATGTCCACCACTAGTAGAGCTCGCTCCTAGAAGTGTGTCGACCCAATGTCCACCACTAGTAGAGCTCGCTCCTAGCAGTGTGTCGACCCTATGTCCACCACTAGTAGAGCTCGCTCCTAGAAGTGTGTCGACCCTATGTCCACCACTAGTAGAGCTCGCTCCTAGAAGTGTGTCGACCCTATGTCCACCACTAGTAGAGCTCGCTCCTAGAAGTGTGTCGACCCAATGTCCACCACTAGTAGAGCTCGCTCCTAGAAGTGTGTCGACCCAATGTCCACCACTAGTAGAGCTCGCTCCTAGCAGTGTGTTGACCCAATGTCCACCACTAGTAGAGCTCGCTCCTAGAAGTGTGTCGACCCAATGTCCACCACTAGTAGAGCTCGCTCCTAGCAGTGTGTCGACCCAATGTCCACCACTAGTAGAGCTCGCTCCTAGACGTGTGTCGACCCTATGTCCACCACTAGTAGAGCTCGCTCCTAGCAGTGTGTCGACCCAATGTCCACCACTAGTAGAGCTCGCTCCTAGCAGTGTGTCGACCCAATGTCCACCACTAGTAGAGCTCGCTCCTAGAAGTGTGTCGACCCAATGTCCACCACTAGTAGAGCTCGCTCCTAGAAGTGTGTCCACCCAATGTCCACCACTAGTAGAGCTCGCTCCTAGAAGTGTGTCGACCCAATGTCCACCACTAGTAGAGCTCGCTCCTAGCAGTGTGTCCACCCAATGTCCACCACTAGTAGAGCTCGCTCCTAGAAGTGTGTCAACCCAATGTCCACCACTAGTAGAGCTCGCTCCTAGAAGTGTGTCGACCCAATGTCCACCACTAGTAGAGCTCGCTCCTAGCAGTGTGTCGACCCTATGTCCACCACTAGTAGAGCTCGCTCCTAGCAGTGTGTCGACCCAATGTCCACCACTAGTAGAGCGCGCTCCTAGAAGTGTGTCGACCCAATGTCCACCACTAGTAGAGCTCGCTCCTAGAAGTGTGTCGACCCAATGTCCACCACTAGTAGTGCTCGCTCCTAGAAGTGTGTCAACCCAATGTCCACCACTAGTAGAGCTCGCTCCTAGAAGTGTGTCGACCCAATGTCCACCACTAGTAGAGCTCGCTCCTAGAAGTGTGTCGACCCAATGTCCACCACTAGTAGAGCTCGCTCCTAGAAGTGTGTCGACCCAATGTCCACCACTAGTAGAGCTCGCTCCTAGCAGTGTGTCGACCCTATGTCCACCACTAGTAGAGCTCGCTCCTAGAAGTGTGTCGACCCAATGTCCACCACTAGTAGAGCTCGCTCCTAGCAGTGTGTCGACCCTATGTCCACCACTAGTAGAGCTCGCTCATAGAAGTGTGTCGACCCAATGTCCACCACTAGTAGAGCTCGCTCCTAGAAGTGTGTCGACCCAATGTCCACCGCTAGTAGAGCTCGCTCCTAGCAGTGTGTCGACCCAATGTCCACCGCTAGTAGAGCTCGCTCCTAGCAGTGTGTCGACCCAATGTCCACCACTAGTAGAGCTCGCTCCTAGAAGTGTGTCGACCCTATGTCCACCACTAGCAGAGCTCGCTCCTAGAAGTGTGTCGACCCAATGTCCACCACTAGTAGAGCTCGCTCCTAGAAGTGTGTCAACCCAATGTCCACCACTAGTAGAGCTCGCTCCTAGAAGTGTGTCGACCCAATGTCCACCACTAGTAGAGCTCGCTCCTAGCAGTGTGTCGACCCTATGTCCACCACTAGTAGAGCTCGCTCCTAGCAGTGTGTCGACCCAATGTCCACCACTAGTAGAGCGCGCTCCTAGAAGTGTGTCGACCCAATGTCCACCACTAGTAGAGCTCGCTCCTAGAAGTGTGTCGACCCAATGTCCACCACTAGTAGAGCTCGCTCCTAGAAGTGTGTCGACCCAATGTCCACCACTAGTAGAGCTCGCTCCTAGCAGTGTGTTGACCCAATGTCCACCACTAGTAGAGCTCGCTCCTAGAAGTGTGTCGACCCAATGTCCACCACTAGTAGAGCTCGCTCCTAGAAGTGTGTCGACCCTATGTCCACCACTAGTAGAGCTCGCTCCTAGCAGTGTGTCGACCCAATGTCCACCACTAGTAGAGCTCGCTCCTAGCAGTGTGTCGACCCAATGTCCACCACTAGTAGAGCTCGCTCCTAGAAGTGTGTCGACCCAATGTCCACCACTAGTAGAGCTCGCTCCTAGAAGTGTGTCAACCCAATGTCCACCACTAGTAGAGCTCGCTCCTAGAAGTGTGTCGACCCAATGTCCACCACTAGTAGAGCTCGCTCCTAGCAGTGTGTCGACCCTATGTCCACCACTAGTAGAGCTCGCTCCTAGCAGTGTGTCGACCCAATGTCCACCACTAGTAGAGCTCGCTCCTAGCAGTGTGTCGACCCAATGTCCACCACTAGTAGAGCTCGCTCCTAGAAGTGTGTCGACCCAATGTCCACCACTAGTAGAGCTCGCTCCTAGAATTGTGTCGACCCAATGTCCACCACTAGTAGAGCTCGCTCCTAGAAGTGTGTCGACCCAATGTCCACCACTAGTAGAGCTCGCTCCTAGAAGTGTGTCGACCCAATGTCCACCACTAGTAGAGCTCGCTCCTAGAAGTGTGTCGACCCAATGTCCACCACTAGTAGAGCTCGCTCCTAGAAGTGTGTCGACCCAATGTCCACCACTAGTAGAGCTCGCTCCTAGCAGTGTGTCGACCCTATGTCCACCATTAGTAGAACTCGCTCCTAGAAGTGTGTCGACCCAATGTCCACCACTAGTAGAGCTCGCTCCTAGAAGTGTGTCGACCCAATGTCCACCGCTAGTAGAGCTCGCTCCTAGCAGTGTGTCGACCCAATGTCCACCACTAGTAGAGCTCGCTCCTAGCAGTGTGTCGACCCAATGTCCACCACTAGTAGAGCTCGCTCCTAGAAGTGTGTCGACCCTATGTCCACCACTAGCAGAGCTTGCTCTTAGAAGTGTGTCGACCCAATGTCCACCACTAGTAGAGCTCGCTCCTAGAAGTGTGTCAACCCAATGTCCACCACTAGTAGAGCTCGCTCCTAGAAGTGTGTCGACCCAATGTCCACCACTAGTAGAGCTCGCTCCTAGCAGTGTGTCGACCCTATGTCCACCACTAGTAGAGCTCGCTCCTAGAAGTGTGTCGACCCTTTGTCCACCACTAGTAGAGCTCGCTCCTAGAAGTGTGTCGACCCTATGTCCACCACTAGTAGAGCTCGCTCCTAGAAATGTGTCGACCCTATGTCCACCACTAGTAGAGCTCGCTCCTAGCAGTGTGTCGACCCAATGTCCACCACTAGTAGAGCTCGCTCCTAGAAGTGTGTCGACCCAATGTCCACCACTAGTAGAGCTCGCTCCTAGAAGTGTGTCGACCCAATGTCCACCACTAGTAGAGCTCGCTCCTAGAAGTGTGTCGACCCAATGTCCACCACTAGTAGAGCTCGCTCCTAGAAGTGTGTCGACCCAATGTCCACCACTAGTAGAGCTCGCTCCTAGAAGTGTGTCGACCCAATGTCCACCACTAGTAGAGCTCGCTCCTAGCAGTGTGTCGACCCTATGTCCACCACTAGTAGAGCTCGCTCCTAGCAGTGTGTCGACCCAATGTCCACCACTAGTAGAGCTCGCTCCTAGAAGTGTGTCGACCCTATGTCCACCACTAGTAGAGCTCGCTCCTAGCAGTGTGTCGACCCAATGTCCACCACTAGTAGAGCTCGCTCCTAGAAGTGTGTCGACCCAATGTCCACCACTAGTAGAGCTCGCTCCTAGAAGTGTGTCGACCCAATGTCCACCACTAGTAGAGCTCGCTCCTAGAAGTGTGTCGACCCAATGTCCACCACTATTAGAGCTCGCTCCTAGCAGTGTGTCGACCCTATGTCCACCACTAGTAGAGCTCGCTCCTAGCAGTGTGTCGACCCAATGTCCACCACTAGTAGAGCTCGCTCCTAGCAGTGTGTCGACCCAATGTCCACCACTAGTAGAGCTCGCTCCTAGAAGTGTGTCGACCCTATGTCCACCACTAGCAGAGCTCGCTCCTAGAAGTGTGTCGACCCAATGTCCACCACTAGTAGAGCTCGCTCCTAGAAGTGTGTCAACCCAATGTCCACCACTAGTAGAGCTCGCTCCTAGAAGTGTGTCGACCCAATGTCCACCACTAGTAGAGCTCGCTCCTAGCAGTGTGTCGACCCTATGTCCACCACTAGTAGAGCTCGCTCCTAGAAGTGTGTCGACCCAATGTCCACCACTAGTAGAGCTCGCTCCTAGCAGTGTGTCGACCCAATGTCCACCACTAGTAGAGCTCGCTCCTAGAAGTGTGTCGACCCTATGTCCACCACTAGTAGAGCTCGCTCCTAGCAGTGTGTCGACCCAATGTCCACCACTAGTAGAGCTCGCTCCTAGAAGTGTGTCGACCCAATGTCCACCACTAGTAGAGCTCGCTCCTAGAAGTGTGTCGACCCAATGTCCACCACTAGTAGAGCTCGCTCCTAGAAGTGTGTCGACCCAATGTCCACCACTAGTAGAGCTCGCTCCTAGAAGTGTGTCGACCCAATGTCCACCACTAGTAGAGCTCGCTCCTAGAAGTGTGTCGACCCTATGTCCACCACTAGTAGAGCTCGCTCCTAGAAGTGTGTCGACCCTATGTCCACCACTAGTAGAGCTCGCTCCTAGCAGTGGGTCGACCCAATGTCCACCACTAGTAGAGCTCGCTCCTAGCAGTGTGTCGACCCAATGTCCACCACTAGTAGAGCTCGCTCCTAGAAGTGTGTCGACCCTATGTCCACCACTAGTAGAGCTCGCTCCTAGCAGTGTGTCGACCCAATGTCCACCACTAGTAGAGCTCGCTCCTAGCAGTGTGTCGACCCTATGTCCACCGCTAGTAGAGCTCGCTCCTAGAAGTGTGTCGACCCGATGTCCACCACTAGTAGAGCTCGCTCCTAGAAGTGGGTAGTCCCGACGCTGGCCTGCTGACCAGGCTCTCACCTAGCTGGCAGGGTCAGGAACCGCTCGGTGGTCGAAAATTCTCTAAGTGTTTTTCCCCCCGAGGTGGCCCTGCTAGCCGGGCTCTCGCTAGCCGGCAAGGTTGGGGGACCTCTCGGAGAGGTGCTGTGGCTTTTCCAAGATAGCACCAATAATCGGATTCCCAGCGACACTCGTCGAATATGCAGGGTTGGACATTTCTTTCCGAGCGTGAGCCACGCTCGAAAAGAGCGGGGATTGTGTACAACCCCGATATTCGCCGAGCATACTCCCGAAGACTCATTGGAGCATCATGGTAGCATCGACCCATGCAGGAAGGGAGGTAGAGGCAAGGGGGACGAGAGGTGGAGGGACAGGTCCCCCGCTAGGGGGGCGAGCCCGGGCTGCTGCCCGGAGAGCTCGCCCCCGCTCCCAGCCAGGGGGGGCGAGCCCGGGCTGCTGCCCGGGGAGCTCGCCCCCGCTCCCAGCCAGGGGGGCGAGCCCGGGCTGCTGCCCGGGGAGCTCGCCCCCGCTCCCAGCCAGGGGGGCGAGCCCGGGCTGCTGCCCGGGGAGCTCGCCCCCGCTCCCCCGCTAGGGGGGCGAGCCCGGGCTGCTGCCCGGGGAGCTCGCCCCCGCTCCCAGCCAGGGGGGCGAGCCCGGGCTGCTGCCCGGGGAGCTCGCCCCCGCTCCCATCCAGTAGGGGGCGAGCTCAGGAGGGCATTCGGTCTGCGTTTAGCGTCGTGGAACGGCGGGATTTGGCTATTCGCAGTCCAGTTTTGGCTATTCGCAGTCCAAGAGCAGCGGGATTTGGCTATCTGCAGCCCAGTTCAAGGGTATTTTGGTAATCTGGCAGACCAGTTTTCGGCTATTTGCAGCCCAACTTCAGAAATCCAATAAATAGGACCAAGGGGGCACCATTTGGAGGGATCTCATTCTAGGTTAGCTCTCTCCTCTCTCTCCCTCCCCAACAAGTCTCTCTATAGAGGGTGAGGAGAGGCTCCAGTGGTGCCCAAGTTTAGTAGTGGCTTGGGAGGGGAAGTTCCAAGGGGACTTCCGGGTATGTGGCGGGACCTCCCCACTAAGCCCTTGGTCCAGTTCTTAGTTCCGACACCTTCAACCTAGAGCTCTCCCTTGGGGGAAGTAAGGGTTGGTCGCCCCTCAGCTTGCTGAGGGCCCCGAACTCCACAGAGACCAAGTCTTGTTCGCAAGATTTCGGTTTCAACAATGTGTTTACGACCAAACGAAGCCTTAATCTTTGTAATGATTTGTAAATATTCAGAACTAGGACAAAACGTCAAAATATCTAAGTCAATCCCTCAAATTTAGCCTAAATTTTAAATATCTTGGATGCTTTCTTCTTCTCTTATTGGCTCAAAAAACTTCAGGCTTTTTTAAATGTGTCCATGAACTATTGTTTTAATGGTTTTAATAATGTGGCAATAAAATGACACTGACGTGTATATTTAGTATTTTTATCTTACTAAGAGAATGATAAAAATAATTTAATATTATTATTTTATGCATTATTGTGACTGAAAGCTTATACAACAAGTGATGCATAGGCTTTCGGTCCATTTTAAATCATTTTAAATAAAATAATAATATTACATATTCACATAATCACCTCAACAATGCCACATCACACCTCAGCACACCACATCATACAAAACAATTAAAATTTAAAAATAAAAGTTAATCTTAAGGTCTATTTCAAACTAAGAATAAAATTTTGGGGCAAATAAAAAAAGAAACAAATTGAGGGATATATTTCAAACTTAAACTAAAGCTGGAGGATAGAATATTTGGGGATCTAACCTGGATTAGAAACATTTAATAATTGCTAAGGTTGAGAACTAAATTGATTTAGCCTTCTAAATGTTAAACACCAAATTGATAATTTTGTAAACTGTGAATCTATGATAAACTTAGCATATGTTTATCACATAAGCCCACAATTTTTTTCTTCATTTTAATGTATTTGAACACAAGTAGCAATTTCAGCATTGGACTCTATGCTGGTATATGACTTTCTAAGCCTGAAAGCCCACTATTTGATGAAGCTTACTCCATTGATTGACAGGATCAAGGAATTAATGGGTGGAGAATGACAGGTTACAATGAACCATGTTTATCGAGAGGGAAATACGTGTGAATTTGTTGGCAAGCCGCTCTCTCTGCCTTTGGGTTTCTATGTTTACGACAATATCCCTATTGGCCTTGAGCCCTTGATGTTAGGACATGTTGTAGGGGTCTCCATGCCCCATTTTTCTATTTCTTAATCTACTAAAACTACAGCCTCCTCAATTACCAAAAAAAAACATTGGAAAAAACTCAAATTGCAATTTAAATTAGATTTTGCCTTGTTAAATAGGATAAAAATAAAAGATGAGCGGAAATTGTGAAAGCAATAGTGAAAAGTAAAGATAATGCTTGAATAGCTAAGGTCATAAGTGTCATTTCATCAAATGACGTTTTAGTGCAAGAAGCCTCCATAGTCACCCACGTATAAGATTTGACTAGTTCCTTTTATCACCAACAATACCCCATTATTTCGCTCCTGAGAAGAGTCCAACAAAAGAATTCTAAGATATGGCAAACAACACCCAAGAAGATTCTTGGGCACAAGTTTGCAACCAGACAAACATAGCACTCACAAAAATCAAGAACTAGAAGAGCAGCATGATCCTAATGCTGCAAAGAGTTAGCAAATATAGCACTCATGAAGATCGAGAACTAGAAGAGACACGATAGTGCTCAATTGAGGGCGCCAAAATACGCTCAATTATATCTTGACCGCCTTTTTAATGGAACTGACACTATATCATTAGTCCACCAAACATGATGTCAACCTTATAAATACTCCTTATAATATAAGACATCAGCTCCCACTTCTTCGCCCCTCTATCTTTTGGAATTACAAAAACCTTCGTGTAATTCATAACAGGCATGCACAAAAATACTCTAATGAAGAAAGATCCTGGTGAGTATTTTTGTGCATGCATGCCGGCAAATGTAAACATATAGTAGAAGTTTTTGTAATTTCAAAAGATAAAAATGTATATCAATATAAATTTATCAATTTGTATACCATGCTGAACTTACTCCCGCATCAAAATCAGCCCATCACAACAATTCACCATTCAATCATGTAAATACAAAGACAAAAAGGAAGAGTTGTCACGAAACTGCTGCATCAGAATATAAAATACAAAGTTCAGAATAAACATATCCAAACATACCTCCTGCCAAAAGCATTTGCCTGGGCAACATAACCGCTTACACTTGTAAATTGGTTTTGAAGCATGG
The DNA here is from genome assembly GCA_033032865.1 of Dactylorhiza incarnata. Classification (NCBI taxonomy): domain Eukaryota; kingdom Viridiplantae; phylum Streptophyta; class Magnoliopsida; order Asparagales; family Orchidaceae; genus Dactylorhiza; species Dactylorhiza incarnata. Next base: position 4,768,768 of record JAWHQI010000160.1, on the reverse strand, counting down.
GCCATAGCTTTTTTAAACATATAACATTAAAGCAAAATAGTTTATTGACTTAAATTTAGGCGACGCTGACAGGCTGGGAGGGGGCGTCCTTCACCGCTTTACACCTGCAACAAGTAATTACACCATCTGTCATTGCTGAATCCAAGAGTTCAAATAGGGATCGAAATGGCTTAACATAGTGATATTACCACAGAGTGGAACCATAATGTTTTTGTGTAAACACCAAGCTTGTGAAATCGGACCGGCCGGTCGAACCGGTCGGACCGCCGACCGGTCCCCGGGACGGTACGATCACGGTTGAAAACCTTCTCCGCTGCAAACTGGTTAAGAACCGGTGAACCTCCCGGTTCGACTGGCCAACCGGGAACCAACCCGGTTTTGCCAAAACCGGGCCGTTCATAATTTTAGCAAAATAAGTCAATAACCCTAAAGAAGCAACCTGTTGGGTATTGTATCCACAATAACCTTGATTTGAAGAAGTATCCCTTCAACTAAGGTGAATTGATGTTGTATTTGATGTTGCTATCTAGTTATGTGTTTGCAGGTTTTAAATGGCTAAGTACAAACCAATGTCAGGTTTCAATGAGTCATTAAACACGTCTCTATGCAATGTAATTCCTCATTGTATGGACCAAGGTGTTGACTCATATGGAATCTCTCTATTGAGATGTACTTCATATTCAAACACAAAGGAAGAGCCAAGAGAATTTGCTGCTGATCTGGAAGAATCTTTTTTTTTAAGTATCCAGGAATTCGTCGAACGCAGCTTAGAGTTCGTCGAACGCAGAGCACTGACAGTTCGTCGAACGCAATATTGATTTCGTCGATCGCTGCTCTGCTGAAGGTGAAGAACTTTCGTCGATCGCGTTCGTCGATCTCCGTTCAACGAAATGAAGAACTTTCGTCGACCGCTCTTTGCTGAAGTATGAAGTGAGTTCGTCGCTCGCAGTTCGTCGAACGAAGAGAAGTGACCGTTCGTCGAACGCAGAGCAGTGGCCGTTCGTCGAACGCAGAGCATTGACCGTTCGTCGAATGCAGAGCTTTAACATTTCGTCGAGCGCTGTTCCGTTCGACGAATTTTTAATAGACTACAGATTTGCTCTGCGCTGTCTCGTTTTTCAAATCCTGTTGACTTTAAGGAATGTTTTCCTTAATTCCTGCATACAGCCGTTGGAGAATTATTTGCCTTAATTCCTGCATATAGCCGTTGGAAAAGAATAATTCTCCTTAGTTTTTGCTACAACAATTGACAGTAATATTCCTTTAATCTTGCATACAGCCGTTGACAATATTATCTTCCATAAGTCTTGCTTATAGCCGTTGGAGAGGAGGTCTCTATATATATTTCCTCTGAATTTTTCGAAAAGGTTAATCGTCCAAAATATATAGATTCTCTCTCACATTCTGTTGGCGATCTTTTCTCAAGCAAGCTCCTCATCTCCAACAAAGGAAGAAGTTCTGCCATTTCTTCTTCGATAAGGACAGTCGACAAGATCAAGTATAATAAAATCTCGAATCTCATTTTGATCCAGTCGACTCCAAGTTTTCAGATCAAGCTTTTCACAATTTCAAGTCTTCTTCTTCCTCCATTGTTTAAAGGACTGAAAGTATTGTTCAGGAAGAAGAATTTTATTCTTTTCGATCTGAAGAAAAACTTCATCTGAAGTTTAAAGTGTTTTTGTACAAACCCTACTTATTTTTGTAGGAGGCTTGCCTCCGAGTTTTGTAGATCCTTGCTGAAGGATCGAGTTGTAGGAGTGGTTTGCTCCGAGTTGTAGGAGAAGATTTTTCTCCGAGTTTGTGTAGGAGTTGTTTGCTCCGAGCTTGTAGGAGTTGTGAACTCCGAGTTGTAAGATTTGAAGAATCTGAGTTTGGTGAAGTAGCCGAATCTAGCCTTGGAGTGCTAGATAGGCGAGGCGGGAAAGTGGACTACCCACATCGGGGAACCACTATAAATTCCTTGTGTTGTGCTGTGTTTGTTTCTGTGTGCTTTATTTCTCATATTTTTTATTCCGCAAAAGCCATAGAATCCACCTATTCACCCCCTCTAGGTGATTTAGGTTGCGACTAGATACTTTCAATTGGTATCAAAGCGAGGTTGTTCTCTAAAGGTTAACACCTGGAACAAGATCTCTAAATCTAGTTGCAAGAGAAAATATGTCTGGAATGGATAGATCCAAGGATTCCGTCAAATTGCCGGTCTGCACCAAAGAGAACTTTCCGATGTGGAAAGAAAGGGTAAGATTCTACATGGAAGCTGCAGACCCCAGAATTTTTCAGATTGTTGAAGAAGGTCCTCATGTCCCCATGAAACCTTCCTCAATAAATTCAAATAGCCAAGAAAATGCTGGAATTGACCAAGGATGAAATTGCTCTCGTCGCTTTGGACAAAAAGGCCAAGAACATCATTGCCGGTGCAGTGGATGATTCTATGCTGCAAAATCTGATACACTGCAAATCTGCCAAAGAGATGTGGGATTCACTTGTGGTTCTCATGGAAGGAACAGAAGAAGTGCGAGATGATCGCCGATCTTTGCTAAATCAAGAGTATGAAGCATTTAAGCAAAATCCGAGAGACTCCATCTCAGACACTTATGAAAAGTTTTTCAAGATAGTCAACGGTCTAAGAAACTACGACCGAGAATTTACTGTTGGAGAACTGAATGATAAGTTCTTGAGATCCCTGACGAAAGAATGAGATACCATGGCGATCGATATCAGAGAATTCGAGAAGTTGGCTACTATGGAGCCACAAATATTATTTGGAAAGCTCTTATCACATGAGCTTAAGCTCAGCATCAGAAAAGCTGAGGAAGAGGGCAATAGGACATCTGGGAAGGAAAGATCCGTGACCCTGAAAGCTGAAGGATCTAAGAAAAGCAAGGTCATGACATCAGTAAGAACTCAGTCATCAGAAGAGGATGATGAGTCTGTGACTAGCTCGTCACACTCAGACATGTCTGATGGAGAGTTCTCACTTCTCTCAAAGCAATTCAAAAGGCTTCTGAATAAAAGAAAGCAGAAGAGAGGTCAATCCTCTATTTCTGATCACAGAAGATCAAGACGTGATGGTGAACATCACAAGAAGGATTACAATAATGACAGGTATAAGTCTAAACCGAACAAACAAGTTTCTACTGACATTATTTGCTATTGTTGCAATAAGCCAGGATACGTGATAGCCGAGTGTCCATACAAAAAGACGGATGGATCGAAGAAGGAAGAAAAGAGATCCTTCAAAGGAAAGAAGAAAGAAAAGAGCTTCCTCGCTAAAAAGTCTAAGACTCTGAGCGACAGCGACTCGGATGGGTCAAGCTCAGATGAAGAAGCCTATTTTGGGCTAATGGCACAATCAGATGAGGAAGTAAGAGACTCCTCATTTAAGGGGAAGGTAAACTCTCACACTCCTCTTTCTGCTTCTGAATATGAGACTGCATCCATAGCAAATGACGGCTACTCATCAGAGGAGGATTCAGACTTGATGACTCAGTACAAAGCTTTTTTGAAGAGATTTAACAAGTGCCGCAAGGTTGTCAGATCCCAGTCAAAAGAAATTGAATCTCTCAAGACAGTGGAATCAGATTTGAGGGAGGAAATTGAAAAATTAACTCCTCTCAAAGATGAAATCCAACTCTTGAAAGACGAACTTAAAAGCTCCACTGAGTTAGTAAATCTTAAGGAGAAGTTTATAAATGAACTAGAAGATAAGTTAATGGTGGAAAGGAAGCTCGTAGAAAGCTTCTCGAAGCCAAAGACTATTCTTCCACTCATTGATAAATTTTCTGCTCCTACGAAGGGTAGTGGCCTTGGTCATGAGGCTGAAAGTAGTAAGGCTGCTGAGAAAAGAGCCGTGAAAGGAAAGGGAAATGCTGATCAAAGTCAACCTTCATTCAGGAAGGTAGTTTTTCCGACAAACCCATTTGACTTTGAGGCATCCTATGGTCACTTTGCTAGACCAACACATGTTGAATCTAGCAATAGATATCAAGGATGGAGCAGACCCCGAAACTTTGACGTGTCTCCATTCAAAGCTCCTCATGAAGAAGTAATCCTCAAAGATCATGGTCCATTTGTACATGGATCAACTGCAAAGAAAGCACCAAAAATCAAATCGACTGCTCCCAAATTTATTGAGAAGTTGGAGCCATGTGTGTGTTGTCACCATGAGGCCCCTACTTCTAAGAAAGCTGTTCCTGTTGTACCTCCCGTCCAAAAAGTAAAACAGGAGACAAAAAGAAGGTACAATCGATTCGATTGTTGGTGCTGTGGCAAAATTGGCCACTTTGCCATAGATTGCTGGTTTAATCCAAGAAATGTAAAGACTCCACGAGTTAACAATGCAAGATTGACCCCTCGCAATGTTAACATTCCTAGTGGCGGTCATCTAACAAGAAGCCAAGGACCCAAATCGGTTTTGGTTCCTAAGGGCAATTGATTGTTGATTGCAGGTATGTCCAAAGGCCAATACAAATCCCATATGGTACTTGGACAGTGGATGTTCACGGCACATGACCGGAACAAGAAGCCTATTACAAGATTTTACTCCAGTGAAAGATGGTCCAAAGGTTATCTTTGGCGGATCTGATCGGGGAGTTACTAAAGGCTACGGTATGATCTCTAATGGTATAGTCTCTTTCATTGACGTGGCTTATGTTAAAGGATTACAACATAATCTCATTAGCATAAGTCAACTATGTGACAAAGGCTATATGGTAGAATTCTACAAGGACAAGTGCTTGATAAAGTCGTCTGATTCGACAGAAACTATTTTAACAGGCACTCGGAGTAGAAATATTTTCTGTTTAAATTTTCTATGTTTAGACTCTTCTACACCAGTGTGTTTTTTAGCAAAAGATAGTGCATCTTTTTGTGACCAGTGGCACAAGAGACTAGCACATATTAATTTCAAAACTATAAATATGTTATTTTCTCACAATTTAGTTCGTGATGCTCCTGATGTTAAGTGCATTAAAGAGAGACCGTGTCACGCATGCCAAATGGGCAAGCAGACTCGGGCTACCTTTAAGAGCATTATTGGCAAAGATTCTACCAGATGTTTATATCTGCTCCACATGGACTTGTTTGGTCCCATGCCAATCAGAAGCTTAGGAGGTAAGGCTTATACTTTGGTTATTGTTGATGACTACTCACGTTTTGCTTGGGTATTCTTTCTGAAACACAAGTTAGATACCTTCGACTCTTTCACAACGTTCGTCAGGCAAATTCAGAATGAATTGGAATGTTCCGTGGTCAAAATCAGAAGTGACCATGGTACAGAATTCAAGTCTGGGGCCATGACAGAATTTTGTGAAAGCCTAGGTATCTTTCATGAGCTTTCCTCTCCTCGTACTCCGCAACAAAACGGAGTTGCCGAGAGAAAGAATAAAACACTCATAGAGGCTTGCAGGACAATGTTGAGTGATTCTTCACTACCAGAGTACTTCTGGGCTGAAGGTATAAACACTGCTTGCCATGTGCAAAACAGAGCACTAATCAACAAGAATCATCATAAGACCCCTTATGAACTTCTGAAGGGCAAGAAATTAACCTTGTCTTATTTTAGAATTTTTGGTAGTAAGTGCTTCGTACTTAATAATGGGAAACATTACAAAACTAAATTTAGTGAAAAATGTTTTGAAGGTATTTTCGTAGGCTATAGTAGCCATAGTAAGGCATATAAGATTTTCAACAAGAAAACCCTAGTTGTAGAAGAAACTTACAATGTTATATTTGATGAGACGAGCATGCTTCAAAACAGCTCTTCTAGTGTCTTTGTTGAAGATGCAGGTGCAAAATTCAAAGAATTAAATTTGGAGGAAGCACAAACGGAAGATGCTCCAAAGGCTACTGAAGCAACTGAACAAATTCCACCGGAGGAGGAATTTCAGGAAGAAGAAGAAACTCCAGAAGTGGAATTACCTCCATGCACTTTGGATGGTGCAAGAAACCTGATGATTAGACACCAGAGAGATCACCCGATTGATCAAATCATCGGTGAAACCAGTGATGGAGTAAGAACAAGGAGAGGTACAACTAATCAAATTTTGCACTTAAGTTTTCTTTCACAGGTTGAGCCAAAGAAGTTCGATGAAGCAAAGAATGATGCATCTTGGATCATTGCAATGCAAGAGGAGCTCAATCAGTTCAAAAGGTGCAAAGTATGGAAGCTAGTACCCAGACCCAAAGGACAATATATTATTGGAACAAAATGAGTTTTCAGAAACAAGCTGGACGAAGATGGAGTAATCATAAAGAACAAGGCCAGACTTGTTGCTCAAGGTTACAGACAAGAAGAAGGGATTGACTTCGATCAAACTTTTGCTCCCGTGGCAAGACTCGAAGCAATCAGGTTGTTTCTAGCGTATGCTGCTCACAAAGGTTTCAAGGTCTATCAAATGGACGTAAAGTCAGCTTTTCTTAATGGTGACCTAAAGGAAGAAGTATACGTAGAACAACCCCCAGGTTTTGTTGACTCTACTCTACCTGATCATGTCTATTATTTACGTAAAGCTTTATATGGTCTCAAACAAGCTCCCCGAGCTTGGTATGAGACGATCTCTAGCTTTCTTCTTGAGAACAAGTTCACAAGAGGAAAGATAGATAAGACATTATTTCTTAGGGAAGTAAAAAGCAAGATTTTGCTAGTACAAATCTATGTCGACGACATTATCTTCGGATTTACTGATGATAACCTCTGCAAAAAGTTCTCTAACTTGATGCAAGCGAAATTTGAAATGAGTAGTATGAGAGAGCTGAAGTATTTCTTAGGACTTCAGGTAAAGCAATCTGAAGATGGAATTTTCATCTGTCAGACGAAGTTTACCAAAGAGTTAATTAAGAAATTCGGAATGGAGAATGCAACCTCTATGAGGACTATAATGGGTTCAGCTATGTCTCTAGACAAAGATGAAAAAGGAAAACCTTTTGATGAAACAAAGTATAGAAGCATAATTGGATCCTTGCTCTACCTTACTGCGAGTAGACCAGACATAATGTTTTCAACATGTGTATGTGCTAGATTTCAGGTGAACACTAAGGAATCTCATTATGCTGCTGCAAAGCGGATTCTAAGATATCTTAAAGGCACACCAAATCTTGGCTTATGGTACCCAAGAAGTAATGACTTCGAGCTAACAGATTTTTCAGATGCAGATTTTGCAGGTAGCAAGGACGATAGGAAAAGCACTTTCGGGACTTGTCAATTCCTAGGAAGAAGGCTAATTTCTTGGAGTAACAAGAAACAGAATTGTGTAGCAATATCAACCGATGAGTCGGAGTACATCTCCGCAGGCAGTTGCTGTGCACAACTACTGTGGATAAAGAATCAATTAGAAGATTACAATTTGAAGTTAAAGGACATTCCCATGTATTTTGATTCGTCAAGTGCTATTGCAATTGCTCATAACCCAATATCTCACAACAGGACAAAGCACATTGAGATTCGTTATCACTTCATCCGGGAACATGTGGAGAACAAGGACATAAATCTTAGTTATGTTCCGACGGATAGGCAAACTGCAGATATTTCTTGACGAGTCAAAGTTCAACTTCTTCAAGATGGAACTTGGTATGCTGAACAAAGAATCTTGAATAGAAGGCCAAGAAATCAGACTCTCAGATTTTCTCAAGAAATGACAATTTCAACTCAACTGAACTCAGATTTCGTCGAACTCAAATCTCGTCGACCTCAGCTGACCTCAAATTTCGTCGAACTCTCCTGAACTCAGATTTCGTCGAACTCAAATTTCGTCGAACTCTCCTGAATTCAGATTTCGTCGACCTCAAATTTCATTAAAATCGAATTTCGTCGAACTCAATATTCTCTCTTCGACGAACTCAGTTTTGTCGGATACGCGCTTATTTTCAAATCTATTGGATCCGAAGAATGATTTCCATATTATAATCAGGTACGCGCTTCTTTCCATTAAATCTATATAAAAGACTTTAAAAGTTTCACGAATCACAACACATGCTCCGACGCCGAACCCTAGAAAGCTGCGACGATTCATCTTCCGACTCATATTCTCGCCGCTCTCTTTCATCTCTCTCGTCATGGCAAGGAAAAGTCAAGGGTTTCTTGATGTAGGGGGAGAGCTTGTGCGCGCAGGACTCGTCTCTGCTCCAGATGATCAAGGTAAGAAATCTACATCTGGTGGACTTCCTGTCGGTGGTGATGAGTCTTTTCACACAGAAGTAATGACAAGTTCTGAGGGGGGGCATAGCAGAACAGTGGAAGTAGATCAAGATGAGATTAACTCAATAGCAATTTTTCCATATGATTCCCTCAAAGATAAGCATTCAGAGCATGGTCTGATTCCTCCTGTTAAAGAAGTTTTCAATACTCATATTTCTCTTAGTGAGAACATCAAGGATTCCCCTTCAAGATCTGCTCCTGCAGAATTCTCTCCTGGAAATTGGTTGTACACTATTGAGGCTATGCTCAAAACTCAAGCAGAACATATAGAGTTCTCTCTCAAGCATGTCGACAACAAGATTTCAGAAGTTGAAAAAGATGTCAATGATGGTCTAGCAGCTATTAATCATAACATGGGCATTCTAAGGAGAGAACTTGATGAAAAGTTTGATAAAGCTGCTGAGGCTATGAATCTTTCTACAAAAGGCATGTCCTATCTGTTTAAGCAAGCTGATAAGGTAGACAAAGGTCAGGATATATTGCTGAGATCACAAGAAGCAAATAATCAAATCCTCTACACTACTTTTAGAAGTTTTTTTGATGAAGTTGTCCAAACCCTTCATGAAGAAGTCAGAAAGGGGGAGGAAATTATGACATCTAAGCTGGATGAATTAAATAGTATAGTAGAGAACAGATTTCAGGAAAGCAACATGTATCAATATCAAAATGCTGGATGACTTCATGATGTCTTCACAGGAAAAGCTCCAGGCTCCTTTGCTCAAAATCAAGATCAAATCTATCCTGAGCAAGTATCTGAACAACTTTATGTTCCTGAATGGTCTTGTTACGCGTATTGAGGAGAAAATACTTGATACCTCCATAGAGGTCTCCTTGTCTATATATATTACTAAGGAACATCATAAGGAAATGATACACGATGTGGGACTAATGTGGCATGCGCCTCATAACACTCCCCCTCAAGTTGGATCGTGGGAACTTCCCAGACCCAACTTGTTACATATAAAGTTCATTCTAGTCCCCGTAACCCCTTTCGTAAGAATATCTGCAACTTGATCTCCGGTCTTCACATGGGTGAGAGAAATAAGGCCTTCTTCGTACTTCTCCCTCACAAAGTGGCAGTCGACCTCTATGTGTTTTGTGCGTTCATGGAACACAGGATTGGTGGCTATCTGGATTGCAGCTTGATTGTCGCACCATAGAGGAGTAGGATCCTGAACTGGGTACCCGATTTCACAGAGGATTTGCCTTACCCACATGATCTCAGCAACAGTGTGAGACATAGCCCGATATTCAGCCTCAGCACTAGATCTAGCAACTGTAGTTTGTTTTTTGCTCTTCCAGGAGACAAGATTTCCACCCATAAAGACTGTGAATCCCGTGGTTGATTTTCGAGTAGCTAAGCATCCTGCCCAGTCAGAGTCACTGTATGCTTCTAAATTGGAATGACCTCTATCCTTGTATGAGATTCCCAGACCTGGATCTTTCTTCACGTATCTGACAATCCGGAGAACAGACTCCCATTGGGACACCGTTGGAGCAGCCATGAACTGACTGACTTTACTTACTGCACATGCAATGTCCGGACGAGTCATGGTAAGATAGTTTAATTTTCCAACTATCCTACGGTACTTCTCGGGTGAATCAAAAGGTTTGCTTTCGGCATGAAGGCTCTTTTCCCCAGGTTCAAGTGGGGAATCCACATGGCCACAGTTAGACATTCCAAGATCGGATAGAAGATCAAGAGTATATTTCCGTTGACAAATAAAGAGAGAGTGATCATCATGAGTAACCTCAATCCCAAGGAAATACCGCAAAGGACCCAGATCTTTTGTTTGGAAATTGGAGTGTAAGAATGCTTTGAGATTTGATATTCCTTCAATGTTGCTGCCTGTGATAACAATATCGTCGACATAAACCAGTAGAAGAATAGTACCGGCCGAGGAGTTCTGATAAAAGAGGGACGAGTCTTTAGTACTCTTGATAAGTCCAAACTGAGTAACCACAGCACGGAACCGGGCAAACCAAGCCCGAGGGGATTGTTTCAATCCATATAATGACGCTAGGAGACGACACACCTTGTTACGCTCCCCCTCAGCAACGAACCCAGGTGGTTGCTCCATGTAAACCTCTTCCTCCAAGAGCCCGTGAAGAAAAGCATTCTTGATATCCAACTGGTGTAAAGCCCACTGGCGGGAGGTGGCCAGAGAAAGAAGAATACGAAGAGAGGACATCTTGGCAACCGGTGCAAATGTTTCATCATAATCCACACCATAAGTCTGAGCATAGCCTTTGGCTACCAAGCGAGCTTTCAAGCGGTCAAGAGAACCATCTTCATTCACCTTTACAGAATAGATCCATTTGCATCCAATCGCCCGCTTGCCGGCAGGTAAGGGGACCAGGTCCCAGGTGTTGTTGAGCTGAAGAGCTGTCAATTCGTCCTGCATGGCAGCCGCCCAGCCAGGATGAGCTTTGGCCTCTGCCACAGTAGAGGGAAGACAATATCGATCCAGAGTCGAGTGCAGGGCCGTATGAGAAGCAGACAAGCCCTTGTAAGAGCTAACATAAAGGGGATTCTCCCGACAAGTTCGACTGCCTTTCCGGACGGCAATAGGAACATCTGGACTGGCTGGCGTGAGGGTAGTAGGTACATTTTCAGGTGCTTCCGTAGGAACAGTCGTTGTATCATTTGAGGCAGAGGTAGGCTGAGATGGTGGCATCCCTGTACTATCAGAAGAGCGACGAGAGTAAACTTGCCCCCACAGGGGGGCCAACAGGTCAGTCGGCGAAATGATAGCAGGTTCATGCCGAGGGACTAAAAGAGCATCAAGAGAGGGGTCAGGACTGGGTGATCCATGAAAGGGGTAATTGTCCGACTCCAGGAAGACAATATCGGAGGAAATAATGTATCGTCGGAGATCAGGAGAGTAGCACCGATACCCTTTAGTCGTCCGAGAATACCCAAGAAAGATACATTTCAAAGCACGGGGATCAAGTTTGGAGACAGAGGGACGAGCATCCCGAACATAGCAAACACACCCAAACACCCGCAAAGGGAGGCGGGAGCCATCATGTTCAGGATACAGAGTTTGATATGGTGTCTCCCCCTGGAGGATGTGAGTGGGAAGATGATTAATAAGATGTGCAGCAGTAAGTACTGCATCACCCCAGAAGTGTTTGGGTACGTGCTTGTGGTGAAGGATGGCCCGGGTGACTTCAAGGAGATGTCGATTTTTTCACTCGGCAACACCATTTTGTTGAGGGGTATCTGGGCAACTGGTTTGGTGGAGGATGCCTTTCTCGGAAAGAAAATTAGACATAGACTGAGACAAGTATTCCCGGCCATTATCAGTACGAAGACATTTGATACGAATAGAAAATTGAGTAAATATTGCATTCCAAAATGTTTGAAAAATAGAAGGCAACTCAGAACGATTTTTCATTAAATATACCCAAGTCATACGAGAAAAATCATCGATAAAAGTGACATAATATTTGTGTCCTAACAACGTAGGGACAGGACACAGCCCCCAAACATCTGAATGAAGTAAATCAAAAGGTGCAGAGACACGAACATCAAGATGAGGACTGTAGCTAACTCTGTGGAGTTTAGCAAACAAACAAGACTCACAATTGAGATGGGAGACTTTCCCAAACTCATGATACAGACGACTCATGACCTGCATAGATGGATGACCATGACGATAATGAAGATCCAAGAATTTTGTGGAGGCAGCAGAACAAGCAAGGTGGGAGACTTCATCCAGCACATAGACGCCACCCCGCAGCTTTCCTCTACCAATAATACGGCTCGTCGACTGTTCCTGAAAAATGCAACCAGAAGATGTGAAAATAGCAATACAATTCAAATCATTTGTAAGCTTACTAATAGATAAGAGATTGTAAGCAGATTGAGGGACGAGCCACAGAGGAGAGTGTCATGTCAGGGGTCACACTGCAACTACCAAAACCAACAATAGGAACTGAGGAGCCATCCGCAACTGTAATTGAAGCTCCACTATGGGGTTTGTATGAGTGTAAGATACCTGAGGAACTAGTCAGGTGATCAGAAGCGCCAGAATCAGCCAACCACTGGACCGGACGCTGTGAAGTACACACTGGCTGAATGGTTTGAGCCACAGCCGCACTATGAGTCGGGGAGTCAATCTGGAGAGCCTGCAGTCGACGGTACTCATCCTCAGATATTTCAACAGTTCTTGGACCCGGAGAGATAGAAGTGGCGTCGGCCAGGTGCGCCGACCGAGATGGAGCAGAAGGTTTGGAGGCCCAGTCCGGCTTCTCATGAATCAACCAACATGTATCTTTTGTGTGTCCCCGACGCCCGCAATGGGCACAATGTCTGGTGTCAGTGTCACGACCACGCCCAGATCGGCCCCCCCTACCAGACCCCCTGCCACCCCGAGATGCAAGAGCCATCGACTCTCCGGAGGAAGTATGTAGAGCAGAGGAAGAAGTACCAATGGATCCAGCTTTAGTAAGGCGATGGTACACACCAGCCGTTTGTAGAGTCGTAGGACTCGCCAGTATTTCAGTCTTTGTTGTTGAGAAGTGTGGGTCCAATCCATTTAAAAGCCAGAGGAGTACGAGGTGTTCACGTTGGGCCTGATGCCCTTCCCTGGTAGAGGGTATCTCCCACAGATCCAAGATCTCATCAGCTAGAACCTTCCATTCGGCGAAGTACTCGGTAATAGGACGCGCCCCTTGCCTCAGCTCGGCTATTTTTGGGAAGAGTTCACCAAGACGAGAGAGGTTGTTCGCTTGAGAGAACATCATGTGTAGGGTATCCCAGAGTTCTTTGGTGCTGTCGCAGTTCTTGCACATTTGCTGGACAGATGGGTCCATAGAACTCAGGAGAAGAGCAAAGATGCGGCAATCATCACTATACCAATCATCGTATTCTGTACTTCCCACGGCATGAGTTGGAAGTCGAGTAAGGTGGTGTGTGCGTCGGATACCTGACAGAGACATAGTAACCCCCTTCTTCCACAGTTGGAAATTGGAGGAGGTAAGGATGGTAGTAGCAAGCCTCGCGTTGGGAGGAAAAGTATTAGTAGAATCCCCGGAGGGAACGGTCGTCGGAGGAACCGACGACAGAGTGGTACTTGCCTCAGGGGAACCCATGGCCAAACTCAATGGAGAGAAAAACGGAGGAATCGGTAGAGGCAGCGACTGAAGCTAGCACGAGGAAGCAGCCGGTACACGCAGGAAGGAGCCGCAGAAAGCAGCGGCTGGCACTAGAAGGAGCCGCAGAAACAGCAGCAGTAGGCAGTGGGAACAGTCGGCATCGCGATCGACTGCAGCAGAAGGAACGACGACGACATTACTGTTGGCGGAGGGGCGGCATCACGGAAGCATCGACGGAACAGGGACGGAACGGCGGCAGGCAGCGATCGGCGACATCAACGATCGGCCATGCCTCCGTCCCTTTCGGCGTGTAGCGGCGGGGTTTCAAACCAGGGGATCGGACGAGGCCGCAAGGGCGAGGCGAGAGAGAGAGAGCGGCAGATCGGGCGAGGCCGCAAGGGCGAGGCGAGAGAGAGAGCGGCGGGATCGAGCCCTTGAGCAGTGGGATTACGCGCGAGAGAGAGAGCGGAAACCCTAAACTTGCTCTGATACCATGTTACGCGTATTGAGGAGAAAATACTTGATACCTCCATAGAGGTCTCCTTGTCTATATATATTACTAAGGAACATCATAAGGAAATGATACACGATGTGGGACTAATGTGGCATGCGCCTCATAACAGGTCTGATCAGGAGAAGATTGCAGAACCTTCAAAGGAGAAGATTGCAGAACCTTCAAAGGAGGAGATTGCAGAATCTTCAAAGCATCCAAAAATAAAGCCAAAGGCTAGCTCAGAAAGAAGACCTGTTCAGGATTGAAGAAAAAGAAGGGGAGCTGGCATAGCCATCAGAGAGCCAAGGTATGAAAGAAGAAATATTGATGAAAACTGGAGTCCAATTTCTAAGAATATAATTCTGGACACATATAATCGGAAAGAGATTTCACATAAAGAGCCTCAGAATTATTATGATAAAAAAGAAATCAACAAGTTGAAAGCATCAAAGCTGAAAAAAAAAATTCATTTTAATGAACATGGCTACAACAACCCAAGTGCTCCTCCTCCTCCTCCAAAGTATTACCCAAAGCCCAAGGCTTATTTTGTCAGGCAGTTGAAGAAGAGCAAATCAGAAAAGGCCAAGATGCCGTAAGCAATGTGTTGTGATTGCACGTTTAACTCTTAAAATCTTTTATATATTTCTGAATATGATATTGCTTTTTTCTTTCATTTTGATAGTTATCATTGCTTGTGTTTATTAGTTTTATGTGTGAAATTCATCTTAGTAGATATGGTTCTGCCTTCTTCAAATAGGGGGAGATTGTTGGGTATTGTATCCACAAGAACCTTGATTTGAAGAAGTATCCCTTCAACTAAGGTGAATTGATGTTGCTATCTAGTTATGTGTTTGTAGGTTTTAAATGGCTAAGTACAAACCAATGTCAGGTTTCAATGAGTCATTAAACACAGGCCTATGCAATGTAATTCCTCATTGTATGGATCAAGGTGTTGACTCATATGGAATCTCTCTATTGGGATGTACTTCATATTCAAACACAAAGGAAGAGCCAAGAGAATTTGCTGCTGATCTGGATGAAATTTTTTTTCTAAGTATTCAGGAATTCGTCGAACGCAGCTTAGAGTTCGTCGAACGCAGCTTAGAGTTCGTCGAACGCAGCTTAGAGTTCGTCGAACGCAGAGCACTGGCAGTTCGTCGAACGCAGTATTGATTTCGTCGATCGCTGCTCTGCTGAAGGTGAAGAACTTTCGTCGATCGCGTTCGTCGATCTCCGTTCGACGAAATGAAGAACTTTCGTCGACCGCTCTTTGCTGAAGTATGAAGTGAGTTCGTCGCTCGCAGTTCGTCGAACGCAGAGAAGTGACCGTTCGTCGAACGCAGAGAAGTGACCGTTCGTCGAACGCAGAGCAGTGACTGTTCGTCGAACGCAGAGCATTGGCCGTTCGTCGAATGCAGAGCTTTAACATTTCGTCGAGCGCTGTTCCGTTCGACGAATTTTTAACAGACTACAGATTTGCTCTGCGCTGTC
This sequence comes from Dactylorhiza incarnata, assembly GCA_033032865.1. Classification (NCBI taxonomy): domain Eukaryota; kingdom Viridiplantae; phylum Streptophyta; class Magnoliopsida; order Asparagales; family Orchidaceae; genus Dactylorhiza; species Dactylorhiza incarnata. The sequence continues at coordinate 4,753,487 of JAWHQI010000160.1, read as the reverse complement.
TCGTTTTTCAAATCCTGTTGACTTTAAGGAATGTTTTCCTTAATTCCTGCATACAGCCGTTGGAGAATTATTTGCCTTAATTTTTGCATATAGCCGTTGGAAAAGAATAATTCTCCTTATTTCTTGCTACAACAATTGACAGTAATATTCCTTTAATCTTGCATACAGCCGTTGACAATATTATCTTCCACAAGTCTTGCTTATAGCCGTTGGAGAGGAGGTCTCTATATATATTTCCTCTGAATTTTTCGAAATGGTTAATCGTCCAAAATATATAGATTCTCTCTCACATTCTGTTGGCGATCTTTTCTCAAGCAAGCTCCTCATCTCCAACAAAGGAAGAAGTTCTGCCATTTCTTCTTCGATAAGGACAGTCGACAAGATCAAGTATAATAAAATCTCGAATCTCATTTTAATCCAGTCGACTCCAAGTTTTCAGATCAAGCTTTTCACAATTTCAAGTCTTCTTCTTCCTCCATTGTTTAAAGGACTGAAAGTATTGTTCAGGAAGAAGAATTTTATTCTTTTCGATCTGAAGAAAAACTTCATCTGAAGTTTAAAGTGTTTTTGTACAAACCCTACTTAACTTTGTAGGAGGCTTGCCTCCGAGTTTTGTAGATCCTTGTTGAAGGATCGAGTTGTAGGAGTGGTTTGCTCCGAGTTGTAAGAGAAGGTTTTTCTCTGAGTTTGTGTAGGAGTTGTTTGCTCCGAGCTTGTAGGAGTTGTGAACTCCGAGTTGTAAGATTTGAAGAATCTGAGTTTGGTGAGTAGCCGAATCTAGCCTTGGAGTGCTAGATAGGCGAGGCGGGAAAGTGGACTACCCACATCGGGGAACCACTATAAATTTCTAGTGTTGTGCTGTGTTTGTTTCTGTGTGCTTTATTTCTCATATTTTTTATTCCGCAAAAAGCCATAGAATCCACCTATTCACCCCCCTCTAGGTGATTTAGGTTGCGACTAGATACTTTCACAACCAACACAATCGTGTCCCAACACAGGACCAATCGAAAGAAATATGGGGAGACAAAACCCACATATAACATAAGCCTAGAGGCCGTGTGGAACGAAGGCGAAAGGCCGGGAAAGTTCATCTGAGTCGCCTTCGTCCCAAACACTCCCCCTCACGTGAAAATCACGTGCATATAGGCATAACAAGGCGATACGACGCAAATACTAACAACAAACAATTACAACCACGTAAAACGACCAAAAAAGAACACAAAACTTCAACTTTGGCGAGAGATCAGCGCCCTAGAAGGGGCGGCAGTCGCTGGGAGTGACAAAAAACAGAAGGGCAGCGACAGAGAGGCAAATGCTGAATCTCAACAACAAGAGGCTTGCAACCCGAACAGCGTCGACAACAGCAGCAAGAATATCGAACAGGATCTCCAGCGGCAGATGCGGAAGGAGCACAGACAGCAGTGGATGCAAACGGAGAAACCCAGGAAGCAGAGTAACCCATCGTCGATGAGGATAGGACGACGCAGCTAGGGTTCCGACGAAGCAACACTGAACGATAGCAAACAGGAGACGGGATCGATGAGGCAGCAACGGGAAGTAGTAGCAACGACGAGAACAGTAGCCAGTCGACGGGAACGACGTCAGAAGCATCGTGAGAATGGATCGTCGACACCTGAAGGAGTTGTCGCTGAAGGATCAGAGGCAGCATGACGAGATCGACGCAGGATCGTCGACTGGAGAAGGAAACCCGTCCTTCGTCGATCCAGAGCAGAGAGAACGACGTCGGGAGAAACCAGACGCAGCAGCCGAAGGTGCCGTCGAGAAGCGCCAGGAATCACTTCGACGGGCCTTCTTGATGGGATCGACACAAGAGGCAGACACGAGATCATCGACGACGGGAGAGGAAAAATCAGGAAGAATAGAGAGAGGAAGCCACCGTGAAATGTACGTTGCCCATAATTGCCCATAATTAGGGCAACCAAATTTCAGGGATGAGTCAATTCCAGCTCTGATACCATGTTAGAAGAGGAGAAAATGGGAAATAGAAGTGCATATTATTCTTCCACAATGGGGCTAATTTATAGGACTACAAGAGAACTCGCAAACTAAACTCATGATGTGAGACTAAACCCACACATATATAAATACCTAAATATTAATACTTCCAACAATATTAGGTTGGAGACTACTTTTATACTTGTGTCGTACCTGCTCTATTTTGCCAATTAGGTTGGAGACCACTTCTTTGTATTCAACCTGATCATCATCCAGCTTATTTAGATAGTGTAAATCATGGATCATCTTTTTTTCAGAGTGATTTAGAACTTATAGTTAATTATCACTTGACAGAACCCTTTGATAGATATGATATTGATTTTTGATAATATATTATGATGGAAATTGATTTCTTTAATATTTTTTGGTGTTGATCTAATGTTTGATTGAAATAAGTACGCCGCGATTTATATTTAATATTTTTTGTTATTCATTTATGATTTTTATGATCTTATGAGTTATGTATTTATCTTAATTAGTTTTGCAAGACTATATCTCACTGGCTCTGCATATGTAGTTAATCCCGGTTCAACCTTGAACCTCTCCTTCCGGTTCAATGTCTGGTCCGGTTCTGAAACAAATTAAAAAAAAGAGTAAAGTAAGTGTTGGTTGTTACGCCCCCGATCGCGCCTCGCTTCTCGGGGCGTTATTATGCTCGCAGGCGCAAGGAGAAGACAAGCAACGAAGGGGCTGAACCAACCGGTTCAGCCCCCACTCAGTGAAACCGTCCGGCCAAGGGCTGAACCAACTGGTTTAGCCCTAATTGGAGGGGCCGGCCGGCTCCCTCCTTGGCCCGGGTATTTTTACCCAGGGAGGTTGTCATTTGGATGCATGCAATGAATTCTAAGGTAATCTCCTCCTCCTCTAAACCCTAGCTTCCTTCCTTCTTCCGTCTACTTCTCTCTTCCTCTCTAGTAGTTCCCTAACATTTGGTATCAGAGGCGTCCTTCTCCGACGATGGTCACCACTCGCACGCAAGAGGAGTTCTCCCGATTGGAAACCTTGGAGGAGAACTACGGTGGATTGGTGGATTCCGTAGCCGCAATCGAGCAAGAGATGCGCACGTCGACGCAGCGGTTGGACGAGCGTCTAGACATGCATATGGAGGAGCTCAAGGCACTGTTGAAAGGAAAGGGGACGAACGACAGCGAACCGATCGGCGGAAGGCCCGATCGTTCCGCCGCGGAACGCCCGATCCGGGGCGTTTGGCTGCGGGGACATTAGGAGGGGGCGGGAATGGTGGTGTCGGCCTCTCCCGACCATGGGGGTCCACCGACGAGGGGCTGGGGGCGGCGGCGTGGTCAGCGGCTGCAATGGGAGCCGTCGGCCCCAACTTTGCTGGGCCGGCTGAGTGCGGGCCGACCAGAGCTTTAGGCGGCCTTCCCGGCGTTGCGGGAACAGTGGAAGGCGAGCGACAACCGTGGCTGCAGGTCGATGGAGGGCAAGGGGCTGTTGTGCGGGCTCCAGGAGGTGCGGCGGGCCTTCTTCCTCACCCGCGAGGCGGCATTCCTCCCGGCGGGTATGGAGGCCATGTCCCGTGGGCCGGACAACACATTCCTCATCAGTTTGGTCAGCCACCTCAAGGCTACCCGGCGGCACACGAGGGTCATATGGGCCCGAGACGTCAGGCGTGGAACGGGCAGGGACAAAATGGGCATGGACAGGGCTGGCAAGGCCAGGCGGGACCCCGAGCGTACATGCCACCGAAGTCGACACGTATGAACTTTCCCAAGTTCAAAGGGGGGGGGGGGGGGGGGGGGATGCACTGGAATGGGTGCAGAAGGTGAAGTTATTCTTCAGTTACCAGGAGGTCCCGGAAGGGCAATGGGTGCAGCTAGCGTCGTTCCATCTGGAAGACGACGCGTTTCAGTGGACTCGGTGGTTCCTGAGAGGTAGAGATTATGTACCCTGGGCTGATTTTGTGGAGGGGTTTACCGCCCGATTTGGGCCCCTGGAGTATGAGAATTTTGAGGCGCTGTTGCAGAAGTTGCGGCAGAAGGGGACAGTGATTGAGTACCGGGCAGAGTTTGAGAAGCTGGCGAACCGGGTACACTGGGAAGAGAAGACATTGCTGAGTTGTTTTGTGTCGGGGTTGAAAGAGCACTTGCGGGATGAAGTTCATGATTATATGCCACGATGTTTGAACCACGCCATTAGCCTAGCCCGCATTCAGGAGGAGCGCTTCAACCGGCAGCGGTCGCGGGCCACGGGGAGGCCCACCGCCACAACCGCCGTTGCCAGGAGGGAGCCGCAGACGGTTGCTAAGCCTACGGTGACTCGTTTGTCGTGGGGCGAGCTCCAAGCCCGCAAGTAGAAAGGCTTTTGCTTCAACTGTGACGAGAAGTTTGTACCCGGGCATAAATGCCAGAAGATACAGGTTTTCATGCTGCATGAAGAGGGGGCGACGAGTCTCCTTCCAAGGTAGTAGTTGAGGAGGCGCTATTGGAGGAGGACGTGGAGGTGACGGAGTTTGGGGTTTCCATCCACGCCATGGAATGGTGCAATCCACCTCTCACGATGCGGGTTGCCGGAAGGGTTAGACAAAAGAAGGCTACGATATTGGTGGACAGTGGGAGCACCCACAACTTCATTCATCCGGCCGTCGCACAGCGGGTGGGGCATGAGATTGACAGTGGGCTGCATTTCAGGTTATGGTCGTTGACTGTAGCAAGCTGCAGTGCGAAGGGGTAAGGAAGGAAGCTAGGGTTTAGAGGAGGAGGAGATTACCTTAGAGTTCATTGCATGCATCCAAATGACAACCTCCCCGGGTAAAAATACCCGGGCCAAGGAGGGAGCCGGCCGGCCCCTCCAATTAGGGGTGAACCAGTTGGTTCAGCCCTTGGCCGGCCAGTTTCACTGAGTGGGGGCTGATGCAGGAAGGCCGCCCATTGGCCTTTTACAGCAAGGCGTTGGCGCCTAAGACGTTGGGGCTGTCCACGTACGAAAAAGAATTGTTGGCGGTGGTTCAGGCAGTGGCCCTTTGGCGGCCAAATCTTTTGGGACGCCATTTCAAGATTCGTACGGATCACCAAAGTTTGAAGCATTTCTTGGACCAGCGAGTCTCCTCCCCTCTTCAGCAAAAGTGGGTCACCAAACTTGTGGGCTACGACTACGAGATCATTTACCGCCAGGGCAAGGAGAACGTGGTGGCGGACGCCTTGTCCCGTCTGCCGGATGGTGCACTTGTCCAGATTTCCGTACCGATCCTCGACTCGTTCGATGACATACATGAGGAGGTCTTGCGGGACCCATCACTACGCCCCCTCGTGGAGGCCATCTAGCGTGGGGAGACGGTGACGCGAGGCTATCATCTGCAGAGTGGGCGGCTCCATTACCGCGGCAGAGTGGTCATACCCATAGGCTCAGAATGGAAGACAGTTATGCTCCATGAGTTCCATTCCTCTCCAGTAAGGGGTCATGCGGGAGTCCTTCGCACCCTCCAAAGGGCGCGAGCAAATGTGCTTTGGCCAGGGATACGCCGAGATGGCAACAGTTTGTGCGGCAATGTGAGACATGTCAGCGACAGAAGTACGAGACCACCACACCTGCTGGGTTGCTCCAACCACTCGAGATTCCGCATCACATTTGGGATACGGTATCAATGGATTTTATTGATGGATTGCCCAAGTCTCAGGGCAAGTCGGTCATTCTAGTGGTGGTCGACAAGCTCTCCAAGTATGGTCACTTCCACGCTCTCAGTCATCCTTATACGGCGGAGTCGGTCGCCGAGCTCTTTACTAGGGAAGTCATCCGCTTGCACGGCCTACCTCGCGCCATCATTTCTGATCGTGATCCCACTTTTGTGAGCCAGTTCTAGAGAGAGCTTTTCCGGCTTCAAGGCACTTGTTTGCGTTTCAGCACCGCAAATCACCCCCAGACCGACGGCCAGACGGAGGTTCTTAATAGTGGCGTGGAGACATACCTCCGGTGTTTCGTCATGGACGAGCCTCGGACTTGGACCAGCTGGTTGCACTGGGCCGAGTATTGTTACAACACCGCTTACCACTCTGCCAGCAAGATGACGCCGTTTGAGGTGGTCTACGGCTACCGACCCCCTTCCTTGAGTAGTTACGAGCCGGGCAGCACGGCGTTACCGGCGGTGGATCGGTCCCTCCGCGGCCGTGACCGCACCTTAATTACATTACGGGCGAATCTTCGCCTTGCCCAAGATCGCATGAAGGCCAGGCGGACAAGCACCGCAAGGAGAGGGAGTTTGCGGTGGGTGATGAAGTATTCCTTAAGCTTCAGCCCTACCGACAGCTATCAGTAGCTCGCCGTACAAATCAGAAGTTGGCCCCTCGCTATTATGCCCCCTTTCGTGTTATCAAAAGGGTGGGGTCGGTCGCTTACACATTAGCGCTTCCCGCGGGCTCCCGCATCCATCCGACATTTCATGTCTCTTTGCTTAAGAAGAAAATAGGTGACAGTGCCCAACCAAGCCCTTTCTTACCGGAAGCTACCGTTGCGGGTGAACTTCGGCCGATGCCGAAAAATGTTCTATTACTCTGGTGGAAGCAGCGGGGCACAGAATTCCGGGCCGAACTCTTGGTCAAGTGGAAGCAATTGTGGGAAGCACAAAACTCATGGGTTGATCTGTTGACCCAGATTACCATCTTGGGAACAAGCTGGGTCTTGATGGGGAGGGGAATGTTACGCCCCCGATCGCGCCTCGCTTCTCGGGGCGTTATTATGCTCGCAGGCGCAAGGAGAAGACAAGCAACGAAGGGGCTGAACCAACCGGTTCAGCCCCCACTCAGTGAAACCGGCCGGCCAAGGGCTGAACCAACTGGTTCAGCCCTAATTGGAGGGGCCGGCCGGCTCCCTCCTTGGCCCGGGTATATTTAACCGGAGAGGTTGTCATTTGGATGCATGCAATGAACTCTAAGGTAATCTCCTCCTCTAAACCCTAGCTTCCTTCTTTACTTTCTACCTTGCTCTTGTTTCCTGTTTTTTCCCCTGCCTTATGTTTGCCCCACACACTGCCCCTGCCACCCTCTGAAAGCTCTAATAATTACTGTATATTTAAATATTTGGCATGAAATTTTGACTAATGGATTGCGAGTTTTTGAGGATGAGAGGGTACTTCCAGGTTTCGGGTCGCAGCAGCGACATCTGCTGGACAATCATGCAGCGTGTTCTCCGATCGACATTTGGACTTTCTAATTGCAGGTTACATCGAGTCTCACCGGGGACGAGCTCTTTTCAATAGCGCATGTCTTCGCGCATTTTTGAATTATTATGCAGCGTCGAGTTGTATTGCGCGTGTTATAAGCGCTTGGATGTTAATTTGTATCGCGCATGTTGTTCGCACATCTTTTCTTTTGGCTCGTTGGTGTGACCGGCCAACGAGGCCCTAAATGCATAGGTCCGGTATTTTAGGGGATAGATTAGCTTAGGGCAAGCTTGTACTAATTAACTATTCACTTATTAAAATGTCCCATTTTCCTATAGCCGACCCCGCCCAGAAATTCACCTCACTTTCGTTTGGAATATCTGCCGTTATTAAAGTCTGCCAATATCAAAATCCCAAACCCTAACCCATGCTATATAAGAAACCCCCCCCCCCTCCTATTCAGGGGCTGGAATAGAATTGAACGAAACTTTTTTTAGTTTTGTTCGGTTCTTCGCACCCAACGCCAACGCCATCCGCTTGCTCTTCTTCGCAACCCGACGCCAACGCCAACCGCCTCCTTGCGTCCTCTCACAAGGCCGCCGCCGGTTCACCCCCGCCGTCTCCTGCACGTCACCGCTGTCCGACGCCCAACGCCGCCTGGTCCCGCCTCTCCTTCATCTCCTTGCACCTTCTGAAGCCCGACGTGAAGCTCCAACACCTCCCCCGCCTGCTTGCGATCTTCTGCAAGTCCCAGCTCCGTCCACCTCCGCTTCCCTGCGCCTCCTGCCACCAGCCAGCCACCCTTGCCGCCAGTGACCTCTGTGCACCCCACCGCGACTTCTCAGCGAAGGAGATCCCGTCCTCCACATTCCTTCAGTGGACTTGTTCGCCTCAGTTACTTTTCCTCGTGGTATACCTCTCCATTCCTCACCCTTAAATCTTAGTTAATTTCCATGCGCAAAGTTTAAATGAATAGTTCATTGTTGGAGCTTGCCCTACTAGTCTTATCTCTTAATGCCGTTAAATTGATATTCGTGCGTGCCACCAATTAACCTCTGCACCCGTGGAGTTGTGATTCATAGCGTTTGTATGTTCGTGAGGTAGCGTTTACGTTCGTTTGTGATGCCTAGGTCGCTTTAGTCGTTAACATAGCCGCCAAATCCTTTCGCGCAACATTTGTTTTAAAAGATCACAACTATTTTATTTCCAAACTACAACCCTAGTTTTAGATTACATCAGTTTGGTGTGTCTGCTGGGATATCTCACTCTTATTGTGGGATAGCCGAGCGCCGTTCGTTTACAAAATATTTTAGTTAGTATTTTACGTTTAAAAAAAAAAGAAAAAAATATGGAGAGCCGCTTAGATCGAATAGGAGCCACCTTAGGCGACTTAGCCATTCGAATGCGTGAACTGACAAAGTCGGTCGACACAGTTGCTGCAGCTTACACGCAGAGTCTGATTGGTCTGTGCGATGATGTACACCACCTCGAAACGAGAATGCACAAACGACATGTTCTTCCTAGTTATCTCCCGACTGCATATCAACTAGTGGCACCCGGGCTTCAGAATCTTCATAGCCATCTTTATAGGTTCGATGTTTCTCCTACGAGCACTTTGGTCCCACCCACCCCCACAGTCGAGGAGTTTCTTCCTGAGCCCCTGCTCCAGGAAGAAAAGCTTCCTCCTATCTTTATCACCCCGACTGAAGTCGTGTCTCCACCTGTCTCCGCTTCAGCACCCCCTTCGATCGAGGAGGGTTTTCTCGAGCCCCTGCTCCAGGAAGATGAGTTTTTCCCTCCTCATTCCTTCCTCCCGATTGACATGGTGTGTCCACCTGCCCCCACTGACTCACATCCTTCAATCGCCGAGTCGTTTCTTGAGGCCCCGCTTCAGGGAGAGGGACTTACTAGTGATGTGTCATGCACCTCGGATGACACATCATCGCTCTCTCTTCTCCCAAAAGAGTTGGTTAGTGATGATGCCCTCATCATGGGTGATATAGACTCGTTCGTCTTATGTACTGAGTTTCTTAGCCCACTGCCGCCACAAACCGTTGAGGCCACATACATTGTGCTTGGTGTCCACCAGTTAGTGACACTCGAGTCACCACCCTATATTGATTTTATTTTTGGTGAGCACGTCTTTTATTCATGGCACTTTCCTTTGGTTGTAGGCGAGCATGTTGAGTCCCCACATCACTACCGTTTGAGTTCTGACACTTCTAGGTTTAGTAGTCTTGAGGGAACCGAGACGTTACTTAGATGTTTTTATCCTCATCGGGACACTCGTTTCAAGGGTTTTTTATGGAAAATTTTACACGATAAAGTTGGGATTTATTTAAAATTTTGTGACTCGAGTGGGACCTTGACGGGTGAAATCATGACAATAGACGATCCTGGTCTAGCGGACATTCGTAGGTGCCTATCGAGCGAGCGTATGTCGCGTTATGAGTTACTGATTCCAGAGGTTGATCACGCTTGCTTCCTGCTTTACTTTCTACCTTGCTCTTGTTTCCTGTTTTTTCCCCTGCCTTATGTTTGTCACACACACTGCCCCTGCCACCCTCTGAAAGCTCTAATAATTACTGTTTATTTAAATATTTGGCATGAAATTTTGACTAATGGATTGCGAGTTTTTGGGGATGAGAGGGTACTTCCAGGTTTCGGGTCGCAGCGACGACATCTGCTGGACAATCATGCAGCGTGTTCTCCGATCGACATTTGGACTTTCTACTTGCAGGTTACATTGAGTCTCGTCGGGGACGAGCTCTTTTCAACCCCGGGAGAATTGGTGCAATCCGCATTGCGTCCTTTTATTATTTTCTTGCACGTGTCATTTATTTTCGTAGCGCATGTCTTCGCGCATTTTTGAATTATTATGCAACGTCGAATTGTATTGCGCGTGTTATAAGCGCTTGGATTTTAATTTGTATCGCGCATGTTGTTCGCGCATCTTTTCTTTTGGCTCGTTGGTGTGACCGGCCAACGAGACCCTAAATGCATAGGTCCGGTATTTTAGGGGATAGATTAGCCTAGGGCAAGCTTGTACTAATTAACTATTCACTTATTAAAATATCCCATTTGCCTATAGCCGACCCTGCCCAGAAATTCACCTCACTTTCGTTTGGAATATCTGCCGCTATTAATATCCTATGTATTAAAATCCTAGGTATTAAAGTCTGCCAATATCAAAATCCCAAACCCTAACCCATGCTATATAAGAAAACCCTCACCCTCCTATTCAGGGGCTGGAATAGAATTGAACGAAACTTTTTTTAGTTTTGTTCAGTTCTCCCAGCGCCGCCCCTGCCCTCCAGCCGCCTGCTTATTCTTCGCACCCAACGCCAATGCCATCCGCTTGCTCTTCTTCGCAACCCGACGCCAACGCCAACCGCCTCCTTGTGTCCTCTCGCAAGGCCGCCGCCGGTTCACCCTCGCCGTCTCCTGCACGTCACCGCTGTCCGACGCCCAATGCCGCCTGGTCCCGCCTCTCCTTCATCTCCTTGCACCTTCTGAAGCCCGACGTGAAGCTCCAACACCTCCCCCGCCTGCTTGCGATCTTCTGCAAATCCCAGCTCCGTCCACCTCCGCTTCCCTGCGCCTCCTGCCACCAGCCAACCACCCTTGCCGCCAGTGACCTCTGTGCACCCCACCGTGACTGCGCAGCGAAGGAGATCCCGTCCTCCACATTCCTTCAGTGGACTTGTTCGCCTCAGTTACTCTTCCTCGTGGTATACCTCTCCATTCCTCACCCTCAAATCTTAGTTAATTTCCATGCGCAAAGTTTAAATGAATAGTTCATTGTTGGAGCTTGCCCTCCTAGTCTTATCTCTTAATGTCGTTAAATTGATATTCGTGTGTGCCACCAATTAACCTCTACACCTGTGGAGTTGTGATTCATAGCGTTTGTATGTTCGTGAGGTAGCGTTTAAGTTCGTTTGTGATGCCTAGGTCGCTTTAGTCGTTAACATAGCCGCCAAGTCCTTTCGCGCCGCATTTGTTTTAAAAGATCACAATTATTTTATTTCCAAACTACAACCCTAGTTTTAGATTACATCACTTAGTCAACTCTAGCTCAACTTAGAGAGTACGGGTGCCTTAAGGACCCAATAGGTGATCCAAGTCATGTCATGACTTGAGCTTCACCCTACTTGACTTTTAGGACACCTATACCACTAAAGGTAGGAGGTCGAGGTCAAGGTCAACCTTGAAGGTTGACTTAGTCATCCTTGACCAAAATCCTAATTTTGAGTGTGACCATAGTGCCCTTCACCCCACCAAGGTTTGAATAGACCATGGCATGATTTGTCACACTTCTCCACACATCCATATAGAGTGACACCTCAGTCAAAGGTCAACCCTAGATTATTTAAAGGTCAAATCAAACTTTTCAGGCTTCCTAGACTATGCTTGAGTAAATCAAGACCCACACCTCAATTTGAGTGCATCATAGCACCCATTCCACCTCCCTAGCCACCCTCAAGTCAACCTAAGTCAAGGTTTGACCAATCTTGGTCAAACCCGACCAAGCATGGGTTTGGCCAACCCATTATGCCTCATTTTGAGTGAGGATGAGTTGTGTAGCCTTATTAATTAAAGGAGGGCTACACCACCTCATCCTATGCCCGAATTTGAGCCCCCCTTGCCCACTAAGTGAGTGGGTAGTTACCCCGATCACTTTGAGGCTCGGCCAAGTCGTACTGACCAGAGCCATATACTGAGGCCTAGGCTAGTAGTGTGTCACTTACCTAGAAGTGGAGACGCACCACTCCACTACCACCATCTGACCACGACTTATGGGGCATGTGAGGTTAGCTACCCATGAAAAGCGGTGAACTACGGGTCTATGTCGACATAGAGTGTGTTTGTAACTTTATATCATCTACCATACTGCATTGCATTGCATAATCATTCCCTTACCGCAGATCCTTATCTTATAAGTTTATATGTGTACTCTTATAAGATAAGTTACTTATTTACTGTCATTATAACCAGAACATTATCATATAAGTCAATATGGTTTTTCTTATATGATAAATTACTGATTTATAGACACTGCTTAGACATATACTCTCTTTCTATTATATTGTGTTGACTCGTTACGCAGCTGAGTGGATCTTCTCTCTCCCGGTGTTTAGGCTTAGGCTTTATTTGGCGCCGCGTTTTGTTCCGGCGTTTTGAGAAAATGACGCCGCACGGCGGCAAACCAAATGAATCACCGGCTCCGTTTTACGCGTATGGTCCCGCCGCGCCCGAGGAAAGGAGCAAAACGCTCCGTCTGGAACCCCTCTTCCCCGCCTCCGATTCGATCCCGCCGTTTGCTCCCGCCCTTTCTGCTCGCCAACGCCGCGCCAAATAAAGCCTTAGTGTTGGGGGAGAGGGTGTATGAGTTGCCTAGTCTTTTAGACTAATGGTTTCACATGTAACCATTCAGGAGCTGTCACAGGACCAGCAGCAGCTGCTGCAGTTGGAGCACCGGCACAGAGACGCAGCGGTTCCACCCCTACAGGGGTAGGAGATTTGCAGTGAGGATGACTCCTGCACTGCCTCACGTCACGACAACATCTACCACTGCAGAGGATGACGTGAGAGACATGAGAGTCTTTGTTATTTCATCTATAGTTAATGGGCATCTTGTATGGGCGTGTCATTGTCCTTCTTTCCGCATTTCTTTTACTTAACAAATATGTGACTTATGCTATGAAGTCTATGCTAGTACTTCTAGTTAATTTGCTTCCATTATATAATGTGTCTGTGATGTAATGATGTTTTGCCTGATATGGTAAACGTCATGTGGTGGGAGTTGGTCGTGAGCTAGCACTACCGCATAGCGATTACCCTGGGCATAAGATTCCCCTCGACCGTGCCTAATTTTTGGGAGGGGTTCTCACACATGTCTGCCGACATATCATTTTTGAGGGGATAACGTCCTTAGTAAAATATAGGCCGGCATCCAAATTTTTTCGAGATATCAGCCGAGATGACTTTTGAAAATATCTTTCGTTATTTTATCTTAGGTAATGTTAGCACACTAGCAGTATATGCTTAAATCGCTTAAATGTATTATATTACATATGCATAAATTGATTAGGGTTATTGTTTTGTTCTCTTTAATATGTGCAATATTTATAATTATTTTTGTGTAAATATTTCACGCTATATTTTTCTTATTTCATGTAACAAAAAAACTACTGAACCATTCAACACATTTATTAATTAGTTATTTTATGACTTAATATTAATTTATTAAGCATTGAAAGACTTATAATCAATTAAAGATATTTAACTTTTAAAGTTTCTTTATTTGCTATAAAATTTAGTGTTATCAAAATAAAATAATTGTATAATATTAAATAATTTTACAATATATCTATTTGTATTTGTTAATAATATTTTAATTTGGACATTTATCACGTTTAGTTTTGGATAGACATGATAATCGTCTACTCGTTATGTTAAATTTTTTTTATTTTTAGAACATATAATTATACTTAGTAACATATTTTTTTTGAAGTAAAAGATAGGGAAATTCGATATTTTTATATATTTGTCATGTCTCCAACTTCCAACATCCGGCATTTAAAAACTCAATCAGACATTTCGCTGACATCTAATATTTACAACCTTACACACAAGCGTCTTTTTCCCTCCCAGAAGAGGAACAAACACTCAAGTAAAGTTTTTTCAAGAGCTGCCATCACCTCAATCATCATTTGTTTTCATTCATGATAAATGAGTGCATCAATCAGGATGAGGGAATAGAAATTGAGGCTAGGGAGGGCACAAAAGCTTTATGTTAAGCGGTGAAGGAGTCATATGAAATATAATGAGATAAATGATGTTGAGTACAAGATCTAATACCTTTTTCTGAGAGCAATGTCAAGATCAACAGACTCTGAAGAATGTTCCGGTGATGTCACAGTGGTCGTGGATTTTGCCTGTGTTTTGTCCTCTTGGTATAGACTTACAACTATTTATGTCTTGAATAAATCGTCTCCCCTTGACCAAGGATTTCAATGGGAGTAGGAGATCTATAAGCCAAAGGAATAGGTAGAAAAGAGTAGGGGAACTCACTCCATTCTTCATTAGAGACTCCCCCTTAAGAGAGGTCCAAAAGTAAGGGGTGTGATTCATGGAAGGGGACATTCATAGTAATACAGGTCTTCTTTGTAGGAGGATGGAAGCACTTATAGCCTTTCTAGGTAGGTGAATACCCAATAAAAACACATTTGAGTGCACGAGATCAAGCTTGGAGCGGGGAATAGGATGTATATGGACAAAGCAAATGCATCCGAAGATACGAGGAAGAGGTGTGGTGTAGATGTTAAGGGTAGCAAGAGGAGTTTTATTCCCCAAAAAAGGAGTGAGCATGTGGTTAATCAGATGAGCATCAGTGAGAACCGCATCTCCCCAATATTGCTTGAGCATATGCATAATAAGGATAAGGCACCAAAGAACTTCTAAAAGATGACGGTTCTTCCGCTCAGCTACATTGTTTTGAGCAGAAGAGTACACACAAGATGTTTGGTGAATGATAGCTTGATTCCCTAAATAGTCCTCGAAGGAGGAATCAACATACTCACGCCCATTGCTACTAAATAAAATTTGTATGTGGCGCCAAATTGGTTAGCAATCATCTTATGAATGTTTTGGAAAATAGGAAAAACTTCGCTCTTAAATTTCATCAAGTAAACCAAGTAAGTGAAAATAATAGTCAATAAATTTAACAAACAAGAAACAGACGGTGAGAGAAAAAATTTTGCATGGACCCCAAACATTAGTATGAATAATATGAAAACGTATAGAACTAGTTAAAGAAACATGAGTCAAAGTAGCATGGCAGTGTTCCGCAAGTTCACACACAAAAAAACTTAGCAATGAAGATGATAATATGATATAGAAGAAATTAGGTGTTTCAAAATAGAAAGTGATGGGTGTCCTAGGCAACAGTGCCAGGATTAAATAGTAGATGTCTGGGACAAATGTAAGGCTTGCGGTTGTGAAACAGTGCTGGAAGAGTCAAACAAGTAGAGGCCATTGCACAAGTTATTAGAGTCGATCATTGTCCATGTCTTCGGGTCCTGAAAAACGTAATAAGACGGAAAGACAATCACTGAGGAATTCATGGAGTTTCTTATATGGCTTATAGACAATAAATTGTGAGTAAAACTAGGGACATGAAGTACAAAGAAAATAGTAAAACAGAGCAAGGGATGGATCCCTTTCCGACAATGGGGGAGAGGGAGCCATCAACAATGTTTACTTTGTCTTTTCTTGAAAGGGGAGAGTGGGATACAAAAACTGAGGAGCCAGTCATGTGATCAGTGACTTTAGAGTCAATGATCCATTAGGTAGAAGGGCGAGTGGTTGCAAAGTGAGCACTTAGTATACATGAATGAGCATAAAATGAGGAGGAGGTGGGCAAAGACGGTAGAGAAACTCTACATCAGGCAACGTAGAGTCTGCATCTATTCAATAAAGAATGAGCCAGAAATGACAGAAACATCTGAAACTTCCATTAGAAAGAAGCTCTCATCAGTAGTGTCTGAGAAATATGCAGATCGAGGAGGGAGAGAAGCATTCCTCCCCTGTGATTTGCGACTGATACAGCCACCCCATGAAGCCGGACCACCCGTCGGTTGTAGGAAACCATGAAGTTTGAAGCAAGTCTCACGAGTGTATCATAGCTTTCCATAGAAATCACAGACCAGGTGATCTTTGTCAGGAAGCTTGGATCAGGAGTCCCGCGGAGTGAGGTGACCAGATCCATGGTGAGTAGCAATAAAAGCAGAGCCGTTTGGAGTAGTATTGGGGTGCTATGCTTGTCGTCTATCAAACTCCTGTTAAATGATGTCGAATGCTTCTGATAGAGTAGGCAGTTGGGGACGGCCAAAAATGTGAATAACAATCTTCTTGAAATCTCTATGAAGTCCATGTAAAAACTCAAACACCCTAATGTGTTCCTCCCGAGTTCGGACAAGTAATGCATCGGGGGTGCAGATCATAATCAGGGAATCAAGATGATCATACTCATGGTTCAACTGTGTAAACTCCAAGTAGTAGGCAGATGGAGGTTGGTCGCCATGTTGAAGCAGAATTTTTTTACGACGGAGCTGGAAAATTTGTGCCGCATTACCTTTCCGTGAGTAGGTGGACTCAGCACGATTCCAGATGTTTGTTGTTGTATCAAGAAACAGATACTTGTGGGTTATGGTCTCATGCATTGAATTGATGAGTCATGATATAACCAAGAAGTTCTTTAAATCCAATTGAAGCCATCCTGAAGATCATGCGGTGGCGCCGGAGTAGTCTCGTTGGCCTATCTGAAAAGTCACTGACTCTTGAGATCAAGAGTAATCGATCGAGGCCATGAGATATAATTAGTGTCATCCAATCAGATGATAATAATTTGGGATGCGGTCGGTTTAGAGTGATCAAGACTCCCCCAGATGGATTGGTGGGAGGAGGTGACACAAGGGGAAGGATTTATGGTAGTGTGGGTTGTGATTCTTTCACTTCCAACATAACCTCAACAGAAATGAGCTAGGGGGAAAGAAAAATAAAATGAAAATTAGTTATCGAACAAAAAAGTAAGCCCAAGATCCATATCTACAAGAGAAAAAAAAACATTAGATCATGACAAGATTAAGAAAAAACATTAGATCATGACAAGATTAAGAAAAAACATAGAGAAGTAAGAGAGACGCCATTCCCGAGAAAATGAGGGTGAATAGAGGTTGGAATAGATCCTAGTAAGGATTGGCGCACAGTTGGAACTACCTGACTATGCAGGTGCAAAAATTACATCAAGTGGCAGCGTAACAGTGATTCGATGAGGGGCGAGGGGGTGGTGGTCGACGGGAGGCGAGGGAGGTGGTGGGTTGACGAGAGACTAGGGGATTAACGTGCACATTCGAGGAGCGACAGAACTGTGCACTGACAGATGAGATGAGTACCATGTTGGCCAAAACAGAAATATTTTCATTAAGGAAAAAACAAAGAGCCCTCCTCTATATATTGAAGAAATACATACAAGGAGAAAAAAACAAAATAGCCCCAAAAGGGCCCAAAATGCTAACAGTAAAATATATCCATTGTCTGGCACAACTGAAATTTATAAAAAATAGGGTAAAGTAAGTGTGATATTGTGATACCCATAAAATTTATAGAAAAGATAAGTGGAACCCCTGCAGTTTTCAAATGGACTTTTGCAGCCCTTAAGTTTTCAATTTTTACTCAAATGAGGACAGTTTTAATTCAAAAAATCAAATAAATTTCAATTTTAATTTATTTAAATCGGAAATTTCATTTATCATTCATTAAACATCTACATTTATAAAACTGAATTAAATTTCCTATTACAAATTGATTCAACACTAAATAACAGCAAAAGCATACATTTTAAAATTATTTTTATAATTAAAAATAAACTTTTAGCTCCAAATAACATATAATTATAACTTATTAATATAATGTTTTAGTAAATCTCATTAGCTGGGTAAAAATCATATCAGTCCCAGGGGTTTAAAGTCAATGTCAAATTAGTCCTTAAAGTTTTAATTATGTCAAAATAGTCCTTGAACTTCGCATCTAGGAACCTTTTTTAGTCATTGAATTGCACTCACAGTAAAGTCAGATGTTGGCCAAAAGGGTGAAAATGACACAACTTAAAAGTTTAGAGACCAAATTGACATTACCTTGTAACCTCAGAAACTGAAATGATTTTATTGTCATTAGTTTGAGCTATCCAGTGAGTAAATTTTAGAATAAAATAATTTATAATTAAATTATTTTTTTATTTTAAATAAAAATTGTCCTCATATGAGTACAAAATAGAAAGATAAGGGTTCCAAATGTTCGTTTGAATACTGCAGGGGTTCCATGTCTATTTTATAAATTTCAAGGGTGTCACACGTACTTAACCATAAAAAATAATCGCTGACACCTACAACTCTTGATTAACCCGTCAAAATTTATAGAGTAATTATAAGTGTAAAACAATTTTGGCTAAGTGCAAACCACAGCTATGTGCAGACCAATAAAATTTAAGTGCAGACCAACTTTTTAGGTGCAGGCCACAACTTCTCTCTTCTCTAAACCGCCTCCAGCGAAGTACTTTGTTCTGGGCGCCAAACAGAACCACAATCTTAACAAGGAAAAAGATTTGGAAGGTTCAGTCATGGGGGAAATAAGAAATGTGATCAACATAATTTACCCCATCCCCTTTGCATTGCGTGCATGGTAATGCCCCGGTAGGAATTCTGGTACCCAGACTAACAAATTCTTATTATATAAAATAGGGTGGTGATGTGGGCAAACCTACTTTGGCTAATGACAGACTGAGAATGCTAATGTCAGACCGAGACTTTTAATGTCTAACCAAATTGGCGTTGGCGGCGATGACGATGACGTTAGCAGCGACGACAATGGCGTTGGCGGAGGCGACGATGGCGTTGGCGGAGGAGACGATGGCGTTGGCGGAGGAGACGATGGCGTTGGCGGAGGAGACGATGGCGTTGGCGGAGGCGACAATGGCGTTGGCGGAGGCGACGATGGCGTTGGAGATGGCGGCGACGACAATGGCGTTGGCGGCGGCGACGACAATGGCGTTGGCGGCGGCGACGACAATGGCGGCGGCGGCGACGACAATGGCGTTGGCGGCGGCGACGATGACGTTGGCGGCGGCGACGATGGCGTTGTCGGAGGCGACGATGGCGTTCGAGTTGGCGGCAACGACGATGGCGTTGGCGGCGGCGACGATGGCGTTGGCGGCGGCGACGATGGCGTTGGCGGCGGCGACGATGGCGTTGGCGGCGGCGACGATGGCGTTGGCGGCGGCGACGATGGCGTTGGCGGCGGCGACGATGGCGTTGGCGGCGGCGACGATGGCGTTGGCGGCGGCGACGATGGCGTTGGCGGAGGCGACGATGGCGTTGGCGGAGGCGACGATGGCGTTGGAATTGGCGGCGACGACGATGGCGGCGGTAACGATGGCGTTGGCAGCGCCGGTATTGGTGGCGGCGATGGCAACAGGAAGTAGTGAGGAGGGGATTCCGTGAAGGCAGTGGGAGAGCGGAGCTCCAGGTCTGACATTTGAGCCAAGGCATTGTTGGGTCTGCACCTAAAGTTTTTTTGAATACAAGAAATTAAACCTTTTTTTTTCCAGGTTTGCACATACCCAAATTCGGTCTGCACTTAACACCACTCAATTTTTATGATCAATTGATCTTAGTCTGTATTTCAATTTTTTTTAAACTACAAGAGATGCATATTGTCTTTTATTATAAATTTTAAGGGTTGTCAGAAGTAATTTTTTTAAGCGGGCCTAATGATAATTTCATCAGTAATTATTCATTTTCCCACAGAATACTGGAACAGTCATAATTACGTATAAGACATCAGGCGTGACAAGCAGAAAGGAGACTAAGATAGTAACTGACTCCTCAATACAGAACTTATTTATGCATACTCATCCAAGATTGTAGACCATGATTACCTGTTGCAATATGAGCGGGATGCATAATTATGATTGTCGCACTTTTGGCACATCCAGTCTCCCTCGCGCCACTGTTTTGCCCTGATATAAAGTACTTAATCAAAACAGAGAATGGAATGATCAAGGCACAAATGAAGCACAATAAACTATTCCAAAGCTATCTTGTAAATAGAAAAATATTATACATGTTCAGTTAGTTTTAACAAATAAGAAGCATCAAACAACAAAAAAATAGTATGCACTGAAAACACAATTTCTCCAAATAGTGTGAATGTGTTTATGACCACAATTTCCAACCACTAGATTTTTTACCAGTTTCCAACCACTACGTTCACGACTGCCACCGCCACCCCAAACAGAGCCTAATCTAAATACCTTATAATAAAAGAAGGATTTGTTCAAATTAAAGTCACATTTTGGATTCATAGGTAAGAAATTCCTAATAGAACTATGGACTCTACATTACATACAAGTATGATCAGAAAAGTAAGTTGTTAAAGCAACATAAATTACCAAACATTTCCCAAAAGATTAATCAGGTTGTCGTCGTGTTTTGTACAAGGATATGTTGCAAAGCAATCCAAACCACTATAGGAAAAGTATAAACCATAGAAGTTTTGATGAGAAAAATTGCTAATTTCTAAAGCAGCTTAAAAATAGCAACAGTCCGCTATGATGGGGATCAACGAGATGGTAGAGTATGAGTTTTGGGCCCATTCAGGGTTGATTTATCACCTGCCATATTTGGTGTCGCCCGATGGATGATCCGGGTTCGCGGTTGCATCCGGATCGACATTTTGATATCTTTCATGTATTTGTTTATATTTTTAGTGTTTTATTTAGTTAGATCGAACAACCGTCATCAATCATAGTCATCCAAGATAGTAGTCCTAAATTGTGTTTTATTATAAATAAGAAGTGAGGGCAACCGTCATAAGGGATCGCAGATTTTGGAGTTTTCTACGCGAAATCCGGCGAACTTCTAGCGGTGCCAACTCGTAGGTAAGTTTCTTATGTTTACCATTCTTGACCACCCCCTTTTTCCCCACCCACAGCCCCAACCGACCATCCATAAGCTGGCGATGACTCATGAAGCACCATACTTCTATTGACTTAGAAGAGCGTCTGTACAGATATTCATTTTTGATCTCCATCTTTCACTCTCGTCTTTCAGTTCCATTCATTGATACAAGTTGTCAGTCAAAGAAGCTTTTTCTCTACGCCCTCTACTGTTGTCGTTTCAATGCTAGATGCTTAATATCATCAAGAGGGTATGGACTTGCTTTTTCTTCAATAACAACGGTAAAGTAAATCCACGACGGCCAAGCCTGTCAAGGGGACACAGACCCTCTTTTCATAAGATGGTTGTTGGAACCGAGAACTCGATTCACGGAGTTCGGACCCCAAGAAGGGTGTTGCTCGCTCTTACTTCTAACGAGCGAGAACTAACGATTGGGCACTCGGAACCGAGGGCACTTGCAAGGCAACCTTATCCCCCAAAACGGACCCTTGAGCAACAGCGAGGAGGTCCCGCCACAAACCCGAAAGATCCAAGGATCTTCCCCTCACAAACCAAGACTGAGATCGACACCTCAGAAAACCAGATAGCAGGAGAACTGTTGAGTGTAGTTGTTGGGGACGAAGAGAGGGTCTATCCACGGATTTAGGAGAGCGCGCTACCAGAAAGACTCTTCGCCTATCTGTAAAGCTACATTTCTCAAGACTCTTCATGTTGTTCCTCCTAACGGGGAGCCAAAACGCCCTCTTCGTCATGTAGCACAAAGGAATCCTCTGTGGAGTGAAAGCGAAGTGACAAAAAGGAAAATGAAAAAGTGAAAAAAGCCACCTATAAACTAGAGGCATGAAAGAACCCGACACAATCTCTTTCTTAATAGCATCCAAGATTCTTTAATCGCACTCGACAAAGGGCGATCCTTAATAGCCGCCTCAAGCAACTTTCGATTCAATCCGGTATTCCATAATAGCCTAAAGTGTGTAACGGTAGATGAAAACAAACACAGTGTGAATCTCAATGCCAATGACATATGAGGGCTTGGAGCGCCTTTGAAAGTAGTCTTTTAAATCTTTATCTATCGCCAAAAAAGATTTAAATGAAATATCGGAGCTTGAAACAGAGCCTACGAAGAGTATAAGAGTTATCTTTCTCTCTTGCTCGATGCTTTTCTCGGAATAGAATCCGCTGTTAGCAGAAAATCCATTGTCTTAGAACAAATTAATGTGGGAATACATGGGCTATCTTACTGCAGTGAATCCCGAGTATAAGAATGGTGGTGTACGTATGTATACTCTCAATGGGAATTTCAGAGTGGGCAATATCACTCTCTGGCACCCCCTCTTATTTTAATCCCCAGTGACTCCTTGGCTTTAGGTGCTGAGGTACTTACATCCATACAAGTGACAATGGTTCACAACCTGAGGGCTAAGTGAAAGTTTTCTAACGCAGTATTTGGAATGATATATAAGTTGAATATATGTGATATTTTTCGTGTCACACGTGATATGTCACGCATCTTATGTGGATCGTTTGTCTGCATATTGTATTAGGTCACTTGTATGGTAGTTGGTTTTAACCTAATAAAAACTTTTTCATTCCACCGCTTCGCTCGGCTTGGTATCAGAGCCACGAGACACTGATTCGGCCACTCCCTCTCCAGCGCCGTCGACGCTCGCTCCAGGGCCTCTCGCTTGATCAGCAAGCCTGCGTCATTCGCCAGTCTCTTCCCGCATCGTCTCCTCCGCTCCTCGCTTCCAGTGAGCCGCACGTTACGCATTTTTAGCAATAATCTTTTTACTCCATGTTTTTTATGATTATCATTTACTCCTTTTTATGGTTCTCTCTAGTTTTCCAGCTTAATATGTCTCTCGTTCTTTCGAGTTGTCTTGATTATTTCCTTTCAATCCCACATGGGGAGTTAGATTGATACCTGCTTTTGCTAATAACAAAAGGGGAGGTAATAAAAACGATTGGGAAATATCATACTTAGGGGGAGATCATATATTTAGTGGGCGAACATTTAAGGGGAGCTTAATTAATCTTATATCAATTATGCTAAAATGATTTTCATGTATGTGTCTGATCAATTTATTCAGGATTATTTTATGCACACCATAATGAAAACTTACCTTAACATTCTTTATTTCCAATCTTGAGAATTTGTTATTATACAAAGAGAGAGTTTGTTGGACACACCACTGGTTTGATAATAACAAATCTTTGTATGTATTTAATCAATATTTGGAAGTGTTTTCATGGTGTGCAGGTGCAGGAATCTCATAACATACAATCTTTGGAAGTCAAAGCAAGTATCAAGCTTAAATGATGAGTCGAGGACAACTTTGCAGCCTATCGCCGACGATAGCACTCGACGTACGACAACTTCCAGTCAGAGTCTTGCTGAATTTGGATGTTGCCTTAAATAGCTCAATAAAGATAATAGCATTGGCGATAGCCCCTACCGCCCAGTGATAGCCTTAATATCTTATTATGGCAACATTGCACCGTCAGGCGCCTTGAATGGAGAAGGAACGCGGACTTCAATTTCCTACTGCCCGACAATAAGACCTACCGCCCTACGATAGTCCTATTATAGCAACATCGCATTGTCAGACGGATTGAACTGTGATTGGAGCACAAAATTCAATTTTACTATCGCCCGACGATAGCTTGTTATCACACAACGTTAGTGCAAACCTAAATAACAAAAGCTCCGCTATTCTGGGGAGGGAAATTGACGCGGTACTCGTACTTCGACGCTACCGCCCGGCGATAACCTTTACCGCTGGCGATAGCTGCCACAGATCTATAAATACACATTTTTATCTCGGGATTTTCATTCCAGCATGCGTATTCTTCAAGGAAAGGACGTATCAGCCTCCTCCAGAGCCTGAGCCTCCTACATTCCCAAGCTTCAACGTATATCTATTCGAAGGAATATCGACGTGTAACGACGACAATCAAGTGAGGGCTCGAGTTCTACCACGACGATTACGAGCGGCTCTTCGACGTCTTTCTCCGACATCAGATTATAGGGAGTTTATCAACTAAAGTTCCATCAATCTTTATATTTTTGTTGTTGGATTTTTTATTTCTAAATCCTTGTAATATGTGGAATTCGCCTCGCGCGTGGTGACTAGATCGGTAAGTAGGACTGGGGCTGAAAATTCACCTCGTGTGTGGCGACTAGATCTAGGTATAGGTTTAGGGGGGCATGAGTCCAATCCGGGGTGGATTGGCTAGGGCCAACCGGTTCTTAAAGAGAAAAAACGATATAAAAAACGCCATGGTTTATTTATGATCACTTTGATCTTAGCGTCATCAAGACCAAACCTTTTGTATTATGAAAAAGATATTAATAAAGATGTTTGGTTTTTTCTTCTAAAAATTTAATTTCCGATGCGTTTAATCTCTTGAATGATTATCATATTTTATTTCTTGAAAAGGTGTTGTCGTGTGACCTTGAGGTCACGGGTTCGAGTCCTGGAAGCGGCCTTTTGCAAAAATGCAAGGTAAGGTTTGCCCACATTTCACCTTTGTGGTGGGACCCTTTCCCGGACACTCACTGCACTGGGATGCTTTGTGTGCCGGGCTGCCCCCCATTTCTTGAAAAGAAAATTAACACATTTTTATTAATCCTTATTCCCCCGCCCCTCCAAGGAAGCCTTGTGATCAACAGTTTTGAGATCATAAAGACTGTAATATTCCTCAATAAGGAAGAATTGTCATGATTTATAACTTCAGAAAGTACTTGATTGAAAGTAATCTAGCATCATGATAACATCCTTTCTATTTTGTACAGACCATTGATAGTGACCATTTTGACTACTATCAAAGTAGATATTTCCTCCAAATACTACCTTTTAAAACTACATCTCGTAGAAATTTCTTAGTTACTCAAAGATTTAGTTGAGGTAGTCGATTTTTCATAGCGATACCAATGGTACCATCAGCATCAAAGAATCTTGCAAACCAATTTGATTATCTAGTGTATAGGTCGATTTACAGAGATATCATGTACTTGGCAGATGCGATCCATGATGAATGTTGAATATGACCAATTAATCCAATTCATTAGTTTAATCATACCAACTTGATTATGCATCTCCCTAGCCCTAAAATATAGTAGCCGACCATCCCAAATCATCCGGAAACAGTTGTCCCTCCCAACATCTCACCTCCCAGCAATCAGCAAACCACCATCCCACCTACACCACACAATCCAGAGCCCTATCCCTTGGCTGGCCTGTATTCAAACAGCTCCCATTCACCCTACATCCCCGGCCACCCACATCCACCCTCCTAAAACCTAAACAGACTCCCCTACATCATCATCCACCAGAATCAGCTCACAAACCGCCATCCACCCTCTCCAAAATCCACCTACCAGCAGTCATCACCTCTCCGGATCTACACCGCCGCTCCTTCAATCATCTGATCTCTCTGCTCCTTTGCCCACGGCCCCCTGTGAGTCTTCAGTGTTTGGATTCATTTGTTTTCAACATTCGTGCATGGATAGTATTACTTATATTTTTATGGATCTCGGTCTTTGTTAGTGTGTTTATCTTTGTGACTAATCATGACTTGCAGGATCTATTCACTTGTGCATATTAACTTTTGGCCCTGCAATCAGAGAAAAGCCTAATTTGCCTACCTTTTAAAATTATTTACAATTGTTTGTGATAATTGTAAGTGTTTTATGTTCTCATATTATTTGTAAGTTGTTGTTAGATCATTGTCCGCATGCATATATCATCCTAAGGTCAGGCATAAAATTATTTCCCCAGCATTACACCTACCGTTGCATGTTTAGAGTCCACTCACACCAACCCTACCCTACATTAAGCTATTTTTCTAAACGACTCAATAATAGCAGTGGTCAACTACCTTTCTAAACCAATTTAAAATAGCAATAGACAAGTCAAACAAACTCCGAGATTATTATATTTTCAGATGAAGGCAAGGACAAAAGGTTTAATTGCTTCTGTTGTCTAACAATTAGACTACATACATCTGCAGGTGACAAATTCAATTAACTGAAAATTTTACGGTACTAATTAGGGCTTCCCTTTCTCCCCTTTTCCCTTTCCTTTTTCTGCCCTTCATAAATTTTATGTTAACATCCAAGCTATTTAGAATGATCTTATAGCTTCTTCAATGAAAGCTTAAGGGAGTTGAAGTTGACCAACCAAATGGAATAGAAAAGGTAGTGAACATGATTAGTTGAATAAGGTTGAGTTGGTGTTTAACCTTTTAAGGATGAATTCAAGGTATAGAGATTTTGATAGTGCACGAACCTCATGCAAATGTCTGGTCAATAGATAGATGAATTCGAACAATATCACTTCTTGAAAAGTTGTTTCAGTTCAGTTAAGCTATTAACTTGAGTAAATGATTAAATGTTTGTGGTTTTTAAGACCACGTTGGATCAGCTCATAGAAACAAATCAAATATTTTTATTAGTAGGTTACACTACTGTCTCTCTAAATATGAACCCATTTTAATACAAAAGAGGAAGCAAATAGCTCACTAAAACAGCCCTCAAGACTTGTCATCTCTCTAGAGATCACATAGGAAGGACAACCTTACAATTTGTTAGGGCGGCTTACAACCCAGGGACTAGAGTGGCACGTGGCATCCTGCAAGTAAAGCCATTTGTGCCAGCTTCTCAATAATAATGAAATTGAGGCATAACTACATCCATATGTGTGGGTGCAAGCACGAGGATGAAAAAAAACAGATGGCTCTCAAGCTATCATTATCCTAACATCTTGATTTTTTTTATTTCAGCACAACATCCAAATTTCCATACAAATTACTAACATTTTTTATTAATATTTTTTGTGTAAAATCACCTATAAATTTTAAGACTTAGCACTGCCCATTTACCTTGACAATATTCTAGCAGTTAAGTAGCTAAGAATTTATTGACAAAACAGCTTTTGATGATTTATACTAAGTTGTGCACTAAAAAAGAAAATGAAAGAGATTCAAATTGCTAGGATGAGAATGAATGTTAAACTTGTGATAAAGTGTTGGAGAAGAAACATTTTCATATGAATTTCTAAGATTAAAGGGGTATTCAAAATTAGGATCTTCAAATAAAGCTTGAGTCATAAAATTACGTGAGTGCAAAAAAAACTGTTTAAAAACTGTCTAAAAACTGTCTAAAAAAACTGTCTAAAAAACTGTCTAAACAAACTGTCTAGAAACTGCCTAAAAAAACCACTAAATCAGAACCATAGTAGTGCTGAATCAAAGATTGACCTTTAAGTTTTTATCTTACAAGTTGGGATGGTGGTCTTAATCGTAGATGCTCCTATTGAGGATAGAGTAGCGCAAGTGTAAAACGTGCGCAGTTTAATCATGTAAAAAAAAAGAGCAGATGGTACTTTTGATAGAAGTCATTTAGAAAAGCATAGGAAATAAACTTGGCTAACAGTGGTATAAAAATAATTACAAACATTAGAATAACAAGATTCAACATCAATAGAAATAAAGGGATAATAAAGATTCCTAAAGCCAACCTCCAATAGTTGGAATAGGCTAATGATGTCGTTAAAGATGATGAGGATTGGTGATGATGATTTCATTTGATTGGTGATGATGATTTAGACATTCCACCCAATTCAACTTCCAAATTTCATTCTACAAGCAAAAAGAGTGAAGAGCAACCAATGCATGGATCTCCTGATAATAGGCTCTGCAAGGGTCGTATTAAACAGTTATGCACAGATTCGATGACTGCAGCTTCAAGGGGAAATTGCAGCTTCATCTTCAACCACAACTCTTCTACATAGTCGAGCAGGAGCAAGCAGCCCTTCTATGATCGCCTTCAACAGTTGCTTGTAGTCTTTGACCTAAATTCACAGTTGTACCTACAATCCTTTATCATTGAGCAATGAGCTTCTACTTCCTTTCGAAGTCTCTTCTCCATCATCCCTTCCGTGACAATAGTCCTCCGTCAAAGGGTATCTTCTTATCCTAAGTACCATCTCTCTCCCACAAAAACAACAGTTAATATTCTTCCACATCATTGGATTTTATCTTGCATCGTGATTGGAGGTCGCAATATCACTCACAAAATGCACAACACTCCCTGGAAAAAATGGACTTTGGGCCAACAACACACAAGATGTAAAGATACTATCAGAGATTTTAGCCCTTCTCAAGGGAAACCATGTGGCTACCACAACGAATCCTGCTCACCGGCACCTCCTCAATCGGCCCCCAATGTTCGAGAACTCCCTCCTCACCATGGAGACAGATAACCCAACCAGGAGAGGGTCACATTTGCCATGGATGATTCTGTTTTGAATGTTGATCAAGTGAAAGACTCTAATAATTTTCATGAACCAAAGAAGACATGGAGTTTCGAAAAGAATACACTGGTGATAAAGAAAACCTTAAGAAACTAACATGTTAAAGATGGGTACTGTTACAGGTTTTGATGTCATCTGCGCAGCTTCTTAAAGCTTAAAAAAATTTATGCCATTAATAGCAAAAAGGCAATGATTCATTATTTGTGCAAAACTGCTATTTCTCGGTTGCCTCATCTTCTTGCCTTTCATACAGGACTTACCCACATAGAGACCACATTGAAGATGCACCTATATTCTTAACTAAAGGAATGCTAATTTTTTCGAAGGCTTGGAGAAGATGGAGATTGAATTGACTACTCCTAGAGGTGCAAGTCATATCACCATTTTATAGTGTAGTAGATAGGAATACTGATACAATTGGCAAAATATTTTAGTGAATCCTGCTCATATTTTGAACAAGTTACATCTACTCTCCAGTACCTTGTTCTCACTTTTTGCATAATGGTCCTCAAGGTAAGGTACAATAATTATTGTGGAGAAAATACTAGATGAAATAAAATTTGGGAATGAGCTTCTAAGTTCTAACATGTGTTGCTCCTCGTATTATTGTCAGCAATATTGTTGAGTGAGCTTCTCATACAAAGTTAGATTGGGCAGTCCGGTTGTCCTGCACACTTTTAAAATGATGATGTTTTTTTTTTAAATCTGTTGCAGTGCATCTTGATGCATTCATCATGTTAGTGAACAACCAATCCAAGATTGAGTAAAAAGTCAAAT
The DNA here is from genome assembly GCA_033032865.1 of Dactylorhiza incarnata. Taxonomy (NCBI): domain Eukaryota; kingdom Viridiplantae; phylum Streptophyta; class Magnoliopsida; order Asparagales; family Orchidaceae; genus Dactylorhiza; species Dactylorhiza incarnata. The sequence goes on along the minus strand of JAWHQI010000160.1, from coordinate 4,724,748 downwards.
CAAAGATTTTCAATTAGGATTAATTCATATTCATGTTAGATAAATCGTAAATAATTTAGTACTTTGCATTTATTTGTATTTTTCATGTTTTGCCTCTTTTGGCGTGTTCCTCAAACTGTGGTTTTTTTATAAATAGAGGCATTGGCCTTTTTCGACTCTTATTTTGGATACCGAATGAACCTGGTGTTTTGAGTTTTGCTTTCCTCCTACCGTAGATTCGTATCCATGAATCCAGTAACCTTTGGTGACTTTCGCTGCCCTTAGTGTGACCTGCTATTTATTGTTCCTTCAACGGCATCACGATTTTAGGAAAAACAACTGATATTCATGTCGAAAATAAGTTATGAATAAAAGTAAATGGATCTTCAATATTGACGAAAGTAAGATCTCAGATTGAACAAGTAATTCTAATTGCCTTTTCCCTCTCCTCCTCCCGCTGTGCATGAGTGTAGTCTTGCATGAACATTATTTTTTTTACGTATTTTTCCTCTCACAATTCATGGGCTTGTGTTGTGAACTGAGCACAGTTGCACAAGCAAGAATCCGGAGAATTAAATATCGTCAACTAATATGACCACCAAAAGGAATCATGCTTTAGAGTTTAGACTGAAGAAAAAGAAACAAATTATGGCATGCATGTAATACATGCTAACAAGATAAAAATGTGGTTTTAGAAGATCTAAGACATAACAAAAGCTCGATAAGTTATTATCACCCTTTTCCAAAAAGTGTGGGCATGGCTGGCAACTGAGTACCCACTTTTGACAAGTTTGTATAAGGAAAATTGGAGTATAATTCACGTGCTTGACCACCACTAGGTCCAGGTAGCTTCTCCCTATCCAGATAAATTTGCTGCGGCTCACTTACCTTGCATATCGAAGACAAACAGTAGATTCCAGTCATAAGTCATAGAAATGGCAATCAGAGCTCAATAGAGATATATTTACCAAAAGGGGGAGGCTTATATCTCCGGCATTTAACCTCTTTTTGTCCCAGTCATTAACAAACTCTTCTGACGCCAAGCGTTTTGTACCTGAAGCTGCAAAGAAGCACATGATAACATATTTATAGTTATGCAAGTTAAATGTGACTGTATATAAAACAATTATTAAGAAAAAATAAGAAGCTTTGAAGTACTTAAGATCTGGCAATCAGATCATTATTTATTCAATATATGTACACAATTACTGGATAATGTAGCAAGTGATTTGCAACCCAATCTCATGCCTGATGCAGGCCTAACTCTTCCATGGGTTGAAAAACAAGGCATATTTGAGATTGGACATTGTTGAAGTAATGTGTATACAGGCCGGGCGGTTACCCATGTGTAACCGCACGGTGTTGAATGGTAAAGCACCCTGGATAAAGGCATGGTGGTTACACAGGTTACCCTTGTGTAATCACTCAGTGTTGCTGGTCTATTGATGCTACCTGTTGTAGTCCGAGCAGTTATCAGTACTGTAACCGCCAGATGTATTTAGTACTACATCGTCTTTTGTGCATTCTCTCAACTCTTCTATTCTATATAAAGAGGGGTGTACCTGTGTAATAGATATATTTCTGGAGATATAATATTCATAAATTTATTTGAATTTTAGTTTTCTACATGGTATCAGAACCATCGGTCCTTGGCGCGGACTCTTCTTCGTAACCGCCCGACCACCTTTGTGCGGGCTCTCATGCTACCCACAGTATGTGCGGCTCTCCCTGCTGGAACTTCTCGTCTCTCTGATTGACCCATGTGTGGTCTCTCTGCGTAAGCCCGCCGCGGTGTTCGCGGTTTCTCCGATTGTGTGCTCATTGTGACCTCCGTGACCCCTTGGGCGGTCTCTTCGCTCGGGCCTATTGCGTCCTTGGTGTATCCTCTGCGGCTTCTTGCAGAGTCTTGTTATTTTTGTCGCGATCTCCATCTGGCGACCTTGTTTTGAGACTACCTTTATCCTCTCCTTGAGACCGACCTGACCAGCCGCTCCCCAACTGAGTCCGTCGTGCTCGCAGTGCTCGCAACCCCCCTCTTGTACCTGTGGATACCGCGGTGTTCGTTGATTCTTGTCTAAGATCATGCAACCTCTTCTCTTCTCCTGTTGCAGTTTCTTCTCTGAACGTCGGCCCATCCCTGTGTTCTCTTAGTGCGGCCTCTTGCTGGCACCACGCGGTCTCTCGCTGGCACCACGCGGTCTCCCTTCCGGAGTCTCGGCGGTTTCTCTTCGTGTCAAGGCAGTAGCCTTCTCGTCGGCCTCTCATGGGCACCCATGCGGCGGCCTCTTCCCTTGCTCTGACTTCTCTACCTGAAGTGCAGAATGAACTGAAGATTACTACTATTTTCCTTAATGAGAAGAAGAATTTTGTAGAGTGGGTGCATTCAGTGCGTCGTGCTCTTCAAACTAAAGGTCTGCTTCATCATGTTACCATGCTCCGCCTGCTGAGTCTACGGACCAGTGGCTCAGCGATGATGGTGTTGGAATCTTGTGATCTAGAAATAGTCAAAGGATTAATCTTACTACCAACGTAATACGAGCCTATATGGTCATACATAAGGACGTGAAAAAATTGGAAGTGATTGATTGTGTTGGTTTATGAAACCAAGTTCTAAATACGTATATTAGATATGCGGTATTAGAAACACACGCCCGCAGCACATACCCGTGTGAAGTGCGTGTGAATCCAAAATGGCGGGATAACTGTTGGCGGTAGTTCTGGAGCAAACTGTGCGACTTTTAAAGTCACACGCCCGCAGCACACGCTCGTGTGTCAAGGGCGTGTTGGCAGTTATGCGCCCCAGGCCCACGTGGAGACCGTTTTGCATGAACCGACGAAGCTTTTGGGACACACGCCCGAAACATACGGTCGTGTGAACCGACTTTTTGCGTACGGGTTCGTCCTTATAAATAGGTCAATTTATCCTGAAGAACTAAGGTCTGATTCGGAGTTCTTAATACCGTCAAGCCAAGAAGAAAACATCTCTGCAAAACAGAACTAACATTTCGTGGCAGAGAAAAGCGATTATCTTCAAGTCCCGAATTCGTTGGACAAATTGCGAGATGTTTCCGACGTTCGTGTGGATACCTCTAGAGACGCGAATATAATTCTGCGTTGAACTCAAAACGTCAGTCATTCTTCTCGAAACCCAACAGTGGTATTCTGCATTTCTTGAAATGTTGTGTTTCGCATAGATCCAGTCAAGGGTTTCATGTATTTTCGCTGTACATTTGATGTCCTTGAAACGCAACAGTGGTATCAGAGCAGGCTGCGAAATCTCTCATTCAGAAATTGTTTTCCACCCTTTCACAATGTGAATGTTGTAACTTTATGCTCTTGTTTAAATGGTTAAATGAGTGTTTGATTAAACGTTAATCACATGTATTATATTTAATTGGTTTAAGTAAGTGCATGATTAAATGTTAATAATCTATTTTGTTTAAACGGTTTAAACATGTGCACGATTAACTGCTAATGATATTTTCATGAAAAAATCCTTAAAAGAATATTAAGAGTTCGGATGTCTTCTGATGGATGACATTCTTCCTACCTTGATCGATGAAGTGTGGGTTTGCCAAAGCAAAGTGCATCAATATATCTTAGCGGGATGAGGTCGGATAATTGTGATATTCAGTTGTCGACATTAGGTCTAACTTAACTAGATGACCTCAAATGTTGAGTGCCTAGAGGCATAGGGTTTGTTGGAACATGCGTTCCGCATCTCTTGGTTTAAGAATAACAAATACCGTAATATATTTGATCTAGTCTTTTGTGTGTTTATAGTGTGCAGGTCATATAGGTACAAGCATACATTGAAAAAGGATAAATGCGTAATGAAGATGAAAGCTTTGAACATAGAGCTACCGCGGGGCGGTACCCTGGAGACTGAGGGACAACTGGCAAAATGATTTGAACGCAAGGACTGGCGGGAGCAAGGAGGCAAAACTGGAAAGTACCTAGCGCGGCGCGGCAGCTTAGCGCGGGGCGGTAGGTGTTGCCTAAAATGAAGATGTCTTATCTGTCGCGATCTGTGTGCCTACGATTGCCTTATAGGGTACCGCGCGGCGGTAGCGCTACCGCTGGCGGTAGCTTAATTAAACATCATATAAAAGCATGTTTCTTTCTTTATAGACACATGGACGAGTACTAGGGTTTCCAAGCCATTTTTGGAGCAAAGAGCCATCGTACATGGAGAAAGGAGGAGAGAACTTTCGTCCTCTCGAGAAAGGAAGAAGATCCTCGTAGAGCACGAACGAGAATGTGAATCTGAAGACGATCGAGCGCACAAGGAACGACAATCAAAAACGCCGACCGCTCACCGCCTCCGGAGACAATATTTGAGGGAGCAAACTTTGCTTTCTAGATCTATTGTTTAATCTTTGTATTCTCTTTTCTTCTATTTTGTTGTATCGTGTGCCGTGAGATATCATCCGGGGAGGAGTCCTTGAGAAATCGTCCGGGGAGGACGTCAGATTCCGGGGAGGAGTCCATGAGAAATCGTCCGGGGAGAGTGACTAGACCGGGGAGGTCTAGGGAGCGCTTGAAGACCTTCTGGGGAAGAAGGGAGAGAGTCAACAGGTCCTCGGGGGGAGGGACGATATAGAAACCCTAGGTTATATTATTCATCGCTTTCGATCTCCGGCATCATGGAGATCATAATTTTGTTACTGTAATCTTCACTTTAATCTTCTAATGAAATCGTGTTTACTTGTTTTGATGATTGTGTGCAACCTCTAGTTAAATCTGAAAGCGACTTTGTCTGAAATCATAATCTCGTAACACTGAAACGATCACCTGTGTGAATCGAACAAACTTAACACAAAAGAATACGGTCTCTGGGAGATACTGTCAGCGGTAACCCTACTGCACTAGTTTCCAGAGAACGTATTTCTCCGACATAAAATTATAAAAACTCGTATTACTGTTGCGAACCTTATTCACCCCCCCCCCCACTCTAAGGACGTCAGTAGATCCAACATGGTTGACATGTGCCATAAGATGGATGTGAATAATGGTTATTCACTAAGCATATAAGAGTTGTATGATGATGCAACTGACAAAAGTTATGTACCTACATCAAGCTTGTAGATTGCGTCCGACATATCGGCTGGCATGGCAGTTTTGGGGGGGAATCGACACGTTACCGCTGCAATTACACAATCTGGCGTTTTCCACGATTGCGGCCGACATGTCGGCCCAGTATTGCGGGTTATGGCAGATTATTGCGGCTGAAATTGCGTTACTAAGTAATATATTATTAATTATTTTATTTACATATTATAAGATAATATCTTAATTCTCTAGATCATATTTCTCGTTTACGCGCTTGACTCCTCCCATTCCGCCTGCGGCTTGCCCAAATTTCCGTCACTCGCGCTTTCTTCTCTCGTCTTCTTCCTGGCTCTCTGGCTCAGTGGTTCTGGTGATTCTCGCACCTGGGTTGTGTTCTTCTGGTTGTTTGGTGTTTGTCGTCGGCCATCTTCCATCTGCCGTCTTTTTCTCGGCACTGATTCTCGCCACATCTCCTCCTCTCCTCTCCTCTACGCTTTTGTGGCTCATCCCCTCGGCACTATGAGTTTGATCTTTATTTTTAAGTTATTATTTGTTAATTTTCTAGGGATAGTTAATGTTTCCTCATGCGGCCATGCCCTAGTCTGCCGCATCTTCCTATATTTCCTCTATTTCTCAGATCTCTCTTCCTCTATTTCCCTCTTCCTCCTTCTCGGCTGGCATTGTGGTTGTGTGGCATTGTTGGTGTGGCAAAGCCTTAAGGCAGTGGGTTGTGGTTGTGGCTGTGTGCATTGTTGGGGTGGCAACGCCTTATGGCAGTGGGTTGTGGTTGTGGCCGTCCTTATTCTCTATTCCTCTATTTCCCTCCTCTATTTCTCTGATCTCTCTTCCTCTATTTCCCTCTTCCTTCTTCTCGGCTGGCATTGTGGCATTATTGGTGTGCCAAACCCTTATGGCAATGGTCTGGCATTGTGGAATTATGGTTGTGGCCAGTCCAGCAGTCCTTATGGCAGTCGACGGGCATTCTGGAATTGTGATGTTGTATTACATGATTGAAAATGTAACATTTCTTATTTATTATAAATTAGTTAGACACTTGTTAGTAGTTTAATTTTCTTATATGAATTTTAGTTTACACTTAATTAGATAAATTAATTACCATTTAATTAATAAATGAAAAATATTAAAATATATATATATATATAATTATAATATTAGAATCCAACATTTTGAAATGTCCCAGATATATCCCGCAATCTAACATCCGACATAAAAAACCCAAACCGACATGAGTCGACATGAATCCGACATCCGACATCTGCAACGTTGACCTAAATAGCCACATTGTGGGTAATCAGTCAAAGCTGACTCATGATGAGGTGAAATACGGATCTTATCCCAGTAAAGAGTTGCTCGCTTAAACTCCCCGAATTAATATCGAGGGTTATTAATTTGAAGGAAATAGTGAGAGTATTTTAATAAAAGACTTTATTAAAATAAAATATATTTTGAAATATGGTACTAATATAAATTAGTATACTTTTGTAAAATATCCATGACAAGTAATGCACATCATACCTTGTCCCTGCGATTAGACATGAGAAGAATACACTTTATGGGACGAACTTCTTGGACTGGTACAGAAATTTGAGAATTGTCCTCAAATATGAGTGTAAGCTCTATGTCTTAGAGGAAGGTTCCTCCGAAGAGCCACTCAGATCTGCCTCTCGTGCAGATAAAGATGTTTACAAGAAGTATCAAGACGACTCCTTGGACGTCGAGTGCCTCAAGCTCGCAACCTTGAACTCTGAGCTTCGAAAGCAACATGAGATCAAGTGTGGTTATGAGATAGTCGAGCACCTCAAGAAAATATTTCATGGGGCAAGCTCGACATGAGAGGTACGACGTGTCAAGGGTGTTGTTTCAATGTAAGATGGGAGCTCGTGACCCAATGGGAACTCACGTACTCAAAATGATTTTGGGTATATTGAGAACCAATAAAGATTAGGTTTTCGGTTGGACCAAGAGTTGGTCACTAACTTAATCATGCAATCGTTGCCGGACAGTTATGAGCAATTTGTCTTGAATTGCAATATGAATGAAATTGACAAATCTCTACCTGAGCTCCTAGGCATGTTGAGAATTGTTGAAATCAATATGAAGAAGGTCAAGCCTACTAGCCACATACTGATGGAGCATAAAGATAAGGGCAAGACTAATGGATTTAAGAAGACTAAGATTGGATTTAAGTTTAATTTTAACTTTTATCCCAAGTCTTTTACACTGAAAAGGGAAGGACTGACTAAGGGAATTGTCACCATTGTGGAAAGGCAGAACACTGGAGGAGGAACTGTCATCTATACCTTGAAGATCTGAAAAAAGAAGAAAGGAAGTGAGAATTTCACTTCAGGTATATTTATTATATAAGTCAATATTTATACTTCTTCATCTTGGATATTGGATACCGGATGTGGATCTTACATTTATTTAAATGTGCAGAAACTGAGGAGAATGTTAGCTAATGACGAGGTGGACCTACGAGTTGGAAATGGAGCAAGAGTTGTTGTCATTGTTGTAGGGACTTATCATCTATATTTGCCAACTAGGCTTGTAATAAAGTTAGAGAACTGTTGTTACGTTCCTACGATTATGTTACGGGAAAACTAGGGAGAAGGGGATTAGGGAGAGAACTAGAGAGAAATTAGGGTTAGAGAGGAGGAGAGGAGGATACCTTACTATACTCATGCATGCCATCCAAAGAGGAAGCCCCGGGTATAAATATACCCGGGCCCAAGAGGGGCCGACCGACCCCTCCCGCGGGGCTGAACTGGTGTGGTTCATCCCCAAACCGCCTTATTCAGATAGTGGGGGCCCGTTGCCGCTTGTCATCGCCTTTCGCCGTCGAGCGTATGTATGACCGAAGAATTGCGTCATGTTCGGGGGCGTAACATTCCCCTCCCCATCAAGAACCAACTTGTCCCAAGGTCGTAGTCCGGGTAGAGTTCCCGGAACTCTAACAGATCCACCCAAGTATTGTGTGCCTCTGACACGTCCTTCCATTTGACAAGGAGCTTTGGGCGGTACTCGGTACCCCGCTGTTTCCATTTGAGCATCAAGATCTCCTCGGGTATCGATCGCAGCTCGCCCGATACTGTTGCTTCGGGAAGGAACGGGTTGACCTGAGTTGTGTTGCCTACCTTGGGTTTCAGTAAGGATACATGAAATGTCGGATGAATGCGTGACCCCTCAGGAAGAGCTAAAGTGTAGGCGACAGGACCCACACGGAGGACAATACGAAAGGGCCCATAGTAGCGAGGGGCCAATTTCTGGTTCGTCCTGCGGCCTACGGACACTTGCTGGTACGGTCGGAGTTTGAGGAAGACCTCATCTCCTACAGCGAACTCTCGTTCCTTGCGATGTTTGTCAGCTTGGGCCTTCATCCGGTCTTGTGCGGTACGAAGATTTTCACGTAAAGTGGCGATAGTGCGATCTCGGTCGCGGAGCGCCCGATCCATGACCGGCAAAGCTGTGTTGCCCGGTTCATAGCTGCTCAAGGACGGAGGAGGGCGGCCATAAACGACCTCGAACGGGGTCAGTTTGCTTGCGGAATGGTAGGAGGTGTTGTAGCAATATTCGGCCCAGTGTAGCCAACTGGTCCATGTCATAGGCTCATCCATCACAAGGCAGCGAAGGTATGTTTCCACACCACGATTGAGAACCTTTGTCTGGCCATCCGTCTGGGGGTGATTCGTCGTGTTGAAGCGCAGGCAAGTCACCTGTAATCGAAATAGTTCCCTCCAGAATTTGCCCACAAATGTCGGGTCCCAGTCGGAGATGATGGCGCGCGGGATGCCATGGAGTCGGACAACTTCGCGAACAAAGAGATCGGCGACGGACTCGCTGGTGTACGGGTGGCTCAAAGCCAAGAAATGTCCGTATTTGGAGAGCTTGTCGACCACGACCAAGATAACTGTCTTGCCCTGAGACTTGGGCAACCCATCGATGAAATCCATGGACACTGTCTACCAAATATGGTGGGGGATCTGCAGAGGTGTAAGTAGGCCGGCTGGAGAGGTCGTCTCGTACTTCTGGCGCTGGCATGTCTCACACTGCTGCACAAACTGTTGGATGTCACGCCGTAATCCTGTCCAAAACACATTTGCTCGTGCCCGTTGTAGGGTACGGAGTATGCCCGCATGTCCGTCGGTCGGGGAGGAGTGGAACTCGTGCATCATAACTGTCTTCCAAGCAGAATTTAGAGGAACGACCACTCGGTTCTGATAATAAAGTCTGTCGTTCAGCAGCTGGTAGCCCGGTGTAGTGGTCTCCCCCCGTCGGAGAGCATCTACGATGGCACGCAGTGCGGGATCCCGCATGATCTCCTCCTGAATATCATCTACTGAGTCGAGCAGGGGACCAGAAAGTTGGGAGAAAGAGCACGCCGGTAAGCGGAATAAGGCGTCAGCAACCACGTTCTCTTTGCCCTGCCTGTAAAGAAACTCATAATCGTATCCCAGCAGTTTCGTCACCCATTTCTGCTGAAGCGGGGAGGAGACCCGTTGTTCCAAGAAGTGCTTCAAGCTTTGATGGTCAGTACGAATTTTGAAATGTCGCCCCAACAGGTAAGGCCGCCACATAGTCACCGCATGAATGATTGTCAGCATCTCCTTCTCATACGTGGATAGCCCCAGAGTACGGGGAGCCAATGCCTGGCTGTAAAAGGCTAGTGGCCTGTTTTCTTGCATCAATACTGCACCTATGCCCACACCAGACGCGTCGGTTTCCAGCACAAATTCTTTGTTGAAATCAGGAAGCGCGAGAACCGGAGTGGTCGTCATGTCCCTCTTAAGGGCCTGGAATGCCGCTTCCGCCTCATCGGGCCAATTGAAGTCGTCCTTCTGTAATAATTGAGTCAGCGATCGAGCGATCTAGCTGTAATCCTTGACAAATCGCCTGTAATATCCGGTAAGGCCCAGGAAGCCCTGTAATGCTCGGACGGTGTGAGGACGAGGCCATGATAACATGTTATCGATCTTCTTGGGATCGGCTTTGACTCCGCTAACGGAGACCAAATGTCCCAGGTACTCCACCTCTTCCTACCCGAACGAACACTTAGACTGCTTGGCGTAGAACTGATGTTGGCGGAGGATGGTGAAAACGTGCTCGACATGGGTCAAGTGCTCCTCCCAACGGGTACTATAGATGAGGATATCATTAAAAAAAATCAGTACTGAACGGTGGAGCAGAGGGCAAAATATCTCATTCATTATGGCTTCGAACGTGGACGGGGCGTTGGTGAGCCCGAATGGCATCACCAGGACGACTTCAATTGTGAGCCCGAATGGCGTAGAGATGAAGTTGTGAGTACTCTCGTTGTCCACAAAAATTGTCACTTTCTCCTGAATAATATTCCCCGCCATCCGCATGGTGAGGGGAGCGTTGCTTCCTGCCATCACCTGTATGGACACCCCGAACTCGGTCAAATCCAAGTCCCCAACCCACTCTGACTCAGGGGAAAGCTCATCTCCCATATCCTCCACATCTTCATGAAGCATAAAAACCTGTATCTTTTGGCATTTGTGCCCGGGTGTGAATTTGTCGTCACAGTTGAAGGATAGCCCTTTTTCTTTCCTCGCCTGCATCTCGGCCCATGACAATCGTGTGACTGTCGGCTTGCCGGCCTCCGGCGGCTCCCTACTGACGGTCGCCGGGGTAGCCGTGGGTCTCCCCATGGTACAACCTCGTGGCCTATTGAAGCGCTCCTCTTGAATGCGGGCCAAGCTAATGGCATGGTTTAGACTGCAGGTTATATAGGCGTGAACCTCACGACGCAAGTGATCCTTCAGTCCCGATACAAAGCAACTGAGCAACGTCTTCTCCTCCCAGTATACTCGAGTCGGCAATTTTTCGAACTCCGTCCGATACTCCATCACTTTTCCCTTCTGACGCAACTTCTGCAGAAGGCCCTCAACATCCTTGTACTCCAGGGGTCCAAATCGGGAGGTGAAGCCCTCCACAAACTCAGCCCAGAGAACAAAGTCCCTGCCCCTTAGGAACCACTGCGTCCACTGAAATGCATGGTCCTCTAGGTGGAACGATGCAAGTTGCACCCATTTGCCCTCCGGAACCTCTTGGTAACTGAAAAAAAGTTCGGTCTTCTGCACCCACTCTAAGACGTCCCCTCCGTTGAACTTTGGAAAATTCATGCGTGTCAATTTCGGAGGCATGTACGCTCGCGGAGCGGCTTGCCCTTGCCAACCTGGACCTTGCCCATTCCAAGCCGGTCGTCTCGGCTCTATAGGGAAGATGTTTGCACCCGGGTATCCAGGATGTGGCTGGCCGGCCCAAGGAGCGCCGCCTCCATAGCCTCCCGGAGGGACGACGCCACGCGGCTGGTGTAGAAGACCCCCCGCTCCTCCTGCCGACACGCCTGGAGACCGCCCGATTCCTCCCTGCTCGCTACCGGGTCGTCCCTACGGTGGATGTCCCGTGCCGTAGTCGATCTTCCCATCTGGGCGGGACCGGCTCCTGGAGACGCCATGCGGAAGCCCCAGCCCGCAGCCACGCCACCGCCTGCGACGCCTCCTGACCCGCTGGAACCCGCACATGCGCGCATCGGCTCGGCCGATCCGGCCGCGTCTCCCATTTGCTGCGACGCATACGTATCGGTCGCTGGTTGTTGCGATCCGCCGGACTCGTCGTGCGTCGTCGCCTTTCCTTTCAGATTTTGCGCTAACAAGGCCTTAAGTTCTTCCATGCGGGTGTCGATCCGCTCTTCCAGCCTTTGTGTGGACGCCCTCATCTCTTCCTCGATGGAGGCAACCGAACCCGTCAACCCGACGTAGTTTTCCTCTAGGGTTTCCAATCGGTTGATCTCCTCTTGCGAGTGGGTGTTCACCATGGCCGAAGGACGAATGCTCTGATACCTAATGTTACCGGAAAACTAGGGAGAAGGGGATAGGGAGAGAACTAGAGAGAAATTAGGGTTAGAGAGGAGGAGAGGAGGATACCTTACTATACTCATGCATGCCATCCAAAGAGAGAGCCCCGGGTATAAATATACCCAGGCCCAAGAGGGGCCGGCCAGCCCCTCCCGCGGGGCTGAACCGGTGTGGTTCAGCCCCAAACGGCCTTATTCAGATAGTGGGGGCTGAACCAGATGGTTCAGCCCCGTTGCTGCTTGCATCGCCTTTCGCCGTCGAGCGTATGTATGACCAAAGAATTGCATCATGTTCGGGGGCGTAACAGATTACTAGAAACATTGTAACTATTACTTGTTTAGATATGAAAGAATTTTCGTTAATTATTAAGAACAATTGTTGTTCTATATATTTGAATGATATTTGTTTTGGAATTGCATAAATGTTTATTTATCTTTATGTTTTGAACTTAGACCAGCTCATCTATAACATTAATGATACCAAAAGATTAAAAACAAATGACTCTAATCATACATATCTCTGACATTGTCGTTTGAGTCATATAAATGAGAAACACATTTTCAAACTTCATAGAGATGGACTATTGGACTTGTTTGATTATAAATTATTTGAGAGATGTGAATCTTGTTTGTTAAGCAAGATGACTAAAGCCCCTTTCACTGGGCATGCTGAGAGGTCATATGATCTTTTGGGTGTAATACATAGTGATGTATGTGAACCCATGAGTTATATGGTTAGCAGTGAGTTTTACTACTTCATTACATTTACTGATAATTTTAGTAAATATGTATTTGTGTATCTTATAAAGTACATATCTGAATCCTTTGAAAAGTTCAAGGAGTGCAAGAATGAAGTACAAAACTCACTAGTAAAAATAGTTAAAGCACTCTGATCTGATTGAGGTGGAGAATACTCAAGTCAAAAATTTCAAGACTATCTTAGAGAGTGTGGTATTGTATCACAGCTCACTCCACCTAGGACACCGCAACATAATGGTGTTTCTGAGGAGAAATCGTACTTTGTTGGACATGGTGTCATCTATGACGAGTCATAAATGCTTTGTCTATTTTCTTTTGGGGATATGCTCTGGAGACAGTTGTTTTAATAATAAATTGTGTTCCTACTAAAATGGTTCAAAAGATATCATATGAGATATGGGCTGGGAAAAACCTAGTATGTCTTTCATAAAAATTTGAGAATGTGAGGCATACGTACGACGTCAAATATCTGACAATCTTGAGGATAAATCTGATAAATGTTATCTTATGAGGTATCCTAAGAAAACTAAATGATATAATTTCTATAAACACTCCGAGGACAAAGTGTTTGTCGCAAAAACTAGTATTTTTCTGGAATTCATATCTAGAAAAACAACTAAGATAAAATTTGAAGAAGTTCAAGAACCACAAATGATAAATGAACATGACTACAAATTGTTGTAGCTAGAGAGTCTGCTCAAGAAACACAAATCATACGTAGATTTGGTAGACCACGATTTGAGTCTGAGGGATATGAATTTCTCATGACTCAAATTGGTAATGTGTTGCTAATATATCATGATGATGAGCCAGAAACCTATCAAGATACTATAAGTGGATTGGACTCCGAGAAGTGGCTTGAGGCCATAAAATCTGAAATGAACTTCATGTATATAAACCAGGTTTGGACCTTGGTGGAACCACCCGAATGGTTACGACTCAGAGAATGCAAATGGGTTTTCAAAAAGAGGACCGACATAGACGGGAATGTACAGACATTCAAAGGGTGATTTGTGGCTAAAGGTTACAAGCAAATTTATGGCATTCACTATAATGAGACATTTTCCCCAGTTGTTATGGAAGTCCATCAGAATTCGGATTGTTATTGTTGTGTACTATGATTATCAGGTCTGGCAAATGATGTTAAAACGACATTCTTTAATGGAAACCTCCTTGAGGATGTGTACATGACACAGCCAGAGGGTTTTGTATCTTCACATGAAGCCACTAAAATATGTAAGTTGCAGAGATCCATTTATGGATTGAAACAAGTTTCCCGAAGTTGGAATCTTCATTTTGATGAGAAAATCGAAGAGTTTGATTTCATCAAGAATGAAGATGAGCTGTGTTTACAAGAAGACTAGCAGGAGCGCAGTTGTATTCCTAATATTGTATGTATATGACATACTATTGATTGAGAATGACATTCCAACCCTACAAGTTGTTAAGAACAGGCTAGAGAACTGCTTTTCTATGAAAGATATGAGTGAATCGACAACTTATATAATTGGTATTAAGATCTATAAAGATAGATCGAAGATGTTGTGCGGGTTGTCCCAAAGTACATACATTGACAATGTGTTGAAACGGTTCAACATGTTTGAGTCTAAGAAGGGGTACTTGCCCATGTCTCATGGTGTGAGTCTTTCTAAGACACGGTGTCCTAAATCTAAGGTAGAGAAGGACAACATGAGTTTGATTTCATATGCATCGGCAGTTGGATTAATCATGTATGCAATGTTATGTATTCGTCCTGATGTCTCATTTGCGTTGAGCATGACTAGCAGATACCAGTCGGATCCAGGTGATGGTCACTGGACGGCAGTCAAGAATATCCTGAAGTACTTGAGAAAGATTAAAGTTGTATTCTTGGTATATGGTGGTGAGGAAGAGCTCATTGTAAAGGGTTACACGAATGTTAGCTTCCAAACTGATAGAGATGACTCCAAGTCTAAGTCAGGTTTTGTGTTTGCCTTAATGGAGGTGTTATAAGCTAGAAAAGTTCGAAGCAAGAGACAGTAGTCGATTCTACAACAAATGTCGAGTATATTGCAGATTCTGAGGCGGCGAAAGAGGTTGTATGGTTTAGGAAATTCATCGACGAGTTAGATTAGTTCCTAACATTATTGATCTGGTAGATCCATACTGTGACAATAATTATGCAATTGCCCAAGCTAAGGAACCTAAATCTCATCAGCGCTCTAAAAACATACTTAAGCGATTTCATCTTATTCGAGAGACTGTCGATCGAGGTGATGTGAATATATGCAAGGTACCGACAGATGACAAAATAGCAGATTCGCTGACAAAGACATTTTATCAGAGAAAGCATTATGATCATACTAGATCACTTGGTATTAGATGCATGAATGATCAATTCTAGTGGGAGGCTCGTGGGTCTGACTTTGTCGGTTTTGAGTTCATGTGATGACTTGTATGATTTCATTTATATTTCAAGTCATGTCTTTTGTTGTGTTTATTCATTTCTATAGATATAGAATAATTGAATATAATAAATGTCCATAAAGTGATTGTTTCGTAGGAATTCAAGTACGTGACTTGAATGAAAGATTCTACATATAAATGAAACATCATTCTTAAATAATCTCTGGTCGAGGTATCATTATAGAAATTGGGTAATGATGATGCACTAGAGACTAGTGTGTGGGATTGACTGATGACCGAGTTTCATAGGTCATGATATTGGATATCAAGTCATCACACAGGTACTTGTTAGAGAACAAGTTGTACTGGACAAACCCACTTATGAGTTTACATTGTGGATTGTTATATACGTGTCGCAAGTAGTTCAAATAGAGACAATGGTGTATGTTGTTATTTGACTTGAAGTCAATGCATTCATTGTGTGAGGAGGAACATACTTTGATGCAATCTAACATCTTCACTTGAGAAAGGTTGATCATATGGGTAGTTATTTGGTGTGTTTCAAATCATGCGGATGGTTGCGAGTATTGTAAATAAAATTTGTCCTTATATATAACATAAGTAATATTCATAGGCCCCTTGATGGAGTAAGGTTATGAAATGCATGGTCATACAAAATTGAGTTAATTTGTTGAGCTCGTTTGTTTCATATAATCTACTCGGAGATCAGGAAAGACCGATTGAATGATTAAGAGTGTCAGAGTCCACGCATCGAGTTCAGTATGGATGTTAGGAACAAAGATGTTAGATCGTTAGGCGCCCTTAGAGGGGGTGAATAAAGGATTTAAAAAAATTCTTTCTAATCAATTATCTCTTATGAAAATATTAAATCAATTCATAACAAAGTTCAAAAATCAAATCTTCATAAACAAAAACGGACACAAGATTTTATTTCACTAGAAATGATTGCAAGATGTTGATTTTTATGAAGCTAGGAATCAAGGCGATATGTCGAAAATCATTTTTGGTTTTCAATACTGACTCTCCCTAGAACCGGTTGGCTTTAACGTATCTCACCCTAGATAGGCCTCGAGCCGCTCCCTAGACCTAATCTCAGTCTAGTCGCCTACCCACAAGACGAATTCCTCGTTAAGTCGCGCACGGGCCTAGTCACCACCAACACAGGTGAATTCCTCTACACTAAAATCAAATAGTTACCAAAATAAAAGAAGAGATTACAACAAGAGAAGGAAAATTTCTGGAAAAAAAAACTCCCAATTGAAAAATAAACTATGTGAGCTACTGTTGGCGGTAGGACTTACCGCCCCACGGTATTCGTAAGGAAACGAATTTCCCACTCCAGTCAGCCTAAAATTGTAGCCTCGTTCTGTATTTTCGGCAATAGTTATCGCACCTCGATAGAGTTGACGCGCCGCATTAGTATGATATTTTATCCCGCCATATTTTGATCTTATGGTTCATTTGGCTCCTCAATCAGCCTGATGATTGTCGGGGTTGCCTTCGAGGTGCAGTCGTGCGATGGCGTTATCTTCTCGTGGCAATTGTTTACAAGAATGACTTTCCGCCAAGTCTTCGTTCAAATGTCTCTTGTCAGCTATCACATACAAACGACTATTACCGTCAGCGGTATCGCTTTCCTTCGCGCGATAGTGTTCAATTCAGAACACAACCTCCTTAGATCGTCCTCATCGATCTTTCTTGTAGAGACTGATATTATACATGTTTGACATGCACACTATAAACACAAACAAAGTAGATCAAAATATATATTGGGATTTGTTATTCTCAAACTAAGAGATGCGCAATGCATGTTCCAACAAAAGAGACTAGAATACACAGTGGGCACTAAAAAGTTATTCATAGAGTTACCAACTCTTGTATTACCTGGGTAGCAATGATGAATTTCTAGATGTCGTTCATCGTTTGTGAAATGATGGTTGATATATTCTAGATCAAGTGGGAGATTATTGGAATCTTGTAATCTAGAAGTAACCAAGAGATTAATTTTACTGCAAATGTAATACGAGCATATAGGATCGCGCATAAGGACGTGTGGAAATTAAAAGTGATTGATTGTGCTGGTTTATGAAACCAATTTCTAAATACATATATTTGATATACAATATGCGGTATTAGAAACACACGCCCGGAGCACACGCTCATATGATAAGGGCGTGTGAATCCAAAATGGCGGGATAATGGTTGGCGGCAGTTCTGGGGCAAACGGCCCGACTTTTGAAGTCACACGCCCGCAGCACTTGCCCGTGTGCCAAGGGAGTGTGGGCAGTTATGCACCCCAGACCTACGTGGAGATGGTTTTGCACGAACCGGAGCGACTTTTGGGACACGCCCGAAACACACGACCGTGTGCCAAGGGCGCATGAACCAAATTTTTGCGTACGGGTTTGCGCTTATAAATATGTCAATTTATCCTGCAGAACTAAGGACTGATTTGGAGTTCTTAACACCATAAAGCCCAGAAGAACACATCTCTAAAAAAGGAACTAGCATTTTATGGCAGAGAGAAGCAATCATCTTCTATCCCTGAGTTCATTGGACGGACTGAGAGGTGTTTCCGACATTCGTGTGGATACCTCTAGAGACATGGATACCATTTTGCGTCAGCCATTCTTCTCAAAATCTAATTTCGACGCAGGTATAATACTAGTTTCTTGATTTGTTGTGTTATGCATGAATCCTGATTATGGTTTCCTGTATTTCCGCGGGGCATTTGATGCCCTTGAAACCCAACAGATGGTTGTGTTGAGTCTTGGCTTCTCAACTCTATGAAGACAGAGCCATACTGTGTGTCCATGTATCACGAGATTGCACACGCCATGTGGGTCGAACTTCAGTCCCTTTACTTTGGGCAGGACATTCTTCAACATTTCTATGATAAATTTACCGAGCTTCGGGTCGTTGCTCCTTGTGTGACCGGTAACCTGACCTCCTTTGTCGTCACACCCAAGACTCGTTAAGGCGTGGCTTCAACATTAGCCCCCCTCCTTGCATTTCACTGTCCAACGGGCGCAGAAGGATGTCGTGGGGATCACTCTCATGATGGTGCGGTTACCTCCCCAACTGCACAGTGTCAGTGCAACCATCATGTCATCCCCCACTGTTCTGTCTCTCTGATATGTGCTCCATGATACTCGAAGTCACCTCGCCGCCCGAAGGTATGATGCCTCCTTCTCCAGCCCTTATGCAGCACTTTCCAGTCATGCGCCCTCCTCCTAGGACTCAGAGAGGTTGACCTGCCTCCCGCGGTGGTGGCCGTGATAATCGCAATCGCCAGTCTCGGTCGATCAGTCACCTTTGTACTTACTGTGGCCGCACGAACCATATCGAGGCCACCCACTTCAAGAAACATGGATTTCCACCGCCGTCATTGAATGTGCCACCTCATGCTACTCCTGCGATGACGGCTCCTTCTACCTCCCATTCCGGCGTTGATGTCTTGTGTAAGGAACTTCAACATCTTCGAGGGATGTTTACTTGGGATTATGGCTCTGTCGCTTCTACCTCCAATAAAGGTATCCCCTGTTTTTCCCACAGTCCGATGTGGATAGTGGACTCAGGAGATACCAACCACATTTCCCCACATTAACCTTCTCGGTATTCCGATACCTCATCTCCGAAGTTTATCACGATAGCCAATGGAGATACCACCCCGGTTTGCAGTTCTGGAGATGTCTCTCACTCCATCTCTCCTTCTTCATCATGTCCTTCATGCTTCTGCCTCTCAGTTTAATATTCTCTCTGTTAGCCGGTTAACTCAGGACCTTGATTGCTCGCTCAAGTTTTCTCCATCTTATTTTGTGATGCAGGATTGACGGACTCAAAATATCATTGGTAGGGGCGACTCTGTAATGGGTTGTACACTCTGGATCTTCCACCCCCGGTTCTCTCCTCCGTCACCTCCACTGACTGGCACTGGCATTTGGACATGCTCCTCTGCTTATTCTCAAACGGGTTCTTTCAAATATTTCTTTTTCTGATTTTCAATGTGAATCTTGTATTTACAGGAAACATCGCTCTACTTTTTCTACTCACTGTACTCGGAGTACTGCTCCTTTTGATTTAGTGCATTTAGTTATTTGTTACCTTTGTTGATCATTCTCGAATGGCGTGGTTGTATATGATGCGTGATCGCTCTAAGTTGTTGCGGATCTTTCACTCGTTTATTGCTGAAACTAAACCACAGTTCTCACGCTCCCTTAAAATTCTTCGAACTGATAATACTTGCGAATATACCAGTCACTGCTTTCAGGACACCTATAACACCTTTGGCATAATCCACCAAATCTCTTGTCCCTATACGCCGCAACAGAACGGTGTGGTCGAGCGGAAGAATCGTCACCTACTCGAGGTTGTCAGGTCTCTTATGTTCCAAATGCAGGTTTCTACAGTCTATTGCATTTTGCAGTGTCTACTGTCTGTTACCTCATTAATCGTTTGTCCTCTTCAATCTTGACGTTTTCCACACTGTTTTCCATCCTATTTCCCAGCATATATTCCTTTACTCTGACACCTCGTGTCTTCGCCTGTGTGACATAGGACGGTCCTATATGATGGGGATATAATGGGTGATCACTACATGGAACAACATACAAATCCGACAACTCATACTTGCAATAATAATGATTTATAAAATGCAAACAAAACCCACAATAGAAGAAATAGTTCAAAATTAGGAAAGTGCGTGTAGTAGTATTAATGAGAGAGTACACTAATTTTAAGCAACAAGTAAATGAAAACCAACACTAGCCACAAGTGGTGTGGAAACAAAACTTACAAAGAGATATAATGCAAAGTAGGAAAACAATCACTAATTCAACATGAAATAAAAGACAACCAATTTGAAGACTCACATAATACTGACAGTGAGGGCTACAAATGCCGTTGGAGGGCTGTTCGGGGCATATTTCAGCACTCAGCTGCTGTGTGTGGCTGTCCAAAAACTGGGGCAGCAACTCTGGACTGTGCAGGGAGGCAGTTTTGGCGACGAGCTACAGTTGTCGAGGCTGGGACAGCTGCTGGAAGGGGCAGAGAATTGAACGTAGCAACCAGGAATTTTCTCCAGCAAGGATGGCCTAATGGGAGGTGGTTCCATGTGGGGGAGAGGGCTGGATTAGTAGGAGAGGCGGACTAGAGGAGAGGGAGGCTTGCTGAATGGGAAAATGGGACAATGGGGAAGGTGGTTCCACGATGGTGATGGAGGGTGGGGGCGGTTAAGATTTTGGATTTCTGGACAATGGGAAGACGTGGGATGGAAGTTGGGGCTCATTTGGAGATGTCGGAGTGGCTCCACGTGGGGGCTGTAGAGGGGTTAGTGAGGAGAGTGGGGAAATGAGAGGTGGGGAGGAAATGTAGGAGATAATGAGCCCCTTTATTTTAGGAGAGTGGGGAGTTACGAAGTAGTGGGGTTAGTGGATGGTGGTTATGGTAGCTATAGAGTAGTGGGGTGGTGGTTGGCCGGAGGTGGGCGCTGGAGGCGGACGGAGTTGGCTGCCGGAGAGGAGGCCGGTGGTGGTGGTGGTGATGACCGGAGGTGTTTTCCAGCGATCGCCGGAAAACTGAAAATGGAGGAAACTTGATGGAGATGGAGGTCGTGATAGTGGGAGGCCGGAAAAGTCTTCCGGTGATCGCCTGAGATGAATTTAAGGGGCCGTTTTGGGGGAGGACTGAAATGGAGTTGGAGGGGGGTCGCCAATGAGGGATGGGAGGGGGACCAAGGCTCTTCGCCAAGCAGGGATGTGAGGGGAACCAAGGCTTCACTCCCGGCTCGGTTTCAACACCGAAATGACAAAAGATTAGGCTTCTATGCTCCAATCTTCAATGCCCAAAATGAGAGCCCTCACCCTCAATATATAGACTCTAGGGGGGCAACAGACGACTATGATCGGCACCGAAATGACCAAAGATTAGGCTTCTATGCTCCAATCTTCAATGCCCAAAATCAGAGCTCTCACCCTCAATATATAGACTCTAGGGGGCAACGAACGGCTATAATTGGACGATCATTGCGACTCAAAAACAAGTAAAAATATAACTCGAAATGAAAAATGAAAAGAACAACTAATGCTCGGATCATCGATCCATATAAGATGAATGGTTCTGATCATCGCGTAAGTCGATAAGTGTGTCGCGATCCCCATGAATCCCCCCCCCCCCGCCTTGAAAGCATTCATCTCCATGAATGAAGATGGGAGTGCTCTCGTCTGAAGGCGAGGAGAAACCCTGCAGCTCTAAACAGGTAGGTTGCTGAAGCTGATGTTGACGGTGGAACCGAGGATGGTACTGCTGAAGCTGACGATGGTAATGTAACTGGTGTTGCCGCTGAAGGAGATGTTGTCGAAGATGTCAGAGTCGTAGTGGACATCAATGCGCAAGAAGGTATTGTTGATGTCGTCGCCATCGAGCACTGTAAGGTACTGTTGTGGAAGAAGTCGAGCTGACGGTGGAACCGAGGATGGTACTGCTGAAGCTGACGATGGTAATGTAACTGGTGTTGCCGCTGAAGGAGATGTTGTCGAAGATGTCAGAGTCAGAGTAGTGGACATCAATGTGCAAGAAGGTGTTGTTGATGTCGTCGCCATTGAACACTGTAAGGTACTGTTGTGGAAGAAGTCGAGGTGATGTCTGTGTCGGAGAATGTCGTACTGTTGTGGAAGAAGCCGAGGTGATGCCTGTGCCGGAGAATGTCGTACTACTGTGGAAGAAGTCGCATGATCAATCGGTCCAGAGGACTCGGGTGTGACGGAAGCTGAGTGGTAGACGAAGGTTGTAGCTAAGGTGCTGAAATGAAAGGGGAAATCGGGGACAAATGGGAATGTGGTGGACGACAATGGAGGCTGATAAGCTATGGCGGTAGAGGGTGAAGGGAACATGGAATCATGTGGCTCAAAGAATGGTGTCAAATCTTCCACGTTGAATACATGTGAAATTCTCATACTCTGCGGGATATCCAGTTCATAAGCATTTGTTCCAATTCTCTTTAGCACAGTGTAAGGACTCATTCACTTAGCATTTAATTTTCGAGTCAGCACATATACATATCAACACTTGTTCTCTTGTTTGAAGCTTTGCAATCTCCTGTGATTATCAACATAAGATTAATAAATAATTTTATTGCAAGTACTCATACGTCGGACAGACTCATGCATGTTACACAATGACAATGAATGATGGTCGATAAACATAACAGAACTCATATGTAGAGACTCTACATCCCTGCAGGTTTCATACTAGAGGGGCACATGATCAGGGGGTTTAGTAGGTGGGGGTGGGAGGGGGGGTAAAAAAATTCCTCGCGGGTGCGATGATCATTTAAATAAACACCTGAAATGTCAGTACCAATAATGATGGAATCAAACCCAAGACCATCGAGAGCACTCTCACCCTCGCCTATCTCAAAGATAGTGGACACATCCCTAAAGAGTGGTGGTTTATCTGGAGGCTCTCTAGGTGGAGTGTAGAAATACTCGTCGTGTGTGGGATAAGCATCCCGAAGACTATGTAAGACTTTGGCACTAGGATGCCACTCTAGAATGCCTCCATAAAGTGATTACTCATCCGGTGGCTCACTGGGAGGGGTATAATGAAATTCGGCGCAAATGCGACGTGTACCAATATAGGTTCTTGAAATATCTGGAGGGGCCTTAACTGTAAGTAGGGTCATCGTAAAGTACGCAACACTAGGTTCGAGAATTTCATTAATGGGGTGACTCAGAGATATGACTAAGAGAGGTGTTAAGACTTTTGTGCTAAAAAGGGATCGCTCATTGGAACCTCATTCTCACAAGGGCGGTGGTGGTTCAACAGGAGGCTCAATAGGGGGTTTCCAAAGAACCAGTTAACATTGTAATGGTCCTCCAAATGCAAACCATCAAAGGGGTAGTGTTCCCAAAGATGGGTGAGAGGGTCATCACGAGATCAACACCGTGCTCTTGGATCCCGGTCGTGATGTGGCTTGTGACGACCTCGGTAGAAGAGTGGGAAAAGTTCATACTCAATAGTGGGTCAATAGATATAACACCGAGGACTGGCTCTCTAGCCGAAAGGGACACTAGCTCTAAGTGAGGTGTGAGGGATGGATATACCATCACAGTATCATTGGTCCGCTCGTCCTCGCTCTCGTGACTATGGTCACTATTCATACTAGTGTCGCTCTCCACCTGTATCATATGATCAGGATCAGACTCGACTCCATAATCAAGTAGGCATTGAGTCTCGTCAAGAGGAGATGAATCAAAATCAAGTGTCGGGTCTCTCATGTCAGTGGGAGCACTACTAGACGCATCAGTGGCTTAACCTAAATCCTTGAGTTTTTTTTACAGATTCTCTTGATGTGATCAAAATGAACATCCAAGCGATCAAATTGATCACGAACCCATCGTTGAAATTCGGCTACCGACATATCCGTTTTCGAAACACTAGGAAGGCCACCACACGTGATGTTACTTGATGGTGGTGACCTCTATAGGGTTTTTAATATTCCTCAAGGTAATTACCTCTAGAAGAATCAAAGCGTGGAAAAGGGTTAGCACGATTTCTATGAGTGACGGGTCGGAGACGAGGATAATCATGATAGTATGAGGATCCTCCCGAGGGAACTCTATGTGCTTGATCAGTGGTGGAATCTGGGTCCTCAAATAGAGGATTAACGAAATTGGTGGACTTGTGTTCATCAAATAGAGGATTATAGTAGCAATTGCTACTATGATATGACATGGTGAAACATATAGGTTCTAGTCCCGCGTATTCTAAACTAAGTCCGGACCTACCTCTGATACCAATCCGACGCAGGACGGTCCTATAAGACAGGGATATAATGGGTGATCACTACATGAAACAACATACAAATCCGACGACTTATACTTGCAATAATAATGATTTATAAAATGCAAACAATAAACACAATGGATGAAAAAATTTCAAAATTAGGAAAGCACGTGTAGTAGTATTAATGAGAGAGTACACGAATCTTAAGCAACAAGTAAATGAAAACTAACAGTAGCCACAAGTGGTGTGGAAACAACTTACAAAGAGATATAATGCAAAGTAGGAAAACAATCACTACTTCAACATGAAATAAAAGACAACCAATTTGACGACTCACAAACACTGACGGTGAGGGCTGGAGATACCGTTGGAGGGCTGTCCGAGACTGATTTCAGCACTCAGCTGTTGTGTGTGGCTGTCCAGAAACTGGGACAGCAACTCTGGACTGTGCGGGGAGGCAGTTTTGGCGGCGGGCTGCAGTTGTCGAGGCTGGGACAGCTGCTGGAAGGGGCAGAGAATTGAAGGCAGCAGCCCGGAATTTTCTCCAGCAAGGATGGCCTATTGGGAGGTGGTTCCACGTGGAAGAGAGGGGCTGGAATACTGGGAGAGGTGGACTGGAGGAGGGGGGCTTGCTGAATGGGAGAATGGGCCAATGGGGAAGGTGGTTCCACGATGGTGATGGAGGGTGGGGGCGGTTAACAGGGAGTTGGAGGGGCTGCTAGTGGCTCCACGAAGTTGAGGGAAATAAGGAAGGAGGGCTGGCTGCTTTGCTGAGAGTGGGGAATGGAATGTGGAGGGATATGCAGAATTTGGATTTCTGGACAGTGGGAAGACGTGGGATGGAAGTTGGGGATCAGTTGGAGATGTAGGAGTGGCTCCATGTGGGGGCTGTAGAGGGGTTAGTGGGGAGAGTGGGGAAATGAGAGGTGGGGAGAAAATGTAGGAGATAATAAGTCACTTTTTTTAGGAGAGTGGAGAGTTATGAAGTAGTGGGATTAGTGGGTGGTGGTTATGGTAGTTATATAGTAGTGGGGTGGTACCTGGCCGGAGTTGGCCGGAGGTGTTCGCCGGAGAGGAGGCCGGTGGTGGTGACCGGAGGTGTTTTTCGGCGATCGCCGGAAAATTGAAAATGGAGGAAACTTGATGGAGATGGATGCGGTGATAGTGGGAGGCCGGAAGAGTCTTCCGGCGATCGCGGGAGATGAATTTAAGGGGCTGTTTTGGGAAGGACTGAAATGGAGGTGGAGGGGGGTCGGCAATGAGGGATGGGAGGGGGACCAAGGCTTCTCGCCAAGGAGGGATGGGAGGGGAACCAAGGCTTCACGCTGCGACTCGGCTTCGACACCGAAATGACCAAAGATTAGGCTTCTATGCTTCAGTCTTCAATGCCCAAAATGAGAGCCCTCACCCTCAATATATAGACTCTAGGGGAGCAACAGACGGCTATGATTCACCGATCGTTATGACTCAAAAATAAGTAAAAATACAACTCGAAATTAAAAATGAAAAGAACAACTAATGCTAGGATCGTCGATCCACATAAGATGAACGGTTCCAATCATCGCGTAAGTCGATATGTGTGTCGCGATCCCCATCACTGTGTCTGCTTTGTTCGTCATCTTGGTCCTCCCGTGGATAAGTTCATTCCCCTTGCGACCAAGTATATGTTGTTGCTATTCTCGTGCCCAGAAGGACTATATTTATTACTCTTCATCTCTTTGGAAACTCGCCACCTCCGCCGATGTCACCTTCCTTGAAGATCAAACATTCCACCACTCTGAAACCCCTATCACCTCCTCCTCAGGTATTCCACGTCCTCACGTGCCTACCTTCACTGATTCTCCTCTGCTACCCACTCCTCTGGTTGTGGCCCACATGTCGTTACCTCCTCTGTGTCTACACATGCCGACGTCCCCGATTTGATGCCCTACGAGAGTCGCCCATACCTACTGATGCTTCGCAGGACGCTGATCAGACACAAGCCTCAACCGCTCACCCTCTTTCGAATTATGTCTTTTTGCATCGCTTTGTTGGGCATGCGTGTCACATCCCTTTGTTTGAGAATAACAAATCCCAAATTGTATTTGATCTTGTATTTTGTGTGTTTATAGTGTGCAGGAACTATAAGTGCAATACTCCACAGGTAGAAGGCAACAGAATTAAAAAATCTTGAAGAATGCACTACCGCCGGCGCTAGCGCTACCGCCAGGCGTTAGCCGTCCGACGAAATTGAAGCTGCGTTCGACGAAAAGTTAGGTCGACGAAAATTCTGTTCGACGAAATTTCATTCGACGAATTTGGGTCCGTTCGACGAAATTTTCGTTCGACGAACTTGAAGCTCCGATCGACGAAAGTTCGTTCTGCCACGACACCGACAGTTTTCGCTACCGCCAGCGCTAGCTCTACCGCCTGGCGCTATCTCAAATTCGTGCACAGCGCCACGCCGCCGACGGTTCCGCAACCGCTCCACACGAACGCTACCGCAGGCGCTAGGAGCTAACGCAGGCGCTATCTCCAAGTTGTATAAAATGATGGGCTCTCTCTCGTTTTGAGCTAGTGCTTCCAGGGAGATTACTTGTGCCATATTTCCAGAGCTGCTACTTTGCCGAAAGTTCATCTCCCACTCAAATTCAAAGAGGATTTCTGGAGAAGGAAGCCACCACGCTGCATCCGAAGAACGATCACTTCAACCTCGCTTATGCTACAGCGATCCTTCATCCTCAACTTCAGAGATCACATATAGGGAGTTTCATTATTGTTAATTTTATTTTCATTCCATATTTCTATTGTAATCGTTTAGTTAATTCGTCTTGTGTTGGCGACTAAGTCTGGGTAGGACTTAGAGGGAAATTCGCCTTGTGTTGGCGACTAGTTCTAGGTGATTAGATCTAGGGGGCTCGAGGCCATATCCGGGAAGGATTGGCTAGATCGGCTTGAGACCTTATCCGGGGAAGGATAGGTTAAAGCCAACCGGTGTGTGGGGATACAAGTCGGTATAGAAAAGGAAAAATTGTATTACTTTATTCGCCTCCGATTTCAAGCGCTATTGAAATCAATTTTTGTAAACACTTCTTTTTATATAATATATTCATGTCTTTTTGTGTTTACTTGATTTCTATCATTTGACGTAATTCATAAAATTGAAAATTACAATTGTTTTCCTTCATTAAGATAAATTGTTATTTTTGTTCTAAGTTTCTCTAAACAATTTAGTAAAAAATTTACAAAGAATTTTATTCCCTTATTCACCCCCCCCCCCCCCCTCTCTAAGGGCGCCGTAAGATCCAACAAGTGGAATCAGAGCCAGGTTATTCCAAACGGTTTAAAAACCAGGAATAATGACGTCTTATGATCTCCCTTTTTCCGAGGGTCAGGGAATTAGTAGACCTCCACTATTTACTGGGTCAGATTATAATTATTGGAAAAATAGGATGCGTTGTTTTCTAATGACCCTAGATATTGAGGTTTGGAACATGGTAGAAGAAGAATACACTTCTCCTACATTTGTAGTTGGAGAGGTTATGTTAGAAAAACACAAAGATAAATGGGATGATCGGGATAAACTCAAATGTAAAAATAACGCAAAAGCCATGAATGCTCTATTTTGTGCGTTAGATAGAAATGAATTTAATAGAATTTCTGCATGTACTACTGCATATGAAATTTGGAATCATTTGGAAGTTACTCATGAAGGTACATCGCAGGTTAAAGATTCTAAGCTTTTCCAACTGGAGTCGGAATATGAAAAATTCCGAATGGATGAAAGCGAAGATGTTGATGGTATGTACACGCGCTTCACCAAGATCGTCAATGCCTCAAAAGCTCTTGGAAAGACCTTCTCAAATGGCGACTTGGTTCGTAAGATCCTTCGTTCTCTTCCTCCAAAATTCAACCCGAAGGTGACGGCTATTTCGGAGTCGCACAACTTAAGAACGCTCCAAGTTGAGAGCCTCATTGGGAATCTCAAAACCCATGAGGTAGAACTCAAAATCCAATTTGATGAATACAACAAGGAGCCAAAGAAGAAGGCGTTGACACTAAAATCAAAGAAAGAGTGCCAAGAGGATGAGGATGAAGATGAAGAAAGCCTTTTGGTGAAGAACTTCCGAAAATTCATGCGCAATCCGGAAAGGAGAAACACCTTTCGAAAATATTTTCAAAAGGGTGAAAGATGGAAAGGGTCATCTTCAAAGAAGGAAAAAGAGAGCGACAATGAAGAAGAGAGACCTCCACCGGAATGCTATCATTGTAGGAAGACGGGGCACATAAGGAGCCAATGCCCAAAATTCTTGAAGGAGAAAAAGGAGAAACGGCACAAAGGGAAAGAAAAGAGAAAGATGCTAAAGGCAAAGACATGGGATGACTCATCTTCCTCCTCCTCCGAAGAATCAAGCGGGTCTTCATCAAGCGAAGATGAGGAAGCAAACATGTGCCTCATGGGACATGGAAACGACGGCGACGACACCAGTGTTCCTAGTGACACTGAGATGTGCAGGCAGGCTAAGGACAATGAAGACGTGTGGTACTTGGATTCAGGATGCTCCAAGCACATGACGGGCAATAAAGCAAAGTTCCTTAGCCTAGAAAAGAAGAAGGGAGGGATCGTGACGTTTGGTGATAACGGAAAAGGAAGGGTCATGAGAATTGGTACAGTTGGTAACAAATCCTTTACTATATCTAATGTTCTTTATGTGAAAGGATTAAAACACAATTTAATTTATATTAGCCAATTATGTGATAAAAGATTAGATGTGTTATTTGAATCTTCCACTAATCTATGCAAAATATCTAATCCTATTACAAACAATATTTTACTAACTGCACCAAGATTACACAATGTTTATATAGTTTCATTTCATGATCTTTCAAAATCATCTTTAAAATGTTTTATTACTAAAAATGATGAACTTGAACTTTGGCATAGAAGGCTAGGACATGCTAGCACAAAGCTTATTGTAAAACTTGCCAAAAGAGAGTTAATTAGATGATTGCCTAGATTAAATGGAAATTTACCTTCACTTTGTTCACCATGTCAAAAAGGTAAAATTACTAGATCCTCTTTCAAAAGTAAAAATGTTATTTCTACTACAAGACCTTTGCAATTAATTCATATGGATCTTTTTGGTCCCGTTAGCACCGCAAGTCTTGGTGGTAGATTATATACATATGTTTTAATAGATGATTTTTCTAGATATTGTTGGACAATATTTCTCTCATCCAAATCCGAAGCGTTTTGTGAATTTTCAAAATTATGTACTCGTATTCAAAATGAAAGTGATTTAAAAATTAAATGCATTCGCTCAGATCATGGAGGAGAACTTAAAAATAAAAAATTTACATCTTGTTGTGATATGTTAGGCATAAAACATGAGTTCTCCGCACCACGCACACCACAACAAAATGGTGTTGTAGAAAGAAAGAATAGGACACTTCAAGAGCTAGCACGCACTATGTTATGTGAATATAAATTATCTAAGTTCTTTTGGGCCGAAGCCGTAAACACATCATGTTATGTTATAAATAGAATCATGCTTCGCCCATCTTTAAATCTCACATCATATGAACTTTATTTTCAAAAGAAGCTTAATGTATCTTACTTCAAAGTTTTTGGTTGTAAATACTTTATTTTAAATACAAAAGATAGCTTGGGAAAGTTTGATGAAAAATGTGATGAAGGAACATTTCTTGGATACTCTTCAACTAGTAAAGCTTATAGAGTTTTTAATAAAAGAACTAGAAAAGTTGAAGAGTCAATTAATGTGAAATTTGATGAGCTTGTTCCTTGTATAGAAAGACTTTCCGCAGGCAAAGAGGATGATCTATTACCTCCTTTGGAGCATGGTGATGAAGAACCTTCCAAAGAAGAAGAAGAGGAGGCCAAGAAAGATGAATATGTACCTCCAAGCGTCTTAAAATTCACAAAGGATCATCCACGGGAATTTATAATTGGTGAACCATCCATCGGGGTAAGAACCCGCTCTTCTCTTCATGAATCATTTTCAAATATTTGTTTTGTTTCCGAAATAGAACCAAAAAACGTTTCTACTGCTTTAAATGATGAATTTTGGTTTTTGGCTATGAATGAAGAGTTAGAAAAAATTGAGCGACATAATGTTTGGAAATTAGTTGAAAGACCATCTAATCACCCGGTTATAAGTGTAAAATGGATTTTCAAAAATAAATTTGATGGTGAGTCTAGAATCACTAGGAATAAATCACGATTAGTAGCACAAGGATATTCTCAAATCGAGGCGATAGATTTTGATGAATCTTTTGCACTCGTTGCTAGATTAAAGTCTATAAGAATTTTTCTAGCATTTGCAAGCTTTAAAAGAATAAAACTATTTCAAATGGATGTGAAAAGTGCTTTTCTAAACGGGTTTGTAAAAGAAGAAGTTTATGTTGAACAACCCCCCAGTTTTATTAGTGAAAAATTTCCAAATCATGTTTATAAACTAGAGAAAGCGCTTTATGGTTTAAAACAAGCGCCCCGTGCATGGTATGAAAGACTTACATCATTTTTATTAAAGCACGGTTATATTATGGGAAGTGCAGATAATACTCTCTTCATTAAGCACAACAATGATGATATAATTATTTTACAAATATATGTTGATGATATTATTTTTGGATCTACTAATGAAAAGATGTGTAAAGAAGTTATTTTAGTGATGAAAAATGAATTTGAAATGAGTCTTGTATGAGAACTTTCTTATTTCCTTGGTTTTCAAATATCACAAAGAATTGATGTTGTCTTTGTATGTCAAACTAAATATGTCCATGATATGCTTAAATGTTTTGGATTTGAAAACCTTAAACATGTTTCTACACCAATGAGTGCATCACTAAAATTAGGAAAAGATGAATCAGGAATTTCTATAGATCAAACTTTATATAGAGGTAAAATAGGATCTCTACTTTATCTAAGTGCAACTAGACCCGATATTATGTTTGTCGTATGCTTATGTGCTCGATTTCAAGCCAATCCAAAACAATCTCATTTAAAAGCGGTAAAACGAATTTTTAGATATCTCATTGGGTCATCTAGATTAGGACTATGGTACCCACACAATAATTCATTTACACTTCACGGCTACTCCGATTCGGACTATGTTGGTTGTTCACTTGATAGAAAAAGCACTAGTGGTACTTGTCATTTTCTAGAACCTTCATTAGTTGCATGGTCTAGTAGGAAACAAAATTCGGTTGCACTCTCCACCACGGAGGCCGAATACATTGCATTAGGGAGTTGTTGTGCACAAGCACTATGGATGAGCCAAACTTTAGAGGACTTTGGTTTTCATCTCAAACTTATTGAATTAAAATGTAACAACAAAGTGCCATTGATCTCACAAATAATCTGGTACACCACTATAGATCCAAACATATAGATGTGCGTCAACATTTCATAAGGGATCACATTAAAAAGGAAAATGTAAGGATTAGTTTCATTGGCACAGACTCTCAACTTGCTGATATATTTACTAAACCTCTTCCCGATGCAAGGTTTCAAATGTTAAGGTTGGAATTAGAAGTCTTAGACATCTTAGGATGAATAACTTGTATAACGCTAATGTTTTATGCAATTTGAGCAATCAAGATATCTCTGAATATTACACAATTTCTGCATAAGACTACTCTCAAGACCCCTAATCAATATCAAAAATCAAAAATTTAAAATTCTTAAAAAATCGTGTACTGTTTGCCGCGCTATCACTAGCGTCGGCGCTAGCGTGAGTTTGTGATTTTTTTGTTTTTTAAAATTTCTGAAAATCAACAAAAATATGTTAGTCTATATGTACAAATTTATTTGTGTTTCTGTCTATTTTATTTTTGTTTTATTTGCATTATGAAAAATCAACTAAAAAAATTCAAAATTCAAAAATACAAAAATATGTTTTTGTGATTTTTCTGTATTTTATTTCTTTAAAAATGATAAAACTACATAAAAAAACTGTATGATCTTTATTGCCAATATCAAGCATGTATGAATTCTATTATTTAGAATTATTTACAATGTTAAAATTTATTCATGAAATTACTATGAGCATTGTTTTGTTTATCATGCTTTGATATATCTATTTAAAGTGCATCAATTGTATTGAAAAATGTGTAGAACCAAGCTTAGCATGCCTCTAAGTATGAGTAAATGTTTTATGATTGATAATGATACATTTCACTCACTTATTTTGGTAATCAACATGTGTGTTTAAATCTAAAATGCTAGCTTGTGTATTGTATTTGTACAATGAATTAAAACTTGCATAAGTTTATTGCCTACACTACATTTGAATTGCACTTATAAAATTTAGAAAAGTGGTTAAGTTAAAATTTGAGGTTTGCAAAACAAGTGTATTCGAAGAATGTTGTCTCACAAATGTGAACAAAAAAATTATATATGTAGACAAATATAACTCCACCAAGCACTACTTGAACCTCCTGATAAGTCTTCATAAGCATTGTGAGGTTGAGTACCTTGGAAAGAATAGTAAAGTGTCTTGTGCAAATCTTAGTTATTACACCACTTTGTTAAAAATATGTGCATTAAAAGTGTGTGAAAGTAATTTACTTGTGTTTTATTGTGCACTTTACTTTACATATGTCTTGTATTTTGTTGATTTAAATCAATTGTTAACATTGCCCAAAATACACTTATGTGCACATCATTATCTTTCATAACACTTCTTCTCATGAGTATTGGATTCTGATGCTTTATCTATACTACTCTTTATATAAGAAATGCACTAGATAACCTAGCATGATCTCTACAATGTTTTGGTATTTCTTGAACTTAAAATTAAGTAACATTGTAATATAATCTCTTTTTGATATGTTCATTTCATGCTTGGTATCTTTATGGAAAACTTTGAGATTTCAAAGGTTAAAACATCTTTCAATTTTGAACTATAACTCATATTTTCACTTATGTTTTTCATGCTTACAAAAAGATGTTTCTAATAATCTTCTGCTTGCTTACAACTCTTATCTTTTATTTGAAATTTTTTTTATATAATATGCTTAAAATCTTTATCATTATCTATTTTAAAAAAAACTCGATCATGCTTTATCATTTATAAGAAATGTCTCCTTACTACCCTCACCCCACCTTCTTTTGATAATACCAAAAGGGGGAGATTAATTGAAGAAATCTATATAGGAGAAATATACAAGATTAAGGGGAGAACAATTCATGTAATCTATCATTTAGGGGGAGTAAAACATAAATTGTATTTATGTAGGGGGAGCATTTATGTAGGGGGAGCATTAAGATAGGGGGAGTATGCACATTATCATGCTTATCATATACTATAGTTGCACTATCATCTTGCTTATCTTATACTATAAACACTATTGTTGATTTCTTGTTAAGAGGATTTGTTATTATCAAAAGGGGAGATTGTTGGACATGTGCGTCACATCCCTTTGTTTGAGAATAACAAATACCAAATTGTATTTGATCTTGTATTTTGTGTGTTTATAGTGTGCAGGAACTATAGGTGCAATACTCCACAGGTAGAAGACAGCAGAATTAAAAAATCTTGAAGAATGCACTACCGTCGGCGCTAGCGCTACCGCCAGGCGTTAGCCGTCCGACAAAATTGAAGCTGCGTTCGACGAAAAGTTAGGTTGACGAAAATTCTGTTCGACGAAATTTCGTTCGACGAATTTGGGTCCGTTCGACGAAATTTTCGTTCGACGAACTTGAAGCTCCGATCGACGAAAGTTCGTTCTGCCACGACACCGACAGTTTTCGCTACCGCTAGCGCTACCGCCTGGCGCTATCTCAAATTCGTGCACAGCGTCACGCCGCCGACGGTTCCGCAACCGCTCCACACGAACGCTACCGCAGGCGCTAGGAGCTAACGCAGGCGCTATCTCCAAGTTGTATAAAATGATGGGCTCTCTCTCGTTTTGAGCTAGTGCTTCCAGGGAGATTACTTGTGCCATATTTTCAGAGCTGCTACTTTGCCGAAAGTTCATCTCTCACTCAAATTCAAAGAGGATTTCTGGAGAAGGAAGCCACCACGCTGCATCCGAAGAACGATCACTTCAACCTCGCTTATGCTACAGCGATCCTTCATCCTCAACTTCAGAGATCTCATATAGGGAGTTTCATTATTGTTAATTTTATTTTCATTCCATATTTCTATTGTAATCGTTTAGTTAATTCGCCTTGTGTTGGCGACTAGGTCTGAGTAGGACTTAGGGGGAAATTCGCCTTGTGTTGGCGACTAGTTATAGGTGATTAGATCTAGGGGCTCGAGGCCATATCCGGGGAAGGATTGGCTAGAGCGGCTTGAGGCCTTATCCGGGGAAGGATAGGCTAAAGCCAACCGGTGTGTGGGGATACAAGTCGGTATAGAAAAGGAAAAATTGTATTACTTTATTCGCCTCTGATTTCAAGCGCTATTGAA
This sequence comes from Dactylorhiza incarnata, assembly GCA_033032865.1. Taxonomy (NCBI): domain Eukaryota; kingdom Viridiplantae; phylum Streptophyta; class Magnoliopsida; order Asparagales; family Orchidaceae; genus Dactylorhiza; species Dactylorhiza incarnata. Next base: position 4,690,455 of record JAWHQI010000160.1, on the reverse strand, counting down.
ATCAATTTTTGTAAACACTTCTTTTTATATAATATATTCATGTCTTTTTTTGTTTACTTGATTTCTATCATTTGGCGTAATTCATAAAATTGAAAATTACAATTGTTTTCCTTCATTAAGATAAATTGTTATTTTTGTTCTAAGTTTCTCTAAACAATTTAGTAAAAATTTTACAAAGAATTTTATTCCCTTATTCACCCCCCCCCCCCCCCCTCTAAGGGCGTCGTAAGATCCAACACGCTTATCACTGGCGATTCACAGGTTTGCGACCTCTTTGTCCTGCATTTCCACCCCTTCTTGTCTACATGAGGCTCTCTAGTATTTGTGGTGGCGGACCGTCATGGATGAGGAAATGGCTGCCATCTTGGCTAATCACACTTGGGACCTTGTCCCTCTTCCTTCCGGCCAACATGTGTTGGATGTAAATGGGTCTTCACTGTGAAGCATGGTCCGGATGGAGTAGTTGAATGTCTGAAAATTCGTCTTTTGGCTCGCGATTTTACTCAGCAACACGGCCTCGACTACGAAGAGATATTCTCACCTGTCGCAAAGTTGAACATTGTCCGGGTCCTAATCTCTTTGGTTGTTCATCGACATTGGCCTTTACATCAACTCGATATCAAAAATGCTTTCTTGAATAGCGACCTCGCTGAGATCGGCTACATGCAGCAGCCTCCTGTTATGAGACCAAGGGGGAGTCTCTTTGTATGCCACCTAAAAACAATCTCTATGGTCTCAAACAATCTCATCAGGCTTTGTTTGATAAGTTTAGTCGGGTTGTTCGCGATGTTGGCTTCACTCGAAGCTCAGCTGATTTTTCCATATTCACTTGTCACCCCCGACAGGCACAGTGATCCTTTTAGTGCATGTTGATGATATTCTCATCACAGGCGATGATCTCCATGGTATAAATATGATCAAGAAACACTTGACGTCCACATTTCATACAAAGGACTTGGGGTCTCTCTAATATTTTCTTGGCATCGATGTGGCTCGTCGACCTGATGCTCTCGTTCTGTCTCAACATAAGTACTGTCTTGACCTACCTCATGACGTCGACTACTTGATGCAAGCCCACTGATACCCCTATGGATGCCCACAATAAGCTATGCACTCATGCATCTGATTCTGATCTACTCCTCCTTAACCTAGAGTACTATCGTTTCCTTGTGGGCAAGCTAATTTACCTTACATTCACGATACCTGATATATTCTTTATTGTTGGAGTGGTCAGTCATTTTATGCATACTCCACAGATCTCCCATCTTCAAGTTGTTGAGCGCATCCTCCAATATCTGAAGACTGCTCCGGGACAAGGGCTTGTGTATAAGCCCTCCTCTTTATCACTTGTTGCCTACTATAATGCTGACTATGCCGGTTCTCTTGATGATCGTCGATCCACAAGTGGGTATTGCACATACTTTGGTGGACAACTTGTCACTTGGCGAAGCAAGAAACAAACTGTAGTTGCATGATCATCTACGGAAGATGAGTATCGATCAATGGCTTCTGTCGTTTCAGAACTCACATGGTTGGAGAGTCTTCTGAGTGATCTGAATGTGAAACTCCCCTCTCCGGCCACTCTCTTCTGTGACAGCAAAGTTGTTGTTCATATTACCAAGAATCCTGTATTCCATGAACGTACCTGTAGAAAATCAAAGTACCGAGCACATCGAGGTCGATTGTCATTTTATTCAGGAAAAGACTCAACTGATTAAATTAGGTCAGGGACATGTGCCTGCTGCTGAGCAAGTTGTTGATATCCTCACTAAGACCTTACCTCGACCATTATATCATTAGTTTCTGTCCAAGCTTGACTCCTACGAATAGTATGTTACAACTCGCAGGGGAGTGTTGAAGTGATTTGTATACAGGCCGGGCGGTTACTCATGTGTCTACCCGGTGTTGAATGGTAAAGCACCCTGGATAAAGGTCGGGCGGCTACACAGGCTACCCTTGTGTAACCGCTCGGTGTTGCTGCTCTGTTGTTGCTACCTGTTGTAGTCTGAGAGGTACCTATATTGTAACCGCACGACATATTTAGTCTAACATCATCTTTGGTACATTCCCTCACCCCCTCTATTTTATATAAAGAGGGATGCACCTTTGGAATAGATAGATTTCTGGAGAAATAAAATTCATTATTTTATTTGTATTTTGGTTTTCTAGACATTAACCATGAACATCATTAGGCAAGGAGTGGATTGGGCAGGGGAATACAAGTACATATTATGAACTAGACTTGTTCATGTAGAATTTGAAATGAAAGCTAGCTAGTGAATAGATTATGTTAGACAGCCCTTTGTGGCTTTGATGTACATAAGAAAGACGCTACCATAAAACAGTTGTGGTAGTTTTGATTTAGGTGAAAGATGCTACCATAAAACAGTTGTGGTAGTTTTGATTTAGGTAAAGATCCGCATATGTTCCATTATTTACGGTTCAACAAACAATTAGTGCAACAATACAAGACAGCACCAATGGGGGCATTCCTCACCTTCTCTGCTTTGAGAGATAGGAGGATGGAGGGGAGATGGAGAAGATGAGTGGTGTTGAGTGTACTGCAAAGAAGGGGCAGTTGCTGTAGCGTTGCACGGATTTTTTTTCTTTTATGAGATAAAGATTTCCAAACTAAAGCTATAGGACCCATCTGAACCATAACAAGTTAGGATTTCATCCCCAAATTAGATTTAATTAAATTAATGGGATACAGTATTTTTAAATAAAAAAACAAGTTATGTGGATTGTTTAAACCATTAGTGCAAAATCAAATTAAATCAAGAACTACTCTGAAATGAACATTAACTAACTGTGAAAAGTTTGGCATTGTAAATTGGAAAAGACAAAATGGGAAAAGTGAGAAGGTAGAGAAGGTTACTCGTGAATTTGAAATGTTAAACTATTTATGTGGACTGTTTAAGCCCACTATACCATCACCAAATATATGACCATAGTCATCATTATTAGTATTACCACCCAACTACTTGTGGAGCTTTACATAAGTATTACCCGAGGTTTTAACTCTACTTGGCAAAAAATATATAAACCATTCTGCACACAACCCTCAACATTAGGCATGTAAAAATGCCTCTCGAACCCAAGACTTTCGGGTGTAAGTCTCCCCTTCGTCAGAGTCCCCCCTCGTCAGAGTCCCCCCCTTCGTCAGAGTCCCCCCCTTCATCAGGGCCCTTTTGGTCAGACGACATCAAGCCAAACCCAAACCCAAACATAGCCCGTTCCAGTTAAGCGCCAGGCATCCTGCTTTGTGGGAAACCAAGCCCAACCATATGGCCCTGGTTGGAGAACCAGGCCCGGTGCTCGGGCCGGGTCTGGCATGGGCCGTGCGCCAAGGTAGGGCCTATAGTAATATGGGGGCGTATTCGAGCCCCCTAGGCCTTGACCTGTCCTGGACCAGGCCTATCCGAGCCCAAGGCTAACTAGGTAGGCTTACCATGCTCGGGCTTTATTTACACACCTACTACAAGTAATAGTTATTTGCAACTCAACATATTCAAGGAAGTTATTTGTATTACCATGATACAAATTATAATAGCTTGGAGGCTGAATTGGAACAGACCAGGCGCCAAGCTAGGCCCAGCATTAATAATGGGGCCTATACTGCCCACTAGGCCTGGGCTAAGCCTATCTGAGACCAAGCCTGACTGTGCAATCTTCCCCTTCTTAGGCTTTATTTACACGCCTACTACAAATAATAGTTATTTGCCACGCAATATATTTAGAGGAAGTTGTTTGCATTACCACGATATAAGTTTGCAACGGTTGAGTTAACTGTTGAAGAACGCATGCCATTTGTAGGAAGAGGTTCATTGCACCTTTTGCACTGCACAGTAAACAAACACTAAGCTTTGGAATCCTGAAAGAGTGATCCATAATGAATTGCAGGAATGAAATTAATTTTGAAGAGAATTGGGAAAAAATATCTCAGCCAAATAGTTCGTCTCTTATCTTCAATAAAAGAAAGATTACAACAAAAAATGAAATGTTAGCAAACTTTACAGTAATGTTTTAACTTTAGATGTGACTGATAGCTTATTATAAAGAGCTGAAAGACTGCATTATATAATACCTTAAAAAGAAAAATTAAGTGGTTACTGTTGATGCCTTTTTTACATGAGCTCCGCACAGCTCTTCTGAGGTGTGGGTCTTGGCGCGTCAAGTGTCAGTTTACTTTGATTGCGAGGTTTGGAGACGAGAGTTGAGTTCTTTTGAGTTAATGATCTCAAATTGTTTAGAGTGTTTAAGTGGTGTTTTAGAGTACCCGCGAGCTCTTTTCTGGAAGGGAGAGAGTACTTTGAGAAACATGAGATGATCCTCGATGCCCCTTTAGCTACAGTACCGGCCCTATTTATAGGCTTGGGGGAACTGCCCTACGGGCAACTTTCTTTAATCTGGGCTGCCCACCTGCTAAGATGGTTGTAGAGGATTCTAGCACCTTCTAGGGTGCTCCAGGTGGTGCTCGAATGACGTGCGAGTACTCCTAATATGCAAGTACACACCTTGTCGTTCTACTACGGGGCAGGTACGAGAACTTGTTAACTGGCGAATACACACCTTGCCACCCCTCTTCTGGCGAATACACCTTTGGCGAGAACACAAATCTAAAACCGCTTCCTTGCTTAGGAAAAATGGGTACGGAGTAAACAACCCAAAAAGTTATCCCCGCATTTTTCCAAATCTCTAAAAGAGATTTCAAAAAAATTAAAACCGGCGAAAACTTTACTCGCAATTTTCGAAGTAGCCTCAGACTTATAAATACCGGTAGGTCAGTCATTTGGATTGTACGTTTCTTGCGCGAGCCTTCGTTCTTTAGAGTGCGAGTACTCTCGAGATGGAGAAATCGAAAAAGGTGTCTGGTCTCAGCGATCTTATGGCTCGGGAGAGATCATTAAAATCACCCGCTTCTCCGGCTGCGACCGTTCAGGATGAAGTCGTTAAAGCTAAAATGAAGACGAAGAAAGTCAAGACTTCGCGAGATCCGCTTCTGGCCAAGGGAGTTGCCGCGAAGGCGGATACCCCTCAATTCGTCTCACCCGACATTGATATTATCGGGTCCCCTAGCGTATACTCTCCCCCTGCTAAGGATGACATCGCCCTATTGTCAATCGAGGTGAGAACCAATAACGTATCTGCAGTTTTGGCACTACCTGCGAGTTCTTCGGGACCTCCAAAAGGTATAGCTCCCTTGATTTGTTATTACGCGGCAGGATTATATGAACCCTGACAGCGATGGTGAAGATATTGATGATGCAGTTGCGAGATTAGATGCAACTTTGGCACTTAGGCTGGCGGGCTTGGAAGGCGAGTTTCGGAGCATCGTGGTTTCAGGCAGTTCTCTTGGTGATGTTTCAGAGCACCAAGATACTTCTAGTGCTACAAAGAACATTGATCATTCAAGCGAATCAGATTGGAAAAGAGCCCAACTGGAGATGAAGAGAGAAGCAGCAACTCTCTAGCTGAAGGCAAAAGCGGATAGCGATTTGGCGAAAACGTTGGCAGGACATGCTGAACTTGAAAAGGGAGATATCGATAAGACTGATATTGTTAAAGAAAAAAAACAACGACGGAGGAAAAGAAAGCAGAAGTCAAAATTTCTAAGGGAGATGTAGTGGTAAAGGTGGGAAAGCCGCAGAAGAAAGGAGCGAGTGCAGCTGTGGAGGAGAGGAAAAGTAATATAGTGAAGGCGGTTATGACTAAAGCCATAGATGAAGAAGATAAGAGAAAGGAGGAGTTGGCAATGAGCAAGGCTGTCGAGGAAGAGAAGAAGAAAAAAGATACGGCAGTGAATAAGGTTGCAGAGGAGAGGAAGAAAAAAGAGATGGAGGCGGCGGCGAATAAGGTCACCGAAGAGAAGAAGAAGTAGAAGAAGGCGACGGCGAATAAGGCCGTCGAAGAGAAGAAAAAAAGGAGGCGGCGAATAAGGCCTGAAAATAAGGGTGAAGTCTCTGTGCCGATATTATTAAGGCGAAAGCCAACATCTCCAGAATTGGATATCTTCTTTTTGCATCCTTTAGTACCCGGCGGACGTAGTGCATCGGAAATTGTTTCTTCCCTTCTTCGCGCATGAGTACAGAACTTACTGCTTCTGATCCTACCCCGAGCTATATTAGAAGATTTTCCACTTCCATAGGGCTTTGGAGAAGAGGCGTTGACGTTAGCAGTTTCTTCAGTTCTTCAAAAGCCCGATCGCATTCTTCGGCCCATTAGAATTTCGAAGCTCCTAGAAGATTTTTGAAGAAAGATGTGCACTTGTCTCCGGATCAAGATATAAAATGACTCAAGCCCGCAATCCTATGTAAGTTATCGGACTTCCTTTGGCGTTCGAGGAGATTTCATATTCAGAATAGCATTAACTTTATCGGAATTGGGCTCGAGACCCTGAGGTGTGAGGAGATGGTCAAGAAACTTACCCCTGCTTGCACCAAAAATGCACTTAGCTGGATTTAACCTCATGATAAATTTTCGCAAAGTTGAAAACGTCTCTAGCAGATCCTGAATGTGATCTGAAAACTTATGGCTCTTAATCAGAAGATCGTCGACGTAACTTCAAGATTCCGCCCTTTCTAGTTTTTGAACACATAGTCTATCATTCTTTGATATGTGGCTCCTGCGTTCTTTAGACCAAGTGACATAACCCGATAATAATAACAATTATCGTTTGTGATAAATGATATGTGGGGAACATCGGGTGTGTGCATGCGTATTTGGTGGTATCCCGAAAAAGCATCGAGAAAACTCATAATAGAAAATCCTACAGCGAAATCAACTAAGGAATCTATCCGAGGCAAGCGATAATAATTTTTAGGGCATGTTTTATTTAGTTTAGTAAAATCGACGCACATACGCAACTTAACATTGGCCTTTCTAACCATTACAATATTCGACACCCAATCGGGATATTGAATTTCTTTAATGAAATTGACTTTAAGAAGCTTTTGAACTTCATCCTGGATGGGCTTTGCTAGAGTCGTTGTCACTGCCCTCTTCTTTTGCTTGACGGGGTGGGCTTCAGGATTGATGTTAAGTAGGTGGCATACGACATCAGGACTCACCCCAGGCATGTCGGTTGCAGGCCACGCAAAGATATCCAAGTTGTCGAGGAGGCACTGGATCAGTATTGTTTTGTCCTCCTCTCTTAGCTGGCGTTGATGGAAAGTGTCATGTCCCCACTTCTTCCAGCAACTGGGATAACTTGTACTTCGGGGGCAGCATCCAAATGAGTGTCATCCCTTATTTATTTAGTGTCAGCACCTCCCGTTTCCTACTCACCTTCCCCTTTCTGGGAGTCTAGCATCATTTCGTCCTCGCACACTCTAGGAGGTATGTATGCATCGATCATATTGACCGCGCTAATGTAGCATTCCCTGGCAATTCGTGAATAACTTCAGACCCGATATTGTTTCCCTTCCAGGGGGGACTTCAAAGCTTGGTGATATGTCGAAGCTCTGGCTTGATATCCGTTCAGATATGGTCTGCTGAAGATGGCATTGTAGAAACCGGGAGCATCCACGATCAAAAAGGTCTCTTGCCTTGTTATTCAGCAAAGCGTAACAGAAAAATCTATGTGTTGATGCCAAAATTGTCACCAACTTCCACACTTAGCAGTGGGTCGGGCGGATAGTGAATGAATCAGGAACCGCAAGCGATCAGTTACTAGTCTTTGATGGTTGAGCGAACAGAGCACAGAAAGAGAGGTCGCCGCTAGCATCAACGGACACCAGATTTACCCGCAGCGGCGAATACCACTTGTCGCGGTCAGTATTATTCCACAAAATCTGCTATTACAAGTGGCAAATAGGAGAGAATTCGAGGCAACCGGCGGACACTTGGAACTTGTAACTGCAGCTACTACCGGGTAGATTCTAGCACAAGTCTCATGCCCCTTCCAAGCACCTCTGGCCCCCTATTTATACAAAAGGGTGGACTACATGAACGGTTGGGAGCAATTAATGCTGCAATTAATGCTAGAGGATTTGTGCGGTTACACCAGGCTATAACCGCGCATGCCCCTAATTAGCTAAGGAAAAGAGAGGGTTCGTGTGGTTACAACAGGTTGTAACCGCACGAGCTACTGCTAACTAAGGAGGAGGGTTCTTGAGGTTACAACAGGTTGTAACCGCACAAGCCACTGCTATCCAAGGAGGGGAGCTCAGGCGGACTCCTAGGGTGTTCGCACAATCCCCTTTAGACTCTGGCTGCTGCTGAGGGTTGTCCGGCTTGGCCAGCGGCTGACTAGAGGAGAGTGTCGTTACTCCATGTGTAACCGCCCTTACTTCTGGGTGCCAACTTCTGGAGGGACTGAGCGATAGTTGGTGCGGTTACTGGAGGAGAGACGGCGTGAACTGCTAGGGAGTTAGCGCTAACTGGGGCAGTTATGGAACGGAAACCCGCACTAATACTTGTGATGAAGCCCGTGCAAAAGTGCCAAGGAAAACCGCCTATGGCAAAGATGCTCGGTCTGCGCGTCCTGGGGGTGATTGCCAACTTTTGGGTGAACAGATCCCCGCATTTTTTCAAGTTTCCGAAAAAACTTCGAAAAAATAGTACCACCCCAGAAAAATCGCAATCCACCGCTTCTGTGTTCTTACTGCGCGAGAGAGAAATGCAGAGCAGGCACAGTGCAAATGTAAACCGTAAGTACCTAAGTACTCTTTCTGATGACTTATCTCGGATGACCGCTTTGACGATGGCGGGATGACATCTTTGTGTAAACATTGCAATAATATCCGAGGATGTTGTAGCTGAAGCATAACATATTTGCAACCATATATCTTTATACTTCTGGAGCAAAGAATTGGGCGGCCCCGAGAGTAAAGGAGGAAGGGGGTCCAAATTGGTCATGTACCATTTTGACTCCTATCCATTCTGTGTGGCTCCTGCATTTTATACCTGCGAGCGTATTTTTAGATTTTAGGAGTGCTAAGGGTGTTCAAATTGTCATCGTCGCCCGATCCTACAGCCATGAAAAAAAGTAATTCCAAACCAATTCCAATTCTAGAAAATTGTCCTACAGCCGAACAACTGCACAGGAATTCAGAAGAATTGGATGAATTTCAATTCTGCAATTTCAATTCCTGCGATCCGAATGGGCCCTGAGGGATTGAGATTAATTTCAATTTTCTTGAATTCCAATTCTCACATGAATTGTAATTGTGCTGAATTTCAATTATGTTGTTCGACCAGAGAATAAAATTTAGTCATAGAAATTGAAATTAATCAATCCTTTGTTCGATTGTAGGAAAAATTTAGAGAAAACTTAAAATTAGAATGATGAAAGTTAAATATATTGATTTATATATTTAAAAAATGATAAACTTTGAATTTACTATTTTTATATAAAAATTATCATGTTCGATAATCTACTATTACAAGAGATAAGGTGTCTTTAGCGTAACACTCGTTACATCAATTTTACCTCTCCTTTTAATTTTTGAATGTAAAAGAAATGAAAGAAGAATGGACGGAGCTCATACACCCGAGAGTAGTCGGGCACGGGCGAAGAGTATATATAGATGTTGAATCCGGAAATGCACCTCCGAAGGAAAACGGAGGCTGCGGGCTGTCGGTTACTATTTGATTAGAGAAAGTTAGACCGCTGGCAGCGGTCGAGGCCAGACTTCGCCCGTCACGGCAAATGCCACTCCTGTGACGGACTTTCCTTTTATTTAAGTGAAAAGGTTACAGCGGGTTACAGAACCAGGAAAGGAGAAGCTGGCCGGTTAGACAAGTCGCAAGACAGTGAACTCGAGACCGCAGCTCTAACAAGCGAGCTCCAGGATTCGAGTGTGTGTGTCTTGGGAACGTCGCCGCCCCTTATTTATAGGCTTGGGGGCCTGCCCAAACGGGCAGGGATAAAATAACCGCCTGCCCGGGTACACAGGAGAATCGGGCAGGGGGTGACGGGATACAGAAAGGAAAAAGAAACAAGGCGCGCGGCTTGAGGGTCCGATCTATTCTGGCCGAAGTCGAAGTGCGTTGCGATCAAGGTTATGATGCAGCTCGGGCGGTCTCTGACCTGAGACCGCGGCTTGCCTTCTGGACTCACGTCTTGGCAGTCTTCAATCCTGGGAGGCGGTCTGGACACTTTAGACCGCCCGGTTTGTTCAGGCTGGACCGAGAGACCTGTTAGTTCTAGAGCTGGGCGACTTGATGCAGCAAACCGCCCGGTCTGAGGGAGGTATTACCCGGGAAGCGGTCTTCTGGGTAAACATAATCCCCGCATATTTTCAAATCTCGAGGAAATTTCGAAAATATTAGTTCTAGCCGTAGACCGCGCCCGGTTTGTTCTGAAGTTTATAAAAAACCTTGAGGGCCCTTCATTCTGCATACTTTCTTTGAAATCACGGGAAGCTACTCGCCAACTGCGGTTAGGCTTTTTCAAGCCGACAATCCTTTGACCAGAATGAACTTCCTTGACCATCTTCAAGTCCGCGTGAACAAGAGTGGAGACCGGAAGGAGGAGGACCGAAAGAAGAAAGACCGGAAGAAAAGCCACCGGTCCGGGAAACCCGCAGCGGTTAACCTGAAACCCTATGTGGGCCTGACGCCACTGAAGGTGCCTGAAGAGCCCGGAGAGGGTAGTTCTAAACCACCGAACGATCCACCAGCACCTTCTGATAAGATGGATTCAGACGTCATTCTGCCGAAGACCGGGGAGTCCGCCCCTTCTGACAAGGCGGGCTCGAGCAATGCAGCACCGAAGGCCGGAGAAGCCGCGTCCTTTGATATTGACGTTACCCCTTCTGGGAACCCCCTTTTCATGATACGTGAGGGGGAAGAAGCGGTGGTCGACTCTCCTAAACCGGATGGGTTGACCACTCCTTTGGTAGTGTTGGATGACAACTCTAGCCCCTCTCCCTCAGCGAAGCCGGAGACGGGTAAGAAGAAAAGGAAGAGAGCCGAGACAGCGGCGGAGCGGATAGCGAAGAAGGTCCGGAAGATGAGGGCCAAGAGCAAAGAACTCTACAAGAAATCGGCAGAGGCCTGCCTCCAGACCAACCCGCGCATAAAGGAAGAGGTTGAAGAGCCGGCCACCCCTTCTGCCAAACCGGACGGTTGGACTCCAGATTCTGTGGATAGTACGACCCTTAGCGATATTTTTAACAGTATTGATGACCTCCAGAGGAGGGACAAACTTCTTGACAGCCCTGTGACCTCAAATCGTGCAGACCCCCCTGGCGAGGATGCGGGTAAACCCGAAGAGTCCGCACCAAAAGAAGATGACCCGACAATGACCGGGCTGCGCTTGATGAAAGTGAAGGCGGAGGAGAGAAGACGGGCTCGGACAAGCCGCAGCAGCCAAATCCTTTCGCACCAGGTAAGCGCGATGCGGGTTGTAACCCTATCTGCTTCTTCGTTCCACGACCTCGAAAGAACGCTTTGCTGTTGAACCCGCTTCCGATTTATTTTCCACCTGTGACCCAAATTTCTATTATTAAGAGAAGGCAGAATGAGCGGTTTTGGAAGGAGCAGCGCCGCAGGATGGACCCTGAACAATCTCGACGGCCTGTGCATCCAGGCATTTTATCTTGTAATACTCTGTCGTATTATTCGCTTTCGGCTTGTGCTAATCGCACTCTCTCTCTTTTTTTTTGTAGACAAACCGAAAGAAGCGGTGAGGCCGGGCGACCTCATATCTAGCCTGCCTCCGCTGTCTCAGGCGCCGAGCCTTGCACAGAGCTCAAACTCTGGGCAGGAGCTGGCCAACCTTCAACGCCTACTTGGCGACTTGGAAGAAAAGGTGAGGGAGATTGAAAGCCGGGAGGAAGCCGCCCGGGCTGCTCTGGAAGTAGAGAAGAAGGCGCGGCAAGAGGAGCAACAGATGCTCGGAGCCCAGCTGAAGGCCGCCCGAGCAGCACTGGAGGCCGAGAAAAAGGCACGGTCGGAGAGAGAGAAGGTATTGGAGACTCAGCTGGAAGCCGCTCGGGCTGCCCTGGAGGCCGAGAAGAGGGCACGACTGGAGCAGAGGGCTACTCTGACCGCGCGGCTTGAGAGAGAGAAGAAAGCGGTCTCGAAGCTGGATAGTGATTGCCGTTACTACCAAGAGAAATATCTGCGCTTGACTAGGGAAGCCGGCGGAAGCCGGCGACCCGTGAATGATGAGAGGGTGCAACTGTTAAGCCGCTCGACTGTTGGAGCGACCTCAGATCCTCCCATAGTTAGGGTGGCCGATCCCATGATTGACGAGGCCGCTAGGATTCCTCCTGCTCGTAGCAGGTAGAGATGGATGCCGGGCGGCTTCACAGTACAATTAACCATCTTCACTACCATTCAAGCCAGATTTATAGTCTCCTTAATCAAACCAGCGATCAAGTCGCTCGGCTTCATCGAGAAGACCCTTCTGTTGAGAATCGCCGACCGTGAGCGGTCTTTAAAACAATATGTGTAATATTATTTGTTGGATACTTCGGATAATCTGTTTGCTGAATACTTGTTTGATATTACTTATCTTTTGCTGCCTTTTAATGTCCGCGTAATCCGTGCGGATTGTTTTTGAATATTTGTTGTTTGTGCCTTTGAATCTCTCAAATATTATCTGAACTGCTTGACAGGTCGCGCGACTTGTGATGTATGCTTGAAGCTTTTCCGTCTGACCTAATTAATATGATGATGCAGGTTGCTGACCGCGCGGCTTGTATATGCAAACCATTGATCCTCATGAAATATTTGTGAATATTTTCGATGTCTTCATGCCGACGATTTGTATGTATAGTTCGTAATACTCCATTGTGAAACTAATCATGCAGGTTTCTAACCGCGCGGTTAGACCACATATCCGCCGCGCAATTTTACTATTTGCAGATCGCTGGCCCTTATAAGTAGTGGCCATCCCGGAGGTTCATTCATTCACTTCAAAAATGGCGCGGGCTAAGAGCAAGTCGAAGCGGACTGAGAAGGTTAAGGCCGTGCGAACTGATGCGGCCTCCGCCTTTCATTCTGCTGATCACAAGGAGTGTCGTCTGACTAAGGCCGAGTTAGACGAGTTCGTTGAAAAGCACATGGTCGGGAGTTCCTTGCTCGCGCGGCTTCCACTCCGCGATGAGCGGATAAACTCTTCCACCCCAAATCAGATCGCAATTCCAATCGATCATTTCGACTGCGGCTTCAAGTTTCCCCGCCCCTTGAAGTCATTCACATTTTCGATCATTACGAGGTTGTGCACGGACAACTCCCGCCGAACTCCATCGCCTCCATCTACAGTTTCATCTCATATTTGCGGTCTGAGCGGGTCAGATTTTCGATTGACCTATTCAGATAATTCTTTTCCGTGCGGTCTATCCCAGACGCCGGAACTTCAATTTTTAGAGGGCACCTTTACTTTGGGTGTCGGGGGATGAAGGTCGTCAACCTTGCGAACAAGGTGACAAGCTGGTCGGAGCGATACGTGATGTTTGAAGGCCACCTCGGGTTGTTGCAGGTCAACCCGCAGGTGCGCAGTGAGGCGGCTTTCCAGACAGTCAAGATTGGAGAGGCCGAGTTGGAGATCTTCAAATTTCTGGAGAATGAGCGGCTTGATGTGAACCACTACATCCCGCTGTTCGCAGAGTTGGAGGATGTCCGACCCGAAGATAGTAAGTTTCTCACAACTCGCTGCTTTGTAACCGCCCGGACTGTTTTGTTAAACTTTTGACTTTACTTTATAGTCGCCACCGTTGTTTCGCAGAACAAACCGGTCAGCCCGGCCGGCCCGGTCTTGACCCAGAGGGAGAAGCGGAAGAGGAAGACCAAACCGCAATCGTCTGAGGAGGAAAGCTCGGCTTCTTCAGGCGAATTTGAGCTCCTTCGCTCCTGCAGCAACCCGCGCGACCTGAAGGGCAAACCGACGATCCTCTGGCATCAGGACGGGGATTGTGTGCAAGTTTCAACTGCGCTCCCGTTCTGGGGGAGCGAAAGAGTCAGCCGTCATGCACTAGCCGCCGTAGCCGCTATGTATGGTCGGAAGACGCTGAAAAAACTGAAGAAGCTTCCGGAGGAGGATCTTTCCCGAGTAGCCGCGCAAGCCGGCGCGTGGGGCTTCGCGGCTAACCATTTTATGGCTCTGTCATACAAGCGGTTAGTTTCGGCCAACACATACTTGGAAAAGAGAAGTGCCGAGCACGCTGAGGAGATCGCCCGGTTAAGGGAGATCGTGGCGGTAAGTTATCTGGCAAATACTCGCGCGACCTGTTTTTCAAACCGCGCGATCTAAGACCGTTCTTTTTCCTCTTTACAGCATCAGTATGATATGGACAACCCGGCCTTCCAGGACGAGGTCTTTCCCCATATTGCCAAAGGGATTGACGCCGCCTTCAACCGTCTAAGAGATCGCGATGGTCTGGCTGCGAGTTTCGAGGATTCCACCTTCCCGGACATCTTTCCCGACCTGAAGGACCAATTCGATGAGATGAACCGCAAGGCCAAAGGAAAGGATAAGGTCGAGTCCAGCAGCTCGGGAGAGGCTGAAGACTGCGATGATGAGACCGCCGCGGATAGAGAAGCCGCTGCGGTTGACGGGACCGCTGCGGAGCAAGAGGCCGCTGCTGACAATGAGAAGGAAAGCAGCTCAGGCTCGGAGTCCAGCGATTCCGGAGAAGAAGTCGGACGGTCTAAGCAGCGGAAGTCGGGCGGCTCAGGTAGCTCAAGTAGTGATTCATCAAGTTCCTCATCGAGTAGTGAAGGCTATTCGCCTGATGTAAACATTGATGGGAGCGAGGACTCGAACTCTCCTGCAGCAAAAAAGCTCAAGCCGGACGAGTAGTCATGATTGTTATTTTTCTTGTACTTGTTTTTATTTTGCATAACCGACGGCTTGATTTTGTTAACCGGTCGGTTTCAAATGATGTAAAGAAATTTTGATAATGAATGAAAAGTTTTTACCTTTTTGGCTGTCTATTCCTTACGACTTACTTGCGATTGTTGCAATCTCATCTCTTAAAACTGCAAGTCCCTTTATTCAAGTCGTGCGGTTTAATATCAACCCGGACGGTCATAACTTTGAGTTTTTAGAACCCCAATTAGATAGCTACTCAAACACTGTAAAAGCTGTTCGGGCGACTTATCTTCTCGATCCTGACTCGGCGAATTTGCTATAACCCGGAAAACGTCAGTCATGATAGATCTTGACGAATAATTGATGCGGTTATAACATATAATCGAGCGGATAGAGATTCAAGCTCTAAAGGATCTCAATATGAATATCTCGAGTCAATTGGAAACCGAACACAACTTTAAGCCGCTATAATAATTAAATCATGATTACGAATTGTGCAATTTGAATGCATCTTGTGATTAATAGCTCCACATTTTTGACATCAAGCCGCGCGATTATTTTCCGGCTTTGCGTAATTACTTCACAGAATAATGAATATCCACAAGTCATAAGAGAATAACCAACAAGTCGCGCGGTAAGTATTCAATTCGAACGACTTGTAATTTGGATTTCTGTAATAATCCTTGCAAGTATAAGCATTAATTGATAAGCTTGTGAGGCCTATATATAACCCGGGCGGTCAACGACTTATGCGATTTGAATGAATCATAATCACTTTTGTGGACTTGATTTTAACCGAGCGAATAAAACAGATACCCATAAAGATGATAGGATTATAGACCGAATGAGAAAAACCGATCGGTCTTGGTTATACTTGATACCCTGACCTTGCCTTATGGCATTTTATGATAACCCGTTCCAGCTTTTACGGCTAGGATAATTCCAAACCGCCTGATATATTATGATGTACCTGCTTATCCCAAACCGGGCGATTTAATAGGTCAAACCGCCTGGTCTGTTGTATACCTGTTAAATACTGTTTTCTCCCAAATGGTCCTGAAGGACCATATGAGATGAAATAATTTCATGTAATGAAGTAAGAAATGACTACAGACTCAGATGACCAAGTGGGCAGGTGGGCCTAGGCGGCGAACATTGCTTTCCTCAAGTGATCATAAGAGTTGTATAAATAAAGAATAAAGGAAAAAGTAAGTACAGACCCAGATGACCAAGTGGGCAGGTGGGCCTAGGCGGCGAACATTGCTTTCCGCAAGTGGTCATAAGGGATGTAAACGACTCAACTGCTCTCTTGCCTAGGGTTACAAGCCGAGTTGGTCAATTGGGCAGGTGGGCCTAGGCGGCGAACATTGCTTTCCTCAGAGAGATCAACTCAGTTGTGGGTCCCACTTAGGCATCGCTTGAGAGTACCTAGAAGTATTCGATGGTCACAGACTAAGATGATCAGTTGGGCAGGTGGCCTAGGCGGCGAACATTGTTTTCCTCAGAAAGATCATCAAAGTTGTAACTATATCCTTTTTGGGGCATGATAGAGCTAACAGTCACCCAGACCTCCCTTGATGCAGAGGTGTGTTAGATATCAGCTGGGATCCAAGATTCCGAAGACCAACGCATGGGAATTGGCAAGCTACCACTACACGTGTGCGAAAACTCCCCGCTAATGACTACAATCCGAGGGGGTGCGAGCAGAACTTGGCGATGTCTCCGCGGTTCAGTGAGGGATATATACAAAAAATGTGAAAGAGTCACCAGACAGGGAGAAGTGTCAGTATGGGGCTTTTTATTGAATATCCAAAAATGCAAGAAATGAAAGAGACATTTAAGGATAGAACCGTTAAAGATCGTCACCGCTCCAGGTGCGTGAGATGTCCTCTCCTTCGCTTGTCTGGAGGCGATAAGCCCCACTCTTTAGTACCTATTTGATAATGACGGGCCCTGCCCAGTTGGGGTTTAATTTCCCGACACTGCCTGTCCTGGCTGCGGCATCAACTTTCTTTAGTACAACATCACCAACTGCAAAATATTTAATCCTGACGTTTTTGTCGAAGTATTTGGCCATTCTCCTTTTCATTTCCTCTCGCCTGATGGTAGCTTCATCTTGAAGCTCCTCAATTAGATCCAGACTGTATTTGATACCTTCATCATTATAGTCTATCCATGCTTCACCTCCTTCCTTTGCGTATACAATTCTGGGAGTGACCACTTCAAACTCTATGGGAATGACTGTCTCCGAACCATGAGTTAATTTGAACGGTGTTTCTCCTGTAGCTGAAGATGGAGTAGTTCGAAGAGTCCAGAGGATAGAAGGAAGTTCTGCCCAATTTCCTTTCTGATTCAATACCCTTTCATCAGAAGATACTGGATTTGTTTATTCGCTGCTTCCACTTGACCATTACTTCTGGGATGATGCACCGAAGAGAATCGAAGTTCAATGCCGACCTGGTCGCAGAAATTGATCATATCTGAATTATTGAACTGAGGGACATTGTCGGTAATAATTGCTAGCGGAACTCCATGCCGACAGACAATTTCTCCCCAGATAAAGTTTCTGATGACCTGCGTTGTAGCCTCAATCCACTTACTGAAATAATCAATCATTACGATTATAAAGTGGCGCTGGCCGCTAGCCATCGGAAAGGGTCCGATGAGATCTATTCCCCAAACTGCAAAGGGCCAAGGCGCAGTTATTGATTAAGCGATTGAGCGGGCAGATGTTGAAGAGGAGCGAATTTCTGACACTGAACACATCGTTTGGCAAATGCTTCGGCATCTTTTCTCATAGTTGGCCAGAAATATCCCTGCCTCAAGATCCTTTTTTCTAAGGTCTTTGCCCCTGAATGACTCCCGCATTCTCCAGAGTGAACCTCCTGAAGTATGATTGGAACTCTTCTTCAGAAACACACCGCGCCAAGGGAGAAATTAAAGTTTTTCTGTACAGGATTCCTGCTATTAAGCAATAATAGGCTGTCTTTCTTCAGAATTTTCTTCTATCTTTGATGGATTGATGAAATTCTCCTTTAGATAAGTATAACTCATAAGGATCCTTCCAAGAAGGATGTTGATCGATCTGCATGAGTTCCCCTTCTTCTGTCGCTGGATGGAAAAGTTCAGAGGTCACTCCCCCTGATGGAAGACCGAACTTTGATAATTCATCCGCTTCTTCATTCTGTACTCTGGGAATATGTTCAATGATGAATGATTTAAATCTTCCAATCTCCTCCTTTGCTAGCAGCAGATATTTCCTCGGCATTGGTTCTCTTGTTTCGTAATTCCCCAAAACTTGAGAAGTCATTACTAGCGAATCAGTTTTGACATGTACATGCTCTATCCCCAGCTCCCTTGCAAGTCTCAGACCAGCCAGAAGTGCCTCGTACTCTGCTTGATTATTTGTGACCGGAAAGAAGAACTTGATAGCCTGTTCAAGCTTGATGTCATTTGGGCTGATTAAAACTACTCCGGCTCCCACGAAGTTTTTACCAGAAGCCCCATCCACATAAACAATCTATGCCAAAGGAGATTTCTCTATTTGTTCAGGACTGGACTCCACTGTATCAACCAAGAAGTCCGCCAAGACTTGCGCTTTGATTGTTGTTCTGGGAATGTAGGACATTTCAAATTCGCTCAGCTCGATAGCCCATTTAGCCAATCTCCCCTAATGATCTGGCTTTTCAAGAATACTCCTTAGAGGATGATCTGTAACTACTTGGATAGGATGAGCTTGAAAGTAAGGGCGAAGCCTTCGTGATGACATAACTAAAGCCAGAGCTAGCTTTTCCAAGATCGAGTATCTTGTTTCCGCATCTTTAAGGATATGGCTGACATAATATATCGGAAACTGTTTCCTCTTCTCCTCCCGGACGAGCACAGAACTTACTGCATCTGGACCAACCCCTAAATATAAGAACAATATTTCCCCTTTGCGGGGGCTTTGAAGTAGAGGGATTGATGTTAACTGTATTTTCAATTGCTTAAAAGCTCTATTGCACTCTTCGCTCCATTCAAACTTGGATCCTCCTCGGAGTGTTTTAAAGAATGGAGCACTTTTATCTCCTAATTAGAGATGAACCTGCTCAGACCTGCCAATCTTCCTCCAAGTTGTTGGACCTCTTTCGGATTACGAGGAGGGGTCATGTCTAGGATAACCTTCACCTTATCTGGGTTTGGCGCAAGGCCATCAGGAGTGAGGAGATGCCCAAAAAAATTCCCCTTATTCGCTCCGAACATGCATTTCAATGGATTCAATTTTAATTTGAACCTCCATAGAGTAGCGAACGTCTCTACGAGGTCTTTCAAATGTATTGAAAAAGTTTTACTTTTGTGGAGGAGATCATCGACGTAGACTTCAAGGTTTTTACCTTTCTGATGCTTGAAAACCGTATCCATCATTCTCTGATATGTCGCACCCGCATTTTTAAGGCCGAAAGGCATTACGAGGTAACAGTAACACACATCGTCTGTGATGAAAGAAGTGTGCGGGATGTCGGGTTTATGCATTTTGATTTGATGATACCCAGAAAATGCATCTAGAAAGCTCATGAAATTATACCCAACCGCGGAATCTACTAAAACATCTATCTGAGGCAGAGGGTAGCAATCTTTGGGGCACGCTTTATTAAGTTTTGTAAAGTCTACGTATATACGCCACTTTCCACCGGATTTTTTCACCATTACAACGTTAGACATCCAAGTGGGGTATTGAATTTCAGAAATAAAATTTGCTTTCAGAAGCTTGGCAACCTCCTCTCTGATAGGCACCGCCAGCTTGGTTGCCACCTCCCTTTTCTTCTGCTGGACTGGTTTGAACTCGGGAGATATGTTGAGATGATGGCAAGTCATGTACGGATCCACTCCGGGCATATCCTCCGCTGACCAAGCGAAGATATCCAAATTCCCCAGAAGACAAAAGATCAGTTGAACTTTCTCCTCTTCTGGCAGCTCTGCATTGATGATCAACTTCTTTACCTCCCCTTCAGCAACGGGGACTTCTTGGGTCGCCGGGGCAGGTTCCAGGTGAGCCCCTTCTCGATCCTTCCTTTCCTCTGCAGCTTTCGAAGGCTCAGCAACTTCAAGAACTTCAACTGGGGACTCGGGAAGCGGAATGCTTGTGATCATATTGACAGTTCGTACATAACATTCCAGAGCCACTTTTGGATTGCTCTGAATCTGGTACTGTCTTCCCTCGGCAGCAAATTTGAGGGCTAAGTGGAAAGTGGACACCACTGCTCTGTAGGCATTGAGAACGGGCCTTCCGAAGATGGCACAATAGTTACTTGAGGCATCTACCGCCACGAAGTTGATCAATTTTACTACTACTCCCAGGGAAACCAGAAGCTTTACAGAGCCTTCTACTTCTTTTTTCTCTCCGGAGAAGCCGTAGAGGGGCCCTTCGGTGGAAAGCAGAGGCTTTCCAGTCTTCAGGGCATCGAAAGTTGAACGAAAGAGAAGATTGACGGAACTGCCCGTGTCAATCAGAATTTTATGAACTGTGTAGTTTTCAATGATAGCCTTGATGACCACGGCGTCGTCGAAAGGATTGGCATTCGGAGGAAGATCCTCTTGACCGAAAGTGACAATTGAGCTTTCAGGAGCGGAAGTTGTAGTTGCCGCCACTTCTTGCTTTAAAACTCTTGCAATACTTGACTTGCGGGAGGATTCAGCTTCAGCTCCTCCATGAATGCAGTATATGTCCCCCAGGGGGGCCCACATCATTTACTTTTATGCACTCTGTTGAGGGGTGAATATCCCCATAACAGTCGGCGTCTTCTATGTCGGCACATTCCCAGGTCACCTCGACTTCTTCTTTCTTTTTCTCGGTTGCCGGCTCAGCAGTCACCTCTTTTCGGATTAGGCCCCGGAGCTTCCCTTCTCCCAAAAAGCCTTTCTATTAGTAAACGGAGGGCCCGACAGTTCTCGGTCAGATGCCCTCCCTCTCGATGATATTCGCAAAAAATGTTCGGATTTCGGTTGCGAATATCCGACTTTAGAGGAGCAGGCCTCTTGAAATCCGGCCTTTTTTGAAGGATTTGGACGACCTCGTCCATGGTGACATTAAGAGGAGTGAATGACTCTTGCGAATCATCATATTGAGGAGATGGAACAGCTTGAGGTGGTTGCGCAGTATATTGTGGCAGATATACCGGCATTATTTGTGGAACGGCCATGGAGGATGGAGCGGATGTGATGGCCAACGGCGGCTTCTGATCCTGAAACCGTTGATGGCCAATGAAGGGTTGTTTATGCTTGCAGTTCCTTCCCCTTTGGGAACGGGGCTCGAAAGGATGTTGATTTGCTTGCAGATGAGTGAAGGATGAATCGGGTTGGTCCTTGTCGCTAACCAACTTTGCGACGTACCCGGGGTTACTCTTTTCACCCCTTATGAACATATTTGCTAAACTTATCATTTCCTGATAAGTCCTTGGCTCTCTAATGTTTGCTTCAAACTTCAGGGGGCCTTCCCTCAAGCCATGAATCAGGGCCACCTGTACAATTCTGGGTCCACATTTTGGACCTCCATGATTTCTTTTTGGAACCGATCCACGAAACGGGCCCACGTTTCGTCTTCTCGCTGCCTGATTTCAAAAAGGGCCGCCGGGCCACTTTTTCTCTTCTTAAAAGTGAAGAACCTGAGCAGAAACTCCCTCGTAGCTCAACGAAGCAGCTGATTGATCTGGGATGCAACCCATAGAACCACTCCCTTGCTTGTCCATCAAAGGATGTCACAAGGAGCTTGCATTTGGTTGCATCTGTAAGGGTTCTCAAAGCGATGGCCGACTCGAAGGCCTGGAGATGGACAGTAGGATCGGTTTCTCCATTGTATGCCGGCAGGCGCGACTCCCTGAAATTATTTGGGACTGGCTCCCCTCGAACTTCGTCCACGAAAGGAAAGGTTTCTTCAGCATCCTCATACAGAAGAGGGACAGAGTAGTAAGCCGCCTGGGCTGCAGCGACTCGCGGACAAGCCGCCTGGTAGGAAGAGCGGATTGCGGCTTCTGGCGGGTAGGAAAGGCGGGCTGCTTGAGAATCCGCCCCCTGAAAGTCTAGAACTCGGGCCGGCATGCTTTGCGCGGCCTCTTGATAGAAGTTTTGCCGGGCTGCAAAACCTTCTTGTAGAGGTGGGAAATTGGCGACTTGTGGTAGCGAGTACGGAGGAGGAGGAGGGACCGGAGTCACCGCCTGGTTAACTGCGGCCTGCTGAGGGACTAGCCGCTCGGTTAACAATGCTAAGGCCTGACTGATCGCTTCCAGACGTTGATCAGTTGCCTTTTGAGCCCGCTCGGCTTCTCTTTTTGACTGCTCCAAGGCCTCCCATAGGGAATCTTCACTATGGTCGGAGCGGTCTCCTAGAGGGAACTGGCGGTCTGACATCTTTGTCAAAGATTTCAATGACAGACCGCGATCTGAAGGTCGCGTGTTTCTGTTGAATCCGGAAATGCACCTCCGAAGGAAAACGGAGGTTGCGGGCTGTCGGTTACTATTTGATTAGAGAAAGTTAGATCGCTGGCAGCGGTCGAGGCCAGACTTCGCCTGTCACGGCAAATGTCACTCCTGTGATGGGCTTTCCTTTTATTTAAGTGAAAAGGTTACAGCGGGTTACAGAACCAGGAAAGGAGAAGCCGGCCGGTTAGACGAGTCGCAAGACAGTGAACTCGAGACCGTAGCTCTAACAAGCGAGCTCCAGGATTCAAGTGTGTGTGTCTTGGGAACGTCGCCGCCCCATATTTATAGGCTTGGGGGGCCTGCCCAAACGGGCAGGGATAAAATAACCGCCTGCCCGGGTACAGGAGAATCAGGCAGGGGGTGACGGGATACAGAAAGGAAAAAGAAACAAGCCGCGCGGCTTGAGCGTCCGATCTGTTCTGTCCCAAGTCGAAGTGCGCTGCGATCAAGGTTATGATGCATCCCGAGCGGTCTCTGACCTGAGACCGCAGCTTGCCTTCTGGACTCACGTCTTGGCAGTCTTCAATCCTGGGAGGCGGTCTGGACATTGTTAGACCGCCCGGTTTGTTCAGGCTGGACCGAGAGACCTGTTAGTTCTAGAGCTGGGCGACTTGATGCAGCAAACCGCCCGGTCTGAGGGAGGTATTACCCGGGAAGCGGTCTTCTGGGTAAACAATAGACATGCATATATGTATATTATGTACATATAACAATATATATATACACACACATTTATATACATACACATGTATGTACACATGTAAGTACACATGTATGTATATATATACATGTATATGTATATAGGTATCTATATGTATCTATATGTATATGTATATACATATACATATAGATACATATAGATACTTATATACATATACATATATATATAGTTAGAAATTTATTTCAATTTAGCTATTTTCAATAAATAAAAAAAAAAAATTTAAATTTTTTTTTGAAAAATAAAGAATAAACAAGTTAATCCATGATTCAATCAAATAATTAATCATAATTATTTTTTAAAACCACATATATTGAATTTCAACTTCCTCTCAAATAGGCTAAGAATTGAAGATGCAAAATTGAACAATAATGAATTCCGTTGGAAATGGGCCCAATTCAAATTCCGACAGAATTCTGTCCAGACAAACACCGAAAATTGAAATTGGGTAAAACATAATTTCAATATCGTTCAGGCGAACACTGCCATTGAATTACTTACTCTCAATTCCAATTCCGCCTAGCCAATTCCGCTCATTCGAACAAGCCTTTATAGTTTAACTTTCACAATTAATTAACTTAATTTTAATTTTAATTTTAAAACTCTGATTTTAAATTTAATTAATGTAAAACTAATATAAAAAGTGTAATTAAAACTTAAAACAAAACAAAATAAAATAAAAATAGGTCTAGGGCCTAGCCCTGACTGTCTGCATGCCATTATGGCATGGAGCCAACTACTCAGAGTCGTTGCTAACATTGCTGCCAATTTTTAGTCCTTCGGGCCCAAGCGTCGGGCCCATCCCAAGCCTATTATAGGACCAATTCAAGCATGGACTGGGCCTAGCCTAGGCGAGGCACTGGGATTGGCTTCGACCTAATATGGGGGCCTCCTTAAGCCCACAAGTCCTGGCACTGGCCTGGACCAGGCTTTCCCAGGACCGGGCCTTTTGCACGACAGACCCGGACCTTTTGCACACCTCTAGGAGGGTGAGTAGGGTTGCTTACAACAGATGAAATTTTTTTTGAAGATTGTTATATTCTTGGTTGACTATGAGGCACACGATGGCGAGACATGGTGGAGCAGTGGATTTGGGTGGTGGTTTGGGGTTGGGTGGTGGTTTGGGGTTGGGTGGTGGTTTGGAGTGGGGTGCTGGTATGTGAGGTAGGTAGTAGTGGTTAGGACAAAGGATGTTGGCTTAATGGTGGAAGGAGACTTGTAAATGGAAGGGGGTTGTGGACGTGTGATGATGAGATTGGGCTACGATAAGGGTCAGAAGGGAGAACGACAAATTTGGCCTCCACGAGACGAGTTATGTTCATGACCTAATTGATGGTGGTAATGTGACATCCTGAAAATTTCGTCACCCCAAGTCTTATGACGCTTAACTAAAATTTTTGCATGTTAAATGACCCGAATATTAATGAAAAATTTATTTTGAGTCGTGATGAATTTATTTAAATTTATTTATAAATATTTATAATTTTCTATTATGAAACAGTTGATTAAAAAAAAGAGAAATTAAATAGAAATGAGGGTATTTATTTTATTTACTTGTAAATTTTTAGAAGTGTTACATAATAAGACAAATTTATATTCAAAAGTGTCATTAATCCATTCACCAAATCAAATCTTAACCCTCAAATTCCCCTCCAATCTAAGGGAGGAGATTAATTAAGAATATTAAAACCCTTTAAATCTCCTCCCATTGCAGTCGATCCACGCCAAAGTCCCAATAATACCAAACCGAGCCTTTATTTCCTTCGGTTCACGTGTGTAAGGAGCCCGACGTCTCTTCCCCTATTTGGTGACTGCGTGGAAGCCTTCCATCATCTCGCCCACCGCTCGAAAACGCAAGGAAGTCCTCCCTAGTGCGGAGGCCGACCCTCTCCAAGCCTCTCCAACTCAATTTAATTCGGTTCACGCGTGAATTTTTCTCTTGCCCTAATTTTTCAAGTGTTCTAGAATTTATTGCCTTTTGAATTAAATTGATGAAATATCCCTTCTATGCTCAAGAATTAAGGAAAGAAAGTGATTTTAGGCTAAGTTCCATAAGTTATGCAAGAAATATCGTTTGCCCCTAACTCCAAAATAATTTAGATTCAAGATTTATGTATCCAAAATGTTGTAGAAAATCATTATTGAAATTATAATGCTAAAGCCCTTTGTATACACTTGAATTGATGAGGTAGTATATTCATTTTGTAAAATATGAATCATGTAAGTAAATTTATTTTATTTTATTTCGGATTTGCATACTAATGGCAAGAAAAATTCAATTAAAGACAGAAATTTATGGCAAATACAAGTACTTTCATTTACCCTAATTTACAAATAGTGTAGATCTTTCTTTATTGAAATCAAATGATAAGATCTCTCTTTTGTACATGAAATGATAAGGAAGATATTCAATTGGTAAATTGCAAATTTTGTACATGATTCCTCTTACTATAATTTTGGAATTTCGTAGAACCTACACTAGGATTATGATGTTTAGAAAGAGGTGTGATGATATTGTAGTACTCGATCATCTTCATTCAATTTGATGAAAGAGCATAGTAATATTTGATTTTCTTTACTTAAAATTTTGATATGATAATGTATGTTAGTTAGTAAGCGTAAGGTGTTACAAAGATGATAATATGCTTCTTATTTATCTTGTATTAATTCCCTTAGTTAGGTATATTAAATTATTCCCTAGTCACTATGAAGCTCAAGCAACTTGGTTCATACGGTTAGTCGGTTATACAATGAGTTGAGAAATCGTGAAATTCACATGAATCATGTGAAATAATAGACCCAACAATAATTTTATATTACTGTATGGAAATTTAAAAGTGACAAAAACACTTCCAAATCATATTTTATATGAAAATCCTTAAGGAAAAGACCAACCAACAATCATTGTTGTTGTTGATAATTTTATAAAGCCTTATGAGTGTATTGAACCACATATCAGAGGAAAACTCAAAGAAAATGATCAACCAATAATCATTGTTACTTATTTGAGTTTTCTAAGCCATGTGAGTGCACTAAATCTCATATTCGGGGAAAATGCATAAACTAAGAGATCAACCAGCAATGTATACACACGTTACAATTTGTTTTAGCCTCTTGGAGACCCAAATTACTTAAACAAACTCTTAGAGGTAGGTTCAAATATTGAATCCTCAAAATTTCCTATAAAAAAATTTTCAAGCGACAAAGAATAGAAGAAAGGAAATAAGAAATGTAATGGAAGAACATGAACAAATAAAGAGAGAAAAAGAGAAATAATATTACAAGTGAACATACTAATAGATTTTCTAGGAGCGGACCCTTAAAGGCATGGTTAATTACCCTGCCATAATTAGGTGGAGCCCCACCATAATCTATGTCATGATTTGACTAATCAGGAGGGGTTAAACCCTCGGGAGGTGAGGTTTTACGCTTCGCCATAGTTATTGCCCTAAAGGGGTGAGGTATATCCTAACCATAGTTTTCCCTTTAAGGGGTAAGGTTACCTTACCATAGTTATAGTTTATGCACGAACGAAAGAAATCTCAACTAACCCCAAGGTTTAGTCTTGGGTTTTGCTCCTAAGGAAATTTATATATAACCTACAAACTACGAAGCACCGTAATACGAGCACGAAGGAGAATGCTTGAATTAATGAAACCACGGATACAATCCGGAGCAAGCTCCGACCAACTCTCGGAGGCTGGTTCCTCCAAAGAGTTTCTCTCTAATGAGAGCCCAAAAGACTGGATCCAAAGATAACCTAACTCCCCAAAACCACCTCCTTATATAGGGAGGGGGGGAAGGGGGCTCACATCAACCTTAATAACCTTTAAAAGAAAATACTAATAATAATAATAATGATACGACGCCGCGTGCGCGTAACAATACACCCCGTCAGAAAAACGACCTTGACCCCAAGGTCGGCCCGCCGCCCGCCGATCAGTAATGATATGCACGCGGTTGGGATGTCGTCGATGTGCCCGGGGGGTCTCCTAGTAGTCTGTCTGAGAGTAGCAGGGCGTCAAAGTCGGCGGCAGTGAGCGCGGCCATCGCCGATGAAGACCCGACACTCCTGCACCGAGCACACATGACCAGGAGAGTAGGGTTGCTTGCAGCGGAAGCACAGACCCTTGCTCCGTAATTCGTTGTACTCCCGATTGGTCAGGCGGTGTGTAGGGAGATGCCGAGTGTTGGTTGGGCCCATAATTGGTGGCCGGGGTAGGGGAGGTGGCAGAGGTGGAGGATTGGGATGGGTCGAGAAGTAAGGTTGGGAGGGATGCCTGGAGGAAGGTGATGGGTACGGAATGTCGCCGGACGTCACGAGGAATTCTGCCTCCACAAGGGGGGAGAGGTTGATGGCTTGGTGAACCGTTAATGGTTTGAGGGTGCGGAGACGGGAGCGGAAGTGGGGTTGCAAACCATTCATGAAGAACCCCAAGTAATGGTCTGGGGGAAGTCCGGGAACATGAGTGACCAATTCCACGAAGGCATCAATGTACGAGTCAATGGAGCCGGTGTGACGAACCCGCAAAGTCGCTCGATCATGGGGCCGGAGTATCGGTCGTCATACCGCTGAATCAGGGCCTCGGTGAGATCTGTCCAGGTGAGGACGGGAGAGGTCTGGCGGAGCCAACGGACCCAATGTTGGGCAGACCCTTCCATGTCGATAAGTGCGGTGGAGTCCCGTTGCGTCGGAGGGGTCTGGTGGATGTCGAAGAACTGTTCTGCGTGGGCAATCCACCTAAGGGGGTCAGTCTCGTTGAATGTGAGGATGTCAGGTCCACGGTACGGTCGAGTAGATAGTTCCACCACTGCGGATGTATCGGGGATCATAGCGTTAGGGGATCCAACAGCAGAGGCGGCAGGAGGCTCGGAGTGTTGGCTGGGCTGTAAGTTCTGGAGCATGGTCAGAATCGAGGCGAAATGCTCGGTCTGTGCCTCGAGACGGGTGTTGATGGTGGAGAGGGAGTGTTCAAGGGCTTCCACGCAGGATTCCATCTGGCTCTTTGGCATATAAGGACGACTGCGCCGAGCTGGAGGTTGGCAGAAGAGTAGGCGGAAGCGTAGGCGCTGCGTAAGGAACTGGAGGTTAGCAGCGGACGATCGGTCGCGGAAGCCGATCAATCGGTGCGTTGGATCGATTGGGTGAGGCGGAGCGAGCGGTGCTGATGCGGCTGGACGCTGGCGACGAGGCGCGGATGTGGCGGATCTGGACGTTGGCGACGATCGGTGCGAGGTATGGATGCTGTCGATCGAGGCGACGAGGCGCTGGTCGCTGAGTTGAAGGGTTGGCGGTCGTCGGATCGCGGTCGACGACGAGGCGCTGAATCGAGGCGGACGTGGTGCGGCGTCAGATCGCGGAAGACGACGAGGCGCTGAATCGAGGCGGAAGTGATGCGGCCGTCGGATCGCGGAAGACGACGAGTCGCTGCATCGAAGGGCTAGCGGCTGTCGGATTGGGGAAGCGGGCTGTAGGAGCTCTCAAACAGCGGAGAGGAAGACTCCGGCGGCTGCAGCAGCGGGCGGAGCGGCAAGTCGGACCAAATAATACGAACACGAAGGAGAATGCTTGAATTAATGAAACCACGGATACAATCCGGAGAAAGCTCCGGCCAACTCTCGGAGGCTGGTTCCTCCAAAGAGTCTCTCTAATGAGAGCCCAAAAGACTATGGATCCAAAGATAACCTAACTCCCCAAAATCACCTCCTTATATAGGGAGGGGGGCTCACAACAACCCTAATAACCTTTAAAAGAAAATAATAATAATAATAATATTAATACGACGTCGCGTGCGCGTAACACACCGATAGGCCGAAAACAGGCATGTACCCATACCCGGTACGCGTTAGGTATGCTGCAATAAGCAAAATATCGTTGTTTTAGGGTTTGTCGCTCACTGCTCTTACGCTCCCCGCTGCTCTTACGCATCTTCTGCCTCTTTCTTCTTCTTCTTTTTCGATGTAAGTACTACTACTTTCTTCTTCTTCCTTCTTCTTCTTCTTCTTCTTTCTTCTTCTTCTTCTTCTTCTTCTTCTTCTTCTTCTTTCTTCTTCTTCCTTCTTCTTTCTTCTTCTTTCTTCTTCTTTCTTCTTCTTCCTTCTTCTTCCTTCTTCTTCTTCTTTCTTCTTCTTTCTTCTTCTTCTTCTTCTTCTTCTTTCTTCTTCTTTCTTCTTCTTTCTTCTTCTTTCTTCTTCTTCTTCTTCTTCTTTCTTCTTCTTTCTTCTTCTTTCTTCCTCTTTCTTCTTCTTTCTTCCTCTTCCTCTTCCTCTTCCTCTCCCTCTTCCTCTTCGTCTTTCTTCTTCTTCTTTCTTCTACTTCTTCTTTCTTCTTCTTCTTCTTCTTTCTTCTTCTTCTTCTTCTTCTTTCTTCTTCTTCTTCTTTCTTCTTCTTCTTTCTTCTTCTTCTTTCTTCTTCTTCTTTTTTCTTCTTCTTCTTTCTTCTTCTTCTTTCTTCTTCTTCTTTCTTCTTCTTCTTTCTTCTTCTTCTTTTTTCTTCTTCTTCTTTCTTCTTCTTTCTTCTGTTGTTCAATTTCACGAAAGGTAACACTTATATTCGTTTAGTCGGGTGATGATAATACTTATATTCCTTCTGGGTAGGCGAATATCAAAGGAATACACAGCGGAGAGCACGAGGGTCAAGCTTAGACCGATCCGGAGAATGAATATGAGCAAAGCAAACACAACCAAAAGTTTTCGGTTGGAGAGAAGTCAGTTTAACCCCTAAGGTGAGAAGGGGGGTTTGGTAGGCCAAAACCTGAGACGGCAAGCGGTTGATAAGGTATGCAGCTGTGAGAACAACATCACCCCAATAGAATTTAGGGAGGTTCATAGAGAAAAGTAAGCACCGAGCAACCTCCAAGAGGTGGCGGTTTTTTCGCTCAGCGACCCTATTTTGAGAAGGAGAGTGAACACAGGATGTTTGGTGGAGAATGTCATGATCGGCAAGGTAGTAAGCAAAAGGAGAGTTGACATACTTTCTGTCATTATCACTGCGAAGAATTTTGATAGTAGCAGAGAATTAAGTAGAGACCATTTTGTGAAAGTTTTGAAAAATAAAAAAAAATTCATTTTTATTTTTCATCAAATAAACTCACGTCGTGCGAGAGAAGCAATCAATAAAAGTAATAAACCAATGACATCCAGAAATTGAAGCAACCGGGCAGGGCCCCCAAACATCAGTATGAACGATATGAAATGGGGTAGTACTTGGTAAAGAAACATGATGAACAGGATTACGGTGATGTTTAACAACAACACATTCATCACAAACAAAGTTTTTAAAACACGCAGAAGGAAAAACAGGAAATAAACGTTGCATTGTAGCAATAGAGAGATGGCCAAGACGACGATGCCAGCTGAGCAGGTCGGAAATCTGCGACGCATGGAGAGCTTGCAGAGGAGGACACTCAGTGGAGGAGTCAAAAACATACAGACCATCCTGCATGCTAACAGAGTCAATCACCTGCCTCATCTTCAGATCCTGAAAAACACAATGAGAAAGAAAGAAGGTAATTGAGCATTGATGAGAATTAGTCAAGTGACTAAAATAAAGCAAACTGCGGGAGAAATTTGGAACAAAAAGCACAGAAGATAAAGTGAGAGAAGAACAAGGGATGGATCCTTTTCCAGCAATGGAGGAGAAAGAGTCATCAACAATGCTCACTTTATCTCGTCCAGAAAGAGGAGAATATGACACAAAACGTGAAGTTGATCCAATCATGTGATCAATGGCGCCGGAATCGATAATCCAATGTAGAAGGATGAGCAATAGCAGAATGAGCACCTGGAGTACCAGTGTGGGCAAGAGAGTGGCAGGATCTGTAGTAAGACCAAGCATCATGCGTCGAAGGGCCAGCATCTCTTCAGCAGAGAAGGAGGATGACTGAGTAGGAGTAGGACAAAGAACTCCAGAAAAGCTGCTCACAAGAACCTCGGTCAGATGAGCAGAATGATTGGTCCTCCCTGGATTTCTACCACGGTCGCGGCCACCACGCGATGACAAGCCTCCCCTGGGAGGAGGAAATCCATGTAGACTGAAGCAGGTATTACGAGTATGACGAGGTTTGCCACAATAGTCGCAAGTGAGATGGTCTCGATCTGTAGGTTTAGGTTTGAAATCACGAGAACCACGACCGCCAGAAAAAGGCTGATGAGCAACCAACGTTGATCCCTCGGTAATAGCAGTGGCGTTCCAGGATTGTGGATGATCAAACTCCTGCTGAACAATGATGCAAACCTCTGGAAGCGAAGGAATAGGAACACGTCCAAGGATCTGGACAGTAATCTGATCAAAATTTCAGTGTAACCCATGCAAAAATTCGAATACCCGATTACGTTCCACGTGAGCCCGCAGTGAGAGTTCATCCACATTACAGACCATGACGAGAGAATCAAAGTGGTCGTACTCCTGATAGAGTTGAGTAAACTCAAGATAATAAGCCGAAGGGGGGCGATCGCCCTGGCGAAGAAGAAAGATCTTGCGACGCAGTTGGTAGATCTGGGCTGCATTCCCCTTCCTGGAATAGGTAGCCTCATCGCGTTTCCAAATATCAGCAACAGTGTCTAAAAAAAGATAGTTGCGGGCAATGGATTACTGCATGGAATTTATGAGCCAAGACATAACAATGGAGTTTTCCGACTCCCATTGAGACCAAGTTGTAGAGTTCTTGGTCGGAGCATTGGTGGCACCGCTGATATAGCCAAAGAGACGACGACTTTTTAAGGCTAAAGTGATGGAACGAGACCATGATAGATAATTAGTATCGTCCAGTCGGATTGTAGTAATCGGAGAGAAATTGTGATCCAAGCCAGCCCGGGTAGATCCAGCGGGGGTCATGGCCACCTGAATCCGTCACTTCCGACATAAGAGAGGAACGCCTCCAAAAATACGATGGAGGGGAACGGAGAAAACTTCTTCAAAGAGCGGAGTGGAAAGAGAGCTTCATTTGAGAGCTAGAATCATTTTTCCTCGTAGGCCAAAAACACTAGATCTGAGTTTGGGGAACATCCAACCGTTGGAATCTCTCAAGAAATCAGTAGAGCGATAAGCAAGCGAAAGCGAAACTTTTTCCAATGTTTCAGGTCAATCGGACCGGCGGAACTCCGGCGAGGGAGGCATACAGTCGGCCAGCGCCGACTGGCCGATGCAGAGAACGCGCGGGCCCGCTGGCTTATGCCGGAAGAGAGGGAAGGAGGGAGGCGGCGAGCGGCGGCGAGGAGAGGAGAAGAGGCGGCGGCGAGCGGCGGCTGGGAGAAGCGGCGGGTAGCGGGGAGCGGGAACGAGCGGAAGGCTCGGCTAGGTTACGGGAGCGGAACCCTCTGATACCATGTTAATAGAACGATAATAATTAATGTATTAAGGAAAGGGGCCTCTTATATAAGAGGTTGTACAATAATAAAGCTAACAGTTCACAACATATCTTTATCATTTTGAGTAATCATGTCAAAATCCATAGTTCCATTTAAAGATTCAGAGTCTTCAAGATAATTTAAATGATTGTAAATATCTACAATCAAAATCTTGAAGGTGATTATTGGTAAGACAGAACTCTTACGGATCACCGCATAAAATTTCGGACGAGATAGTAGAAATTGACAAAATAGTAGTAAAACAACATAATCAATTTTATTGACAAAATAGCAGGAATTTCAGCTTCTAAGGATTGCTTCATAATGTTATTGATATGAAAAGTAACCCCGTCCTCACCAACTCTGAAGACTAGTTTTCATGGCTAACATCGATAAACGTTGTAAACTTTGCTAAAAAAGGATGACCAAGTATAAGAGGTATCTCCGCATCTTCATCCATATCAGAATGACGAAGTCCGCAAGAAAGATAAACTTGTCGACCTTTACCAAAACATTTGCTATAATCTCTCTAGGGTATTTAATAATGTGATCAGCTAATTGTATACTCATTCTAGTTGGGCTAAGTTCACCCAATTCTAACTTCAGAAATAGTTTATAAGGCATAGATTTATACTGGCGCCTAAATTAGCTAGGCCTTTATTGACTAACAAATCACCAATTAAGCACGGGAAAGAGAAACTTCCCAGGTCCGCAAGCTTTTGCGGCAACTTGTTTTGTAGGATGGCGGATTCTTCAATCAAAGTAACTGTGGAGAGAGCTCTTCCAATTTCTTCTTATTAGAAAGCAAATTTCTACAATCTGACAAGATTATTAGACAAAGTCGTGTTTCAAGACGTGTGCAACCATTTTTGTAACACGGCATTGCTATAATTTGGAAATTCCAGCCATGTCGTGATTCATTGTTGTCCAATTTGACCTAGGAAGTTTCTTTATCCCGTGATTCAACCATGTAGTTGCTATACATGCTAAAATATGAGTGTGATGGTGTTGGCATAGTATTTTAAGAAAGGGAGAAATGTTTATGCTTGCATGTTGATATTGTGCTCAAATATATTTAAGTTGTGATGAAAAGCTTGCATACACTTTGAATTATCATAACCATAACCTGAGCCAAACAATACAACCTAGTGAAGACCTAAGTGATCCTTATTATAGTATTTGTTTTTCATTAGTAGACAAAGTACAGAATGTTAAGTCTATGTGTTATGAACTAGCTAGAGAAAGGGAAGAACTAGAGGAAACTAGAGAGGAACTAGAGATTAGGGTTAGGGTTTGAGGGGGAAGAGAGGGAATACCTTGATAATAGATTTCATAATGAACCAAGGAGGAGGGGTTGGGTATTTATACTCCCACCCAACCCCTAGGGCCGGCCGGCCCCCATAGGGGCTGAACCGGCGCAGTTCAGCCCCATTGCTCCTTATTTAATATTGGCGGGCTGAACCGGATGGTTCAGCCCGGTCTTCCTCCGCCTTCTCCTTTGGTCGACATGCACAGTAATCTTCGGAGAATCTGGTAATGACGCCTGGCGTAACATTCCCTCCCCCATCAAGGATCAGCTTGTCCTCAAGCTGGAGGCGGAGAGTGTGCGGCTCCTGGAGCAAGGCGGCTCTGGCTTGCATCTGAGACGAGACCTCTGTTGGAGCCGTAGGCTCTGCTCTACTCGCCGTAACGATGGTCATCGTACTATCCGGTGCCCCTCGTCGTTCCACGCTGCGGAGTGAGATCTCCTTTACCTGAGACGACTTGAGGCCTTCCAAGCAATACCCCTTCCCGTGTTGGCTGAACTCCATAGCCATCTGGTCCCAATCAAAAGTCACCCGCCGAAGTTGCCGCAGCCACGGTACGCCCAACACCATGTCAGAACCCCGGATTGGCAGTAAGTAAACATCAATATGTCCAGTGTAACCCTGTATCTGGAGCTCCACCCCCTTCATCACTCCCTCGCACTGCAGTGTACGTCCATCCGCTACCCTGACGTGGAAAGCTGCGCTGCGATCTATGTCACACCCCGTCTTCTGGGCCGCACCGGGTTGGATGAAGTTGTAAGTGCTCCCGCTGTCCATCAAGATCGTCACCGTCTCCCTGCCGATCCTCCCGGCTAGGTGTAAGGTCGGAGATGGGGTACCCCCCTCCAGGGCCTGGATGGATACTCCAAAGTCTTCAATAGCCAACTCTCCCTCCTCTTCAGTGCGAGGAACATCTTCCGCTTCCTCCTGCAGTATGAATACCTGGACCTTCTGGCATGCGTGCCCTCGGGTGTACTTCTCATCACAGTTGAAGCATAACCCCTTGTCCTTTCTGGCCTGAAGCTCCTGCCACGTCAACCTCGTCACAGTAGGACGGCCCCCGGTCGGCGGTTCCTTCTTGGATACATCTGCAACCGTAGGTGCCCGACCTGTCGTCCGAGTCCTCTGCCGATTGTACCGCTCCTCCTGTATCCTGGCCAGGCTGATGGCATGACTCAAACTGCGTGGCATATAGGCGTGGACCTCGTCTCTCAAATGGTCCTTCAATCCGGATACGAAACAGCTCAGCATCGTCCTCTCCTCCCAATTGACCCGGTTGGCCAGCCGTTCGAACTCTGTCTGGTACTCTGTGACTGATCCTTTTTGTCGCAGCTTCTGTAACATAGCCTCTACGTCTTCGTACTCCAGAGGCCCGAAGCGAGCCGAGAAGGACTCCACAAACTCCTCCCAGGGTGCATCATTGCGTCCCCTCAGAAACCACTTTGTCCACTGAAAAGCGTCATCTTCCAGGTGATAAGACGCCAACTGGACCCACTGCCCCTCCGGAATCTCCTGGTACTTGAAGAAAAGTTCAGCCTTCCGGACCCACTCTAAGGCGTCGCCGCTTTTGAACTTAAGGAAGTTCATACGTGTCAGTTTGGGCTGCATGTACGGCCGTGGTTCTGCATGTGCTGGTTGGTAAGGTTGCGCTGGAGGCACTGCGGGCCCGGGCCGTCCCCGGTCCAGACCGTAGCCTCCTTGTTGCCCTCCACCCCATGGGTTGCCATTTCCATAGTCCGTCGGTCCTCCATATGGCGGTGGTAGCGGTAGGATGCCCGCCACACCCCCGATTGGGACCGCATTCGCTCCAGTAGGTCGAAAAAGGGCTGCTCCCTGCCCTGGACCCCGCCACGAGGGACCTGGTTGCATTCCCGGTCTGTTCCAGGCGGACTGGGCGCCGAACGGCCCATTCGGTGCCGCCGGGCCTTCCGGCGGCCTCCAGCCACCTGGCCGGCGGTAGCCGGCCTCCATCGCGCCGCTGGTGGCCGCTCCAGGGGCCCCGCACCCCTCCTGCGTCGATCCGCTCGTGCGGACGGCGTAGGTGCCGATCCGCGTAAGATCGGCTTCCGCCGATCCCGATACGGGGATTCCGCCTCCTGTAGACCCGGATCCGGCCCCCTGCTGCGTTCCACTTCCGATTCGCGTGTCGTTCTGCGCCGAAGGATGGTAGGATGCTTCGGTTTCGGATCCCTCCGCCGCGTGGTTTTTCTCTTCAGATTTTGCACGAGTAAGGTCTTGATCTCCTCCATGCGCGCGTCCAAGCGATCCTCTAGATTTTTTTGGGAGGATTTCACTTGTTCTTCGAGCGCCGCCATCGTGTCCGACAACCCTACGTAGTTCTCTTCGATGGTGGCCAAGCGTGCATTCTCGGCTTCGGTGTGTGTCACCATGGTTGGAGGAAAGATCCTCTGATACCAAATGTTATGAACT
This sequence comes from Dactylorhiza incarnata, assembly GCA_033032865.1. Taxonomy (NCBI): domain Eukaryota; kingdom Viridiplantae; phylum Streptophyta; class Magnoliopsida; order Asparagales; family Orchidaceae; genus Dactylorhiza; species Dactylorhiza incarnata. Next base: position 4,654,430 of record JAWHQI010000160.1, on the reverse strand, counting down.
AGCTAGAGAAAGGGAAGAACTAGAGGAAACTAGAGAGGAACTAGAGGTTAGGGTTTGAGGGGGAAGAGAGGGAATACCTTGATAATAGATTTCATAATGAACCAAGGAGGAGGGGTTGGGTATTTATGCTCCCACCCAACCCCTAGGGCCGGCCGGCCCCCATAGGGGCTGAACCGGCGCGGTTCAGCCCCATTGCTCCTTATTTAATATTGGCGGGCTGAACCGGATAGTTCAGCCCGGTCTTCCTCCGCCTTCTCCTTTGGTCGACGTGCACAGTAATCTTCGGAGAATCTGGTAATGACGCCTGGCGTAACATTCCCTCCCCCATCAAGGACCAGCTTGTCCCTAATTCATAGTGTTATTGTCGTCTTATTGGGAAGTTTATATATACTATGCGGTTGTCATACAGCCAGATATCTCATTTGTTGTTGGTGTGGTCAGCCGATTCATGCATGCTCCTCAGATATCCCACCTCCAAGTTGTCGAGCGAATCCTCTGGTATCTGAAGAATGCCCCGGGACAAGGGCTTGTGTATAGGCCCTCATCTTCTATATCATTAATTGTTTATTCTGATGCAGATTATGCTGGCTCGCTCGATGATCATCGATCTACGAGTGCCTATGACATATTTTGGAGAACCCCTGGTCACTTGGTGAAGCATGAAGCAAACGTTGGTGACACGCTCCTCTACGGAGACTAAGTATCATTCAATGGAATCTGTCATTTCTGAACTCACGTGGCTGAAAATTCTTCTTACTGATCTTGGTGTCCAGCTCCCCTCTCTGGCCATCCTCTACTATGATAGTCAAATTGTCATCCATATCACCGAGAATCCAATTTTTCATGAACGAGCATATCAAAGTCAATTGTCATTTTATCTAGGAAAAAGTTCAACTTCGCAAACTTGATCTGTGACATATACCCGTTGCCGAGTAAATCTCTGGTATCCTCACCAAGGTATTACCTCGCCCCCTATACCGACAATTCATTTCCACATTTGGCGCCTACAATCTGTATGCTCCAGCTTGCGGGGGAGTATAGAAGAACTATGTATAATCACAATGTAAAGACCGACAATTAGGAGTTCCCTCTCATGTACAAATTAGTCACGCACCTTGGTTTGAAGTTAAGATCTCACTCTTCCTTCCTATATATATATGTGTACAAATACTTGAATTTTTCAAGTTAATGAGAAAAATTAAATAATTGTGCTTTATATTCCGTTTTTATACAATTAGAACTCTATGTTTTTATAGTTATTGCTAGAGTAAAATGCACACTACTAGAAATGAGCTTGACGAATTCAACATGATGACTCTAATAATAGCAAAAGATAAGTGTGAGAGTATTTGATGATCCTCATATTACATATATTTATAGCATCATCTTTAGGTATAGATTAAATATAACTTGCTTATCTTCATTCATTTTAAGACCAATTGATACGCTTATATATTTATAAAATATTGCAGATGGAGATGGTTATGAAAGAATGAGAGGAACCATTGCAATCTAGAGGAAATAAAGAGGTATTTTGGAGGCGACGAAAAGGTTAAAGGACTACAACTTTGTTGAAGAGCGCAACTGTTGAATTGCACTCTAAGGGGGTCAAAATAGTGTGCACGCCCAGAATATAGGATTATGTATATGAAGTTCGCATTACAATGTTCTGACGATCATATCTTTTGATCCAGGAAGAGCCACGGGGCACACAACCCCATCTCGGAAAGGCAGAGATGTTATCTACATTTCTGAAGAAGAGAGTTTTCCGTAAACAACTAGAACACAGCCAGGGCACGGTCGTGTTTGAGGTCGTGTCAATCGCACGAAAACCTAAAATCGCACATATAGATAGTCATCTCGAAATTGAAAGAACGGATCTGGTTTTTGGAGTGTCCTTTCAGTGAATATTGAAGAAAAGAAGAAGCATTGTAGACATCAAAGATCAAATGTAAGAAGGTAGATTTCATTATAGGAAGATGTTTTTATTTTATTTTCATGTTTATGCCCCTCTTATTTTTGAATTTCCATTTCATCTCTATGATGTATAACTAAACTAAACTCACTAGTTTTTGGATTGAGATGATCCAAAAGATGAAATATATTATTTGACTTTATCTATGTCATACTCTTGTGAATATTTTCTAAGATTTATCTATATGTCGTATGTTGTCTTGAATCCATATTTCCCAAATATGTTTTCTTGTTTGATTTTGTGCTGTGAAATTGAGAAACCCTAGATACAATTAGATCTCGTATAGATAAAAAAAGAGTTGCATGCACCCCTTAGAGATAGGATGAGATAAATACTTTAGATTACAGTAAAATCTAATAGCGTAGTTTATGAATCGATAAACGGGTCTAGGGGTTTCGATTAGGAAGAGATTCCGATCGATAAACCTAAATTTAGTTACCGGTTATCTCAAGGGAGAAATTCATATAATCAAGGAACTCTCACGTTCCAGATTAATTTACAAGGCATGAGATAGATATCGTCTTTATATATGAAATTCTAGGAGAATTCGAATTCCATATATTATTTCTTTATATTGATTATTGCCCATTGCTTTCCGCTATTTTTTGCATTTCAAACTTCAACTGGTTAATTAATCATCTTTAAAATTAGTATAAAATCCACCATCGAGATATCATCGGCAAGAGAATAGAATCTAGGTAAGTAAGAATATTCAAGAGAATCCCAATGTATACGGCACTTGATATCTTTACATATCCTATAATATGAAAGGATATGTGTATTTTTCTTATCGAGTTATAGACTGAAGACATAAAATCTCTATCAAGTTATTCAAAATAATAGCTGATCGAATCACAGTATTGATTGGATTTCATTCGAACAATAGTTTTTGGATTTCATTGTCGCTGATCGAATCATGTTATTGCTGTAAATTCGTAACAATAATGTTTGGCTCTATTGACTAACAAATCACCAGTTAAACACGGAATAAAGAAATTTCCCGGGTTTATAAGTTTTTGTGGTAACTTAGGGTTTAGGGTGGTGGAGCATTGGTCACTCAAAATAACTGTGGAGAGCTCCTCCAATTTCTTCTTATTTGAAAGATTATTTTCTACCAACTACCAGTGAAAAAACAATTCTCCGCACAGCCATAATTAAATTAAAATAGGAAATAGGAAATTAAAGAAAAACTGTCCATGTATGCAAACGGAGAGCATGGTGCTACAAGGATAAAGAAAACTAACTAGAACTAAGACCTTGGATAGGATTTAAATATTCAAACCTGTGAACGAGAAGAATAGTTATGAAAACCACAATGGCAAATCCAGTCACCATTACGCCACCCTTTTGGAGTCCCAGGCAACTGATCTGAACTAACTGTATATGAAATATCCCCACTGCTATTACCAGGTAATATCATATAAGGCCAACCTGACATTGTTGGAAGGGACTGTTGAAATGCAGAATTTCCTGGCACCCACCGCTGAAAGGTAGAATTTCCGGCTATTCCAAAGTTCATCTTTGATGCAAGTAGGCCCTGCATCCTGGAAAAATAATGTGAATAAGATGACACAGGTGCTCCGGCCATTCTAATTGCCGGCATTTCATTTTCCTCCTTTGATTGACCGCATTTTTTGCACATTTCTCGAGATGCATAATTATTGTTACTGCAACCTATTGGCCCAATTTCCACACAAGACATCCCCAATGATGCATCCAGAAATAAGAATGCAGCCCGAGTATATTATCCACAGGAGACATGCATTAAACAAAAGCAGAAAGTCAATTAAACCAAAATACAAAAAAATGGAATTTGACACTTGCAAAATTGCATGCTATAAACTATAAAGGGACAAGTTGAGATGGTATCAACTTGTGATTAATGAAAATGGAAGATTATATATTTACATAATTCATGATGTTTTAAAATTCATTGAAAACATGGCTTCATACCTTCAAAGGGACAATTTGATTCTATCTCATGGAGAAGGAAATGTATGCAAAAATGTTGTTATAATAAGTAAAAATGGGTAATAAAAGTGATCAAGATGAGATTCACATAAAAGAATACAAGAAAGACTACCTAATGACAAACTCGCACAACCTGAACCTTTTCCCACTTTGAGAAGAGATAATGTTCTTGATCCATCAAATGCAGAACAAGCATGACTACGCATGGACGCCTAATTTTATTTTATGTTTGCATTGAAGGGGAGCCTTGGCACACCGGTTAAGGTGTTGCCGTGTAACCTTGAGGTCACGGGTTCGAGTCCTGGAAGCAGCCTCTTGCAAAAATGCAGGGTAAGGTTTGCCTACATTTCACCCTTGCAGTGGGACCCTTCCCCGGACCCTCGCTCCGCGGGGATGCTTTGTGCACCGGGCTTCCCCTTTTGCATTGCATTTATGTGAGACTTTATTTTTCAGCATTTATTTCGTTCATTTTATATTTTTGAAGTTGCAGTGATGTAATCCCATAATTTGATTAGTTAGGTTTAATTTAATTTAGATTAAGCAGACGATTGTTGAATTGATTTGGTTGGATCGAGCCAAATTCAACTTCCTAGTCCTCACTAGAGTCTTAGCCTTACTTTTGAGTTTATAATTGATTTATCATCATTGGAAATGAATGGATTGATTAAGAGAAAAAAGTTTTAAAAATTTATGTTTAAAAATTAATAAAACAAAAGTGAAAAAAAAATGTTACGCTAACAAAAGTTATATAAAAAATTTTGAAAAGACAAAAAAACCTCAACAATAGAAAATTTTCCTACGATCCATTGTCCCTCCACAATCTCCGACACCCTGCCTCTTCTTCCTCAGTATTGCACTTTTCTCCTTACAAGCAGTCGTCGGTGTCTTTGTAGCATCTGTGAAAGAAGTCTTTCATCTTCCTCTGAATCTTCCACCAACTATATTACGTCGTCACTTCCCTAATCGGTGAGAACTTTCCTTTGGTCATCTCTGCCTAGTTAGATTAAATTTGACATAGAACTATCATAGGGAAATTTGTTGTTGGTTGTATTTATTTTCCGCATCGTTATTTCTTCTGATATATGTGAGTTGTTATTCTAGTGCTTATTGGCTATTTCATTTTGATCATCTGTGGGCATGTCTTGTACCTTGAATAATTTGTCTTTCTTAAAATTGCTCATTGTTACTTGGTTATGGGCTTATTTTTTGAGGTTTGACGGAGGAGGCGGAGATACAAGGGGGGTAACCCTAGGATGGGGATGAAGAGGAGAAGAAGAACTAGAGGAAGAGAAGAGGAGACTTGAGAGAGAAGGAGAAGAGATAGAGAGAAAGAGATTTTGATTTAATGTTTTGATGCCTCGTACATGACCCAAGGGTCCTTATATATAGGACCCACGATGGCGCAAGACTCGACTCGATACGACTTGACTCGATACGACTTGACTCATACACCTAAAGACTCATAATAATATAACCGCTAATACATAACTGACGGTGTGAGATCCATAACATTCCACCCGTCCTTCAAATCGAGTTTGTCCTCAAGCTCGAAAGAGAGTTGCACGACGTGATTATCTGGCTCTTTAATTTCTCGCCAGAACAACCCCCGGTAACGTGTAGATATAGCGGAGGCTGCAATGGGCGTCAAGTCGTCAGCGTGCTCCCTGATAGTATAAAAGACAGCACGGGGCGGGCGTGGCAGTGGTACGTGCTGAGGAGAAGGAGAGACTTCCAGACATATCTAGAGGCGAAGCAAGTGTGCCTGGTGGACGGTCGAGCGCAGCGAAAGACCGGGATGTATGTGATCTGCGGAGATGAGAAGTACCGGTACCGATTGGGAAACGGTCGGCGGAAGGAATGGATCTAGAGGGGACGTCAGAGCAGAGGTTGCGTAATGGACACTGTGGGGGATGACGATGGTGGCACAAAATGTGATGACAACCCCCACTGGGCTAGGAGGCGAAGAAGCCGGTGAAGTAAACTGTGGGGAGGAAACCACTGAAGGCAATGGTGCAGTGACGCGAACTGCGGAGAGCGGTGGCGCTTATTCGGTTATCCGTAGAGGTGGCGACTCCTCTAGTGGAATCAGCAGTGGGGGAGGTGGAAGCTGCACCGGGGGCGGCCTGCAGGGTCCGTGATGCAACCTGAGTCGCATCGTATTTTACTTTTATTTCCCGCATTTTTATTAGTGTCGTGCTCGTTTTCCCGCAGTTTTAATTGTGTATGTGTGTTTGTACATTTGTATCGCGCTTGTTACTTGCGCTCGTTTGAACACATATTTGGTTGTACGACTTATTGCAGTGACCGCTCAATAAGATCATGAATGAAAAATGACCGTCAATTAGGGCAAGCTTTGAAATTATATTCTAATTATAATTAAGTATGTTAGTTTTTTGAATTTTTAATTAAGTGATTTAATTATTACTTTCAGAAATTATATTATCAAAAGTATGTAGAATGTCAAGAGTCCAAGTTCACTTTTCTTACACCTTGATTTCCACCTCATTTGATGCCCTCGTTAAAAAAATCTAAGAAAACTCCCATTTTTCTTCTTATTTAAAAACAGCCAGCTAGTAATTTTGAACATCCTATTTAATATCCTTTAAATGTTTAATTGTCCCATCAAAAAATAGATGCATCCTTTGAAACCCCCCACCCATTAAGTCCTAATTAAAAAAACTATCTGCTATAACAGCCAGCCCACCCCTTTAATTTTCCATTTAATTACAACCCCCAAAAAAACCTTCTATTGAAGGTTACCAACCCCCCTTTGTAATCAGCAGCTGGGACAAATTTGAAACAGAGAAAACTTTTCTCTGTTTCGAGAAGTCTAGCCCCTACCACCTTCTACCCACCCAACACCACCTAGCCCAGCCTCGCCGCCATCGCCGGCCCTCGTGGGCTCTGGAGACCCCTCCCCGACCTTCCTCCGGCGAGGACGACACCCTCCAGTGTTCAATTTCTGTTTTCAGACGGCAGATTCACCACCTGAACGTTGTCTCTCCTCCTACCAGCCTTCCTCCTCCGAACATCTTCCAGTGCACCTCCCCTACCATTTCTGTTCAGCCCAGCAGGTTCGAACCATCCCTACCAGTCCCAACGCCCGCCGCCACCTGCATCCTTCACTGTTTGGAGGAATTCGAGTTGTGTTCATGCTCTTGAGGTATACCTCCGCCGCTCTCTTGCTTGAAAGGTGTTAGAATAATATTATGCTAAATTTTATATTAATCTTTAAAATTCAGAGCTTGCCGTAGTTTCATTTTTCCTATTTATCGTTAATTTGAAATCTTGTTTGTATTTTTTTTCATTTCTCGGATTGCATGCCCGTGGAAGAATTATTTCATAATGCGGAATGTGCGTGAATGTTCGGCGTTTACACGTGTCTAGTTATTTCTCGGTTGATGGTTGCAAGATATTATACGTGAGCGTCTCACTAGCACCGCATTATTTAAAAGGGATCATGCTTTTATCTTTTAAAATTACTCCATCGATTTAGGAATACATCAGTCCGACAGTGATAGGGGTTGTATCGGCATAATCGGTGGCCTCGGTGGAGCAATCGTCAGTGGTGGTGGGACCGACCAAGTTGTGATGGAAGGGGAGGCAGCATGTGTTGTCTAGGATGATAGTTGTGTTGGAGGAAGCGGAACCTCGAAATGTCCCGATAGTACCAATCGGTCAATGTGGTCGTTGAGGCGTGACATGGCAGTCAACATCTCCCATAGCATTGGACTGAGAGAGGCCACTTTTGAGGCACTTATCTTCATGTCCAGCTTAATTAATTGATTGAGTAATTAATTCAATCAAGAGTTAACTCATTAAATTAACTAATTAAATCCCTATGTAAAGAAGGGTGGGCGGCTCGAGGAATGGAAAGGCGTGGGCTGCTTTGCTCTACGTGGGTCGGGCGGCTCGATGAATGAAGGTGAAGGCATGGTTCCAGGAGAAGACGTGGACAGCTTGTCGGGCTTATTGGGCTCGATCGAAGGGGAAGATGCGAAAATCTGCTGCTAGCCGGAGAGGCCGATGAAGTAAATGCGGGCGAGCTACTAGAGACGTGCGTTCTGGATGACGCCAAAGGAGGAAGAGGGCAGCTGAAGGAGGAAGACTGGAAGAGGCGATGTCGTTGGTGGAGCGCAGCTGGGAGTGCTACGATCTCGGGAAGGGACGAGCATGCGAGGTAGTCGAGAAGATGTAGCTGTGTGGATTTAATAGGGAAAATGATCGCATGGGCTTGTCGGGCTTGCTGGGCTCGATCGAGGGGAAAATGCATAAATCTGCTGCTAGCCGGAGAGGACGATAAAGTAAATGCACGTGAGCTGCTAGAGACGCGCGTTTCTGGATGAGGACGAAGGAGGAAGACCGGAGGCGGTGGTGTCGTAGGTGGAGCGTGGATGGGAGCGATGCGAGCTCGGGAAGAGACGAGCATGTGAGGTTGACGAGAAGATGTAGCTACGTGAATTTAGCAGGGAAGATGATCGTTGAAGGAGTCGGAAGCGAAAATTCCGGAACGGGGTTGTGAGCTCTGATACCAAGTTTGTTGTGGGCTTATTTTTGGAGGTTTGTCGGAGGAGGTAGCGGAGGGCGCAAAGATACAAGGAGGGTAACCCTAGAATGGGGATGAAGAGGAGAAGAAGAACTAGAGGAAGAGAAGAATAGACTTGAGAGAGAAGGAGAAGAGTTAGAGAGACGGAGAGAGGTATTGATTTAATTCATTGATGCCTCATACATGACCCAAGGGTCCCTATATATATAGGACCCACGATGGCGCAAGCGTAAATAACCCCAACATAAGAGATGCGTAAATAACTCTTAAATACGACTTGACTCGATACGATTCGACTCATACAACTCGACTTATACACCTAAAGACTCATAATAATATAACCGCTAATACATAATTGACGGCGTGTGATCCATGACATTCCACTAAGTTTGTTATGGGCTTATTTTTGGAGGTTTGTCGGAGGAGGTAGCGGAGATACAAGGGGGTAACCATAGAATGAGGATGAAGAGAATAAGAACTAGAGGAAGGAATAGGAGACTTGAGAGAGAAGGAGAAAAGTTAGAGAGAGAGAGAGAAATTTTGATTTAATTCTTTGATGCCTCATACATGACCCAAGGGTCCCTATATATAGGACCCACGATGGTGCAAGCGTAAATAACCTCAACATAAGAGATGCGTAAATAACTCTTAACTATGGCTCGGCTCATACGACTCAACTCATGCAACTTGACTCATACACCTAAAGACTTATAATAATATAACCGCTAATACATAACTGACGACGTAGGATCCATAACAATCTATTAATTGCACTGTGAAATTTAGTGTCACAACCTTAATTTTCTTTTATTACATTTAAGATTACATCGTATTGCATTCATAACCACCTGATTGCATAAGATTTTTGTTTGTGTCGGCATAAGATTTTTGTTATAGCCAAAATCACCAAGGAATTATAAAAATTCAACAAAGTCAATGTTGCCAAAAATTTTCGATTGTTGTTTTTAGCATACAACATTTTATTCCGCGCACTAAAACATATCTTAAACATTATAACGCATAGTAGTTGCATTTTATAAACACTTTGATTTATTCTCATGGCTAGCCAAGGAAACCAATGGCAAAATACTACCCCCACCATGGTAGAAAAGGGAAATCAGTATTTAATAAGCAAGAAGAACTCTTTGAGAGACAAAAAAATCATATTAGATGGTATGGGATGCTAAGGGGATTTACTCAATATAACATTCACAACAAAAAACATATTTAGGAATAATCAAGGTACATAAAGAGAGTAAAGGACTTAATTGGATTGAATTATTTATGATATATATATATGAATCAAAAAAATTGAAGGATGTGAACAAGACCTTCCAGATCAGTCACTTTTAGTTTGAAAACAAGATCATTTATTTCATACTTATGAAAAATCCGATATTTATCATCTTTCCTTATAGAGGACTTGATTCAATTCTAAACAACAATTCAGCAGATCATTATAAAGTTTTGGTTATTAGTGTGTTATGGGCCTCCAGCACGGGCCTAATTATCGTTATCTTTTAATATTTTTATTATTATCATTTTGGGTCTTGGCCTTTAATGTCGAGTCATTTTGGGTCTTGTCCTTTATTAAATATTAGTTGTCATTTTGGGTCTTGTCTTTTAATATTTTTATTATTATCATTTTGGGTCTTGTCTTTAATGAGTCTTGTAGCCTATTTAAATGCATGGTTTATGAAGGTATTCAAGTATCAAGTTATATATTCCTCATCCCCTTAAGAGATTATGGTAGCTCTCTCCTCCTGAGCACATCCCGCCTAGGTAGCTGCGATTCTGGCTCCAATGTATCTTTCACAGCCATCATCCCCATCTCCAGCCATCCTCCGGCGATGCTACCGTTGTTACGGGAGAAGCCCATAACAACTTGGTATCAGAGCCTCCTCCGACATCGTTTTCGTCTCGTAACAACTAAAGCCTCTGTTTTCCCGGGGACAACCACCACCTGCCGAAGTACCCGTTGCCTCTCCCTCGTCGTCTGTAGTAGACAACGCATCCAACTCCCTCGTCGATTGTCGATTTGATCGTCAAAGACCATCCAGCTTCCATCGTTCCCTTCCATCTCAGCTCACGCCGACTCCATGTCGCCTCGATCAAGAGTCGACACTCGCCACACTCCGACGTGCGTCGGCTTCATCATCGTCGACTATCTCTCTGTAACCGCCTGCAATCCCGATCGCACATTTCATTCTTTCCTAAATCATGTGCCTCCTTCCCCGTTGGCCATGCACCAAGAAGTATTTAACCACCTGCTCGTCCTTCTGTCCGTTGAGTCCATGCATAAAAGAAAGTGACAGGGTCCCTTTTCTCAAGCCCACCACCAGCGCAGCAGTCCTCACACCTCCTAAAGGAGCCTTGTGCATTTTTTTGTTAGCTGACTGCCATCACACCTTCCCATAGATTTATCTTAAATTGAATAATCAAATTACTTGATTAATTAATTATTATTAATTCATTCATTTTCCAACAAAACAAAATTAATTAATTGATTACTTTATTGGGTAATTAATTCATTATACTTTTCTCCTAACAATGATATCTGAGACAGCCCTACCATTTGATTCGGCGGCTACGATGCTCGCTCACAAGTCGACCGCAGAAATCGGCGCCGCCATCATCGCCCTACTCGACGACATAATCGTTGTACGCAAAAGAAAACAGCTGCTCACCACAAAGGTACAGGCTGTTGATATTCCGGCTAATCCAGCAGTCCTCCAGTAACTGACACATAGTGTTGTTCTCCTTCAGAAGGACACACCCTGCCAAACATTGACTATGCAAAGATCGTCGATGACACTCCTCTCACTCGCACGAAAATTGATATGGTTATGAATAGTCATTGGGCATCTGCGACTTATTCTCCACCGCTACTTCAATCATTTAAAGATCATGTTGCGGGTTACTCTTTGGTCATATCGCAACCCATGCTTCGACCCGCCGACAAGATCACCATCCTCCTTGACGTCGGTAAGCACAAAGAAGACTTATCGCTCTTTGCAGCCCCTGCTGCGTCGACACACTACAAGTCTACAAAGGGTTGTTTTTGCGCGAAATAAAGGAGCCAGGTGATCAAATCGACCGAGCTAAGTTCAAGCTTGAGGATAAGCTCGCTTTAAAGGTAGGGTGAGATGTTATGGGCCTCCAGCACAGGCCTAATTATCGTTATCTTTTAATGTATTTTATTGTTATCATTTTGGGTCTTGTCCTTTAATGTTGAGTCATTTAAATATTAGTTTAGGGGTAGAAGTTAGGAGTTAGTCATGATGACATGTGTTGTATTTTATGAGTCTTATAGCCTATTTAAAGGCATGATTGTTTGTACGAAGGTATCCAAATATCAAGTTATCTATTCCTCATCCCTTTACGAAATTGTGGCAGCTCTCTCCTCCTTAGCACACTCCGCCTAGGCAGTCGCAGTTCCGGCTTCACTGTATTTTGCACCGTCGTCATGTTGAAACGAAGAGAAGAGGAGAAAAGAACCTTAGGGTTCTATCGTTAATTCACTCTAGCCCTCTTGCAATCAACCACCCACTTATATATCGAAGGAGAACCGCCGGTGTAGGCTTAGCCACGCTTATTCTCACCACCCGGTGAGGGGGTTACTTGACATTTAACACCCCCCCTCAAGCTAACCCCATAAGCATCCAGCATTCCGAGCTTAAGAGAGTAAGAATGCAGGGATTTGCCAGAGACTGCTTTAGTGAGCATGTCAGCCAGTTGATCTTCAGAGGGCACGAACACCATAGTCACAGTTTGATCCTGAATTTTGTCCCGCACAAAATGGCAATCAATTTCAATATGCTTTGTTCTCTCGTGAAAGACAGGGTTGTTGGATATATGAATTGCAGCTTGATTATCACAATGGAGTTGCATAGCCTCAATGACAGGAAATCCCATTTCCCCCAAGATAGATTTAACCCAAACCAGTTCACATGCAGTAACGGCAATGGCACGGTACTCTGCTTCAGTGGAGGAACGAGCCACAACATTTTGTTTTTTACTTCTCCAGGAAATGAGGTTGCCACCAACAAAGATTGTATATCCACTAGTAGATCTTCTGTCCACGGAAGAGCCTGCCCAATCAGCATCGCAGTACCCATGGACCTTAAGATGGCCATGATTTTGATAGATAATGCCTTTTCCAGGGTCCTTTTTTAAATATTTCAGAATCCGCAGAACAGCTTGATAGTGATGAACTTTTGGGTTGTGCATGAATTGACTAACCAACCCGACAGCGAAGGAGATATCAGGTCTGGTGATTGTCAAATAAATCAATTTCCCCACAATTCGATGAAAATCAGACTTCCTCTCAAGATCTGTAGAGGTCTCCTTATGAATATCATAACCAGGGTCCACAGGACTATCCACAGGTTTGACTCCCAAGTATCCAACATCATTGAGAAGGTCCAAGACATATTTTCGCTGGGAGATCATAATCTTCCCGGCAGAACGCGCAATCTCAATCCCAAGAAAGTACCGAAGGAGACCCAAATCATTTATTTCAAAAGCGGACGCTAATTCCTCCTTAACCCGAGCAATGTGGAGGTCATCCGTTCCTGTAATAATGATATCATCCACATAGACTACGAGAATAGTAGTGCATCCCTCCCCTTTGTAGACAAAGACAGAATGATCTGAAGTACAACGATTGAAATTCAGATGAACAAGTTTATCACTTAGCTTGGCAAACCAGGCACGTGGAGACTGTTTGAGGCCATATAGGGCTTTCTTGAGGCGACACACATGTCCTTCAGGAACATCCATACCAGGAGGTGGAGTCATATAGATTTCTTCCTCCAATTCACCATGTAGGAATGCATTTTTAACATCGAGTTGATGTAGAGTCCAAGACTTATGAGCAGCAATAGATAGGAGAATTCTGACGGAGTTCAATTTAGCTACCGGAGCAAAGGTCTCTTGGAAATCTACACCATCAACCTGAGTAAAACCTTTAGCTACCAATCTCGCTTTGTACCTATCAAGAGTACCATCTTGTAGAAATTTAGTAGTATAAATCCATTTGCATCCGACTAGATGGCGCCCATTAGGAATAGGAACAATGTCCCATGTCTTTTGACGTTGGAGAGCGTTCATCTCCTCCTCCATAGCTTTTACCCAGTGGAAATTTGAGCTAGCTTCTGAAAAACTGTTAGGAATAGGAATAGAGGAAACAGAAGCAAGATATACTTGTAATGAGTGAGAGATAGAGTGATACCCAACATATTTATCCATAGGATATCTAGTACGACCACTCGGAAACTGAAGAGCAGAAGGGATCTCTGAGGTGGTGTGGTAGCTTGGATCTGGCGGAGTGGTGGTAGGTGGTGGAGCATGAGTGTGACATTCTTGTCCAGCCTTGATGTTTTTCCTTCTTTGATATACTTGAAGATCCCCTTTTCTTCTGTAAGCACGAAGATCACTCGTTGGGGTTTCCTTTATAACAGGAATATCAACACTTTCTGGAGCAGACACATCAACAAGAACAGGAAGAGGTGGCAACATGTCACTTTCTTCATTGCTTTCCTTCTGAAACGAGATGAGTTTGCCCTCATTGGAATAATAAGGAGTGTTCTCGAAAAAAGTAACATCTTTTGATATAAACCTTCTCCGGAGAGTAGGAGAATAACACTTATATCCCTTTTGGTTGGCAGCATATCCCACAAAGACACATTTTACAGATTGTGGCCCTAATTTGTCCTTATGAGGCCCCACGATGTGAACAAAGGCGACGCACCCAAACACCTTAGGAGGAAGGTTGAATAGAGGCATATTTGGGCATAGAATCTGAAGGGGGTACTTTCCTCCCAAAGTATCGGTGGCCATCCTATTAATAAGATAGACGGATGTGAGAACTCCTTCATCCCATAGTCCCTTAGGGACAAACATCTCTTGCAACAAGCATCGAGTGGTCTCCAAGATATGACGATTCTTTCTTTCGGCAACCCCATTCTGTTGAGGAGTCCCCGGGCAGGAAGATTGGAAAATAATCCCATGATCCCTCAGAAACAACTGAAGGTCACTGCACGTATATTCGCCTCCATTGTCACTCCTAAGAATTTTAATTGCAGTTCCAAATTGTGTCTGAACATAATGATAGAACACCTGAAATATTTTTGAGACTTCATCCTTCTTTTTCATGAGGTACACCCAGGTAAAGCGTGAGTGATCATCAATAAACGAAACAAAATATTGAAAACCATTCACAGAACAAATAGAAGATGTCCAGACATCGGAATGTATCAAATCAAAACATTTCAAACTTCGACTCAAACTAGGAGCATAGTTGGTCCTACAATGCTTAGAAAATTCACAAGACTGACAATCAAAAGTAACAGTTTTAACATTAAGAAAATGCGGAAAAATAGCTTTCAAGGTCTTCAACCGAGCATGCCCAAATCTCTTGTGCCGCAGCCTCAACTGATCCTGGTCGGTAATATTCTGAGAACTAAAAGCCTGACAGTTGTCCATGACATACACTCCACCTGACTCATGTCCACCACCAATCGTCTTCCCACTCGCCAGATCCTGAAACACACAATGAGAGGAGAAAAAAGTGATAGAGCAGTTAAGTTGTTTAGTTAAACTGCTAACAGACAAGAGATTCGTAGGAAATGAGGGAACAATAATCACAGACTTGAGAGAGACAGAGGGAGAAAGATGAATATCCCCTTTACCAGTAACAGACGCCGAGGATTCATCAGCGAGTTTCACACTGCCAGAGGTAGGAAAAATAGAGGAGACTCCCATAGAAGATCCGGTCATGTGATCGGAAGCCCCCGAGTCAATAATCCAAGGGGTGGATAGGTCTTTAGAGGACACAGTAGTAGAGCGAGCATGAGCGACCGTACCTGCCAAATCACCAGCAGAGTTGGGTTTCAGAGCCTTGAGTTCTCTAATCAACCTTTCATTTTCTGCCTGAAGGTGCCAAGAATTATCAAGGTGGCTATACATAGCAGTAGGAGGCCTCACATATTTCCCATCAGAACCCCGAATCCATCCTGGAGGGATTAAATGAGGATGAAGATCCCAACATTTCTCTTTCTCATGGCCCTTCTTCCCACAGTGAGGGCACTTCATTTTACTCTTGTCTTCTTGCCTCATATTTCTAGGGTGCCATTTCTTCTGTTCAGCAGCAAGGGCAGACACCTCATGACCCACATGAGTACCTGAACGAAGGGAGTTTATACGACTAGCTTCCCCCCTAATATAGTGAGCCACAGTCTCTAGATCAGGCACAGAATCACGACCCAACATCTGAACCCTCTGGAATTCAAGTTCAGGAGGGAGACCAGAGAGCATCTCAAATACTCTCCGTTGCATGAGTTCAGTCTTGTAGTCTTCAACAGTCTGAATAGCAGAATACTGATCAATTTCAGCCCACTTATGGGTCAACTTGCCATAATATTCTTCGAAGTCCCCCATTCCAGTCATGTGGGTCTGTTCAGTTTGGAGTTGATATATTCTGGCTAAGTCCTTTTTTTTTGAGTAATTTCGTTCGATCTGTTCCCACATTTCTTTCGCAGTTTCACAGAATAGAAAGTGGCTTGCAATCTTGGGTTCCATAGAATTGACAAGCCAATTAATCACTGTGAGATTCTCACCTTCCCATTCCTCGTATTTGGGATCGGTCTTGTTTGGAGCCGGCTTGGATCCAGTGAGAAAACCCAGTCTTCGACGGCTCCCAATGAAAATCCTCATGGACTGAGCCCATAGGAGGTAATTCCTTCCATTGAGTTTAATGTGAGTAACACCTTGACTGAAGTCCATGTTAGGACTCCCTCCACTGTAGTGTGAGGGTTGGTTAGCAGCCCCTTCAGAGGCACTTGCCCTTTTCAAGTTGTCATCCATACGGGCACACAAGTTGGCTGGACCTTTCGGAATCCACAGGAAACAACCAGCAGCAAAAAAGAAGGCAGAGGCAGGAACGGAGACGACCACGGCAGTGGAAGAGAAGGACCTTCAGGTCAGGAAGGCCACTGGCAACAGCAGCAGGAATGGCGGAAGCAGAAGGATCACGATCGGAGCAGGCGACAATCGAAGCAGGCGACAATCAAGGCAGGGACGACGCTCCAGGACGACAATCAAGGCAGCGGCAACAGGAGGACGCGGCGGCAGGGACGACGCTCCAGGACGACGACAGAAGCAGGCTCCAACCGATCACAGGCGGGATCGGCTCGGTCGACGACGATATCGGCAGCAGCACCGATCGACGGGATCGGCTCGTCGACGAACAGAACACCAGAGCTACAGAACGACGGGAACGGCCCGTCAATGGGATCGGCACGTCGAGCCTTCAGGTCGACGGGAAGAATCCCTCTGATACCATGTTGAAACGAAGAGAAGAGGAGAAACGAACCTTAGGGTTCTATCGTTAATTCACTCTAGCCCTCTTGCAATCAACCACCCACTTATATATCGAAGGAGAACCGCCGGTGTAGGCTTAGCCACGCTTATTCTCACCACCCGGTGAGGGGGTTACTTGACATTTAACACGTCATCCCTATCTCTGGCCATCCTCCGACGACGCTACTGTATCTTTCACCGTCGTCATCTCCATCTCCGGTCATCCTCCAGCGACGCTACCACTGTTACGAGATAAGCCCATAACATAGTGGATCTAATGTAGATTCTCTTTATCATGTGCTAGAAGAGAACCTACGATAAAGTTATTTTTGGAAGATAATATTGAGAATAAATGTGCATTTAATGTTGAGTTTAAAGTAAATGAAGAATTTGATCACGCCCTTGTAGAAGCCTATTCTATTGATTTGCTTGAATCAAGCCAAATTCGCTTTCCTAGTCATCTTTTAAGCCTTAGCCTTATTTTTGAGTCTATATTTGATTTATAATTATTGGAAATGATTTGATTGATTAGAAGATAGAAAAATTTTGAAGATATTTTGTTTAAAAAAAACATGAGGGAAAAAATCTTATTAGTAGAAGTTACATAAAAAAACAAAAGTTTTTAAAAAAACTTAATGGCAGAAATTTTCCTTGATTAACCGTCACCACCAGTTTTCCCTCTTCCACTTTGTCTCTCCTCTTTCAAAATTTTCCTACCCTCCATCTCTCCACGGAATCTGACGACAACTAGTCTCTTCTTCCTCAACATTGAATTGTTGTTCTCCTCATGAGTCGTCGCCGCTTTTGCATTGTTTGCAAGAGAAGTGATGCAGCCTGAATTGCATCTATATTTTATTTTTATTTGCCTCATTTTTATTTGTGTTGTGCACGTCTTTGCGCATGTAGTTGAGAGGAATCGAAAAACTAATACTTAATAATTACCCCCTCTACTCATATATAGAGTAAGGGGAAAAATACAGAAGACCAAAATACCCTTATGGGAAAAATACAAAATATAACGTCGGACTTGAAGTTCAACACTCCCCCTCAAGTCGGGCAGTAGATATCTATCATCCCAAGATTGTGGATATCATTAGTGAAAGAGTTGGATCCCAAACTCTTGGTGAACACATCAGCCAACTGATCTTTGGAGTGGACGAAGGGAGTAACTAAGTTTCCTTTTTCAAGATGATCTTTGATAAAGTGGCGATCCACCTCCACATGCTTGGTCCGGTCATGCTGGACCGGATTATGAGCTATGCTGATCGCCGCTTTGTTATCACAGTACAGGGAGATGGGAGTATCCTTCTGGAGCCCAAGATCTTGTAATAGGGTACGCAACCACAAACCCTCACAGAGACCTTGGGACATTGCCCGATACTCTGCTTCAGCGATGGATCTTGCCACAACATTTTGTTTTTTGCTGCGCCACGTGCCCAGGTTTCCTCCGACAAATGTGCAGTAACCTGTGGTAGATTTCCGGTCATCACGACTACCGGCCCAGTCGGCATCGGTGAAGACACCAATCTTCAAATGATCATTCTTGGAGAACATAAGCCCACGTCCAGGAGCTTTCTTCAAATACCGGAGAACACGAAAGGCAGCATCCCGGTGTCTGACTCTTGGGGCGTGCATATACCTACTCAAGATCCCAACAGCATACGTGATGTCTGGACGCGTATGTGAAAGGTATAGGAGTTTCCCCACCAATCTTTGATAACTGGCCGCTTCCACGTGATCACCATTGCTATCTTCATCAATCCCATGGTTCTCCTCCATAGGTGTGTTAGCAGGAGCACAACCAAGCATACCGGTCTCCTCTAGCAGATCTAACACATATTTAAGTTGAGAGATAAAAACACCTTTGTCGGAACGAGTCACTTCAATTCTGAGGAAGTAGCGGAGCCTTCCCAGGTCCTTTACTTCGAACTCAGCTGACAGGAGGGCCTTTAGCTTAATAATTTTATCCGAGTCATTTCCAGTGATCACAATATCATCGACATAGACGATGAGAACAACGATTTTGCCTTCGTTCCTCCAGATAAATAAAGTATGATCAGAATGACCCTGTTTATAGCCAAACTTAATCATAGCCTTGTGAAATCTGCCGAACCACTCCCTTGGGGACTGTT
This sequence comes from Dactylorhiza incarnata, assembly GCA_033032865.1. Taxonomy (NCBI): domain Eukaryota; kingdom Viridiplantae; phylum Streptophyta; class Magnoliopsida; order Asparagales; family Orchidaceae; genus Dactylorhiza; species Dactylorhiza incarnata. The sequence continues at coordinate 4,635,445 of JAWHQI010000160.1, read as the reverse complement.
TAAGCCCATACAAAGACCTCCATAAACGACAAACGAGACCCTCTTGTCCCTTCTTCACAAAGCCCGGAGGAAATGCCATGTACACTTCTTCTTTGAGGTCACCGTGTAAGAATGCATTCTTGATGTCCAGTTGATGAAGCTCCCAATCTAAGATCACAGCACATGAAATGATCACACGAATGGAGTTCATCTTTGCCACCGGGGCAAAGGTCTCCTGGTAATCAACTCCCAGAGTCTGAGTGTAACCACGAGCAACCAACCTGGCTTTACACCGCTCAACTTTCCCATCCTGGTTCTTCTTGACTGAGAATACCCATTTAGAACCAATGGGTTTTTTACCAGGAGGAAGAGGAGTAACATCCCATGTATGGTTCTTCTCTAAAGCGGACATTTCTTCCTTCATTGCTTGTGCCCATTCAGGAATACCAGCCGCTTTCTGCCATGTCTTAGGAATGGAGATTTCGGACAAGGACGATATAAAAGCCTGATGGGACTTAGAGAGATGATCATAAACAACATGATTAGAAATAGGGTGTTTCGTACATACAGTTTTACCTCTTAACAGAGCAATGGGAACATGTAAGTCTGCGTCAGAATCTGAGTCCGACGACGGCATCGGCAATGGCGGAACAGCAGTGGACAGAGTATCTGGACATTTTCGGCGATGATAGACATGAGGTAGGGGAGTGATGAGGGATGGATGATGGTATGTTGGGAAAGGTGTAGATGTAGGCGTATGAGGAGTGGGTGGCGTGGTAGATATAGGAGATGAAGGAGATGGTATGTGAGTAGCAGTAACTGGTGATGTAGAGGGTATGGAGATAACAGGATCTGGTTGGGAAACCAGAGGAAGAGGAACGGGGGCATCAGCATCAGTCTCCCCCTGACGACAAGTGGGAGTCAAGCCCACATAATAAGGTTCCTCTTCGCGGAACGTGACGTCCATGGTGCAAAAGAAACGTCTGGTAGGTGGGTGATAACACCGATACCCTTTAGAGGTGGTGGAGTAGCCCAGAAAGACACATCGCAGAGCGCGGGGGTCAAGTTTATCCCGAAGTGGTGTGTGAACATGAACAAAACAGACACACCCAAATACACGAGGTGGGAGAGAGGAAGTGTGAATAACAGATATGGTGGAGAGACGCGCCAACGGGGTCATATAGTTAAGAACACGGGAGGGAAGAAGGTTGATAAGATGTGTGGCCGTCAGAATAGCATCCCCCCAGAAGGATTTCGGAAGGTGCATGGTGGTAAGGAGACAGCGAGCAACATCAAGAAGATGCCGGTTTTTCCGTTCAGCCACTCCATTTTGGGTGGACGTATAGACACACGTGGTTTGGTGAATAATACCATGACTAGAGAGGTATGCACCGAACGCCCCACGATCATCATGCTCCCCCCCATTGTCACTACGAAGAACACGGATGGTACCATCAAACTGAGTTTGTACCATTTTATGAAAGCTTTGAAAAACAGGAAAAACTTCCCCCTTTTTTTTAACAAATAAACCCAGGTAGTCCGGGAAAAACAGTCAATAAAAGTAACAAACCATCGATAACCAGATAAAGAAACAACCGGGGACGGACCCCAAACATCAGAATGTATAATAGCAAAGGGCTTACTAGTAGGAGAAGATAAATGTGAAAAAGAGTGCCGAACATGTTTAGACATTACACACACATCACACTTTAAAGTTTGAACAAAAGGAGATAAAGTAGGAAACAATTTCTGAAGATAAACTGGAGAAGGATGACCAAGACACAAGTGCCAGCGTCGAGCATCAGACTCGGTAGCAGCAGCAGACGAGGAGAGAGCGAGGGGAGGCCGAGTAGCATTCAGATAGTACAGACCACCGCGATTCTTACCACTGCCAATGTGTCGCCTCGTACCCAGTTCCTGAAAAACACACGAATCAGGGAAAAAGGTTACCGAACAGTTAAGAGATTTAGTAAGGTTGCTAATAGAAAGGAGATTACGAGGGAACGAAGGGACATGCAAAACAGAAGTGAGAGGAAGGGAGGGGGAACAGGAGATGTTCCCCTTCCCAGCAATAGGGGATAAAGTGTCATTGGCCGAAACAACCTTATCCTTACCAGACAAGGGAGTGTAGGAGGAAAAACCTGTGGGGGAACCAATCATGTGGTCAGTAGCACCAGAATCAATGATCCACTCAGATGGAGGAGTTGCGGCAGTGTGAGCAGCTGGCATAGTAGCAGTGGCAAATGAAGTAGAAGTCCCACTCAGGGAAGAATCTGACTGGGAGTGCAGCAGGCGACGAAGGGCATCCAATTCAGAGGTGGTAAGATGGCTGGACAGCTGACCCTGATGATCCTCCTGAACCTCTGAGGAGTAGGCAGCATCCTGAAAGCGAGTGTCGCCCTGACGGTATCCACCACATCCAGGGGCACGTCCACGACCACGGCCACGCCCGGATCCCGGAGGAATAAGGTGCGGATGAAGCTTGAAGCACACCTCCCGAGCATGTCCCCGCCGCCCACAGTGATCACACGTAGGAATGGTACCTGTGTTGCTGGAACCGCCCCGACCAACACTAGCAAAGGCAGACCGATCCACTGCAGGATCAGTCGTGCTGAGAGATCGGCGACGATCATCATCACCAAGAACCATGCTGAAAGCTTCTCGCAGGGACGGAAGGGGTGATCGATGCAAGATATGAGTCCGGACAGTATCAGAGTCCATATTCAGCCCCATCAGGAATACATGTAAGCGATATCAATTCTCCTTTTCCTGCAGCTTCACGGCGTCGGCCGTGCAGGAAGCAGTAAACTGCTCGAAAAAATCCAATTCCTGATAGAGCCGTTCAAACTCAGAGAAGTAGGTGGACACAGTCATAGATCCCTGTCGGAGCTCCAGGATGCGTCGGGTAAGCTCATAGATCTGCGTGGAACTCCCAATCTGCGAGTACGTGTCTTTGGCCCGGGTCCAGATATCGTAAGCAGAGTCCAGAAGCATGTAGCTTCGATATACCTTGGGAGACATGGAGTGGAGAAGCCAAGAAACAACCAGAGAGTTCTCGGAGTCCCAGCGTTTCCAAGTAGGGTCAGTCCTGGATGGCTCCTTCACAGTTTCGTCAATGTACCCAAACATCTGATGGCTCCGGATCACATGTTGGGCAGCACGGGACCATTCCAAATAATTTGTTCCGTCCAAGGGAACGGTAGTAATCTTCAACGAGCCTGAGTGGTCATGGGTCCGCTGCGGGTCACCCATCTGTGGCATAACTTCACTCATTTGTGGCGAAGAATTTGTAGAATCTCCCATGAGAGCAAGAGGAGAGCTGTCAATCAACAGGGAAACGCCAAACGCGGAGAGGAGGTGCTGTCAGAGTAGACAGCAGCAGCGGCAAGACAAAGGGACAAGCGGAGAATCGGAGAAGACAGCGGATCTGGCCTCCGGCAGCACGACAGCGGAGAGGACAGCAGCCCTAGCATCGACAGCAGAAAACAGGGGGCCAGAGGCACACAGCAGCAGCCCTAGAGGTTATGAGGAAGAAGAGCCGACCCTAGCATCCACAGCAGGAGCCTAGGGCGGCATTAGACGAGTGAGGACGAGCGGTCGACTCTCAAACGGCCGAAGGAGGAGTCGGTCGGAGCGAGCCGCGAGCGGAGAGCGGGAAGGGGATGCGGCGCTGCGAGCGGAAGCGGGATCGGGACGCGGAGACGGGAGATTCGGCGCTGATCGGGACGCCGAGGCGAGCTGTGAGCGGAAACGGAATGCGGGCTGCGAGCGACGGCTAGGGCACGAAAGACTTGCTCTGATACCAAGTTGAGAGGAATCGAAAAACTAATACTTAATAATTACCCCCTCTACTCATATATAGAGTAAGGGGAAAAATACAGAAGACCAAAATACCCTTATGGGAAAAATACAAAATATAACGTCGGACTTGAAGTTCAACACATGTTTGTGAATTATTTTTCACGCATGATATTAGCGCATGTATGTTTTGTTTAGCGCATGTCACCCGCGCACGTCCGTACGGCTTATTGGCGTGACCGAACAATAAAACCTTGAATTAAATGATCCGTCAAGTTGGGTAAAGTGGTAAAAATAGGGTAAGCTTTGAAAAATGATAGTTTCTAATATAAATATTTTAATTTTAAATTCTGAAATTATAATTTAATATTTTAATTTTTGAAATTAAAATTAAATTCTAACTTCACGAGGAATAACAAATAAAAAGACACCCTTTTAAATTCCCTTTATTCTCATTAAAATCATGTATTAAAATCCAAAAAAAAAAAGTCATCCCTTCTCATAAGTGTAGTCGACCCTTGAAACCACCTTTTTAATAATTACTTTACTAAAACCTAATCTAAAACCTCTAATTATAAAATTGTGACCACCCCCCCATTGTGAAGGGTAGCTTGGGAAGTATTGAGAAACAAAGAAAACTCTCTATTTGTCGATCTCCCGATTGACATCCCCGCCCCAGTCACAACGGCCCCTCTCCGAGCCCAGGCGCCCTTGCCGGCACTCGCATCCGTCGGCCAACATCCCCTAGGGCTCCGGCGAACTTCCATGTACCATCCTCCGACAGATCCGACAAACCCTCTGACGTCTTCCCTCCTTCCATCCACCCGATACCCCTTCTACAGGCCTCGACGCAACAACCAACAACCACCTTTGCTTATGGGAGCTCTCCTCTACAGTTTTTTCCTCCGGCGACCTCATCTTTGTTGGCCACAGTATAGTCTGACAACTCCAGCATTCAGGAACCACTTCCATCTAGTCGTTTGACATCCAGATATCTTCACCTCCTCCTCCGTCCTTCCACCACCCACAACCTGCCTCCATGTCGCGTCCTAGTCAGCTAGCACATAAATTTTGTTGAAGCCGAGCCTCCTCCAGGCTCTTCCAATTTGATTCCGACAGAGGTTGTGTTGTTTACATGCCTTTGAGGTATACCCCTTACTTCTATCCCTGCTCGCGGACTGATATTATGTTTTTATGCTTAATTGTTTATGAACTTTAAAATCAGAGTTTGCCTTAAAATATTACTTACATATTTGTCGTCAATTTGAGATCTGTTGTTTTTTTTCATTAAAATCATGTGGATGAATTTGTCATACTGAGGAATGCGCATGAATGTTAGGCCCTATGCGCGTTTGTGAATCCTAGGTCGGTTATCGATTGATATTGCTTATGAAAGTTTCGCTAATGCCTCATATTTTTAATCGATCTCAAAGCTTATTATTTAAAATCAATATTGAGATTTCAAATTACATTAGTCTTCTGTTAAAGGACTAACCTGTAACGTCGTCGGAGGTGGCAGTGGAGACGGAGATACAAGGGAAGCCGAGCTCAACCCGCGGAGAATGTGAGGGGAAAGGAAGAAGGGGAGCCTTGCTCAACCCTAACCCTAGAAAATGTGAACATGAGATAAATGGAGAGAGAGGACCTTAGAGAGATAAAGGAAACTTAATTAATTCATTTCATAATTCCAACATGACCCAAGGGTCCATATATATATAACTACATTGACATGAGTACTAAAACATTAAATAAAAGAGAGCACCAAAATATTAAGACTCTAAAGACTCAACTCGACTTGATACGACTCGACTCATAAAACTCGAACTCAAATATATGAAGACTCGTAATTATATAACTGATAGATAATTGACGACGTGGGACCCCTAACATCCCGCTCGTCCTTCAAATCGAGTTTGTCTATAAGCTCGAACAAGACTTGCACGATGTGGTCATCTGGCTCTTTGATTTCCCGCCAGAACAACTCCTCGTAGCACATCGTTATGGCGGCGGCTGCATCGAGTGGCAGATCATCATCGTGCTCACAGATGCCACGAAAAAACTGCAGGGATCTGGCATGATGGAGGCATTTGAATAGGGAAGACTATCGGGCATAACATGTGGAGTCGGAGCAAGTGGGCCTGGTGGGTGGTCGAGGGTGACGGCGAACCTTGCTAAATGTAACCCGCGACGATGAGAAGTTGCAGTGCGGATTGGGGGCGGGAGTCGGAAGGAATGGATCTAGAGGGACCGCCGGAACATGTGACTGAAGCGGAGGCTGCAGGATGGAGACCACAGGAACTAATGGTGGCGGCGTACATTTTGGCAGCACCACCGCTGGGCGTGGAGGAGACGAGGCTGGTGTGAACTGCGGGGAGCTAACAATCGAAGGCGATGGTTAAGCGACAACAACTGCGAAGGTCGGAAGAGCTTCTTTGAGCACAGCTGAGATCGATGACTACTGTAGTGGGATCTATGGCGGCTTCAGTGGAATTAGAACTCTGAAGCGTCGGTCAATGTTGGCGGTGAGTTGCGAAAGCATGCGTCATATGACGCTGACATCTCCAATAACTTTTGAAACATCAAACGAAGGATCCTTTGCACATCGGAACTTGTCTTCATGCCGAAATAATTTATTAAACAATTAATCCCCAAAGAAGTAAATAAACAATTAATTAATAGTTGGAGGACAAAGGGTCGTGCTAGGGGCAACAACCGAGGAATCGAGAGCACGCATAGGCGGGAATATGTGGGTTGCGCGGGACTCGAAACGAGAAAAGGGGGCACAGGGCTCGAATCTATGATCGATGCTAAGAAAGCCTCATCGTCCCAACATAAGTGGGATGTGTGTGGATCGATGACAGTGGTTGGAGGGCAGGCGGCTCGCGCTGGGGTCACGCAGATTGGTGACAGCGGTATGGGAAGCTGAAATCTTCTGCTAGCCGGAGAGGGTGACGAAGATGCGATCGAAGGAGAAGTGTGATGTTGTAGATTATCGATGAGGCGTTGTGGAAGGTGGAGACGGTCGATGGCTGGGCGACAATGTTATGGCTCGTGAGTAGAGGGAAATTCATGGATTGATGCGATGCGCGGGTGTGTTGGTTCGGGAGGACGACAATGAGGCATTGATGCAGTCATGCAGCATCTGGGATAGAGTTGGAAATGCGCTAGCAGAGGAGACAGAGGCGCGCGGGTGGAATCGGGCGTGGAACTGCCTAGAACGAGCGTACTTTGTTGTTATCCGCAGAGAGAATAGAGGATCGGAGGCTCTGGTATCAAGATGTTATGGGCCTATCTCGTAACGTCAGTATAGTCGTCGGGGGATGGCCGGAGGCAGGGATGATGATGGCAAAGAATATTGTGGAGCCGGAACCACGGCTGCCTAGGCGGGGTGTGCTCAGAGAGAGGGCTACCAATATCTCATAACAAAAAACAGAAAGAAATTTACTTTTGGATGCATTCCACTAACCCAAGGGGCCTTTAAATAAGAGATATAAGGGGCATAAACATAATTATGTCATCAACACTTGGACTACACTTGGACTTACAAAAACAACATAAACGACAATAAAACCTAATGAAAAACGACATAATAAGACCCTAAGATACAAAATAATACCTGGTCACGAAGCCCCTAAAATCTTCATTTGGATCTTTTATCCACTATTTTACATTGTCACTTCCCTGCAAGTGAGATTTTCCCTTATCTTTGGCTCTCCTCTGCCTAATTAGATAAAATTTAACTTGGAATTATCATTGGGAAAGTCGTGTTTATTTAGTCGTGTTTATTTTCAGCATCGTTGTTTCATTCTAGTACAAGTGAATTCTACTTTAGTGTTTATTAGCTATTTGTTGAGAAAAATCCTTTATGATTTGATAAAAACAGATTATGATGATTCAGATAAGAGATTTTATGTGGCCTTAGAAGTTTTGTATAGGCAAAAGGGCTAGTTTATATTTCTCTCTATTTTACACTTCTTCACTTTCTACAAAAGCTTGGTAAAGACTTTACCAAAATGAAACTGTAAAGAATTTCCAATTGATGTTCATTCGTCGAACAAGTTTCGTCAACCGATGTTCTTCTATCGATGATTGTTGACTAAGGATCTGAGATCAAGGAATTAAATTTGTTGACATAAGAACTTATTTTGCCGACGGAGACTCGGTGATCAATGATGTGCTTTCGTTGATCGGTGATTGATTCCAGTGATCACCAACTCGATGATCGATGATCTGTTTTCGGTGATCGAGTTTCTTATTCTAAGAAAACTGAAGTTCTTTCGGTCGTCGTCAACTGATATCTGTGATCGATGACAGTTGTTCTGTGATCGAAGAAGTTGTTATATAATAAAATAAAAAGATAGAAGATTACTGAGTTTATTATGTGATCATTGACCGGTGTTAGGTGATCAAAGAAGATCATTCGGTGACACCGATCGGTGTTCAAAAATCGAAGAAGACTTTCTGTGATCAAATGAAAAGGGAAAGAAGAGATCTTAGATTGCTGTTAGTCGACCTGTATTCGGTGACCGAGATTGAAGCAATCAACGAATAGTCCACGATTGGTGATCGATTTGCAGAGCGGAACATTTCAAGAAGCAATTACATTGCAGTTATCAATATCTATTCTTTGTCAATTTCAGAGGATAACTATATATATAAAGTGATGTTGGGAATGAAGCAAGTGAATATAGATTATTATTGACTCTCTCTCTCTCTCATCAGTCGATTTGAATGACATATACAAAATTCTCTCCATCAAGATCTGAGAGAAAGAAAAATTTGTGAAGAACTTTATAAGGAAGAAGAAGAATATTTTAGATCTCCTGCAAGAAGAAGATTCAGCCAGATATTCTATCAGTATCCACGTAATTTCTCATTGTTTTAAACTACTGTCATTGAAGCTTCTTGGTTGTAGAAAAGCTCTTTTTCATTTCCTTGTACAAGGTTTTTAGAATCCCCTTCAAATGATTTGTTAGGTTGTTGAATCTCTTGTGAAAAGATTCTGGAGGTTTCTGAGTTTCTTGTGGAAAATACTCTAGTCTGGTGATATGCAGTAGATTCTCACATTGTATGTAAGAGTGGATGTACCCAGATGTTGAGGAAACATTATATTTCTCAATATCATCTCTCTATATGGATTAGCTGCATTTTTTTGCTTATTATTTGTGATGCATAGTTGTTAAATTAGATTAATTTTCTATTACATTATTGTTGAATTTGTATTCTCTATTCACCCATCTGTAAAGATAATCAATCAAATTAGAGACCTTTCATTAGTGTTTCTAGTTTGTCTTTCACTTTCTTTTTAATCATCTGCACAAGTATGCATTGTGCTTCAATAATTTGTCTGTTTTTAAATTGCTCATAGTTACTCTTAATTGCCTTGTGGAAAATAGTATCGCAACCTTAGATTTCTTTTATGAGTTTTTAAATTACATAACATTGCATTAATAGCCACTTGAGTGTGTCCAACATCAATTACTAATGTTGACTGAGAATGTAATTTTACTTTTAGTTGCTCATAGTTTATTTATTTTGCTTGATTAGAGCTAGATTACTCCGTATTTTTATGTCAATGATGATGTGGTGTATTACACAATTAGAATAACAGAAGCTTGATTATTCGCATTTCGTAGGATCTATGTGAGATTTTCATGATCATATCATGTCCCCTCGTACAATTTTTGGAAAATGTTTTTATATTGTTCCTTCAGTTTACCCTTTTAAATTGTCTCTTTGTTCATTGGAATGGTTTCAATTATTTCATATCGGTGCCTCGGTTGACATGAACTTTGGTATGTTGAATATAAAAGAAAATAGGCAAAAATATATATAAGATTCAAATTTCAAAAGTTGTATCAAGCTTTAAGATTGTCTCTAACCAAGTCATAATTTTTTTATGGATGCTTTTGGAAATTCAATCCAATTCAATCCTAAGGCTATTGGACCTATTCGGCTATTCCATTGGCTAAATTCTCTCTATTGTGAGATATACTTCTCCATGTTGACCTACATTTTATCCCTTTTAACTATCAAAGAGAAACTACAGTGGAGAGAATACTGATGTGAGCTTTAAATAAGTATGTTTATTGGTTGTTGCACTATTGCTAATCCTACAAGAATTATTGAATCCTTTTTGTAATCTTTCTACCTCCCATATGTATTGTTCTGATTGTTGCCGGAACTATTTTCATGGTTGTTGATGTGGATTCAAGTGTTGATTTGGGATGTGTCTCAAATAACATATTCATGCTTCTATTGGGTTATTGGATGTGCATGTTGTGTTAGAGTTTTCAAATTTCGTGAGATCTAACATTTATATGTGTTCATAGCATCTAATTAATTATATACATGAGCACGATCCTATAATTCTAACAGAACATTTTTATAACATGTATTATTTCCAATAGAGTTTGTATTTTCTTCCGCACCTTTGTGTGCTTAAAGTAGGGTTAATTTACTATTTATTTTCCCACCATTTGTATTGGTTTGTTTATTAAACAGATTTGGTTTATGTTACTTATGTTTATAACTGGTCTCAACCAATGTAAGATCACATCACTTCTAGTGTAGGATTGCAACAGTTACTATGATAAAGAAATGCATTTGCACCGAGAGTTCTAATTAAAAAAACGTAGCAAGCACTCCTTTGGTTTTATGTAGTTAGTTAACATATGCTCCATAAACCTCCTCAACCCCCCCCCCCCCCCCCCCCCCCCTCAAAATTATTGAGCTCCTTAACTAGCACAAGAGACTTCAGTCGTAAATATACTGCAACCGAAGCAACAAAAAATGGTGTGCATGCACCTCTACTTGTAGAAAAATTCAAAAGAATATTACAAATAAACTACAATGTTAAAGGATGGAGGGCTGTAAGAAGCTAGAAATAAAAACCCTACTCTGCCACAGCCCAATCAAAATTTTAAGAGAAGAGAACGATTACACGCATTGAAAAAACCTCAAAATACAAGAAGAAGGGGGCAATCGACCCCGGATAGAAGGACAAAAAAATATCATGAACGAACCGGTACAGATCCAGTCGCCAATGCGAGGTAGCCATTTGGAGTCTGCGGGCGTTTTCTGGTCAACTAGGAGACGCGGCTGCTTGCACCGATTGCAGAAGGAACGAAACGCATAGTTACGGTTGCGGCAGCTCCCACACTCCCAGTCGCCTTCTCTTCCCTCCCCCATCACACCCTACTATCCGAAGTGCTCCTCCGTCGCAACCGCAGCCGCTTCGGCGCCGACGCTTCACGGATAGGAGCCGGATCCGTACCCTGGCCCCGAGTCTTCGACCTATCACCCTACTCTCACCAGCCAGCCCCGTCTCGCTATCCGCGTCGATACTTTAGAAGCCGAAAGAGATGATCACGTCACGAAATTGAGATTCAGGGCACAATTGCCGGACCTCGTCAGCATATTCTAGTCGAAAGCATTCCCACATTGATTTTGTGAAAGTATATGTATTCGTTTTACTGTTTAGTCAATGTCCAATTGACAAAAATGGTGAAATCAGTCTCATGTTTTAAATGTCTCTCGGATCCGTTCGGTTCGCAGATTTTAGTTTTAAAGAATTGAAATTCAGTTAAAACCAAAATCTGGTTGGTTGCAGGAAGGTTTTGAGTTGCAGAAATTGGAATTTAGCAAATCTGCTGTTCGGATGCAGGATGAAATTGGTTTTGGTTTTGCAGAAAATTTAAAATTCTATTTCGAGGTACAAAATTGCATGCATGTCATTTTTTTAAAGCAACATAACACAATGTGTTTTATAGATATACACAACACAAAATAGTAGACACACAAAATATTCCAATACACAACAACAACGCAAATCAAAATGTTCTAATACACATCAACAATACTGTTTGCCCAGAAAGCCCGCGACCTCCTCTTATTGTTCAGTTTTCCCGGTCTCAGCGGTCTCAATTTAAATGATCGCCCAGATCGCCAGATGCCTCCTCAACCAGGATTTTCTAAGTACCGAGCGGTCAAGACAGTGCGAGATCGCCAGCTTAAGCGGTCTGATCGTTTTTCCTTATTTTTGTTATTTGTACCCCATTTCCCTGCCCCGGCTCTCCTGTACCCTGGGCAGCCCGCAGTTTTCAGTTCTGCCCGTTTGGGCAGCCCCCTCGTCTATAAATAGAGGGGTAGGGGTACCAGAAAAAAGACCTTTGCTCCGAGACTCCAGCTTACAACCTGTGTAAGCGGTCTCATTTCTTCGTGATCGCCTTTTCGTGATCGATTTTCCCTTTGTTCCAGCATTTTCTGTCTTAGTAACCTGCACTTCGCAGTTTTCTCCCATCCCCTTTAGTGTGAATTTTGGAGGTACCATTTTTGGTACCAACAGAACGAACACGCGACCTACAGATTCGAAGTGTCAGGTGAAATCCTTAGACTTTCAAGATGGCTGATCGCCGTAGAGGTCGTCCCCTGCGATCTCCCAGCGTTCCCCCTTCCGATCACAACCCGTTAGAAGCGCTTGAGCGCCGCTTCGAGCTTCGTATTGAACAAGCTCTCCGTGAGGCCGCCCGAGCTAGGCAGGACGCCGCCTCTGTTCAGCAGGAGATCGCGCGGTCTCAGCAAGAGGCCGCTCGAGATCGGCAAGAAGTCGTCCGGGCTCAGCAGGAGTCTGCGAAGCAGATGGAGGCTATGAACCAGGTTCTAGCCGCGATCTCCCAGAAGATCCTTCCTCAAACCTCTCAGGTCGCTACTCCTGACCGCATGGAAGGCGGTCACCCGAGCGATCACCCCGTCTTCCAGCCCGCAGCTCCTCAGCGATCTCAGCATGAGGAGTTCGCCGTCCACCGTAATTCTTTTCGAGCCGCAGCCCAGGGGCCTCCGGCTCAGACCCTGAATTTTGAAGAAGGGTTTGCTTACCCTCAAGATCCTCCCGCACCTTTTCTTCCTCCTCCAGGACCTTCTGTTTTTGGGGAGCCTTCCCCCTTTACCGATGAGATTCGTCGGGATCTGATTCCTCATGGATTCAGAGAACCTCGCCTTCCAGTGTATACAGGAGAAACCGACCCAATGTGTCATCTTCAAGCCTTCGAATCTGCTGTTGCCCTTAGGACCATTTCAGATGGGGTAAGGTGCAAGCTGATGGTCACCTCCTTTGATGGGTCGGCCATGGAATGGTTCTATAAGCTGCATTGTCAATCTATCTAGAGCTTTGCTGCCCTGAGGCAAGAGCTCCTTCTAAGATTTGCCACCGCGAAAAAAAGGAAGAGTGGCCCTGCGACCCTCTTCAAGATTAAGCAAGGCGACAACGAAACTGCGGCACATTTCGTTGATCGTTTTCAGAAAGAGATCTTGGGAGTCAGGGATATGGATCCCGAGCTCTATATGGTAGCTTTGATCAGTGGCCTGCAGGAGGGTCCTCTGAAGTTCAAAGTCACAACCAAGGAGCCTAGCTCCTATCAGGAGCTGATCAGCATTGCCAATCGCTACATAGAAGGGGAGATCAACAACCCCACCTATGTGAGCAATTTGACAAACAAGGCCACTCAGAAAGGCTCTGCGGGATTTTATCCGGCTCCGTCTTCCTCAAAGCCTCGGCAAGAGCTCCCACCTCCGGCTCCGAGAGGTAAGAATTATCGCAACGGCCGCTTCAATTGAGGTAACCATTCTTTCCCACCGCAAAGTTCATTTCTTCAAACCCCTGCTACCCCTGCTCCGCAAGTCACCCCAGTCCACCAGATCCAGTACGCCCAACCTCCTCTTCTGCCCATTCCTTCGCTCTACAATGAATCCCAAGAGTCTTTTACAGACTTTGGTGTTTCTATGAGTGAAGTGCTCCAAATCCTTCAAAAGCAACCCTTTTTCAAGAAGCCAGCTCTGCTAAACTCGGATCCAAAGACCAGAAATCCTACTCTCTACTGTGAGTACCATAGAGATAGGGGACATTTGACAGAGGATTGTAGAGCTCTCCGCCTGTTCTTAGAGAAGCTTCTGAAGGAGGGTAAGCTTCGAGATCTCATCCAGAAGAATGATTCTGCCAAAGCCTCAACCTCCAAGGCTAAGGAAGTAGCGGAAGTCCATTGGGCATGCGAAGAAGTGGACGATATTGGCCATCTCGACAATATCGGCTTTCCCAATGAATGTGTGGATGCTGATGACGAAGGCGCCTTGGGCAATCTCTTCTGCATCCACGGAGGTGCAGGTCCGGAATCTTCAAGGAAGGCAAGTCTGAAAAGGGTTTATCAATCAGAGGTTGCTGCCACCTCTTCAGCCCCGGTCCGGGGAATGGTCACTTTCGGTGATGAAGACCTTCCTCAGACCGCGAATCCCTTTGACGACGCGGTCGTCATCAAAGCTGTAATTGAAAATTATACATTAGAGAAGATTCTGATAGACACGGGAAGTTCAGTCAATGTGCTCTTCAAACCTGCCTTCGAGGCGTTGAAGACAGGTAAAACCCTCCTTTCAACTGAAGGCCCCCTCTATGGTTTTTCAGGAGAGAAGAAAGAAGTAGAAGGGCTCGTCACTCTTTCTGTAATTCTGGGAGGGATAGTGAAGCTGGTCAAATTTATAGTCGTTGATGCTCCCAGTAGCTACAACGCCATCTTTGGAAGACCCTTCTTGAATGCATATCAAGCCATTGTCTCCACCTATCATCAAGCGGTGAAGTTCGCCTTAAACGGCAAACAACACCGAATCAGGAGCGACCCAAGGAAAGCTAGGGAATGCTACGTAAAGACGGTCAACATGATCGTGTCCTCTTCTCCCCAAGAAGTCATGATGGCTGAATCAATTGAAGTTCCTGAACAAATCCAAACTGCAGAGGAAATTGAGGAAGGTGCAAGAGATGGAGTTCGCTTGGAACCTGCCCAAGCAACTCAAGAGGTTCGGATCAGCGAGGAAGATGAGAGCAAGAGCCTCTCCATCAACGCTGAGTTATCTGAAGCTGACAAGAGTCAGCTCATTTCTTGCCTTCTGCAAAATCTAGATATCTTCGCTTGGTCGGCGGATGATATGCCTGGAGTGGATCCGAATGTTGCTTGCCACCATCTCAATCTTGACCCAAACTTCATCCCGATCCAGCAGAAGAAGAGGTCTGTTGCAACTACTCTAGCACAGCCCATCCGTGAAGAGGTAGGGAAGCTCCTGAAGGCAAAGTTCATCCAACCAATCCAATACCTAGAATGGGTGTCAAACGTTGTAATGGTAAAGAAGTCAGGTGGAAAGTGGAGGATGTGTGTCGACTTTACTAAACTCAATAAAGCTTGCCCCAAGGATTGCTACCCCTTGCCTCAGATAGATTCTTTAGTAGATTCTGCGGTAGGTTATTCTTTTATGAGTTTTTTAGATGCTTTTTCAGGTTACCATCAAATCAGAATGCATAAACCAGATATACCTCATACTTCATTTATCACAAATGATGGTTGCTTCTGTTATCTCGTAATGCCTTTCGGGCTAAAGAATGCTGGAGCAACCTATCAGAAAATGATGGATACAGTTTTCAGGAGTCAAAAAGGAAGAAACCTTGAGGTATACGTTGATGACCTCTTGGTAAAAAGCAAATTATTCTCTTCTCATCTTAGAGACCTCTCAGAAACTTTTGTAACCCTTCGAACTTTTAATATGAGGTTGAATCCGTTGAAGTGTGTTTTCGGGGCAAGTAAAGGAAAATTCCTGGGTCACCTCCTTACTCCAGAAGGGCTGGAACCCAATCCTGACAAAGTAAGAGCTATACTGGAAATGCCACCTCCCAAGTCCCCAAAAGAAATTCAGCAGCTGGGAGGGAGGATGGCAGGCTTAAGTCGCTTTATCTCCCGGTCAGGGGATAAGAGTGCACCTTTCTTTAAAACCCTCCGGGGAGGGAGTAGGTTCGAGTGGACGAAGGAATGTGATGATGCTTTCACTCAGCTTAAGAAACAATTGACATCAACCCCTTTGCTCCAAAGCCCACGAGAGGGAGAAAATCTATTTCTGTATATGGGAGTCGGAGCCGATGCCATAAGCTCTATTTTGGTCCGAGAGGAGAAAAAGAAGCAATTCCCAGTCTATTACGTGAGTCGAATTCTGAAAAATGCAGAGACTCGTTATCCTATTCTCGAAAAGTTGGCCTTGATGCTTATAACTTCAGCAAGAAGATTAAGACCATATTTTCAAGCTCATTCGATTCTAGTCGTTACTGACCTTCCATTGAAGAATGTCTTGGAAAAGCCAGAGCATTCAGGCAGGTTGGCAAAGTGGGCAATAGAGCTCAGTGAGTTTGACATATCCTATGTCCCAAGGGTGGCGATCAAAGCTCAAGTCTTAGCAGACTTCATGGTTGATGCCAAAGAAGTTGAGTCGCAGAAGGGGATCGGAGTGCCCCTTGCCTGGAAAATCTTCGTGGATGGAGCCTCAGGGAAAAATTCTTCCGGAGCGGGAGTTGTTTTAATCAACCCAAATGGAGTAAGGCTGGATCAGGCGCTGAAGTTCTATTTTCAAGTAACAAACAATCAGGCGGAATATGAGGCTTTGCTAGCCGGTCTTAAGTTTGCTAGAGAGCTGGGGATTGACGATGTCAAAGTCTTCACAGATTCTTTGGTGATGGCTTCTCAAGTAAATGGAACTTTCGAAACTAGAGATAGTATTCTAAAGCGGTATCTAGTTCTGGTAAAAATCGAGGTAGGGAAGTTCAAAAGCTTTACCATCGACCATATTCCAAGGGGTGAGAACATGGAAGCAGATGAGCTGGCAAAATTTGGACTTCTCTCGGGAGGAACAACTTCGGAATTATTTCGCCCAGCAATTGAAGAAGGAGAGGTCATGGAGATTGATCAGCGTCCGTCTTGGATGGATCCATTTGTTCTATATCTTTCAACTGGAAAGCTGCATTCATCAATAAAGGATAGGAAAAGGTTTAAACGAAAAGCGGCTAACTATTATCTTGTTGCAGGAGCGCTTTATAGAAGAACTTTCCTTTCACCGTTAGCACGGTGTGTTTCGGAGGAGGAGATTCCAGCGGTCATTCAGGAGGTTCATTCTGGAGAATGTGGAAGTCACTATGGAGCTAGAACTTTGGAGAAAAGAATTCTGAGGCAAGGCTATTTTTGGCCTCAAATGAGGAAAGATGCGGAAAAATTTGCTAAGAAATGTGTAAAGTGCCAGAAGTTTGCTCCTCTCCAAAATCAGCCGGCTCAACAACTCAAGTCGATAGCAACTCCATGGCCGTTCGCAGTTTGGGGAATGGATTTGATTGGGCCTTTCCCTATGGCAAGTGGGCAACGCCGATATATTATAGTCGTGATTGACTATTTCAGCAAATGGATAGAGGCAAAGGCATTGGCCAAAATTACGACTCAAGCCGTGAAAAATTTTATTTGGGGAGAGATAGTATGTCGGCACGGAATCCCAATGGCAATCATCACGGATAACGGTTCCCAGTTCAACAATTCAATTCTTATTAATTTCTGTAAGCAAATTGGCGTTGAGCTACGTTTCGCTTCTGTGCATCATCCAAGAAGCAATGGGCAGGTAGAGGCCGCCAACAAACTCATCATAAATCTCTTGAAAAAGAAGGTAGAAAATGTCAGGGGCAACTGGGCAGAACAACTACCTTCCGTCTTATGGGCCTTGAGGACAACTCCAAGTTCTGCTACTGGGGAGACTCCATTCAAATTATCACACGGTTCCGAAGCCCTTATTCTGGTGGAATTTGAAGTAAAAAGCCCAAGAGTATTATTGGCGCAACAGAATCAAATTGACTGGATGGCAGGAAATGATGAGGAGCTAAAATGCAGCCTTGATTTAATTGAAAAGTTGAGAGATACGGCAATCATCAAGCAAGAAGAGGTGAAAAGAAGAATGGCAAGGCTATTCAATAAAAATGTAAGAACCAAAGAGTTCGCTGTTGGGGATCTAGTCCTGAAGAAAATAGATACAGCAGCAAGAGCTGGTTCAGTTGGAAAGCTTAACCCAAACTGGGCGGTGCCGTTTGTGGTAAAGAGCGTGCTTAAAAATGGTGCTTATCATCTCCAAACTTATGAAGGAAAAGAATTGTCTCATTCATGGAGCGGAGATGATCTCAAACTCTTCTTTTCTTAAATGTTCGTATCCAATTCACTCATTCTATTTCTCACTTTTCTTCTCTCAAACATCACGCAGGTATTGTCAAAGCATTCGCAATACGAGTGATGGGTGACAAGTTTTAAGAATAAGTGATTTTTTGAAAAGCCAAAAACCTGTCAAGTGAGACATCGACGGATCCTACTATCTTCACCCTCGACTTGTTAGCTCGACGTGTAATTCTGCCGGGACCACAGATGTCGGGGAGATTTCGAATCTGTGTAGCAGTAGCTCGCCAAGCTCGAGCGGTGGAAGTTTAGGATACCGGGTCCTTGCTGACATCTGGCACACCTCAGCATTTCAAGGGGGTCTAGGTGGCTGACTCAGCTCTGTCATGCATTAGGAAGGACATTGTTACGATCTTAATGATCTTTCAGGGAAAGCAATGTCGGTATAGCCTCCGCGGCATGACCACACCTGCCCTACCGATCATTTTGGTCTGTAACTCTCGAATACTCGTTGAAGCGTGGTTAGGTGAGGGGCGGTCAGAAACATCCATGACCGTCGCCTGAACCTTAGATTGGCATGTTTTGCAGTAAACTTGGCAATCCTTTAAAAAAAAGGCAATGTCGGTATAGCCTCCGCGGCATGACCACACCATCCTTTTGGATCATTTTTGAGATCCCTTTTTCTCATCTTCTTACTACAAAAAGAAAATCTTATTCATCCCTTTGTACTGGGATCGGGCGGTCAGCAATTTATGAGATCGCATGTCCTTCTTTCCTACTTTCTCCAAAGAGCGATTTGAGTCATTTACGATCGCCGAATATAACTTGTTCAGGATAATTGAGGTCGCTATTCAGAAATCTCTTATGCCAGCTTGACAGAGATCGACCCGATCTCGGAAAATTTGAGTTTCCAATACTTTCTGCTATTCAAAGCTATTGGAATAATCATGATACTCTGTTCCTCGTCAAATGAAAGTTGGGTTTTTCTTCAAAAGCGGCGGTCTGAATATAATGTGATCGCTGAACTGGAGATCCATGAAGAGCTATCATTTTCCTTTTCAAGTAATAAATCTTGGTCATCAAGAGGTCATCAAACGGGTTTCCTGAAAGTCATTTGGGCGCCGATCACCCAGAGTGTAATGAGTTCAAATCATCTTCAAGTTATAGTTTCCTTATATTACGACCTGTGTAATATGAGACCGCATGACTATTATGGATAAGTTGGCTATTTTCTGATCACAGTTAAGTTGCTGAATTTCTTTTAGTGATCTGATTATCTCAAGATCGCAGAATAGTCTTGTGTATATAAAGTATCGATTTTTCCTTCAAGGTCTTTTAGCGTTTTTCCAAGAGATCGTCACCTGAGTTTTTTTTTTAATGTTGGTATGAAATTATGTGAAAAACTTAGGGCATTGAGATCGAATGCCGATTCTAACTCAGAAGAACAAATAAATATATACATAAAGAATAAGTTCACTCAGAATCTGGCAGAAATCCATTTTTTATATACTCTGAAATATCTATTACAACGAGACCGCTCGGTCTCCAAAAAAGGAAAAAACGAATATCATTACAATTCACTCTCTCTTTGACCTTTTAGAAGACCGCTCACTCGAGGGGGAAGAACCGGTCTCTGCAGAAGATTCTTCTAAACTATTCCCTGGAATTCTAGATCCATAGCTCGAGCTCGAACTGGAATCTAGGCCAAGGGTATAACGGCTTCCACTTTCTTCGTCCTCAATCAAGACATTTTCCTCTTGGCCTGCGGTCTCATCAGCAGCATCAACAGACTCATCAGCAACATCCGCGGTCTCTTCAGCGGTCACAGATTGTTCTTCAATTCTTTGTGCCGCATCAGGGAAGAGATCGACGAACGAGATATCTTTGAATTCTTCAGTAAATCCACCGCGGGTAAGAACCTCATCCAGCACCTGGTCGGCGGTCTCTTTTATATGGTGCATCAAAGCCCTCTGGAAAGCTGGATTCTCAGGGTCATAAGCTGCTCTTTCAAATTGCTGCAAAAGAGATATATGTTAGACCGCGCGATCATAGGTAACACGTTCATAAAATATAAGTAAAATTCTCACTTTTCTTTCTTCTTGCAAGGCAGTTATTTCGTCCAGAGCGCTGCGAAGAGACCGCCCCATATGGTGATTTAAGATTGTACTTCTAGCGGTCACTTGGGCACAGAGGTCGGGGAGCGCATCGGTCTCGATATTTAATATTTCATTTGCATTTTTTCTCCCGTACAAAGCCGAAGTGACCGCGTATGCGTGACGGGTCACCTTCCCGCTCCACAAGGGCAGATCAGTGGACACCTTCACAGACTTTCCTTTGGCCGCCCATTTGAGGAGAGGTTTTCCTTTGATGTCCTTCATTTTTCTTTTAAAACCCACCAAGGGAAAAACTCGCTCGGCGGTCTCAGAAGTAATGCCGAACACGTCGGCCTCACGCTTCAGCCTCCTCTCCCTCTGAGTAAGAACTTCTGCAGCTAGGGAGATAGGATCTTGAACAGGGACCGCAAAGGTCGCTAAAAGTTGGGAAAAAGTTAGGAAAACATACAAAAGACATGAAAGGAAATTATTCGAGACCGCAAGAAAAACTTACTTTCAGCCGGAGTAATCTCGGCGATCTCGGGCCAGATTGCTAGATAATGAACAAGATCGATCCTCTTGCCCGCCAAGAAAGCCAAGATTTTCAGCTCCTCTTCTGAGACCGCTTTTATCTTCTTAAAAATGCTGTCAGGTCGCGGAGAGGGCGAGTTCTTGAGACCGCCAAGGTCACCTTCGAAGACAAGAAATCTCTCTGTCCAGAATGAGATTTTATTAGGAAGATTCAGGATTTTTATTCCATCTGCTGAAAAGTACATCAACCCTTTAAACTCCTTCTTTCTGCCTTCCTTCAAAATCTTCGCGGTGAAGGTTGCGCGGAACAAATTCATTGTGAATTTCACTCTTTCCGATCTCAAGTAATTGATGAAGACATTAACCAGACCGATGGAGTTCGGGGCCAATTGGGCGAGCACGAAGCCGTAATATTCCAGGATCTCTAGCCATTCCCATGGGAGGGGAATCCTCAACCCATTATCAAAGTGATCGATGGGAATAATAAACTTTTTCTCCTCCACAAAGTTCAACCTTTCTTGTTCAGTTGGCGGTCTCACAACTACCTGAGTTTGGATCATATATTTCTTTATAAACTCAATATATTCATCCTTTGATAGGCGACCTTGTTTGTGATCGGCATTCAGGAAGATGGTGGCAGAAGAAGCACGAGCGGACACCATTTTTAGCGATCGCT
Organism: Dactylorhiza incarnata; assembly: GCA_033032865.1. Lineage (NCBI taxonomy): Eukaryota > Viridiplantae > Streptophyta > Magnoliopsida > Asparagales > Orchidaceae > Dactylorhiza > Dactylorhiza incarnata. The sequence goes on along the minus strand of JAWHQI010000160.1, from coordinate 4,614,365 downwards.
GAGATCGGTACTTAGAGCGCATTCAAGAAAGCGTAAAATAAAGGTCATGAAGACGGCTATTTATAGAAGACGAAGGGTCATTTCGTAATCATTACCTCTTGAAGATCGCCCAGCAAAAAATGTTCAGACCGCTCGACCTGTGCAAAGTTATGTAAAAGCATACTATGGTTGGCGATCTCAATCAATAAAAACACAGCAGCAATACAGGCAACCCAGGCATAAAGAGATCGAAACTTTACAAATCAAGGCCGCACAAAACATCAAAATTAAAACAGCCACACAAGTATATGGAAAAATAATAGTAAAATTTTACAAAATATATTGTTTAAATCCAGAGACCGCTCGGTCTCAAATTAAATGTTCATCTCCTAAGAGGCCTGTTTCTCCCTACATGAGCTGCGACATCTTGCATGTCGTTCACTGCGGCCATAACCGACACCAAGCTATGATTGGCCAGCATTGCAGATCGGTGAATTTTTGACATCTCCTTGTCCACCTGCTCCATAGGAATCAGTACAATTTCAGGTTGCGGTCTCTCCGCTGGATGGTCGCTGGAGGTACCCGGTCGCATCAGCATCTTTCCATGACCGCTCCTCAACCTCTCATTCTCCGCGGACAGTGCCGCAGCTTTCCCCTTGTAGTACTCAGCCTCCTTTTCAGCCTTCTTAAGAGCTCGCGCGATCTCTGCAACCCTCAGATCGCATTCTTCTCGAACCCTCTTCTCATTGGTGCGCAATTTTTCTTCGAGATCGCGAATCTGATCGTTCTGAGTTCGCTCCCTCATCAGCATAGATCGAACATCCTCGAACATTGGGTTAAGGATGTTGGTTAGCTGAGGGGAGATCTTGATGTGCTAAGGAAGTTCTCCCTCCTCGATCTCAGCATCATTGTCATCTGCGGTCACGAGAGATGGGTTATTTCAATCATTAACATACGATCACATAAGCTCTTTAAATAAACAGAAAGAGTACTTGGAAAGAAGTTGAGACCGCAGTCACGTAAAGCTCTCCTGGTATCTTTAGTGACCGCGGGATCTGCGGTCAGTGAAAGGCGATCTGATCCCCTTAAACACTCCAGATCCATTCTTTCCAAATCTCTTTTCTGCGACTTTTCTCCCTCTTTTCTTCTTCTTTTCAATTCTTCATTACTCAAGAGGATATCGTCGGTCTCAATAAAGACGATCTCACGCTTTCTTTCAGGAGAAACAGAACGAACTATAGGTAATGGAAGGAACTCAACTGACTGGAGAATCATTTTATTCTTACCAGCTCGCAAAATCGAGACCGCCGCCGCACGATCTGCTGCAGCCTTGTTCAAACGATCTCCCTGAAGAGAATCGTCCAGGAGACCGCTAGAAAGTGCAGCTTTCTCCTTAGCGATCTGCAGCTTCTTCGCGATCTCCTCCTCAGCGTTTTTGTCCTCCGTAGTCTGCAAGACCTCATCCTTTTTCCTCTCTTCAGCGATCAGGGCCGCCTTTCCCTCAGCAACCCTGACCGCTTCTTTCTTCCTCTCCTCAGCGATTAGAGTTGCCTTCTCCTCGGCGGCCCTGATCGCCTCTCTCTTCCTTTTCTCCTCGGCGATCAGAGCCGCTCTCTCCTCAGCAACTCTGACCGCCTCCTTCTTCTTCTCTTCCTCGACGGTCTTAGCCGCCTCTCTCTTCTTTTCCTCTTCCTCTCTTTCTTTTCTCTCTTTCTCCTCCTTGTCTTTCTTTTTCTCCTCGTCCTCTCTCGTTTTCTTCTCCTTCTTCTCCCTCTTTTCTTTCTTATCTTTTTCTTCTTTCTCCTTCTTCTCTTTCTCTTCTTTTTCCCTCTGTTCCTCTACCTCTTTCTCTTTCTTCCTCTTCATCATCTCTTCCATTTCCATCCTTTTCTTTTCCTCCTCCTTTGCCTTGATCGCTGCGTCAGCGATCTCCTTCTCCCTGTCCGCGATCTCCTTATCAACAACAGCATTTCTGAGAGCTGAAGCCTCTAAGGGATCCAACACCTGCAATGATGAAAAAGATGAATTATTAGAAGAAACCTCATCAAGGTAGGCGATTAATCCAGAATCATCCTCTCTTGGTAAGGTTGAGACCGCGGGAAGGAAGGGGAGATCGCCCTTAGCATTCACCTTCTGAAACTCCGCGGAGTCTTCCAGGTCGACAAGTTCAGGAAATACGGTCGCCCCCATGGCGGTCACGTCTTTTCCTTCCTCATTTTTTCTGCTTCTCTTATAAGTCAAACTAGATGGACTTGAATTTTTTCTCTTCTTGCCCTTCGCAGCGATCTCCTGGTCAGCAATCTTCTGCCTCAAGGATTCGGCCTCGGCTTTCTTCTGACGCAGCCCAGCCAGAATAACCTCGGTAGAGACGGTCTCAGGAAGTTTGGAAGATGTTTGATCCAGCGCCTCCAGGGATTTCTAACAATTAAAAGAAATGGAAAAGTCAGGCAATTTCCATACAGGATCTGAACAAGTATTAGATGGTTCAGAAGCAACAGAGACCGGCACAATCGAATTCTCAGGAAGCTCAGTTTTCTTTAACGGAGATCGGGCGGTCTCCTTTGAAGTGCTCGCTTTCGTTAAGAATTTTGGTGCTTTCTTTACTTTATTTGAGCTGACACTTTCCTTTTTCCCAGGAGAGTTCGCTTTCGATGGAAGAACCTTTAAGAGATCGAGCATAGTCATCTTTGCAAGAAGATCGAACCTGCCTAATTTTCAAAGACCGCTCAAGGATTGGAATATCTCAATATCTTGCAGAATGAAAGTTTCAGCCGGTATTTATAGACCAAGCCGCATTAATGATGGTCGCGGTCTCAGCGGTCAAAGCTTACATTTTCGAAGTTCCAGGTGCAACTTAAAAATGTGCGGGGATTATGTTTGCCCAGAAAGCCCGCGACCTCCTCTTATTGTTCAGTTTTCCCGGTCTCAGCGGTCTCAATTTAAATGATCGCCCAGATCGCCAGATGCCTCCTCAACCAGGATTTTCTAAGTACCGAGCGGTCAAGACAGTGCGAGATCGCCAGCATAAGCGGTCTGATCGTTTTTCCTTATTTTTGTTATTTGTACCCCATTTCCCTGCCCCGGCTCTCCTGTACCCCGGGCAGCCCGCAGTTTTCAGTTCTGCCCGTTTGGGCAGCCCCCTCGTCTATAAATAGAGGGGTAGGGGTACCAGAAAAAATACCTTTGCTCCGAGACTCCAGCTTACAACCTGTGTAAGCGGTCTCATTTCTTCGTGATCGCCTTTTCGTGATCGATTTTCCCTTTGTTCCAGCATTTTCTGTCTTAGTAACCTGCACTTCGCAGTTTCTCCCATCCCCTTTAGTGTGAATTTTGGAGGTACCATTTTTGGTACCAACAAATACGAATTAAAGTGTTCCAATACACAACAACATAACACAAAATGTTCTTAAGAAAAATAACCCAAACTGAAGAGTTCAAAACCTATCCCCATAAAATTGCAAGCGAAGTCATGTCGTCCTCATGTGAATGGGTAGAGTGATGAACCTGTTGAACATAATGCAGCTATCACCGAGGAGATCCATGGCTTTCAGTAATTCAAGGTCTGTCAGATCCGTCAGTTGACCTAGTGCTTCGTAAACCTGACCGGAACTTGCATCCATAGGCTTTGCAGCTGAATTTGTTATAGCGATAGCTGTCTGTTTCATACTTGTTGTCATTTGACTAATCGCACTTGCAATTACTTCAGCGGGATTTGTCTTCCTCTTCATCTGTCTACTGCTCCCTGCTATTGAAGTAGGTTCTCCCGCAACGCTCTCCTATCCAAATGACTCATTAATTGTCTCAGACTCATTAATTGTCTCAAACTCATTAATTGTCTCATTTGTTGTTGCTACAAAACTACTTGTAGCTTTGTCAGTGCCACATAAAATGCCCAAATTTGACCAGTTAATGCTAACTTTATCTTTATAGTGTTTCACCCGTCGGATGGGCCTGCAAAAAATAGTTTAGTAAGGTTGCAACGAAAAATTATTGGAAAAAAATAATGTAAGCCCTGAAAATTACCGTTACATAGTTAGCTCATACTTCCTCGCTATCCACCTTGACTATATTCAGTTCTCAGTCCCATCCAAACCCACTTGTATATAGCATCGCAGACACCTCCTTGTAAAACTTATTCCATGTTTTCAACCTTGTCATTATCTTCTCCTTAGTAAAAGTTATATTATGGGCCTCTTTCATGTCATTGATTGTCGCTCTAAAGGTCACATATTTCCATCCATTTGGAGTTTTGTGTCCATTCTCATGCTCTTCCAATAGAATGTTTGAAAGCGTTTGAACCATTTCACTTGTCCAGTGAACATAAGTTTTCTCTTTGTTTGAGTCGCTAGCCATTTCTTATTACTTGTAAATAAAGAACATATACATCCGTAGATTATTAAATGATTAAATATTTTGAAATACAAAATACATAAAACTACATCTGCATACATCCATAGGACAAAAAACACTTACTAATAAAAAAACTATACAAAACTATATAAAGTACATCAAAAAAACACTTCAAAATATTTTTATGACCAAATTATATGTCAAGTTCATATAGATCATCTCATTGTGGTTCTGATACTCCTCAAACATTTCCATTGCTAAGTTGTCTCGAAAGGTTGCCCATTCATTTGAAGATTGAATTGGATTAATGTCATCGTCATATTCGAAGATCTCATCATCTCCAGCCACCCTATCGGCTAATAATTCAGCATCGACCTCAGCGAGCAGTTGCGAATTACTAGCAAGCCTCTTCTGGATGAGAAAATTGTGTAAGGCGCAACAAGTATTTATTATTTGAACCTGTGTCAAAAATTTATTTCAGAATGATCATTTATTATTTGAAATTTATTATAGATTTGCCAATGTAGTACCTGAACTCTTATATTATAGAAAGATGGTTGTCGTAAAATTGCCCAACGCTTCTTCAATAACCCAAACGTTCTTTCTATGACATTACGTTCTCTTGCATGACGAAGATTGAACAACTCCTTGTAATTAGAGGGGTTATTTCCTTGCGTCGACCATTCTTGTAGATGATAACATGTTGAGCGATATGGTGAAAGAAACTCAGGACCGTTGGTGTAACCAGCATCCACCAAGTAATATTTACCTGACACTTTACATTAGCATCAACAGTAAATTAAATGTTGATTAAAAAAGTGTTGAAAGAACTTAGGGGTTTAGATTAAATCACCTAGAGGGGGATGAATAGGGTTTTCTTATTTCTTTTAAGATTAGAGCTGTTAGTAGCCTAATGAGCCTACACAACCAATTAACTCAAGCTCATAAAATCACAGCCACAACACAAAGGATTTTATAGTGGTTCCCCAAGTGATGGGTAGTCCACTGTCCCCCTACACCCCTCTAACTCCAATGTTAGATAGGGTCAAAGATACTCCTCCAAGTTATCTTCTCAGCTTTTTGAGCTTACACCACAAGTTCCTCAGAAATTCTCAGATCACAGATGATCCTACCTTAGGACAATAGTACCTACAGCTCAGAGTTATCACCAGCTCCTACCTCAAGCACAGCAGCCCTACAACTCAGAGGAATCCACCCCCTACAACTCAGACCACCTCATGGTCCTACTTCAGGCAACAACCTATTACAATCTTCTCAGAGCTGAATAGCTCTTACAAAATAAATTAATGAAAGAATAATAACCTTTACTACTGATTCAATCTGATTGGAAGCTTTGGATTAAGGTATTAGTAGAATATCTCAGCAGATGCTGATCTTGAGTTGTTCCTGGACTGGTTGGTTCAGAGCAGCTCCACTGTCTTCTTCTTCAGAAGGAAGAAAGAAGACTTCTGTCTCTCTTGTGAATGAAAGCTTAAAGAGAGAACCACTGCTGTTCAAGGCAAGAGGGTTGTTGCAGCTTCAGGAAGATGCAGTCGGCTTTCTTTTATAGCTTGAACAACTTTTCAATAATGAAGGATGGATCTCTTTGTTGTCCTAACTTTAGCTTTTATAACACTGTACATCTTCAACAGCTATCTGCACGACCACCCTTGCCCATGCCGACAAAGGCATTACTTTATTACTTTTTGTACCTTTATCAAACACTGGGCGGCGCTAGTCAATGGATAATATGCTTGATTCTGTCTCAGCGGATCCGCTGAGACGACTCCTTGTCTCAGCGGATTAACAGCTGAGACATTCTTCTTCTCAGCGGTTGGCGCAAGCTAAGACAACTACTCCTTTTCAGCGGTTCCGCTGAGACGGCTCTTCGTCTCAGCGGATCTGACCCTTTGTCTCAATGGTTCAGGTGAGACAAATCTCCATCTCTTAGGAGTTGATTTCTCCTCATCTTAGGTCATGATTGACCCTTTCTCTTTGAGTCACCTAAACCTGTATATCTTACAAAAACATGACTTTATCAAATACATTTTGTACCTAACATTGCATAGTGACCTCTCTTCAAATCAAGAGAATTTGAGGGCAAATTCCCAACAATCTCCCCCTATTTGAAGAGGGCAAAACACCTGACAATGCTAAGTAGTTTCTTAATCAGAAATATGTCATTTTACTGAAATTGATTAAATAATTGGTGTTATGACATTTCATGACACATATAGCTTGAGTAAAATTCTGTTGACATTAACAGTTTCTTATTTACACTAAGCATCATTATATACACATATCAACAACTCATGAAGACACATCACATATATGTCTATTATATAATGACTAAGCATTTCTTCATTACTATATGTACTGTGCACATGATATTTATTAACTATTAAGGTGGAGTATAGATATTCAAATGCAACATACACACATAAACAACAAATGACACAAAATAATTTTCAGGGAATAAATGATCATTTCATTCAATTGTCCAAAATAGATATACACTATCAGTTTAAATCACATTGTTACATCAAACATCCGAAGGAACTCCTAAGTATAGAATTTTCTAGGATGATCCCTGGGTTGATGAGGAGCTTTCTCCTGTTTCCATGGACTTCCTCTTCCTTGCTTCAGCAGCAACCCTCATATGGAAGATATCTTGGGGGTATCCTCACAGGGGTTTCCCTTCTCACCAGATTTTCTTTGTAGATTCTTTCCCTTAGTGACTCCCTCTCAAGATGCTTGATCCATTCAGCAGGTGAGTAGACATGGTCAATATCCTTTAGTGGATTGCCATGGATAACCCAGGTGTTGACTACTATAGTATCCAGTTCCATATTATCTTCCTCAGAAAATGGATCATCCACCCTTTCCAACCACTTCTGGGTCATGTACTCTTCAGCAGTCTGAATGTCTTCTCTCCTTCTCCTCTTTGCTTCCCACTCATCTTGAATCTGTTCAGATTGACTTTGAAAATCAAATCTTTAGGTCTGTCTGGGTTCAGCACGGGAAGATTTAAGGCAATTTTGGTTCCTTGTAGCACCTTCAGACTTGTGGCCCTATGATCATCATTTACCATCTTAAAGCCTCCTCCAAGTTTATCTTGAATTTCATTTGAGGCATTGTTGACTTCTTCCACCACTTTCTTGTAGGTTGTTTCCTGGTTAGTGAGTAGCTGTTGGTGGGCATTCTCCAGGTTGGTGTCTAACCTCATGTGAGCCTCCTCCAGGTTTATACTTAGCTTGGCAACTTTTTCCTCTCCCGTTTTGCTCTCTTCATATATCCTCTTTTCAATTTCAGAGTGTTGGTCAAGTATAGATTGGGAGAGAGTTTGGAAAGTACTGTCCACATCATCCAGTATGTTTTCCTTGGCCTTGTCAATGTGGGACATGACATGGATGCTGGTTGTATTGGCCACTTGTACCATTCTCGCCACTGCCTTCTCCCAGACATTTTCATTCTTATAGACATGATGTTTTACATAGGCAATGTCCCTTGTGGAGTCCCCTTATTTGTCTGCAATTTTCTTCAGTATGGTGTGTTGGGCAGCACCAGTGCTTTTAGCCATCTCAAACCATCTGGTCATCTACTGGAGGATATGAGCAGATTCTATTTTGACACCTTGGACCTGAGTATTCAGCTCAGTCCTTACTGCAGCCACCCTTGATTCCATTCTCTGTTCACTGGCTTGGATCTCCTGAGTCAATGCTGCCCTTGTAGCATTTAGCTCATCTTTGAGTTGGGCAGTGGCACCATGAGCTTTTTCTTTAATGTGCTCCTTGACAGACAACATCTGACCCTTAATAATGGATTTTATTGAGTTTAGCAGGTCAGATGTGTCCAGCACATCTGCTGGCCTTTCCTGGGCAATTTCCTTCTCCACTATCTCTTCAGCCCTATTCTCTTCCTTCTCCACTGCAGGTTCAGGTCTTGGCAGCTCATCAGAGGGGAGTAGAGAGTCTGGCTGTAACCCAACTTCAATGTTGTTAATTATCTTGTTGACCTCTTCCTCAATCTGAGTTGTAGCTCTGCTAGCATCTGGGTTGTGCTCCCCCTCACTAGCACCCCCACCTTCTTCTTCACAGTGTGAGCTTTGCTCCCCCTCACTTCTTGTAGAATCATCTGGTGCTCCAGACCTGGAATCATGCTCGCCCTCACTTGGAGCATCCATGTGTAGAGGACTTTGTCTTGGGGAACCTGAAAATAGAGTGATGTGTTAGTTATACTCCTAATCTCATCTATAGTCTGAGGTGTTGGAACATAGTTCAACCCTATTACTGATTTGGGCTAGGATGTCTATTTCTAGGTATAGGATTTGTTTTGACTCATCATGTATAGTATAAGGGTCATAGGCTAAGTCTAGAAGAGATTTGAAGATTAGCTAAGTCAAGGTGTTCGACGAACTTCGAACACGTTCGACGAATTCAAGAATCCGTTCGACGAACTTAGTTCGATGAACTTCAAAGTTCTGTTCGACGAAAGGTTCTTTTTGTTCGACGAACTTCCCAGTTTAAGTTCGACGAACTTTCCCTCAGGACGACGAACTTCTTCAGAGTTTCTATATTCAGTGACCTCTTCTATTCAGAGTATTATTTTGGAGTTATCCTCAGGATTTCTTATGAAGGCTGACATCTGTTCTTATTATAATATCAGTCAGTTATTGCAGTATTTTCTATCAAAGATTTTATGGCCGTTGCTGCATTAATTAAGGGCTGCGTGCAGATTATTATATAAAGCAGATTGCAAGTTTCAAGGAATTTAATATATTGGTATTCCTTTTTCTGTCAGAGGCAAATCTTTCCTTTTTGTCTCATTCCTTTCCAGCCCTGTTTGAAATTTGAAAGAGGATCAACTCTCTCCCGTCCAGAGATTATCATTGCTATTTATTCTAGAGAGAGACACAGATACAGAGAATAATCTTTTGCTACTCAGTTTTCATTCCTCTCAAGAACTCTCTCTGATTTTCTCTGAAGTCTTCATCTTCTCCAGACACCTACTCTTAATCTCTAGGAATCATCTGCATCAATTCCTTCTAGAGAACTTTTGCTGAAGATACTCTGAAGATCAAGAAGACCTACTCCCTGAGCAGATTTTCTCTCCTGTTTTTCTTACTCTTATTCACAGGGGGAGATCTGACAATCATTCAACAATCCACTAGTCTTCTCTGTTGTTAGAGAAAAGAGAAGACACCATCATCTTTATATACTTTTATTTTATAACTGTGTACGGGGTTGTAACTCCCTTCAAAAGTTGATTTTTGGTTTTGAGCACCTGATCAAAAGCTCTGTGGTGAAGGCTCACCTAATCAAAAAGCCTTAGTGGATTTCCTACCAGGGTGGTAGAAGAGTAGATGTACCCAGGTTGAGGGGAACTACTATAGATCATTGTGTCTTCTGTGTTTGTCTTTATTATTTATGCTATGCTGTGTGTGCTGTGTTTTAGTTTATGTTTATATCTGTGCTGCACTCACTTACACATATACTTAAATAACTCAAATTGTTTTCTACAGATTTCTTTAAGCTAAGTAAAATTATTTTAAAATACTCTATTCACCCCCCCCCCCCCCTCTAGAGTAATCTTGATCTATCCCCACTTTCAATTGGTATCAGAGCTAGGTTGGTTGTTACAGGCTAACACCTGGACCAACAGATCTGATAGATCTAGACTACTTTAAAGGTTTTTTTGTTTATTAGAGCCATGACATAGAACAAAGAATATTCAAGCACAAGACCTCCTATGTGCAATCTGAACAAGTTTGCACTATGGAAAGTAATGATCAAACTTTACATGAATTCTATTGATGAGGAAATTTTTAATTCTATTTTGACAGGACCTCCAACTGCATCAACCTCAACAACAACAGACACAACTCCTGTCCCTCCTCCAGAATGGACAGAAACACAAAAGAAACAGAAAACTGCTGATGCAAAGTCCATGAATATCTTGGCACAAACCATGTCTGATGACATATTTCAGAAGGTGGTTGACTGCACCTCTACCAAAGAAATTTGGGACTCCCTCACAAGAATGGTGGCAGGATCAGCAGATGAGAGAAAGGACAGAAGATCACATTTGATCTCCCAGTACGAGAATTTCAAAAAGGGAGAATCAGAGACTATTGCAGAGATGTACAACAGACTCAACCTCATCATCAATGAGCTGAGAACCCTGGAGAAAGTGATCACAGTCACTGAAATTAATGACAAGATCCTGATGTGCTTCCCCAGCACATGGGACACAAGAATCTGGCCAATTAAAGATGCCAGAGGACTAAGTGAGATTACAACTGAGAATCTCCTTGGGAAGCTCAAATCTTATGAGCAGCTGATAAAGAGCAGAGAAGCAGAAGCCTCTCCATCTTCATCCTCAAAGAAAGAGAAGAGCATTGCCTTTCAGGCAACAGAGGAATAAGACAAGATTGGTGATCAGGAGATGCTGAGTCTCTTAGCAAAGAGATTTTACAAGATGGCAAGGAAGGACTTTAGAAGAAAGTCCAACAGGCACAATGAAAAGCCAAGGTATGATAAAACTCCATCTAAAGAAATAATATGCTTTGGTTGCAGGAAGCCTGGACACATCCTCACTGAGTGTCCAGAAGCTCACAAGAAAAGTAGGAGAAAAGAGCAGGAACACTCCAGCAAACACTCATCAAAAGGCCACAAGAAAAGAGAAAAAGGCTTTGTTGCTGAAACCTGGAGTGACACTGAATCTGAGTCATCCTCCAGTTCCAGTGATGAGGAGAAGGAAGCAGAAGACAAGGAATTCTGCATAATGACAATCAATGCCTCCTCATCAAATGACAACTCAGATGATGAATCTGAAGCTAATGAGGATGAGGTAATTTCCAGTTTTGATTTTCATTCAGAACAGTTTAAAGATGACTTTAAACAGTTGTGTAAAGATATGATTAGATCAGAGAAAGAAATTATTTCTCTGAGAGACAAGTTAGCTAAGATGGATGGAATATCCACTGAAAACACTAAGCTCAAAAATGAGCTAAGGATTTCCAGGGAACAAGTGAGTTCTCTAGAAACACAGCTAACTGAGGCCAAACAGCTAGAGAATTCTCTAAATGGGAGAAGTCTCAAGCTGATGGATATCACAAGCACAGTGAATGCCAGGCTGAATGGCAAACTGGGCTTGGGGGCATCATCTAATCAACCTCTTCTTTTGAAGAAGAATATGTTATCTACCCCAGTAAAATTTGTATCTGCAAAAAGGAAAGAAGCAATACAAGACACAGGAAAAATTCCTGAAACAAATATTGCTCAAGCAAGTTCATCGAACGGCGATCGACAAAACCAACAGGTTTTGTCGAACACAGATCGACAAAAACCAAGGCCTGAATCTAAGCAGAAAACCTGTTGCAGACAGGGCTCGACGAATGCCACATCTTTCATCGAACCAGGTCGACGAACACAACAAAGTTCGTCGAATGCCAATTTTACTAAGGACAGACAACATACATCCTCTTCTAAACTGAAGAATTCCTTTAGTGATTGGATTATCCCTCCTAGAAGATATCACCCTCTAGGTTATCATAGTCAACCTGCTGTCTCATATATTTCTGCATTTCAAGGTTACAAAAAGCAACCCAAGGTAACCTGGGTTAAGAACACCCTAACCCTCCTTATATTGCAGAAAAAGAACTGTCCTACCACAGAGTAACAGTGGTACTTGGACAGTGGATGCTCAAGACATATGACAGGAACAAGAGCCAAATTAATCAACTATAAGGCAAAGCTTGGACCAAGAGTGATTTTTGGAGATTCCAATTGGGGACAAACAGAAGGCTATGGATCAGTCCAGATTGGGACAATCACATTCAAAAAGGTAGCCTATTTAAGTGGACTCAAACATAACCTCATCAGCATAGGTCAACTATGTGATGAAGGATATCAGGTATGCTTCAACCAATCTAGATGCATTATCTTTTCTGAAAATAATATTGTTATTTTAGGAAATAGACAAGGTAATGTTTATTTAGTAGATTTTAATTCAGCCAAACCTGAGATCTGCTTGTTTAACCAAGTCAGTAAAAATACTGATTTATGGCATAGGAGACTAGGTCATGTGAACCATAGGACCCTAGCCAAGTTATCAAAGGGCAACCTTGTTAGGGGACTACCTTCTGGATCATACAAGAAGGAAAGCCTTTGCAGGGCATGTCAATTGGGAAAGCAGACTAAGAGCAGCTTTAAGTCACTATCTAAGAGTGATTCTCCTAGGATTTTGTACTTGCTGCACTTAGATCTTTTTGGACCCCTTCCCATACACAGTTTGGGAGGTAAGTCTTACACCTTAGTTATTGTTGATGACTTCTCTAGATTCAGTTGGGTATTCTTTCTGAGAAGCAAGTCAGATAATTTCAAGGTTCTTACAGACTTTCTCAGGAGCATCAAGATTGAGTATTCTACTCAGATTGCATTGATCAGAAGTGATCATGGAACTGAGTTTGAATCTCTTCTGATGAGAGAATTCTGTGAGAAGGAAGGTATCAGGCAATGCTTTTCAGCTCCTAGAACTCCTCAACAAAATGGGATAGCTGAAAGGAAAAATAGAACACTGATTGAATCTGGAAGAACATTGCTTGCAGATGCTGTTTTGCCCCAATCCTTTTGGGCTGAGGCTGTCAGCACAGCAAACTATGTCTTAAACAGAAGTTTAATTCATAAACAAAAGGGCAAGACACCTTATGAACTGCTTAAAGGGAAGAAGCCTAGAGTAAATTACTTTAGGGCTTTTGGCTGTAAGTGCTTCATTCATAATAATGACAAGAAGCACCTAGGAAAATTTGAAGCAAAAGCTTAAGATGACATTTTCCTTGGTTATTCAGTTAGTAGTAAAGCTTACAGAGTATTTAACAAATCTTCTTTTAAAATAGAAGAATCTATTCATGTATCTTTTGATGAAACTAACTTGAGTTGCAAGGAGAGAAATATCTCTACCTCACAAGATGCACAGGTACCAATTCTCTGTGAGAAGTTAGATAATCTAACTCTACAGAAAGAGGATTTAATAAATCCTTCTCTATTACCTAATGAGGATAGTGAAGAAGAATGTCCTATTGCACCAACATTGGATACAACAAATATTCCTACAAATCTTGAGGTTGTTAATGCTGAAGTTCAGGAGGACATAGAAATTCCTCATAGAGAAAATGAACAAGCTCAAGGAGAAGTTATTTTCCCTACTGATTATGTCAACATAAGAGATCACCCTAGATCTCAAGTAATTGGTGACATCTCAGTGGGTGTGCAAATAAGAAATTAACTAAATCAAAATAATTTGCACACCTGTTTCCTCTCTCAAATTGAACCTCAATCCATCAAAGATGCAAAGCAAGATCCCAATTGGATTACTGCTATGCAAGAGGAATTAAATCAATTTGAAAGGAACAAAGTATGGGAACTTGTTCCAAGACCCAAGAATCATCCAGTGATTGGCACTAAATGGGTATTCAAAAATAAATTGAATGCTCAAGGAGTCATAGTCAGAAATAAGGTAAGACTAGTGGCTCAAGGATACTGCCAAGAGGAAGGCATAGACTATGATCAGACTTTTGCACCTGTAGCAAGGCTGGAAGCAATTAGAATATTCCTAGCATTTGCTGCATACAAAAGATTCAAGGTATTTCAAATGGATGTTAAGAGTGCCTTTCTAAATGGAGATATCAAAGAAGAAGTATATGTGGAACAACCACCAGGTTTTATTTCTCCAACTCAACCCTCTTATGTTTTTAGATTACATAAAGCTTTGTATGGTCTCAAACAAGCTCCTAGAGCATGGTATGAGACCATTACAAACTTTCTTTTGGAGAATAAGTTTTCTAGAGGCAAAGTAGACCAGACACTGTTTTTTAGAAATCATAAATCTGAAACCCTATTGGTACAAATATATGTAGATGATATAATATTTGGTTCTACTGACTTTAAGTTATGCAAAAGATTTTCAAATCTAATGCATTCAAAATTTGAAATGAGCAGTATGGGAGAACTGTCTTACTTTCTTTGTTTGCAAGTTAAGCAAACAACAGAAGGCATCTTCATATCCCAATCTAAATATGCTAAAGAGCTTGTTAAAAGATTTGGGATGTTAGATGCCTCCCCCATGAAAACTCCCATGCCTTCAAATGCAGCTGTTGGCACTGATGAATCAGGAAAACCTGTTGATCAGAAAGTATATAGAGCCATTGTGGGGTCTCTTTTACTTAACAACCAGTAGACCAGATATCATATTTGCCACATGTATTAGTGCTAGATTTCAGGTAAATCCTAAAGAATCTCACTATATTTTATTAAAAAGGATTTTAAGATATATAAAGGGTTGTCCAGATCTAGGACTCTGGTATCCTACAGAATCAGGATTTGAGTTAACTGGATACTCAGATGCTGATTATGCTGGATGCAGAATAGACAGGAAAAGCACCTCAGGGACTTGTCAGTTCCTTGGAGATAAGCTTGTGTCCTGGTTTTGTAAGAAACAAACCTCTGTGTCTACATCAACTGCAGAAGTTGAATACATAGCAGCTGGCAGTTGTTGTTCACAAATTTTGTGGATACAGAACCAGCTCCTAGACTATGGTTACAATCTAAATAATTCCAAAATCTTTTGTGATAACACCAGTGCAATATCAATAACACAAAATCCAGTACTCCACAGTAGAACTAAATATATTGAGATCAGACACCACTTTATCAGAGATAATGTGGAAAAAGGAAAAATATGTTTAGACTTCATACCAACTGATTTGCAGAGAGCTGACATTTTCACCAAGCCTTTGGATGAAAAGAAACATCAATTCTTTATAAATCAGCTTGGAATGATAAATGGGGAGTCAATCTAATTGGCAAAGTTTTCTACCCAACAAAATTTTTCAATATATTAAGGTTCAGAAAATTCGTCGAATGCGCTCGACGAACGACATCTTTTTCGTCGAACGAGGTCGACGAACTGGTCAAGATTTCTTTCTAAAGTTCTGAAGACTTTTCGTCGAACTCGATCGACGAAGTCTCGATTTCGTCAAACCCGATCGACGAAGTCTCTGACGTTCTATATTCCTTATGAAAGAAGTTTTGAAAAATTATTAGTCGAACGAGATCGATGAAATATTTCATTCGTCGAATGGGATTGACGAAAGACAGCTTTTTATTTCCCGCTAACACGTGTCTTCTCGTCAAATCCGTTCTGCGCAAACCCTCGTCTTCGCCGAACCCTAATATTTAATCTCTATTCGTCTGGATTCTGTCTTTTGCGCTCTCAAACTCTTCTTCTCCCTCCAGTTCCCTTTGCACTTGATCATTTTTCTTTCTTTGCAGGAACAATGTCGATCACTGCTGGAGTCCTCGCCTCAATAAAGTTCGTACGGGATTCGATATTGATCTGGAATCGTTTGCCCAGTCAGGAGAAGGCTTCACAGACATTCTGAATCTCTTTGAAGACCCGAAGTTGCGCAAGTTTATGACTTGCCGACCCAAGATTCATATCAATGAGATAAAGGAATGGGCATTCACTTCTGAGATTCGAAATGGCACAGAAATTGCAGGAAAGGTTTCAGGGAATGAAGTTGTTCTGAGTGCTGCTGTTTTGTCTGAGATGTTTGAATTTGAAAATGGAGATGATGATTTGGAACTCACTGAGGAAGAGTTCAATCTGATGCTGGACAGGATGGGGTACTCTGGGAGTAACCCTAAACATCTTCTGAAACGTGATTTTATAGTGGAATACACCTTCCTGGCAGATGTTATGGGAAAGGTTCTGATGGGGAAGAGCTCAACACATGACTACATAAACAGGCAGAAATTTCTAGTCATGAGTGCTTTGATTGAGAAGAGGCACATCAACTGGGGTCTGACTCTGTTTGATTCCATCAAAAAGAAAGTGACCTCAAGGAATGTAGGCTATGGAAGGATTCTGGGAATCTTCCTTCAGGCCAAGTGTCCAGCCCTCTCAGTTTCTACTGCTGTTGGCATTAATGCCTCAAAGAAACTGACTCCCCTTCTTTTCAAGAAGTGGGATAGGACATTCCAGAAGAAATCAGCTCCAGTGGCTCCAACAGTTCAAGCTTCTGAGGACACCAGGGCTGTAATAGCCACTCCCCCACCCCAGATTCCTCCTCCTCTCTCACAGACTCTTCAACATTCTGAAGAGCCTGCCTCCTCTTCTCTTCCTCCTCCACCTCCAGAAAACCTCTCCACTCTATCTCCACCTTCACCTCCTCAAAATTCTCCTCCTCCTCCACAAGACACTTCCATTCCAGACTTTTCTCAGGATGAGATCCCATCAGATTTCACTCCTCCTCCTCCTCCTCCATCCACTTCTTGTGCTCATACCACATCTTCCATCCCTTCTTCTTCTTCTCACCCAACTCCAGATGTACTGGTTGTGGATGTCTCACAGATAGCCACCCAGGTGTTTGGTCACATAGCTTCTAAATTACAAGAGCTTATTGATCAAAGTCTGGCCCCAGTGCATTCTAAGCTTGATCTTATTCTCTCTCAACTTGCTTCTCTCTCCTCTTCCTCTTTCCCTTCATCTGGGGGCCCAGACTCTAGTTTCCCAGAGTCTAGGCAGGGGGAGATGTTCCAGGATGAAGCTCCAGAGGCAGAAGTTCCTGAAGAGCAAGGGTCAGACCTAGCTGATGTCAGCACATTCTTGGTCTCCCTGGCTCAAAGCACAGAAGGTGCTCCTCCTCCTCCTCCAGAAGTTCCTCCCAGCAGCTCTTTCAAATCCACCCCTCTAGTGGATCAGATTCTGCAGCTTACCATTCAGTCCCTCTGCTCAGACCCATCTTCCAAAGAATCAGCTGAAGACCTCTCCAAGGCCATTGTCTGCTATTCCCCAAACTTGGAAGCCAGGCATGGAGATTTGCTAGTGTCTCCTGTTCCAGAGCCAGTTATCTCTAAGGCAGATCAGGAACCTGCTGTTCCTGAACAGACAGTTCTTGATGAACAGATGCCTGATGCCTCTGCCTCTGCCCCCTCCTCTTCTTCTGAGCCTGCTGCTGCTGCTGTCAAGAATGTTGATGATGATTTAGAGAAAAGAAGGATTGAAGCATACAAGGAAATTGATGAAATGTATGAGAATGTGCCTTCATCTTCAAATTCTGATGATGATGATGACAGTGATGATAGTGATGCCAAAGTCAAATCCAAGAAAAGAAAAGCTCCATGCAAGAAGCTGCCAGCCCCTTCCAAAAAGCCTGATAAAAATGACATTCCCTATTATGTGCAGAAAAATCTCAAGCTTCATGAAATAACTCAACCTTGGATGCAATTCTCCAAGAATGAGTTGAAGAGAAGGAAGTTTGAAAGAAGATACCAGAAGGATCACCCTGCTGTGTTCAAGAAACCCCCTCCTCCTCCACCTCCTCCAGGTGCAGGTTCTGCAGGAGGACTTTCTTCCACATCCAGGACATCTCAGTCTGCTGGCTCCAAGCCATCTGAAGGAAGATCTTCAGGCTATCAGGTTTATGGAAGAAGGCTTAACCAATTATCTGAACAAGAAATCGAAGATAAGGAAGCTGAAGATAAAGCTGAAGCAGATAGATTGTATAATATGGCAAGGTTTAGAGAGCATATTGCTCTATCTCAGATGAAAGAGGCCAGAGAAAAAGGTATGGATACCTCTCATATTTCTACCATATCTCCCTATAGAGAACAGGAATTTCAACAGTACCAGGTGAAGAATATGTTCAACACTTCTGCCTACATGAGTCTCCACCCAGAGGCTGTTCTGCCAACTGTTTCCAAGAAGGTAACACTGAGTGATGAAGACTGCAAGCTAAGCAGAAGGCAATCTGAAGATACTAGCAGGAAAATAATCTTCAAGAAGCCATCTTCAGAGGACAGGAATCCTTAAAATTCTCTCTCTGGTTAATTGGCTCTTAATTATTCTGTGATGATATCTGCTTGTGACAATTGATTTATATCTGCTGAATTTCCTTTCTGTCAGATATTTTTCCTATAATTCTGTTATGCATATTTGTTTAGTTGATAAATGATGTACATAGGATCCTAACCCAAATAGGGGGAGATTGTTGGAACATAGTTCAACCCTATTACTGATTTGGGCTAGGATGTCTATTTCTAGGTATAGGATTTGTTTTGACCCATCATGTATAGTATAAGGGTCATAGGCTAAGTCTAGAAGAGATTTGAAGATTAGCTAAGTCAAGGTGTTCGACGAACTTCGAACACGTTCGACGAATTCAAGAATCCGTTAGACAAACTTGGTTCGACGAACTTCAAAGTTCTGTTCGACGAAAGGTTCTTTTTGTTCGACGAACTTCCCAGTTTAAGTTCGACGAACTTTCCCTCAGGACGACGAACTTCTTCAGAGTTTCTATATTCAGTGACCTCTTCTATTCAGAGTATTATTTTGGAGTTATCCTCAGGATTTCTTATGAAGGCTGACAGCTGTTCTTATTATAATATTAGTCAGTTATTGCAGTATTTTCTATCAAAGATTTTATGGCCGTTGCTGCATTAATTAAGGGCTGCGTGCAGATTATTCTATAAGGCAGATTGCAAGTTTCAAGGAATTTAATATATTGGTATTCCTTTTTCTGTCAGAGACAAATCTTTCCTTTTTGTCTCATTCCTTTCCAGCCCTGTTTGAAATTTGAAAGAGGATCAACTCTCTCCCGTCCAGAGATTATCATTGCTATTTATTCTAGAGAGACACAGATACAGAGAATAATCTTTTGCTACTCAGTTTTCATTCCTCTCAAGAACTCTCTCTGATTTTCTCTGAAGTCTTCATCTTCTCCAGACACCTACTCTTAATCTCTAGGAATCATCTGCATTAATTCCTTCTAGAGAACTTTTGCTGGAGATACTCTGAAGATCAAGAAGACCTACACCCTGAGCAGATTTTCTCTCCTGTTTTTCTTACTCTTATTCACAGGGGGAGATCTGACAATCATTCAACAATCCACTAGTCTTCTCTGTTGTTAGAGAAAAGAGAAGACACCATCATCTTTATATACTTTTATTTTATAACTGTGTACAGGGTTGTAACTCCCTTCAAAAGTTGATTTTTGGTTTTGAGCACCTGATCAAAAGCTCTGTGGTGGTTTTGAGCACCTGATCAAAAGCTCTGTGGTGAAGGCTCACCTGATCAAAAAGCCTTAGTGGATTTCCTACCAGGGTGGTAGAAGAGTAGATGTACCCAGGTTAAGGGGAACTACTATAGATCCTTGTGTCTTCTGTGTTTGCCTTTATTATTTGTGCTGTGCTGTGTGTGCTGTGTTTTAGTTTATGTTTATATCTGTGCTGCACTCACTTACACATATACTTAAATAACTCAAATTGTTTTCTACAAATTTCTTTAAGCTAAGTAAAATTATTTTAAAATACTCTATTCACCCCCCCCCCCCCCTCTAGAGTAATCTTGATCTATCCCCACTTTCATGAGGAGTGTAGATTAACTATGATCCTAGTTTACCATGGAGAGGTGAATTCCTTGGTTCATCCTCAGCTGGTGGGACAGCTGGAACAATATCAATTTGAGTTGGCTCAAAGTGAGATTCAACTCTTCCTTGGGGTTTATCATCCACATTTGTCCTGGGGACATCTTCACCTTCCACTCCTTCCATGTGGTCTTGATGTTCATCATCCTTCCTGGATTTCTCAGCACCTTCTGCTTCAGTCTTCTTTGCCCTTTTCTTCTCCTTCAGCTCAGCCACCACAGAGGGTTGGCTCATGGGGTTGACCTGTCCAATGTCCTGATATCCAATCTTTTTAAGTAGTGGATATTGACACCTTTGATGGAGGAGAAATGGCTTGGGTATGCCTTCAGTAGGTAGAGTGACAGGATCCTTCCTAAGTTAGGGGCCTGCAGACATTCCTTCAGTCTTTGATAAAGAACATTCCCCCACCTTGTTCTTTTCTTCAAGATGATTCTTGTAACCAGCTCAAACATTGGTTGAGAAATGATGTCATGAGAGACTGGTTTACACAGAAGAGCTTTCCCTACTATATCACATAACAGCTTGCCCTTTTGATTGAAGAACTTCTTTTTCAGAGATGAGGTCTTGAGGTCACTGTATTCACACCAGCTTAGGGCTTGCTCCTTGTCAGTATTTGACACCTCCTCTTCTGCCAATCTAGGTAATTGCAGTACCTTTTCTAGTCTCTTAGGGGTCAACTTCACCCTTATCTCTCCGATTTTAGACAACAGGCCATCCTTAGAGGATGACTGTTTGGCATTGGTATAAAACTCTAGCACTTCATTCTTGAATATCTGAGAAGGTTCAGATAGCAGGAACTCCAGACCAGAGTCAGTGACGAGGGTGATGACACTGAGAATCTCTGGTGAGGCATGGAGAAAGCCATCCCTCACCAACTCATATCCCTCAAGCAACTCCTTCACGGTCTTGGGCGCCATTTGTCGAAGAGAAGTGCGCTAGGACGATGGGTGTGGAGAGTCGTTCCGTCGATTTGAGTTGCGCAAGTGAATGTGAAGAGTCTTTTATCATAGTAGGCTAGTTATATAGGACTAGGAGTAGGTGAGTCTGGAAATGTTTCAGCAATTCTAAGTGTTAACCTAGACGTCACAGCGGATCCGCTGAGACGGCAGGAGAACCCGCTGGGATGGTATGTTACTGTCCATTGAGACGGGGAACTACTTATCCGCTGAGTCGGGGTTTGGTCTCAGCGGTTCCGCTGAGACAGTATTGTCGTCTCAGCGGATCAGCTGAGAAGGTTCTCAGCTGAGGCCTTAGACTGTTCTAGTCTATTTGGAGGAGATTTATCCGCTGAGACAGTATGGTTGTCTCAGCTGATCAGATATTCAAAGCCATTTAACATTTTAGGGAGGTTATTTACCCTATCATGTGGATTATTCCTACTGTTTAAATAAAGTTGATCAATTCAGATTTCAATTTTCATAACATTACATATTGTGAGAATTGTACAGTTGAAATCATAAGCAATTTAATAGTGGGTATAGAATCATAAGTGAACTCATTCTAAATTCAACATTCCTAAGTCAATTTTGAAGGAATTGAACTTGGCCTCATCCAGTGGCTTGGTGAAGATATGAGCTACTTGATTGTCTGTGGAGACATATTCAAGTTTGATATCTTCATACTCTACATGCTCTCTAATAAAATGGTACCTAATTTCTATATGCTTGGTCCTGCTATGGGAGACAGGATTTTTGGCAATAGAAATAACACTGGATGAGTCATAAAGCAAGGGAGATTGACTAACCTTGATGTTGTAATCCTCCAGTTGATGTTGGATCCACAGAAGTTGAGCACAACAGCTGCCTGCAACAATGTACTATGACACAGCTGTGGATATGGCCACACTAGTTTGCTTTTTACTGCTCCAAGAGATCAGCCTCCTCCTTAGGAATTGACAAGTGCCACTTGTGCTTTTCCTGTCTTCTTTGCACCCTGCAAAATCTGCATCTGAATAGCCTATCAGTTCAAAGTCATTGTTCCTAGGGTACCAAAGGCCAAGATTCAGCGTGCCTTTGAGGTATCTCAAGATCCTCTTCACAAAGGTGTAGTGAGATTCCTTAGGACAAGCCTGATACCTAGCACAAACACATGTAGAATACATAATGTCTGACCTACTAGCAGTCAAATACAACAAGGATCCAATGATACACCTGTACATGGATTCATTAAAGGCCTTCCCCTTTTCATCCTTGTCTAGTGATACATTAGATCCCATGGGTGTTCTCATGGTGGAGGCTGACTCCATCCCAAATTTCTTGATGAGCTCCTTGGTGTATTTAGTCTGGGAAATGAAAATTTCATCATCGGACTGTTTCACTTGGAGCCCAAGGAAATATTTGAGCGCACCCATACTGCTCATCTCAAACTCTCCGTGCATTAGATTAACAAATCTCTTACAGAGGTTGTCATCAGTAGATCCAAACATTATGTCATCAACATAGATTTGGACTAAGAGACACTTGCCCCTTGTTTCCCTAAGAAACAATGTGCTATCTATCTTTCCCCTCAAGAATTTGTTCTTGATGAGAAAGCTAGACAAGGTCTCATACCAAGCTCTTGGAGCTTGTTTGAGACCATAAAGAGCTTTCCTAAGGAAGTAAACATGAGATGTGAGAGTTGGATGAACAAAACCTGATGGCTGCTCTACATATACTTCCTCTTTCAGATTTCTATTTAGGAATGCTGATTTGACATCCATCTGGTACACTTTGAAGCCTTTGTGGGCTGCATAGGCAAGGAATAACCTTATAGCCTCCAACCTTGCAATTGGGGCAAATGTTTGGTCAAAGTCTATTTCCTCCTCTTGCCTATACCCTTTTGCAACAAGCCTTCAATACAAGAAAATCATTAAATAGCAACGAAATTTAGAAAGGAATTTTTTCCCTTGATGATTAGCAACAAATTTAGCAAGGGATATGAATTTTGACATCTCCAACGAAATTAGAAACAAAAATATTCGTTGCTAAATTAGGAACAAATATTTTTGATGCTAAAATTTCCTTAATAATTAGCATCAAATTTGTTGCTTTCAAATTTTTGTTGCTAACTGTTACCTAATTTAGCAACAAAAATTATCTTGTAAAATTTATATAAATTTCGATTATTAAATAATTAAAATAATTATTAAATAAGCATAATTACTATTATTGAACTACATAAGATTTTAACGATCAAATTACACATTTAGTTAATAAAGATATATATATATATTGCAAAAATATAGTATATTAAGTATTTATATATTATATAAAATAATATAACATTCGCGTAGAATATATAGTTATCTTTAATATAACATTCGCGTAGAATATATAGTTATCTTTAATATAATATTCGCGTTTATGTTTTACCAAGAAAAAAACTTATAATATAAATTAACATAGAAAAATATAAATATAAAAAATAATAAAGTATGAAATTGCAGAGTAAATTAATTAATTAAAAAATATTTGTTTCTTTCAACATTTAAATACATATATATTTATTTTATATTTAATTTATAAATTATATACGTTTATATATATAACAAAATCGCCACATCAGAACAAAGAAATTTGCTTGGTCACTTGGTTAGCTATCTTAGTACCTTAAGGGAAGGTCTCCTGTTTGATTCCAGCTGCTGGCCAAATAAATGTTGTTTTATTTAGTTTTTGTTTTTGTTTTTTTATTTAATATGAATAATTAAATTAAATATTAGCAACGAATTTACAATTGCTTGCTAATTTTGAAAGGAGAGATCTCCTTGCTAAAAAATCCTTGTAAAATAGTAAGGTATAATCTCCTTGCTAAATTTAGCTAGGCTCATATTAGCTAGGGATTTGTTTTGTTTCTAAATTCCTTGCTAATTAAAATTAGCAAAAAATTTAATTATTTTGCAACGAATTTAGCCCTTTGCTAATCATGATTTTTCTTGTAGTGCTTGTCTTGTTCTTGATGACTGTCCCATTTTCATCCATCTTGTTCTTGAAGATCCATTTGGTGCCTATGATATTGTGTCCTTGTGGTCTTGGCACCAACTTCCATACTTTGCGCCTCTTGAATTGCAAGAGTTCTTCCTGCATTGCCTGAATCCAGAATGGATCCATGTTGGCCTCTTCAAACTTCTTGGGTTCTACCTGCGACAGGAAACTGAGGAACACGGCCTCATTGTGAGCCCTGCTCCTAGTTGTCACACCTTGTTGAACATCCCCAATGATCAGCTCCAAGGGATGATTTCTGCCAACCCTTAGAGCAGGAGGCAATCTTGTAGTTACTATTTGCAGTTCATTCACTACATTTTGCTGAACTTCTTCCAAAGCAGCAGTTTCTTCATGCAGCTGAGGATCATCATCTTGTGCAGTTTCTTCATGGTCAGTTCCAGTTGAAGTTGGAGGCTGACTTGTGCTTGGTTTGTCCTGAAGGCTCAATTCCTGCAATTTCTCTAAAATTCCTGCACTTGGAGGTTGGCTATACCATTCCTTATGAACAAAGTCAAATTCATCAAAGACTACATGCATGGTTTCTTCAACAACATGTGTTGTGCTGTTGAAGACCCTATAGGCTCTACTATTAGAACTGTATCCAACAAGGATACCCACCTTGCACTTCTCAGCAAACTTGGTGAGGGGTTGTTTCCCATTGATCAAGATGTAGCATTTGCAACCAAAGATTCTAAAGTAAGAGATGGTTGGTTATTTTCCCTTGAGAATTTCATATGGGGTGATACCAAAAGCCTTATTGATGGAGGCCCTATTGAGGACATGGCAAGCTGAGCTGACAACCTCAGCCCATAAATATTCTGGGAGAGAGGAGTCACTCAGCAGTGTTCTGCCAGCCTCAATCAAAGTTCTGTTCCTTCTCTCAGCCACTCCATTTTGTTATGGAGTTCTGGGAGCAGAGAACTCTTAGGTGATACCAAGATCTTGGCAGAAATTTGTCATGGCTTCAGACTGGAATTCTGTGTCATGGTCTGATCTTATTCTGACCACTGAGCACATCAATTCATCCTGAATAGCCTTGACAAATGTCTTGAAGACATCCAAGGTATCAGACTTCTTTTTTAAGAAGTGCACCCAGGTATACTTTGAGTGATCATCAACAATTACCAAGGTATACCTCTTTCCATTTAAGCTCTCAATTGACAAAGGACCAAACAAGTCCATATGCAATAGGTAAAGACACCTTTTAGTATCTTTGGAGCCAATAGTTTTAAAAGTGGCCCTTGTTTGCTTCCCCATTTGGCAAGCATGACAAGGGCAGCTTTTAATACACTTGATCTTGGGACGGTCCCTCACAAGGTTTTTGGAAAAGAGCTTGTTCATTGTCTTGTAGTTTATGTGAGCAAGCCTCTTGTGCCATTGGAAACAAAGAGACTCATTCTCATTAGCTACAAGGCAAACAGGCAGATATGAATCTATATTGATGAAGTCTAAACTATAGACATTACCATACCTAGTGCCTGTGAGAATGACTTGGTTGTCACTCTTCCCTTTTATCAGACACTTCTCACTAGTGAATTCTACTACATGACCTAAGTCACATAATTGGCTTATGCTCAACCCATCAACATGAGCTATATTGGTGATAAAGATTATGCCATTAGAAATCATACCAAAACCTTTTATTCTTCCCTGTTCAGATCCTCCAAAGGTGACCTTTCTTCCCTTGGGTTCTGGAATGAAGTCCTTAAGGACCTTCCTTTTTCCAGTCATATGCCTGGAACACCCACTGTCCAAGTACCAAATCATGTTGGCACTTGAACTATCCTGCAACCACAAAGTTAGTAAGCCTTAGGACCCCAATAAGGATTGGGTCCTAGGAAACAGTTAGTCATTGGGTAGTTGTATTTAATGGTTGCACCTCTAGGAGGAAAGCTATTCCTAGCACTTGGGGCACTTGAGTTGTGCCAACAATCTATGGCAAAGTGACCCACTTTACCACAGCACCAGTACTCATGAATGTTGTATCTCCTTTTCTGAACCTTCATGGAAGGGGCAGAAGTCTGCCTAGGTTCAGAGAAGGAGACAACCTTCTTCTTAGGCTTTGCAGCTGGAGGAGGTGTGACAGTTGTTTAGGGCTTGTGCACATGAGAGGATTTCTTCATGTCACCAGCAGATTTCAGCTTTTCAGCTCTCATACTGTTGATAGCATCAGAAATGCTCTGATGTGGGTTTGCCCCACTACAGCAGCCAACATTTTTCTCAGCTGGGCCAGTCATCGAAGAGCTGGCTTCCTTTCCCTTGAGTGAGGGTGCTGAGGTACCAAAGACAAATGGTCTAGGTTGGACCATCTGAATTTCCTCATGGGGAGTTTTCATTACAATCAACCCAAGTCCCTTTCTCCTAGCAATGCTTGAATCATTCAGATTGCAAGGAGCCTTTTCATTTTGCCTCTAACCATATATGATTGCTTGGTCATACTGGTTAGAGGGCAGCCACACCTTTTGAAAGGTAGTTTTAAGACTAGCTGAAGCCTTGCCCATTCTATCATTCCCAGCCTTGGCTGCCTTATTATTGTGACCTAATCCCCTCTTACTAGATTGGGAGGAGAAGGTCCCAATAATGGGTAGCACAGTTTTGGGTTTGGAGAATTGGGCTACTAAGTTTTGTTCCTTGAGAAGCTGATTGTTAAGCTTCTTGATATACACCCACATTTTCTGTTTCTCATCAAGAAGATTATCAATCACCTTCTGGAGCTCTATGGACTTCTGTTCATTTTGATGGAAGATGTCCATCTTGCATTGTAGCTCAGCCTTAAGTGGCCTTAGCTCTTTGAGCTCTTTAGCTTATTCTTTAACAAGCTTTTTCTTCCAGCCCAAGGCATCAATGAGGTCCCCATATCTGTCAATCAGATGATCAACATCTATGTTTGATCTTGATCCATCCTCACCTCCAGCCCTTTAGGATGTATCAAAATCTGGGCTGGTTTCATACTCAGAATCTGAATGGGATAGGTTGAAAAATGGTACCTCATCAACATCAGATATTCTGCTTGAGGAGCCTTCAGATATGGCCATCAGACCATTGTACTCCTCTTCTTCATCCACCTCATCATCACTTTCAAAGTGAGATAGAGGGGCCCTGATTGCAATCCTGCCAGCAGCAGGTTCTTCAACAACAACCAACCCAATGAGGGCTTCTTCCTTTTCAGATTCTGATGAGCTGGAGTCTAATTCACTCCAGCTCCTCTCCTTCTTAGCTAGAAAGGATTTTTCTCCTTTCTTGCCTCTTGGCTGATGAGCCTTCTTCTCATCCCTCTCTCTTCTCTTGACTGGGCAGTCAACAATGACATGCCCAGGCTTGCTGCAATAATAACAAACAACTTTAGAGGAATTAAATTTAGAGTTGGAGCCATACCTGTCACTCCTGGAGTGACGCTTTGACTCCATGTTGTCCTCCTTGTTGTGATATGAGGAGGAATGCTTGTTCTTCCATTGCTTCCTCCTCAGCAACTTTTTGAAATGCCTTGTGAAGCAGCAATTTCCTCATCAGAAGAGGAGCAACCCGATGAGCTGGGCTCAGAAATTTCTGGTTCAACAGATCATCTGTGAGGTGAGTGATCCTTCTCCTTTCCTCTTCTTGAGCTTTCAACCTTGAAGGCTAGGGATTTCTCCCTGGTATTACTCCTTGCATTCTGCTCTTCTTCCTTCCTGGTAGTTAGTTGCATCTCATAGGAGAGCAGTTTTCCATAGAGAGTATGGGGAGGAGTTTCAGCCAACTTAGCCATTTCCCTTATGGCACAGATTTTGTTGTCCCACTCTCTAGTAATAGATCTCAGGAACTTGTCATTCAGTTCATAATTGCTGAACACTCTCTGATAGGTTCTTAACTCATTGACTATCCTAAAGAACCTTTTATAGCACACTGCTATTCCCTTCATGTTCAGCTGCCTAAAGGATTCATACTCCATGTTAAGGAGTGACTTCCTGTCATCCCTAACTTCTTCAGTGCCCTCCATATAGACAATGAGGGTGTCCCACATCTCCTTGGCAATTTGGAAATGGACAAGGTTCTGGAAGGTGGAATCATCAATAACACTAACAATAATGTTTTGTGCCCTCTTGTTCATGCCAGCCATGATAATCTCATCCTTGGTCAGTTCAGTATATGGCTTTGGCACCTGCACCACTGGCTCAGTAGTGGTAGACTTAGCGAAGGTAAAGGGACCTTCCACAACTGTCACAAAAATCATAGGGTCAGTTGCTTCCATATACAACCTGACTCTTTGCTTCCACATGCCAAAAGACTCTTTCCTACATATTGTCAACTTCATTGAACTCATCTCCTTTTGGTAGCCAGCCATGGAAATAAACTTTTAATCTAACCCTTGGGATCTTGCTTGGCTATTAAGCCTTTTTAAGCAACCTCTCTCTGATACCACTTGAAAGAACTTAGGGATTTAGATTAAATCACCTAGAGGGGGGGGGGGGGTGAATAGGTTTTTCTTATTTCTTTTAAGATTAGAGCTGTTAGTAGCCTAATGAGCCTACACAACCAATTAACTCAAGCTCATAAAATCACAGCCACAACACAAAGGATTTTATAGTGGTTCCCCAAGTGATGGGTAGTCCACTGTCCCCCTACACCCCTCTAACTCCAATGTTAGATAGGGTCAAAGATACTCCTCCAAGTTATCTTCTCAGCTTTTTGAGCTTACACCACAAGTTCCTCAGAACTTCTCAGATCACAGATGATCCTACCTCAGGACAATAGTCCCTATAGCTCAGAGCTATCACCAGCTCCTACCTCAAACACAACAGCCCTACAACTCAGAGGAATCCACCTCCTACAACTCAGACCACCTCCTAGTCCTACTTCAGGCAACAACCTATTACAATCTTCTCAGAGTTGAATAGCTCTTACAAAACAAATTAATGAAAGAACAATAACCTTTACTACTGATTCAATCTGATTGGAAGCTTTGGATTAAGGTATTAGTAGAATATCTCAGCAGATGCTGATCTTGAGCTGTTCCTGGACTGGTTGGTTCAGAGCAGCTCCACTATCTTCTTTCTTCAGAAGGAAGAAAGAAGTCGCCTTTCTTTTACAGCTTGAAAAACTTTTCAATAATGAAGGATGGATCTCTTTGTTGCCCTAACGTTAGCTTTTATAGCACTGTACATCTTCAACAACTATCTGCACGACCACCCTTGCCCATGCCGACAAAGGCATTACTTTATTACTTTTTGTACCTTTATCAAACACTGGGGGCGCCAATCAATGGATAACATGCTTGATTCTATCTCAGTGGATCCATTGAGACGACTCCTTATCTCAGCGGATTAACAGCTGAGACATTCTTCTTCTCAGCGGTTGGCGCAAGCTAAGAGCTACTCCTTTTCAACGGTTCCGCTGAGACGGCTCCTCGTCTCAGCGGATCTGACCCTTCGTCTCAGCGGTTCAGCTGAGACAAATCTCCATCTCTTAGGAGTTGATTTCTCCTCATCTTAGGTCATGATTGGCTCTTTCTCTTTGAGTCACCTAAGCCTGTATATCTTACAAAAACATGACTTTATCAAATACATTTTGTACCTAGCATTGCATAGTGACCCCTCTTCAAATCAAGGGAATTTGAGGGCAAATTCCCCACAACTGTCTTACCAATTGGAACTTCAAATCGGCCAGTCCTCTCTAGTGCATCTCGCAAGACTCTAGAATCAGAAGAAGACTCTTCCCAACCAGGTAGGACATATAAGAATTTCATCTGATTGTCACAGACACCGAGTACATTAGTCGTTATGGCCTGCTTACGATTTATATATCTCCCATGATCAGTTGTAGGCACAGTCACTTGGATATGTGTGCCATTTAGATCACCAACACAATCTTCAAACCATCTCCACCTACGATTTGATCTCGATTCTGGTAACTTGATATAATCTCTAACTAACTTCAACACCGCTCTAAGCACAATATTGAAATGTCAACTAACAGTATCTGTCGATCGGATAATTATACAACCCACATCACGAAACTTCTTATTATGTGATATAATGTACAAAAAAGTTGCAACAGCTTCCTTTACTGACACATATTTACTTTCACGTACAAATCCTCTTGCAAACAGTATATAACATAGTTCTCCGAATGGTTGTTTGTTCATGCGCAATAAGTTAAAACAATTAATATCCAGACCCTCATAAATGCGCTTTAACAATGAAGATCGTAGTACATTGTTAACTTCATGATCTACAAGCTCCAAGGGAATATATTCTAACGCTACATAAGCAGCGCCGAGTATTGTGAGATACCCCGCTTTTAAAATGTATTCTCGCTTGAATTTTTCTATCAACTGGTCTAAATCCATCACTAACCTATCAAAATGGAAATAATCTAATCAACAAAACCATGACAGTATTAATATGAACAAAGATGGAAAAAATTGTTGGTTTGAAACATTGCAGACATTATTGGTGGTTAGTGATGAAACATTGCAGACATTATTGTTAGTATGAAACAGCCATGTGTAAATCTATGGCAGCAAAATGCAACAAAAATCAGGGATACTTTTTGGAGTGCAATTTTTCAAAAAAATGATACAGCCAAAAAACAGTGGTGGTGAACCAGTGTTTCAAAATATTTTACCAAACTCATCTAATCAAAATAATGATACTTTCAAAATATTTCACCGGAAAACTTTTGAGGGGAAATTTCAAAATAATACACCTAACTCATCTATGGCCGAAAGTTTTGAGGAAAAATATTTCACCTAACTCATAGAATACAGTGGAGGTGAACCAGAGTTTGTTCTGCTTCTTTTCCTTTTTCTGCTAATCTTTATGAAAAGTTTTGAGGGAAAATACAGAAACCAGAGATTGAGATGCATATCTACACATGTCTAAATCTATGGGCGAAAGGGATACATATCTAGGGTTTTCTCAACCTCAAATCAGGAACATCGACAAAAAAAATGAAGTAAAGAACCGTGGAGGTGAACCCGTAGAGGGAGATGCGAGGAAAAGGAAGCCACAAAATTTATCGGCGGTGAGGCTACAGAGATCGACGAGGGAGGAAGGAGGAAGACGCGGTTATTCGCTTACGCCTTCCAAAACCAACGAAAAAACATTCGAAGGCCCGTTTTTTGGGGTTAGGCAGGTAAATTTGGTTTTCAAACAAAACCTAAACCGGGCCAAAACCGGTAAACCGAACACCTACATTAGCTTTATAAAAGCCAAAACCAAAAACCGGCTCCCAAAACTGACGAACCGAACGGACCCTCAATTTTTTTAATATTGGTCCCTCAATTTTCTTAATATTGATCCCTCAATTTTTACTTATGTATAAAATTGGTTGGTATCAATCTAACTTTCGTTGTGTAACACCATTACTATAATTACTGTATAATGTGTCCGGTCGAACCACACAACTAGGGGCTGGCCCGAAATCGAATCGAGCTGATCAATTTGGGGCGATTATGGTGGTTCTCGGTTCGGTTATGATTCCAAAAAAATTGGAACACACACACACACACACACACACACACACACACACACACACACACACACACACACACACACACACACACACACACACACACACACACACACACACACACACACACACACACACACACACACACACACCTATGTTAATGCCTCCAGCCCTATGTTCTTCCAACGGTGGGCTTCACCTGCACTGGCAGCAGGCTACGCCCACTCCCAACTGAGAGTCTGGCCACCGCAGACTGTGCTCGTCGTCGATTTTCAAAAATCTTTAAAAAATCAGGTGATCTGCAAATAACGGACAGAATATGGTCTGCGAATAGCGTCCATCATAAAACTGATTGACTATTTGCAGATCAACGTGGTCTACAAATAGCAGTTAGCGAAAAATTGGTTGACTATTCACAGACCAATCTGGTCTGCGTATAACGACCAACACAAAACTGATTGACTATTCGCAGACCAGCGTGGTATGCGAATAATGGCTAGCGCAAAACTGTTTGGCTATCCACAGACCATCGTGGACAATTCGTATTTTTTCATACCATCACGGACGGATATGATTTTCTCAATGGCTTTTTAATTCTATCAATTTTAAAGTCATCCATACTTCTATATTATAAGAGAAAAGTTGGCTTTTGTGGAACATTCAAAATTGTCATGTGTAGCCTTATTCTTTTACTCTAATGGCTTAACATATATTATAATAAATTTCAAAAAAAAAAAAATACAATGCACATTTATGTAATTACATCGTATCCTCAAATTAAAATAATGATGGAAATTCATAAAGTAGAAACATTTTTTGTAGAGCTCTTAGACCTACTATAGTATGTTTGTCTTTTCGAGAAAGACTATCATTAACATGTCAGTTGTATTTTTGAGGAGCTACCATTAAACCCATCAATTTTATTAAAGTTGATTTAACATGCATAATAATATATGCATTAAGGTGATAATTTTGTAATAAAAATTGAAAAATGATGTATAATGAATTTTCGCATTTATTAATTGATAGTGTGTTTATTTTAAGTTGTATTAATTAATTGATAGAGGCGTGGCACCGTACATGTCAGAGTCGAGATACTGTCACGATTGTTCACAGGCGAGGAGCCCCGTGTCTATATTTTTAGAGAAAATTTTATGTGAGATAACCGCACGGGAGATCTGTGGGGGACCTTTTTTTAGTTCATAAGTACAACTGGATTTTTATTGATTGTAAAAATGGACTGGATTTTAGTTCAAAAAAAGGACTCGATTTTTAGTTCAAAAAATGGACCTTTTTACAGTTGTATTTTCACTCCAAAATATAGTCATATGGGTACTTAAAATGAGCGTAAAAATACATAGATCAATATTTCGTGATTTATTTTGTAAAAAAATAGAAAACATAGGAGAATTTTGTATTTCCCCCACGATCCTCCCCGTGCGGGTATCTCACAAAAAATTTTCTCATATTTTTAATCATTAATACTTAGAGTTAGTATATAATTTTATTGTTTATCATGATTCCAAATTAATCGAAGAACGTAACATTAATATTATTTTTCATGAAATTTGAAAAAAAAATGTTTGAATCATCGAATGATAATACTATCTTAAACTTGCTTAAGATTAACAATTGTAAATAGTAAATTTTATTACTTTGCGAATATTATGTCCTTATATGATCAATTCGAAAAAAAAACAACAAATTTGTTATGCAAAAATTTATAGTCAAAAAATTTATCTTCATTTACTTGTAATTTGTTATATAACTCTATGTAATATTAGTTATAAATAATATTAATGTTGCGGATCGCATAGGGCTCTTGATAGACCGGTTTACTTGAACCACCTTAGCTCGGGAGCGAACCAAGCGCGCAAACAGTCAATTTGAGATGCGTTGATTACACTGGGACTTTTTAGCATGGAAAAACCCGGAAAGGGTAAAAAACCACGTGGCTGGAGCTGTGCCGACCAAACTTCCACTATCTTCTGGGGGGTTACAATTAGAGATTTAGAAGTCGAGCGCGACAGGCCGCTGCTCATTACAATATCAAAGAGAGAGAGAGAGAGAGAGAGAGAGAACGTTCCGATGGTGACAGGCCACCTCTCGGAAAAAAACTAAGTCTTTTCCTTCTGAGAACGGTAGAGAACGAAAGTGAGAATGCCTTGTCCGCTTTCGTGAAGACGAAAGTGAGAATGCCTTGCCCGCTTTCGTGGAGACGAAAGTGAGAATGCCTTCTCCGCTTTCGTGGAGACGAAAGTGAGAATGCCTTGTCCGCTTTCGTGGAGACGAAAGTGAGACTGCCTTGTACGCTTTCGTGGAGACAAAAGTGAGACTGCCGAGTTGCCTTTTGGGACGAAGGAAAACTTCAAGTCCACGAAGGAGATCTTCAAGCGCCGAAGGAGAAATCCGTGGAAATCTTCAAGGAGCTCTCTCTGGTCATCAAGGCGGCGTCCTCTTAAATGAAGCCTAGGGGGTCCTTTTATAGCTTTGGACGGGGGTAGCCCGGTAATTTTGCCGTTGTAACCACTATAACCACCTGGGAGGACGAATCATATTTTCCAGTTCAGAGCCCACAAATCACCATTTTTTGTAAATGACCATGCTGCCCTTCGAGGAAAGGCGACAAGCTGTTCCTGAAAAGTGAGAAACTGAAAAGACAAAAAGTGAGTGAGTCGAGTCGGAAAAGTGAGCGAGGCGAAAAAGTGAGCGAGCCGAGTCAGAAATGTGAGAGTGCTCTGAGCGCGCTCAGAAGCGTTCTGAGCGCGCAATGAACATGGAAATGCTTTGGTCACGTTGCGAGGCGTTCTGAGCGAACGGTGGAACGGAGAGTCGCGCCCCCTAAGGAGAAAGCGAACTCCGACCACACCCGGCGAGGGGATGCGGTTTCGGCCGCATCCACCGCGGAAGGAGACTCGGCCGCATCGCGCCGCACCCCCCTATGGGGGGGGGGGGGGTGCGGCCTGGCCGACCTGGCCGCACCCCACGTGAGTGGGGGGCGGGCTATCCGCACCCCACTTGGTAGGATGCGGACGCACCTCGGTAGCGGGGCGCGGCTCCGTGCCCTCCCGGCGCCGTTTACGGTGTGATGCGCTTGCGCGACGGAACCTCCACTTCCGCGATCATGGGCTTGACTGCTGTCCCCACCTCTCTTTAGCGGGGTTTTCTCTATACGCACCCCAAGGCTTTTATGGATATGTAACAATTAAATAAGACAATAAGTTGAACTGAGATCCGGACTGAAATTTTCGGTTCATGTATAATTCTAGGTTTCGAGTACATTAGTCGGTTCCGATTCAAAAAAGTTGGAACCGATCATATATGGATTGTAACTTGAGTCTCCGTGGAACCGATCTGAACCGACCTGAATTGCACCCCTACCCACAACATACACTCGTAACAATAGAGAATTAAAATAAAGTATGAAAAGGCAAATATCACCACATATATGTGTTTAAAAAGTTTGGGCCTCGAAAGCCCACCTGGGCTCGGACTAAAAAAAGCCTGGTTAGACATGAGCCCGTGCATGCCTGGTCCAAACCCTGGCCAGGCCTTGGGGCCTTAGTAGACCCACATTTCAGCCAGAAGCTTGGCCTTGTGCCTGGCCCAGGCCAAGCCCGAGCACCAGACCTGGCCTGGGCCCGGGCGCCACGCTAGGATCACCTGCAGCTAAATCCCGCATGGGTGAGATTTCCCAGGCGGGATTTTGGTAAATCGCACCCAGGGAAGGGCAAGATTTACCTTTGGTAAATCCCCCAGGGAATGGGATAAAAAGTTTTATTTAATAAAATTATTTTTTTAACTATGTAATATAAAATTTAATATAAAATAATTTCTAACCATGCTGAGGCTTGGGCCTTGCTCGGTCTGGGCCAGGCAAAAGTCTGGCCATCAGGCCCTCTCAGACCCCCCCTCCCTTAGGAAGGGAGGCCTGGGCCCTGGGACTTGAAAGCGCGGGCCTACCAGGTCTTTTATGTGCACGCCTAATAGCACAAAGAAGTAAAACTATCAAATCTGAGTGTCTACAAAACTATTTAGATTAACAAGTCATTGGCCTTAAGGCCTAACATAACTTGTTTATATTAAAACAAGCATACTTCCTAATCTACCTCGGCGTGCAGGCCAAAACATCAATGAAAGGAACTACAAAAGACAATAAGAGAAAACATTTTATGAGACTATTTTCTTTTTTGCCTTTTTAGTTGGCTAGCGCTCCTACTTTCAACCCATGCCATGCAACCAAACACCATGAGAAAGTAAATGAGGGCCAGTTATGAGCTGACCATAAACTGCGCAACAACCATACTCCTCTCACTTGTCCTAGCAGACCTTGGGGAACTACACCACTCTGCAATTCAGCACTGATACATGCATTTCATCCCTTATTTTACCCCTGTAAATCATTAATTAATCGTCCAATACATGTTGGTTTTGTATAAAATATGCTCTTTTTATGTTTTATGCAAATCTGGTATGTTTCGATGCATTCTCGTGCATGTGTGCATTTTTGTGTGTGTTTAGGAAACACATGTCCAAAATTGCTCACGCCCTCTCGCGCGCTTTGAAAGTGAGGGTAATATACTAAGAATTAATCTAGATGAGGTGAATAAAGTGTTTAAAAAAAAATTCAACTTTTAAGCATTCACAGTACATACCACAAAATTTTTTTGTTTGTTTGCGGCGTAAAATAAAGATTTAATTAATAAAACAAACAAAACTATAAAGAACTATGCGATCCAGAAGACACAAAAGTTTTATAGATGTTTCTCAAATTTGGGTACGTGCCCTCTTCTACCCTTTAGTAGGCTATCCACTAAATAGTGCCGAGTCTTTTGATAAGAAGAGTCTTAGAATCAATTACAATTGAATCTTTTGATAAGGAGATTCAAAGAACCACAAGAGATTTTGATAAGGTATCTCAAACCAACACTATTTTTTGATAAGGTGTCTAAAACCAAACAATGATTCTTTTAATAAGGTAGATCAACCACTCAGAGAGCCTTTTGATATGGTAGACTCAAAACCACAATCAGATCCTTTTGATAAGGAGGATCAAACCACCACTGAATCTTGTAAAAAGAGAGATTCTAAGAACTATTTCAGATTATAGCAGAAAGAGATAAAATCAATAAGGTTGTCCTCTCCAACAGATATCTGAGAACTTGGTTCTTTTGTCAGCACTGAGTAGATTGTTCTGCAGCAGAAAGACTTTGATGTCAATTCCTCTCAAGAGACCAAGTTCAATAGAAAGAAGGTTGAATATGTTGAGGAACTATATCAGATGAAACCCTTTATGACTTCTTCTTGTTGAACAGTCTTTGGTTCTAGAGAAGATGATCCTTGGCGACTACTATTCTTCTTTCAGATCATATTTCGAAGAAGAAATGAGGGAGAATAAGAAGAACAAGAAGAGAGAGAAAAAGAGAAAGAAATTCTTCAAATCACTTCTATTTTCAACCTTCTTCACAAATATATTACTTTATCCTCATCTCTTTCCTTTTTAATTAGAAAGTATACATAGAGATAAATTATTTAACAAATAAACTTTAGTCAGAATAAAACCTTCCATGCTCAGATCTCAACGGCTATAATCAGATCTGATTTATTGTCTTAATATGTTCAAGCTAGATTCAAATTTGTTCTGCATAGATGTCAACACACGACTTCTTGAACTCTGACTTCTTATCGATGTAAGGTTAGATATATACATATAATAAAGTTATATATATGTATGCCTTTATGCTCATACTCTGACTATTCTTTATAGAGATTTTGACACACAAAAGTATAAGTGTCATTCTTCATGTGTTGACTAGTAGTCAAAGCATAGGAAAAAAATCCCAAACTTTGACTTGGAAGTCGATGTATATTGAGATGAAGTGAAGATGAATATCTCAATATATGTATATATTAAAGCTTTGACTTCCTTGATGCATCACTGCAAAACTACAGATGTTAGTTTATAATCAAAGCATGGATTAAAACTGCTTAGAGTACATCGACATGTCTCTTGCATAATACTTAACCTACATCAACTTCTTCTTTGTATATCTATCTCAACGCACATTGACAAGTTTCATATATATCTCGACGTACGTTGACATCTTCATTTAAATGACTATCTGTATAGGTGTTAACATTTAGAGTTCTTGAGTTGTTAGCAATGCTTTGACTATTTCTTAATCACATCAATTTGTCATGCATCCATAGCTACAAAATTCTTTTTTTATGCATATGATAATACAATACCTAAATTACATATAATAACTTGATATAACAAATCAAGAGGTTTTAACCAACACGCTTCATGATACTCGCGCATGCGTCTCTTATTTCCTTAGTCAGTTATTCAATCTTCAATTCGAATTTACGCGTGCGTTATTTCTGCATGTGTGTGCACGCATGTGTAATTGTACGTGCGCGGTCATTTATGTTAAGTTTTCTGAAAATGGGATGATCCGAATTTGTGTGTGTGTCTATTTCACACGTGCAATTATGCGTGTGCTGTAACATCCCCCAAACAACTAGACCCCTAGAGTGGTTTTGTCATGACTAGGTCATGAAAAAACCCTAGGAAGCTTGAAGAGATCACTTGGCCTTAGGCTTGAAGGGGAAGGCACCTTGGTCTGCAAATAGCAATTTCTAGTTACCAAGCTTAAGGTTGGACTTTAGGGCCTCACCTTGACCCTTTGACCACACCATGGCACACGTAACCCTTTGGAGGGTCCCTTTGAGCATTTAGGACCCATTGGGGTCAACCAAAGAGGCCAAATTGACCAAAGTCAACCCTAACCTCAAATAAGTCAAACCACCATATTTAGGGTCAATTAGGGTTCAATTGGACCAATTGACTTTCCCCAAGTTCCATTGGTCACTAAGGGAGGCCAATGGGTCAACATTGACTCATTGGGCCTAATTAATTTCACCAATTTGACCAAAGTCAACACTTGGTCAATATTGCCCAACTTGGGTTAATTAAGCCCAAAGCTCAATCCCTTTGGGCTAAGCCCAATTTCAATGGCCCAAATGATTAGTCACCACTGAAATTACATGAAATGCCATCCAATTTCTAGAGGGGGTGACTAGGAGAGAGAAATTGAGAGTTTTCCCCCAATTTGAAGAGAGAGCAAGTGGCAATTCAAGGTGAATTCATGGCATTCAAGGCAAATTGACCCCCATTCATTTCCCCACACCCTCCATTCATCTCCCCATTGAATTCTAAGATGTTTTACAACCTTTTCCATGCCATCCGGTGGAGGATTCAAGAGGTTTCAAGTGAAACCGAAATGGCCATTAATGGCACTCCACCATTAAGCCTTTCCCTCCTCAAATTTACCCTTCCATCACCTTCAGAAGGGGGATATCAGTTGAAATCGTGTACTAGATCGTTGCATTTGGTGGAGAATCAAGAGATCGACAAGGAGCACAACTTGAAGGGGGCGACCATGGCAAATCCGGGAAACAACCACCCTCGAGCCAAATTAAAGATCTGGTTCTTCTTCTCTCTCTCTCTGTGGATAGATCCCATCAGGTTGCCTGCAAGGATTAGGGACAATGTGAAAATTTTTCCGTAGATCTAGGAGTGAGCAGAAATTGTACAACTCAAAGTTACAGCCAACAACCAGAAGCACATGAAGCAAAGCAATCTTTATTGATAATAGCAGAAATCTTCATTACAGAGCGAGGTATACATGGCGAGACATGATTTTGCCAGTACACAAAACCAAAAGGAAAATACAGGCTGAAGAAAAGATAACTCGCGGTCTGAAGAAAGAGACCGCCAAACAGACTAGAAAAGGAGACCGCGCGAACAGACTACCGGCGACTTGAATCAACACCACTGAAGCCGCGACCTCCCGAACTCCACTGATTCTCCCGAACTCCAGCAACCCGCACTCCAAGCCGCAAGACCGCTCGAATACCTTAGAAGAAGAGGTGACCGCTGCTGTCCGCACAATCCACAGAAGCTGCACAAGGAAAGTTCAATCAACTAACCGGCCGGTCACAAAAACGAGATCGCAAGAAATAGGCGCGAGCTCAGCTTACACTTGGTGCGATTGATTTTGCTGCTACAATGACTCCTATTTATAGGCGTGCGACCAGATCCAGTCACCACCCTATGAGATAGAGTCACCGCCCTGACTGCGCGACCAAGACCGGTCAACCCGCGCAGTCAGCAAGATCCCTCCGCGCTTTATGAGCTTGCCGACTTCAACCTGACCAAGAGATCGCTACTCCTTCAAGAAGCCGCGCGATCATGACAACCCACACAGTCGTGATGCTCACCACCTGTGTTCGCCACACGAGACCTCCTCCAGAGACCGTGAACACAGCCAAGTCGACCAAGGCAAGAACCCGCCAAGTCGACCAACACCAGTGTCTGCATACACCAGCAGATCGCCAAGGACCAGCTTATGCGAATACAAAAGAGGAGACCACGCGACTAAGAAGAACCTTAGTCGGCGCGCACCAACAAGAACCCTGACAGCCACCAGACCGGACTGCCCGATACCAAAACAGAAACCCTGTGCGGTTACCACGAACCAGACCACACAGAACAGAAATAGCCTGCCACGTGGTCACATGAACTAGACCGCGCGGCCCCACCTCGGCAGCCTTGGACAGAGAACGGCGGTCAGGCCGAATAGACTGCGGCTAGACCGAATAGGTGAGACCGGCAGAAGAGACCGCGAGATTGCGCGGTTAGACCAGACTGCGCGGTCTCCTCCCAGACCGCCAACTTCCACTTCAACATTTTTAACACTCCCCCTTGAAGTGGGAAGTTGAAAACAGCCCAAGTAAACTCCTCAGCCGAGTGAACGGCCCCTTCGCCAGCGCCTTTGTGAATATGTTAGCAACATTGTCCAAACTCCGAATATGCTCGACCGAAAGAGACCCCTCCAGCACCTTCTCACGAATGAAATGATGCTCGATCTCGATATGCTTGGTCCTCGCGTGACACACTGGATTAGTAACCAGTTTGAGTGCACTCTCATTGTTGTCGCGGAGCAGAGTCGGACCCCGAACCTCCTTATGGACATCTCCCACCAACCTCTTGAGCCAGATGGCTTCTTGAGATGCCAAGGCCAAAGCCTTGTATTCCGCTTTTGTGGTAGAGACAGACACGAAATTCTGCTTCTTGCTGCACCATGATATAGCTGTAGGGCCCGCCATGAAGACGAATCCAGACGTCGACTTCCGATCATCCGAATCTCCCCCGTAATCAGCATCCATGTACCCATGCACCTCAAAGCCTGCATCCCTCCTGTATAGGAGACCCATATCCGAAGTCGCCTTGACATACTTCAAAATATTCTTGGCCGCTAGTAGATGAGGCATCCGTGGTTCCGCCATATAATGACTCACCCTGCCAACTGCATACGCAATATCCGGCCTAGTGATCGTCAGATAAATCAAGCTCCCAACCAGAGCTCGGAACACTATCGGATCTTCCAGAATCCTCCCCTCATCCTTCCGAAGTTTCATGGCCTTCTAGAGGTGTAGAGATGCAATTCCCTTCCTTCATGTCGAATCGCTCCACGATTCGCTCCGCATATCCATCCTGGGACACCAGCACTCCACTTTCCTTCCTCTGCACTTCGAGTCCAAGGAAATGGTGAAGTTCACCCAAGTCCTTCATCTCAAATATGATAGATAGCTCAGTCCAAAGCTTTGCTACCTCCTCCTTTGAATTCCCTGTCACGATCATATCGTCGACGTAAAGCAGCACGATGACTTGAAGCACCCCGTTCTTCTTGACAAACAAGCTTGAGTCAGAGTCTGAAGCACCGAATCCACAGAACAGGAGATATTCTGCGATCTTCCCGTACCACGCCCTCAGCGCTTGCTTCAACCCATACAGGGCCTTCTTCAGCTTACAGACATAGTCTGGAAAATCTTCAGATACGAAACCCGGCGGCTGGACCATGAAGATATCCTTGTCAATCTCGCCGTACAAGAAAGCATTCTTTACGTCGAGTTGCCAAATCTCCCACCCAAAAAATGCCGCCAAGGCAATGATGAACCGAACTGAAGTCATCTTCGCCACCGGACTGAATGTCTCTTCATAATCTTCACCATATTGCTGCTAGAATCCACGAGCTACAAGGAGAGCCTTGTATCACTCGATACTACCGTCTGCCTTCTTCTTGAGCTTATAGACCCACTTGCATGTCACAGGGGTAATGCCCTTGGGCCTGGGCACTAGAGACCAAGTCTCATTCTTCTCAAGAGCCTCCATCTCTTCTTCCATTGCCAAATCCCACTGCTTCTCGCCTTTGGCCTTTTCAAAGCTCACTGGTTCCCGCTCATCCAGGGGACCAGCGAAGAAACACGAGATAAAGCTCACCATGTTTCCTCATGTATAGCGATCAGGGGCAATGATCGTTCGCTTCGATCTCCTCAACGCCTTCCCCTAACTTGCATTATCCTAAGCTGCTTCTTCCCTAGCTCCCCTTCTAGACGTACTAGGAGCATCGCTTCCTATGCTTCCTGATCCAGAAGCCTCCGTCTCAAAACTAGAAATGGATGGACCACCTGGTGACAAAGGTAGCTCCACCTGAAGATTTTCCACAGCTCTCTCCGGCTTCTCCACCCTGCTTTCTGGTAACTCAACACCAGAACTTCCCTTGTACGACATCACCTCGTCAAACACGACGTCACGAGATACAACAAATCTCCGCGTCTCCGGGTCCATGCACTTCCATCCCTTTTTCCGATCATCATATCCCACGAAGACTGGCTTCCTTGCTTTTGCATCTAGCTTCGTCCGAAGCGCATCTGGAACGTGCACATAGCAGGTGGAACCAAACACCCGAAGGTGTGCCACGCTTGGCTTTTCCTTGAACATCATCTCATGCGGGGTCAACATGTTGATGGGACTGAGAGGCATCCTATTGATGACGTAGGCGGCACAAGACATTCCCTCCGCCCAGAAGGACCTTGGGATACTCTTGGCATGCAACCAACACTTGCAGGTCTCCGTCAGATGACAGATCTTCTGCTCTGCAACTCCATTTTGTTGTGGAATATGCGCACAAGTAAGCTCCCTCCGGATGCCCGCCTTCCTGCAAAAACTAGAGAACTCACCAGAGGTGAACTCCCCCCATTATCAGTTCTCAGCTTCTTAATCCGCAGGCCTAGCCGACCCTCCACTAGCTCCTTGAACTCCACAAACTTGGCAAACGCCTCCGCCTTCTCCTTCAGAAAATAAACCC
Organism: Dactylorhiza incarnata; assembly: GCA_033032865.1. Classification (NCBI taxonomy): domain Eukaryota; kingdom Viridiplantae; phylum Streptophyta; class Magnoliopsida; order Asparagales; family Orchidaceae; genus Dactylorhiza; species Dactylorhiza incarnata. The sequence goes on along the minus strand of JAWHQI010000160.1, from coordinate 4,571,928 downwards.
AGACATATCTGGTGTAATCGTCGATCAACACCAGCATATACCTGCTGCCTCCGAGGCTTGGGGTAGCAGTCGGTCCCATCAAGTCACCGTGGATGCACTCCAACAGCACACTACTCCTTGTCTGCGACTTATCAAACGACAGTCGATGAGACTTGCCGAACTGACATCCCGCGCAAACATGACCATCACCGTAGGAAGATAGACTAGGCAGGCCCTTGACTAGACCTTTTATCGCCATAGCCTTCAGCTTATCCATCCCTACATGCCCCAACCTCTCGTGCCATATAACGGCACTATCATTTGTCCTCATCTTGTCAACATAAGAACTTGTCGATAAAACGAACAAGTCTTTTGCCCTTCTCCCGACACGAACGACATCAGCCTTTACCGCCTCAACATTTTGAAGAAACCTCACTTCTGTTGGGCCAAACAGAACGTGATACCTAGCGTTAACAACGTTGGTCACGGAGAAGAGGTTTTTCCTCATTCCGGGCATATGATAGACACTCTTCAACGTTAGTGGCCCCCTATCACTACCCAAGGAAACAACCCCCACCTTCTCGATAGTATGCACAGTATCATCAGTAGTTATGATATCATTAGTACCTGAGAAAGACTGCGCTGAAGAAAGCTTCGACTCGTCCCCGGTGAGGTGATGACCACACCCCGAGTCCACGATCCAGTCCTCCTGATAGTTGATAGGGGCCACAACTCCGACAGAAGCCGAGAAGGCTCCTCCCCATCCTCCATCATTTTGCCTGACCTCAGCTTCCTCCTTCCCTACAGCAGCATGCCCTGGCTGAAGATTCACCCGGCAATCCTTCCTGATGTGACCAAGCTTTCCGCATCTGAAGCATTTGGGTCCTTCTCCCTTCTTCTTCCCTTCAGCCTTGGGAGCATAGCCCCTCTCCTGCTGTCCAGAAGTTGAATGCCCATTTCCTCCAGCGGTCTTCTTATTCTTATCCCATTTCTTCTTCTTCCCTGTGAAGAGCACCTCGCCTTCTCCCCCAAACACTGACACCCCGGCCATCTACCTTGCTAGGCTCTCCTGCGACGCAAGCAGATTCTCCAGTTCCAGCAGAGGCGGCTGATTTGCCCAACCCTGCACCGACATCACAAAGGCCACATACTCCTTCCGCAAGCCGCGGATGATGTGCCTCTTCAGCTTCGCCTCAGAAATTGGCTCATCAGGATCCAATGCTGAAATCTCAGCGCACAAGTTCTTCATCTTCAGGAAGAACGTAGAAATAGACAGATCACCCTGAGCCGACCTAGCCAGATCATTTTCCAAAAACTGTAGCCTCGCTACATTCTTCTTGTTAAACAACCCATCCAGGGCTCTCCAGATCTCGACAGCTGATCCACATCCTAAGATGTGATCGAATAGGTCAGGTGATATTGTCCTTTTCAGAGTGAACTCTGCTTTCGCATTAATCCTCCTCCAATTCCTCACCTCATGACCATTATCCCCAACTAGGACAACTTCCTCTGTGCTATCACCTCCAACCACCTCCCAGAGTTCCTCGCCCAAAAGATAGCTCTGCATGCACGACTTCCACTTCTTAAAGTTAGTCGATGTGAGCATCTCAATTCCAAGACCTCTTGCAAAACCTGCTTCCATGGCTCTACCACTGGTTCCTTCTTCACAAAGGTGATGGAAACTTTGAGTTATTCACTGCTCTATCCACTCCAACCTACCTCTGATACCATGTGAAAAATTTTCCGTAGATCTAGGAGTGAGCAGGAATTGTACAACTCAAAGTTACATCCAACAACCAGAAGCACATGAAGCAAAGCAATCTATTGATAATAGCAGAAATCTTCATTACAGAGCGAGGTATACATGGCGAGACATGATTTCTCCAGTACACAAAACCAAAAGGAAAATACAGGCTGAAGAAAAGATAACTGGCGGTCTGAAGACAGAGACCGCCAAACCGCGCGGTCAGGGTGTTCACGCGACTAGAAAAGGAGACCGCGCGAACAGACTACCGGCGACTTGAATCAACACCACTAAAGCCGCGACCTCCCGAGCTCCACTGATTCTCCCGAACTCCAGCAACCCGCACTGCAAGCCGCAAGACCGCCCGAACACCTTAGAAGAAGAGGTGACCGCTGCTGTCCACACAATCCGCAGAAGCTGCACAAGGAAAGTTCAATTAGCTAACCGGTCGGTCACAAAAACGAGACCGCAAGAAATAGGCGCGAGCTCAGCTTACACTTGGTGCGATTGATTTTGCTGCTACAGTGACTCCTATTTATAGGCATGCGACCAGATCCAGTCACCACCCTATGAGATAGAGTCACCACCCTGACCGCGTGACCAAGACCGGTCAACCCGCGCGGTCAGCAAGACCGCTCTGCGCTTTGTGAGCTCGCCGACTTCAACCTGACCGGGATATCGCCACTCCTTCAAGAAGCCGCGCGATCATGACAACCCGTACAGTCATGACCCTCACCACCTGTGTTCGCCACACGAGACCTCCTCCAGAGACCGCGAACACAGCCAAGTCCACCAAGGCAAGAACCCGCCAAGTTGACCAACACCAGTGTCCGCATACACCAACAGATCGCCAAGGACCAGCTTATGCGAATACAAAAGAGGAGACCGCGCGACTAAGAAGAACCTTAGTCGGCGCGCACCAACAAGAACCCGGACAGCCACCAGACCGGACTGCTCGATACCAAAATAGCAACCCTGTGCGCTTACCACGAACCAGACCGCACAGAACAGAAACAGCCCGCCACGCGGTCACACGAACCAGACCACGTGGCCTCACCTCAGCAGCCTTGGACAGAGAACGACGGTCAGGCCAAATAGACTGCGGCTAGACCGAATAGGTCAGACCGACAGAAGAGACCGCGAGATCGCGCGGTTAGACCAGACCGCGCGGTCTCCTCTCAGACCGCCAACTTCAACTTCAACATTTTCAACAGCCAATTGGTCCCCAATCGGGTAGGCCAAGAGCTCCATTTTTGGAGCTTTAATCCCGCCTCCATACCCCTGTTCCGGCCACCTCCGGCCGGCCAACCACCGCAAATCACTAGCCACCACCTCAACGAAGGTGGTGGTGGCATTGGCAGGCCGGGGCGACGCTTTGGTGGCTGGGAAAACAAGGATGAAGGAGCTCCAGGTGCGGTTAATCTTGGCCTTCGGCCAGAGGAAGAAGACAAGCGAATGTCGTCCGTTCTGCTTCAAGATCTGTGCAAGATCTTTATGTTAAAAGTTATGATATATGTATTTCTGTCACATATTTTGCTGTGCATAGTTTAGTTTATTAAAAATATTGAGCCATCGGATCCGTCGATCTGAGTAGAAGAAGTCCATCAAACTGAATCCGGAGTTCGTCGAACGGAATTCATTCGTCGAACACACCCTAGAGTTCGTCAAACTGATTGTTGAGTTCGTCGAACTGAACCCAAAATTCATTCGTCAAACACACTATGGAATTCGTAGAACTGATAGTTGAGTTCGACGAACTGAACCCGAAGCTCATCGAATGGAATTAATTCACCAATCTGATAGTTGAGTTCGTCGAACTGAACCCGGAGTTCGTCGAACGGAATTAATTCGCCGAACTGAATTAATTCGTCGAACTGAGAGATGATCTGCTGAACTGGCCGGAGAAAAGATTTCGTCGAACGCACACAGATTGAATTTCTTCGAGCGCACTGAAGCACGATGTTTGTCAAATGCAGAACAGATTTCGTCGAACGCAGGTCGGATTTCGTCGAATGCAGAGACTTGTTCCAACACATTTTGTCATACTTCTTGCAGTATTTCATTTTAATTATTAAAAATACTAGAACCCCTCAAATGAAAAAGTAGTCAACAACAAAGTTATAGCCCTTGGAGTCTACTTTATTTTAAAATTGATTTCACCCCAAAAGAAGTTCTGTAGCTCCCTGTAGGTCCATTTTGGCGGGACTGGTCCCTAGTGTAGGACAACCACTATTTCTTGAATAACTTTTGATTGGGTTATGGGATTGACTTGAAAATTAAAACCTAGGCTATTTACACCTACCCACACATCATACCCAAAGATGGGAATTTTAAGAGAACCTTTTTTAAGGTATTTGTAATAATTTCATAAATCAAATATTAATTATTTAGTGGGGCAAATGACCTCCAATGCCATCCAAATTTTGGTAGGTTCTCCTTGGTGTTATTGTATGACCTTGGTAAAAATCTCAGCCTAATTGGGACTGATTTGGTTGGGTAATTTGTCAACCCAAGTTAGGTCAAGTTGGGTCAAAGTTAGGGCATGGTGTTTATCTTGGGGTATGGCGGTCAAAAGTCATCACCATGAGTTGAAACCTTGGACACTGGTTTAGAATCACCTAAAACACCTTCATGAGTATGATGGGGTGGTGTAGAGGTGGATATGCCCTAGGACCCTAGTTTTACCCCTTGGGGTGCAGATAGAGCTTTGTGAAGGATATGTGGTCAAAAGCTATAGAATGGCCATGGAACTTAGGAGATATGTTCATGGGATGTATTTATGCCCTAGGAAATTTTGAGAGAATTTTAGGAGAATTTATTCCCCCTAAATTAGGTCATAACCCCTTTAGGTAAACTTCTTGTAAGAGATATTTACACGCACAAATGATCCTGGATGAAGATGAAATCTTGGTGGTGCCTATACAATCATAATATTGACCCCTAGTAATTTTTGCATAATTTATTTAATGATTTAACTAGTATTTCATTCCCAAGGCACCTATTTTGTCTTAATTTTAAGAAATATAGATAAAGGTCCAAAACTCTCTGGAAAAATGTACAATTTGGTGATAGGACATTTCAGAGCACTAGAAGCTCTGTGAGATTTTATATAATTTTTGGAGGTTGTTATCAGTAGGCTACTTCACAACATGTGCAAATTAGGAATTATTTGGATTAATTATTTCAGTGAGGAAATGATTCCCATAAATTGGGAAACTCTGTAATTAAGCTTTTCTGGACACAATAGAGGTCTGGCAAATTTTCCCTAATTTTGGCATAAGTAATTTTGATGGTTCCTTCATTAACCTCCAAATTTGGATAGATGCTAAATATTATAATTAGAGGACAATTCCTGATTGTAAAATTATGACACTCTGTACTTACTGTTATTTTGGCATGATAGATTTATCTTGATTTTATGGAAGCCATATCATAATAATACCTTACACTTCATGTTCATATTCATACTTGGCAAATATTGGAGAAATTTAAATAAATGCTAAAATGTTGAGGGAAATATGATTCTCTGGATTTAGTCTTAAAATACCATGGCAGTCCTCCAGTAAAAATCTTGTGTCATGTGGGTGAATATTTGGAGTACCTCTACTTATTAGCTTCATATAGTTAGTTTGGTCTGCGTATAGTAAAAATGTGAAACTTGGATATTTAGGGGCCTACCAAGTGGAAGTGGCATGTAGTTGGTGTACATGGTCAGGTTAAAGATATTGAAGGTCACCAAAAGGAGTTTAGGTGATGAGAGTGTGGAGAGTTAAGGGTAAGGTGGTGTCCGGGACCGACAAAAGATCCTCTTTCCCCTTAGAAGGTCATAAAATACGTAGAGTAATTCAAGTGAATTGTTAAGAGGGGTAATCTTATGGGTAGATACCAACAACACTAAGTGTCTTGAGAAAGGGAACTTTGGGGTGTCATCACATTATAGTTCCTAGTACCGTAGCGAGCCCCTTACAGGGTAATCCTCGGGAAGTCCAAGATTAACCATAAATTATAGGGATAAGTTGATGTACAAGATTGACTTAATAATACGCACACCCACACCCCGTAGTTATGGGAGGTTAGTTGGTTTGGTTGTATGAGTGGTAGGCTCGGTGGTTGAAGAAGCAGACTAGTTAGTTCGGTGAGCTTGTGACTCAGTAATGCTTATTGGTACGGACGGGTTGGTCCGGCGAGCCGTTGGCCCAGAAGGTTATGATGACGGGCAGATTAGGCCCGGGAGTTTATGGCTCAGGATATAGTAGAACATGTTTGCATGTGCATGAAGGTGGTAGGTCTTCGGTATTGGACGGTCGTTCACACCGACGTCAATACGTTGACTCGGCAAGTGTGGAATTTGCACTTAGCCATGAAAGTCTGGTGGTCCAGCCAGTAAGAGTATGCAGATGCTCCGCGGTTTTGCATTGAGGCGTACGATAGGTCTAGGCTAGGTAGTGTGAATACCAACCTAGAGGTGGGCGAGGCCCAACCCACCGCTTCCGTTTGCCACTACGGGAGTATCCTGGGAGTCTTGCTAGCTCCAAAAAGGGGGAACTAAAGGTCTGTGCGCATGGAGTCAAAGTGTGTAAGTTGCACTTGTATGAACATAGCATAAACTGCATACCTTGCATGTCATAGCATAAACATTGCATTTCAACCCCTACCCCTATCGTATAAATTGGTTATGGGACTCTTTATACGATAGGCCTTGCTAGACGACCCCTTGATCTATAGGTTTTATGGGCATTCCTATAAATCAATGGTTACTTTTCTATTATATACATGTTTTTATATACTGCCTTTACTTATTCTTTACCTACTCTTACTATGCTCTTTTACTGCTTCAATTATCTATATACACATGTGTAGTTGTAGACATTTCCTGTAGATAAAATCCACCGTCATCTGCTTTGTTGTATACCACTTGCTGTCCTCCGCTTCATCCTCCCACACGGTGCCTAGAAGCCATTGGGGATGGGGTGGGGAACAAAGGCTTAGTCTTTTTGAGTAACGGTCGGTGGACCATATCATTTTAGGGGACCGAGGAGACGCAGCAGCACTAGAGGCCGGTGCAGATGGAGGCGGGCCAGTCTAGTACAGGAGCATAAGTTTCAGGGTCAGTGAGTGATTAGTACTTAGCTTCCGCGAGTGATCTTGTAGTGAGGACATGATGTACAGGGCAAGTGCCCTTTATTATTGTAACCTTTGTTATTTCAGTTATATTATGTGGACATTTATTATATATAACATGTGATTTGTGGACTTGAACTTATATTATTCGTTTATACTTTTCTTCTTCTGTGATCGGTATGGCCAGCAGGATCGACGCTTTGTAGTGGCGACCTTCCCGTGTGTTGGTGTCACCGCAAAGCGGCGGTTCTAGGCAAAAGACCCGGGTTTTTGAAAAAAAAATGGGGTCTTACATGTGCGACCTGGGTGCCCAGATTTTTGTTGTTATTTATAGCGCACAAGCGTGCGCTTTGCGCCACACGAACATGCGTTTATTTTCCCTGCTTCCAATAAAATGTGATTTTAGGTATTTTGATGGATCAATTCATTTCCTCCCTCCATTTTTTGTTCCTGCAGGATGCCAACTCCATTCCAGGGCCAATATTACCTCTCCACTCCATCCTATGCTCATTTGAGGGACATTCAAGAAGTAAGAAGGTTAAGTGAGAATCCGATGCTTGAGTCGTGCCATTTGGAGCGTTGTGAAGAGGAGATGGGTAATTAAGAGGTCAGTGACAATGCCTCCCATATCCTGGACACGCCCGAGGTGTACCTATTGAGGGTGGGGGACCAATCTACACCTCTCTAGCGAAACTGAGGAGAAAGATCTTTATTCCCGTTGTAGCTTTGGTGCTATTCTTGCATCTCTTGATTTCTCTATTTATTATGATGGATTTGCTCACGCTTAATGTTTATGACTTGATAATCTTGTCTTTCTATTTGTAATCTTGCATGTATTGAATTTGATTTCAAGTTCATATTTATTTTATGTGGATGTGATTAACTCTAGATTTGGTGGTGGTTTGTGTGTTGTGAAAGAGTTTTGATTATTTGTGTTGAAAGACGATCATTTGTGTTAGAATGCTTGTTAGGTTAACCATTAGAAAATAGGAAAACTCTCTTTATAATTATTTTCTTAGCTAGCCCAATGTTTAAGAAGTCCTAGTATCTTCACCCATGCTCCATGTGATTCGAAACTCGGTGTGGGAATCCCTCCATTTTATATTACTTCGGTTGGTGCATTGTCGATGTTATTCAGCCAGGATAATGACCGCTGTAGCCAGCAGTCAAGTTTTTGGCGCCGTTGTCGGGGAATATGATTAATTATATGGAGGTACTTCAATGAAAGCATTGAGACTAGTTTAAACATTCTTCTTTGTTTTTTCTCGATTTCTACTAACACTACTGTTGAAACCGATTTCTCGGTCTCTTGTGGAGCTCGGGGCCCTCAACGAGTTGAGGGGCAGCTAGCCCTTACCGGTGTAACATCCCGATTTTGGCACTAGGGCCCTAGAAGAGCCATGTGAACCTTTGAGGAGTTTAAACCAGTTTTTAACAGTTTCATGACCTAACTTCGGATTATGAATTAAACTGCGACGTCACAACATGTACTTCATGCAAATTGGCCTAAAATTGGGGTTCACCAGTGACAATATTACTACAGATTCAACAACGTACGTTTTCATTCCATCCCGATGTAAATGACGCAATTAACTGATCTTGACAAATCGGGCAATGGGGCGAGACTGTCACGAATGCTTAAGCTGTTGAGCCCAAATTAACCCATATAGTTATTTGACTCGTATTATTGAAATAAATTATTGCCCTCTGTCCAGATCGAGCATGGTGATAATTAAGGAAATTTGGACGAAACGGGTCGTTTTCAGTAACGCGGCGAATTAAGTGATTATGTGCGTAAATGGATTTGAAAATCCGCCTTAGTTAAGTTAATTAGTCTGAACGGCCAACTGTTTAAAGCTCCTGTTAGGCGATTGATTTAAAGTTTTATGAGATATTTTGGGGGGCTTTTTGTTCTTACTAAATGGCTGCCCCTCTATTAAATGATAGCACTTGTGGATAGGTGTGCTGCTAGCTAATTCCTAATTGGGTGTGCTGCTAGCTAATTCCTAATTGGGTGTGCTGCTAGCTAATCCCTATTTGGTTGTAATAATAATAAATGTGGCTATGGAGTGCTGATAACAAAATGTTTCGGTAATAGGCTTTTCATTGGCTGTTAATTGAGGCGGTGGAGGAATTAACTAAAACGGTTTTATATTTATTAGGGATGGCTTTGGACCGGCCAAATTAAAAGGTTTATTGATTGTGCAGGAGGCGGAAATCACGAAAAAGGGGGCGGAAGCAATGAAGCTGGGCGATCTCCACGAAGGGCTTCGCTGCTTTTAACACAGGATCGGCCCCCCCTCATCTCGGACCGGCTTCCTCCTTCGCTACTCCCCGCTCTGCTCTCGCCGCCCAGGAATCCCTCTCCCCCTCTATCCTCTCTTCGCACGACAAAAGAAGGGCCCCCGATCTCTCCCCAGCATCTCTCTATCCTTCTTACACAGTAGCACCCCCCGGATCGGTTCTCCCTCCTCGACGCGACGGGATCGCCCCTCCTTCTCTCGGCAGAACTGCTGCCCCCCTTTCCCCTTCCCCGTCAGCCTCCGGTAAACCATCAAGAGCCTTCAACACACGAAATTTTGAGTTGTCCTAGCCCTAACTGAGAGAGTGAGAGTTTGGTGGAGACAAAGAAGGAGCACCACTTAGGCTTGGAAGAAGAAAACCATGGCGACACGTCGAAATACTCGCCTGCGAGCGCGAGCTCAGGCATGTCCGACATTCTCTTCCTCCTTGTTAGATCTTAGATCTGTTAGGATGCAAATATGCTCTATGGAGCAAGATCTAAAAATGGATTACGGCCATTGCGATATCTGAAATCTCCTCTTTATATTCATGGAGATTTGTCCTTCCTGGATATGCGTTTTCGATGCAGTTTTCTGTATTTTAAAAGACAGAACCTTCTGATGATTATTAGTCCCACTTCTGTACAGATTTAGGAGAAGTACTCAACATAAATGTTGTAGCCTGTCCTCTTAGCTTTCTTTTGATATATTATACATACTTTTTGGGCGATCCTAGCACCCTAGGCAGAAGTTTTAGTGAGGCTGGTCCAAATATGGATCCAGCCATATTATTGTTAGTTTGTAATGAATGGGACTTCGCCATGACCCGAGACTTTGGGCATAGCTGAGTTATACATAACCACTCATAGTCTAGAAGTTTTAGAATTTTTTTAGACTTGCGCATGTTGAGTAATATCACATGCAAGTTTACACATAAGATGACTAGTAGAGTTATTTCTTTTAAGGACTCACTTATGAGTCAATGTAGAGGTTCTACATACACGACCCCAGAAATCATGGGGCTTTTGTTGGTAAAGAAAAGAGACAACATTGATGTAAGTCTCATACTTTATGAGGAGCTATTCAAAATTAAGACTTGACGGTAGTGTTTGCACTACGTGGGTTTTATATAAGAAAGTTTCGCAAAAATACATTGCATGAGTAGGGATTTTAATTTGGACTATGACTTGCACATGATATTGATCGAACTTTTGGTTAAATAAGGGTTAATGAATTTCACAAGGTCTCGATTTTAACTAATTAATGAGAGGTTTTTGCATACTTGACATCGAGTCCCAATAATTGGAAATCTACAATCCTTTTGTTGGATGAGCTCATGACTCCGTCAACATGAAATCAATTTACTTTTTTACTATACTATTCTCAGATTTTCATAGTAGAAGGCTTAAATTAAACATGCATGCATACCCCATAATTAAAGAATTTGTCGGACGAGTTAGCTTCCATGAAATTGAATTATTCCACCATTAAATCCTTCCGGATGAGGTGAAATTAATCATTTTGTTTTAGCTTTTTCTCAGATTTTTACACTACATGCTTTAGGTTTACAAATACAACGTGACACATGATTTTTATTATATGTGTGTGAGTGTACATATGTTGAACCTAGTATTCAAATGGCAAAGAAATTGGGGCTGTTTTGAGTTGTAAAATGCATAGGGAGCATGGATATCAACTTGTGCGAGCAAGTTACAAATGCTCCCAAAACCTGCAATTCCTGTTTTAGTTAAAAACTGCAGCAAACATTCTTTTTGATATTTAGGCTTTATTTGGTAGTAATCACCTTATGAACCCTTCATCATTAATGTAGGTAATATTTTTACCTTTCCAAATTGTACTTGTACATAATTTTTGGAGTTCGTTTGATGGGTCAAAACCCCGTTTTAGTACTGCCTTTTCTGAATTCTGCTATTGCTTAAAAACTGCAGCAAACCTTCTTTTTGATATTTAGGCTTTATTTGGTTGTAATCACCTTTTGAACCCTTCATCATTAATGTAGGTAATGTTTTTACCTTTCCAAATTGTACTTGTACATAGTTTTTGGAGTTCGTTTGATAGGTCAAATCCCTGTTTTATTGTTGACAAATCTGCATTTCCTGCCTTCGTTTAGAAGCAACGGCATGTATATATTTTTGGTTGTTCAGGCCCATGAGAGTGGTGTTCATCTCTTGGACCCATAATGAAATTATGCTGGACGTAGCTAATTTACCAGTGAATTTAATATTGACACCAAAGAGGCCATGAAGCTTATCTTGCCGAGCCTAGGAGGTGGTGGCAAGTCTCTTACATATTACTCCTGCTCTCTCTCTCGTAATGAATTACTTGATCATTGGCCGATGACTTATTGGAGGCTTCTGCTGATTTATAAAAATGCACTAAATTTTAAATCCTGCATACGCTATAAGCTTGGAATAATGTCATTAGAAGAGCATATTCATTTCATGTTATTCATACGGAAATATGAATCATTGTGATGATAATGAAAATGTTGCCCCTTCGAGAAATATATTCCTTCGGGAATAAAATGTTGCCTCTTCGAGAAAATACATCCCTTCGGGGATAATTGTTGTCTTTGGAAAATTTAGGATGGCCTTCGAGTGTTACTCTAAGGCAACCCGCATCGAGGACGGCCTGGTCCCAGGTAACCCGTGCGACAATCAAGAACTACGTGGGTCTGAGGCCGTATGCAGGGTGGTACGGAGTACGTAGGCGGTGGTCGTGGGAAGACTGCCACGACCCAATTACTTTTACACATAACCTCCTTGTTGGTTATTTTTATGCCTTGACATTATACTTGAGATACAAGTTAGGGATGAGGATAGGCAATGGGATGGATCCAGGATGATAACTTCGGCTATGGCCATCGAGGTACCTTATGTTAGGACACAATTTAAGTATTTATGCCTTGAGATTCATTGTGGTTTATTATTATGTGTTACATGTATCGCTGCAAATATTATACTCTTGATGGGATAAAGCTAGATAGACCCTTGTAACCTTACTAAGCATATGCTCCACTTATTACCACTTTGGAAATCGACCGAGTAGCAATATATTTTATATATACAACTTTACTCTATGTTAAACTAAATCGCTGCGCTTTAACCTTATGAATTATGATTCATCTGATATCTTAAATGATAACTCGAACCTATTAAACAATTATTATCTACCACATGTTATGCTACGAAAATAGTTGTCTTTACCCTATTAGCTTTTACAAAGGTAGATCGTGCTGCTACTAAACCACCACGCTTCCGGATTTCAAGTAGAAATCGCTTAGCACCATCGTTAATATATGGCCTCAGGGTGAGCAATGAGAGGAGTGTTTGTGTTGGTCATTCTTTTGATCCTACGTTAGTCGTCTCGGAGTCATGTATTGGCAATGGTGTGCGGTAAGATCTCCCGATAAGGTCGAGCACCAGAGGGGGGGATCTTACAACCGGTCCCTCGGAAGAGGTGGGAAGATTACTCGGACAAAGAACAAAGACCCTGGTCTTAGCGAGGAGGTCCCTCCACTAACCCGGAAGATCGTTGAGCGCTTCCCCTCCCAAGCCAAAGCTAAGACTCGGGCACCTTGGAGAGCTAGAGAGCCCAAACCAAAGCAACCTAAGGAGAGAAGAAGGCTCAAAGATTTCGAACCCGTCTCCTCCAAGGTGTCCTTTAAGGTCTATTTATAGATTTTAGTTTTGTGGTCTGTCAATAGCCAAATCCCGCTGTCCATTCTTACTATCCGCACACCGGATTGGTCTGCTAACAACCAAACCCCGCTGTTCAGAGGAGCTAGCCGCAGACCACCGGGAATTTCTCTACAAGCCCTTGCTGGGCGAACCGACTCGCCCTTGCACCTTCCCTGCGAGTGGAGCTCGCGAACTCCTGGGTTAGCCGTGCCCTCTTTTGGGCGGGCTCGTCGGTACTACCTCGGTGAACCCCAGAATTGCTATCCGCACATACTCTAGGCGGGCTCGCCTGTCTTACCTTGGCGAGCCCCAGAATTGCTATCCGCACATACTCTAGGCGGGCTCGCCTGTCTTACCTTGGCGAGTCCCAGAATTGCTATCCGCACATACTCTAGGCGGGCTCGCCTGTCTTACCTTGGCGAGCCCCAGAATTGCTATCCGCACATACTCTAGGCGGGCTCGCCTGTCTTACCTTGGCGAGCCCCAGAATTGCTGTCCGCACATACTCTAGGCGGGCTCGCCTGTCTTACCTTGGCGAGCCCCAGAATTGCTCTCCGCACATACTCTAGGCGGGCTCGCCTGTCTTACCTTGGCGAGCCCCAGAATTGCTATCCGCACATACTCTAGGCGGGCTTGCCTGTCCCGGCTCGTTCGCTTGTAGAATCCCTCGTCTTTCCTTGGCTCGTCTCACCAAGGTTCGCCCATCTTGGCTCGTCTTCTTGGGTGTGAGCCGTCTGACTCTTCCTGGTGAACATCGGGGTTGTACACAATCCCCGCTCTTCGCGAGGTTGTCCTAAGCTCGCGAAGATACATCCAACCCCTGGTGTTCGCCGATTCTGCTGACGTGGCGGGAATCTTTTGGTGGGTCCCATGCCCAAAACTATAAATACCGTCCACCGTGGCTAGTGATCAAGCCTTTTCTTCTCCCTCTTCCTCGTTGAAAACACTCTTCCTTCAGAATGTCTTCCAAGACGAGCGCGCGGGATCAACTGAAGGCTTCCAGGGAGATGGCGAAGGCCCAGGCCGCCGAGCGCAACGCCTGGATGTTCAACCCTGCTACCTCCCCTTCTCCCCAGACCAAGAAAGCCAGGACGGTTATGAGGTCGCAGGGGGAGGACGTGTCGTCACCTCCTGCCTCGCCCACGCCGCCGAATACCAGGCTCGCACAACAGGTATTCTTCGTCTAAATTCTTTATACCGACTCCCTACTTATTCCTTTTCCTCTCGTAGAATCCTCCACCCGAGGAACGCATGGCGGGCCTTACATTGACCTCTTCTCGTCCCCCGTCCCCAGCGAGGATGGGATCGCTAGTCGCTGGGGTTGGGACCTCAACCCAACATGCACCTCTCTCGCAACCCCGTAAGTCATAAGTACCTTCTTCCTTTATCCCCGCTCATGTCTTTTTGCGATATCCATGCGCTTATGGCTTGTGTAGACACCCCACCGCCGAGCCCTGAGAAGAGGGGCTCCACACTGGCGTGCTCACCGATTCTGCCTAAGGCTAACGTGGAGACCCCAGACTTCGACATTTTGGGCAGGCGAAGCCCAGGCGGCTCGCTTCTCGACGGCGCCCAGGTCGCGGAGAGGGTGGTGTATCCCCCTGGTCTGGGGAAACCCAACGTTCGAGGGTTCCGTGAAAACTTCAGGGGTCGGCCGGAGTCCTCTCGCAAACAACGTCGCGAGCCCTCCTTCTCCCAAGGTTAGTACATCTGTACGAGCTCACTTTCTCGCTCGTCCCCTGATCCTACTAACTCTTTCTTCGCAGAAATTTCAGAATCCACACCTGAGTCAGAGCACGGGAGGGTGGAGATGTCACCGCCGCCCTCGCCGAGCCAGATCGATGACTTCTTGGGCGACCCGGGCGACCCCGCGCGGATGAAGAGACGGGTGTCAGAGGTGCTTCAGAAGCATGGTATGATGCTGCGCGAGCTAGAGGAGCGGTATGACGCGGACCGGGCTTCCTTCAACGAGAGATTCGCCGACGTGGAGGACGTGAATGCGTGGTTCCTCGCCGAGGCTGGGCCGGTGACTCGCGCAGATGCTACCTCGCCCGACGTGCACATCTCGCAGGGTGAGGACCAAGCACACCTGATCCTGCGCGAGCTCAAAGTACTTCGCGAATACCACTATCCGAGAGTGCCGCCGCGCGCGGGGAAGCGAGGCCAGGGTCGCTGGAAATGGCTTCCTTACCCCTGAGCCTGCCGTGGATTTATTTCCGCTGTCCCCTTGTTTTCATTTCTCTCATGATGTTTCTGCTGAACGATACCTATGGTGTGGTAATATTTGCGAGTCCATCGTGACTCGCCTTTTATCATTTTTTATCTCGCCCTTTATTTATCTGTGATGCGCCTGTGACTTATTCTGCATGTTCGCCGTGTTTGATATGATTGCCCACGTGGAGCGCTCGCGAACTTCTGGGCGACGTCGCGCCCAAGCCTCCTTCCCTCACGGGCCGGCTTCAGGCGGGGCTCAATTACCGCGCAGCGGCGAGCCCGGGCTCGCAAGGCTGTAGTCTTGTCGAGTAAAAATCTACTTTATTTTCGCTATCCGCACTCCCGACGCTTCGAATCCTGTGCCCATCCTATTTCCCTATAAATAGTTCGGATTCACTTTTCCATCCGCCGCATTTATTTCCCAAATCCTCTCGCCTCTACGCTCATTTCTGTTCTCGCAAGCTCATGCTCGCGTTTGCTACTTGCAGGTTGCTTCTTCCCGGCTCGCTGCGAACAAATCCTTCAATGGGAGCAGATGGCGAGAGCGAGGGGCGAGCCAGATGCGCCTCAGCATTCCAAGCTCACGACTTCTTCTGTGCGAACCTCACTGCGGAGGAATACAAATATGCCATGGATCGCTATCTCCCGGAGGGCTATTCGACTCGCTGTCCAAGCGAGAAGGCTACGTTGAACGAGACCGAGGCCGACGAGCTCGCGATCCCCATCGCTTACTTTGAGAATGGGTTGCGACTCCCCTTATGGCCTGAAATTCGTCAGGTACTTCGCTTAGCCCTCTCGCCGCTCCCTGTTCGCTCTTGCAAATTTTTTTTTCATTTCCTTTGTTCCTTGCAGGTGCTACGATACTATGGGGTGTTGCCGAGCCAGCTGACCCCGAATGCGATCGCGGACGTGGTCGCATTCGCTAGTTATATGCGGGAGGAGAGGATCGAGTTCAGCCTCTGATGCGATGATTCGGCAAGTGCACCGGTCGCGCAAGTAATAATAATGGGGAAAATCCCCGAGTGTCGGTCTCTTGAGGAACACAGTAAGGTGGAGTTAGGTTTCGAGGAAGGACTTGAGATTGAAGTCCTTAAATCGGATGGAATGCGGGGGAGTTGGGTTGGCTTTTGGAAAATAAAATAAAAGCTATCAACTACTCCTATGCAATGCCGCTGTGCAATGCTTCGCTTGGCGGGATGGAGACTAGGCAGGCCTTGAGCGCGCTGCGTCGAAAGGGCGGATGGGCGAGTAGGCAAGCGGAATCGAACAATGCAGGCCTTGAGCGCACTGCTTCGTTAGGCGGGATGGAATACGGGCCGCGATGCCACGCTTCGGTAGGCGGATGGACGAGTAGGCTAGCGGAGTGAGGGTCGCAAGCACCTCTTCGACAAGCACGCCACTAGCAATTGCTAGTGCGACATACGAACGTGACGACGGGATGGAGGATGGAATGGGGCGCACCTCAAGCACACAAATAAACAAAAAGGGTATTTCACATAGACATGAAATAACTTTAAATAGCAAGGTTTATAGTGTTCCTCATCAAAATACAAAAGATCTAACTATTACAACAATCAATAAGAAGAGAACAAGGCAAGAAATCGACCGAATCCGAAGGCTCGTTGGAGATTCACGGTTGGAATCGCCGGGTTGTCAATCCGCGTCCAAGCTCGGTCCGCAACTACGTCCGGGGTAGAGAGAGCTGTCACGACTCTCCAATGGACCCGTCTTCTTCGTGTCACGATCCGGTAGAGGTTGCAAACTTCCTCTTGCTTGATGGTAATGGCGGCTAGGTCTTCCTTTGGAGCTCTTGGATGAAGGAGGAGGGCGAGAGGAAACTCCGGCTCAAGATTGGCGTGAAGAGCAAGCCCGGAGCACCTCCATATGGTGGGCGGCAATGGAGGGGCGAATCTGGGCGGAACCGGGCGGAAAACGGCGGAAGAAGACGATCGATCTGACCTAAATCGCGAGCAGCGGATTTTATAGGTGCTGGAATTAAACAGTGCGCACGGTCATTGGCGCACAACCAGTGGTCGTGCGCACTAGAATCCTGTGATCATGCGCTCTGCCTGGACGGAGCCTGCAAAGACAGAAATTGTAAAATAAAATGTTCGCACGACCAGTGGCGCACGACCGGTGGTCGTGCGCACTAGCGTTGATGGTCGTGCGCAATACAGCAAACAGAACTCAGAATTTTAATGATAAGTGCGCACGAGCAGTGGCGCATGACCGGTGGTCGTGCGCACTGGCGTTGGTGGTCGTGCGCACTGCACCAAACAGAACTCGTGAAAAAGGGTTAAGTGCACACGATCAGTGGCGCACGACCAGTGGTCGTGCGCAATAGAACCGGCGATCGTGCGCAGTGTTCCTGTGCAGAATTGCACCGGGAACACTTGCACGACTCCTATTCCCGCACAACCACAGATCTAGCCACTGAAAGTGGCACTTAACAGCACATGAATACTACTAATGACAATAAGCACGAAAATCACACCAAAGTGGGCCTAGATGTGCACCTAGCATGGATTATCAAATATAAGCTATAACAAGGCTATAGTGCGGTGAATTGACTAAATAAATGGCCCAGATGAGTCCATAAAAGTGTATATGATCAGGACTCATCACACCCCCAGACTTACCTGTTTGCGCGTCCCGAGCAAACAAATTCTAAGCGAACGGGGAAAGAAAAGTAGATGGCTTAAAACTACAATACAGAGTACCATGCGAAGTCGCATGCTCACGTGCATAAGAAGAATAGTAGAGAAGATTTCTGATTATAAAAATAGTCTATATATTTCTAAAAGAATAAAAGCATATTACAACTTCTCAAAATGGTGAACAACGGTGAATCATTCGGTCATGCATACGGAGAAAGTAAACGAAGCGCTGAGATGAGCATTGCTCAAGATTGGGATGCCGGATAAACTCCACCGAAATCCATCAGTGTCGGTGACCATAGGCTTGCCCGGACACATTCTCTCCACGGCACTGGTTTGACTCAAATGCGTGAATCAATAGGACTTTAGGTTTTAAATGGGGCTTGGGTTTAGGTGAGGTAAAACAAAGATAAAAACGACGGCTAAAGCACTAAACCCAAATGAGCTAATGCATAACATTATCCAAGTGGCCACAAAACACGCGGATGCACCACACCCCCAGACTTAGACTTAGACGCATGGGTGTGTGCACCGCCTACTCCCAAATATAAATCTCAAACAGATTTTTTTTTTCAATTAAACTTTTCATTCTTCTTTTTCTTTTCAAATCTTTTTCTTCTTTTCTTTTTCTTTCTTTAACAATTTCAGCAAATTTTCAAGGATGCACAACCACATTTTCACAATGTACTACCACAATCAACACCACCAATTTGAAATATAAACAAAATGCTTGCTTTTTGGGTGTGCGACTAGGATTGGAGTTTAGGCTTTGGTGAACAATAGTGGGGCTGAACCAAAAGAATGGGGTAGGCACAACTGGGCTAGCGAGGAAGTGATGATAGGAATGGCACAAAGGCTCAACCGGGCCAAGATGATGGCCTATATCACATTCACGCAATTGACTAACCGTATACTCATGCTTCAAGAATCGCTTGGGGCAAGTTCTAGCCACCGAGAAAGATTCTCCTTTCTCCCGACTCAAGCAATACGAATCTAGCGATCGTTTACACACATCCCTATGCTACCGTTTGATTCACACCGGATTCACCATTTGAGTAGAGTAAACAACATTTACACTAATAGAGAAAAATATAAAACCATAGTATAAAAAGAAGTCTAATCTACACAAATTTCTATGCAACCGAGCACTCGACTAGGAGCACTATGGGAGTCAACATTTTACTCTGCTACATAGTCCTAAGCCATCACCTAGATTTTCCCAAATAAGCAGAAGAATTAAATTCACAACAGAGCAAGCAAACAAATGAGTACGCGCTCAAGTGGGTGCTGTGGTGTGCAATGAAAATGAACAAATAATAAAACTGAAAATAAAATACTTCTGGCATGCTATGTATGAGTGCACGTGAGTGGGTGAACAAAACTACTCTCCCCCAGACTTAAACTAAACAATCCGCATAATATATGACAGGAAAATCAAAATAGGGCTAGGGGAAGAGAGTACCCAATGCTCAGCAAGTGAGCATACCAGAAGATTGGCGTTTAAACCACAACTAAACTGCAGCATCCGCCATCCAGAGAAGATACCTGCAGGGGTCAGCTCCGCAAAAACAAAGACAAAAGAAAACTGAAAAGAAAGTACTACTAACTAAACATGATTGGAAGAAATAAGAATGCAGGAAAAGAAAGATAACTACTGGGGTTATTGTCCTCCCAGCACGACTTATTTGGCATTTGTACAGTTCTAGCTAATGGGCCTATGAAAAGAAAAGTGGACAGGTAACTGTTCTAATGTGCGTGTAGGTAGCGGGTACCTATACGGAGAAAGAACAGTCACGCCTCTACCCGAATATAGATAAAACCTGCCCATCACAGGTAGAGGGAAAAGAAAGTAAGAAGAGGAGGAGGCCTGGTCCTCACTCATCTTACCAAAATTATCCTTGCCCAGCAAGGTATCGTCTGCAGCAGGTCCGCAGGAGGAGAAGGCAATGAGTGGAGCTTCCTCTACAGAGGGGGAATAAACCTCCTCACATGAGAGGATGCTCTCATCATTGACTTGTGCAAAAAGCTCCAAGTCCTCCTGAAGTACCTGTGAAGATTCAACCTGCACAGGCTCGGGTGAAGGAAGGGGATCAAGAAATAAAGAAGACGAAGAACATAAATAAACATCAACCGGGGGAGTGATCCCGGTCTCACTCCCATCAGGTTGGGTAAGTAAAATAATGTTTGCATTGTCATCAGTGCTACAAGATTCAGCGGGATCAACGGTGGCCAGGCTTAGGATTTGGACTTCCTCCACCGGTGTTGAGGAAAATTCCTCTTCACCTAGAAGGTTGTCCTCCTCCATAGGAATAGGCACAACACTCAGATCAACCGCCTCCTCCTGCGACACATCATCAACAATGTCGTCAGAGACGAGTGTAGTATGCACAACAGGGAGAGGAGTAGTGCTCGGATAAAAGTCGAGCACCGATTCCTCACAAAGAATCGAATCCACTAGAGGTGGTGGATGCACCGGGAGAATAGGCTCAGCAATGTCGGTGCATAGATCAACCGCACATCCGGTGACCGTGTCCATGCCATACCCTTCAAGATGTGAAGGTGACAAAGACACATAACCGGATGTTGAAGGTGTGCCGCCAGAGTTAGGAGTTGGGACGATCCGGATATCTGGCTCGTCATCCTCGTCCAATTGGCGAAGATACTCGGCACAATCCTTCAGGGCATGATCTGTGCTCCGACAAAACTGGCACTGCCTAGCAGGCTTCTTTGGCACAGCGGGGGATGAGGCCGAAAAGAAGTAAGACGGTAAAGGCTCAGCAGAGTAGCCATAAGACTTACGCGCACCATATGGAGTACCAGACGAAGTAGGTGCTCCATATGCTGGGCTATAAGAAGTATGCCTACTATTCTCCGTGGGGCATTCATCACTAGAGTGGGAGGTAGCTCCACACCAACGGCAACGAAAATTGAGATGTGCCCACATAGTGAGAAGATAAAACGATTCAAAAAGAAGAACACTATTGTGCGAAATACTACACCTAACAAAAATTTACTAAAGCAACCTACTATAAAACAAGAAAATGGAATAAAGAGAACAGAAATAAAACAAAAGATGCGATAAACAAATGGAAGGGCTTCTCTCTCAGATTCTCCCTCTCCAGAAAACTCACACGACTGTGTTCCCCGGCAACGGCGCCAAAAACTTGATGCGATGATTCGGCAAGTGCACCGGTCGCGCAAGTAATAATAATGGGGAAAATCCCCGAGTGTCGGTCTCTTGAGGAACACAGTAAGGTGGAGTTAGGTTTCGAGGAAGGACTTGAGATTGAAGTCCTTAAATCGGATGGAATGCGGGGGAGTTGGGTTGGCTTTTGGAAAATAAAATAAAAGCTATCAACTACTCCTATGCAATGCCGCTGTGCAATGCTTCGCTTGGCGGGATGGAGACTAGGCAGGCCTTGAGCGCGCTGCGTCGAAAGGGCGGATGGGCGAGTAGGCAAGCGGAATCGAACAGTGCAGGCCTTGAGCGCACTGCTTCGTTAGGCGGGATGGAATATGGGCCGCGATGCCACGCTTCGGTAGGCGGATGGACGAGTAGGCTAGCGGAGTGAGGGTCGCAAGCACCTCTTCGACAAGCACGCCACTAGCAATTGCTAGTGCGGCATACGAACGTGACGGCGGGATGGAGGATGGAATGGGGCGCACCTCAAGCACACAAATAAACAAAAAGGGTATTTCACATAGACATGAAATAACTTTAAATAGCAAGGTTTATAGTGTTCCTCATCAAAATACAAAAGATCTAACTATTACAACAATCAATAAGAAGAGAACAAGGCAAGAAATCGACCGAATCCGAAGGCTCGTTGGAGATTCACGGTTGGAATCGCCGGGTTGTCAATCTGCATCCAAGCTCGGTCCGCAACTACGTCCGGGGTAGAGAGAGCTGTCACGACTCTCCAATGGACCCGTCTTCTTCGTGTCACGACCCGGTAGAGGTTGCAAACTTCCTCTTGCTTGATGGTAATGGCGGCTAGGTCTTCCTTTGGAGCTCTTGGATGAAGGAGGAGGGCGAGAGGAAACTCCGGCTCAAGATTGGCGTGAAGAGCTAGCCCGGAGCACCTCCATATGGTGGGCGGCAATGGAGGGGCGAATCTGGGCGGAACCGGGCGGAAAACGGCGGAAGAAGACGATCGATCTGACCTAAATCGCGAGCAGCGGATTTTATAGGCGCTGGAATTAAACAGTGCGCACGGTCATTGGCGCACGACCAGTGGTCGTGCGCACTAGAATCCTGTGATCGTGCGCTCTGCCTGGACGGAGCCTGCAAAGACAGAAATTGTAAAATAAAATGTTCGCACGACCAGTGGCGCACGACCGGTGGTCGTGCGCACTAGCGTTGATGGTCGTGCGCAATACAGCAAACAGAACTCAGAATTTTAATGATAAGTGCGCACGAGCAGTGGCGCACGACCGGTGGTCGTGCGCACTGGCGTTGGTGGTCGTGCCCACTGCACCAAACAGAACTCGTGAAAAAGGGTTAAGTGCACACGATCAGTGGCGCACGACCAGTGGTCGTGCGCAATAGAACCGGCAATCGTGCGCAGTGTTCCTGTGCAGAATTGCACCGGGAACACTTGCACGACTCCTATTCCCGCACAACCACAGATCTAGCCACTGAAAGTGGCACTTAACAGCACATGAATACTACTAATGACAATAAGCACGAAAATCACACCAAAGTGGGCCTAGATAGTCACCTAGCATGGATTATCAAATATAAGCTATAACAAGGCTATAGTGCGGTGAATTGACTAAATAAATGGCCCAGATGAGTCCATAAAAGTGTATATGATCAGGACTCATCAGCCTCCTCGTCTTCCGCAAAGTGTTCTCTTTCCGCGCCTTCCGGGATGGGACCACTTATTTTGCGAGCCAGCATGTCACCGTCTGCGAGACGGTGAACAAGAGTCACTACTGGACTCAGAAGTTCATCTTGGTGAAGTGACCCTTAGGCAACCTCCACTTCACTCCTCTTCAACGAGACGACGCCACCTACCGCCCTCCGAGCTCGCTGAGCGGCGCCGACGCCAAACTCTTCCACTACCTTTCCGGGAAAAACTTCGAAGTCGCCCACCTGAGGCGCAACGTCGACTCGCTACTCGCGGTTCCTCAAGAGGAAGGTATGGCTCGCTTTCGCCCTACCTTTTTTCCTTCTTCGCTTTGTCTAACGCTCTTATTCTACAGGCGAGCGTGACGTCCCCGTCAATCCTCCGCACGCGCAAGGCACCACACTTACGGCGGACACGCTCGCGACCGCGACGGCAGAGGCTTGCCGCGATCTTCCTACCACTGGGTCCGGCAAGAAGCGACTTCCGTCTGCGAGCCGGCCCGGCTCGCAATCCTCTTCCAAGAAGTCGAAGGGGAAAACCCTTGTTGTTAAAGACAAGAGCGCGGTCGTTGATCTGAGCGAGACCGACGGCTCGCCGCCTTCCCCTGCGAAATAGCCGGACCCCTTGGCGAGCAAGGGCGCTGGGAGCTCTTCCGCAACCCCCCAACCCAAGGGTCACAAGAACTTCGGCCTAGGCGAGAAGGTTTCTGATTCCCTCGGCGAGCCCCTGCTCGCTTGGGATCCTGATGCCAACAGGATTTCCTGCTCCACCCTTCACCCCTCCTGGGTGGAGCTTGGTAAGGACGGGGAGGAGGCGTTTTCTATCGCCTTCGGCTTATACGGCCGCGAGGACGCCGCCGCCCTTAAGGAGATGGGGCCAAGGCAACTGGTCTACGAAGACATGCGAGCTCAGTTTCGCTCGACGGAGCTCACACATATAGCGGGGCGTCGTTACCTGCAGGCTGACAGGGATATCCGCGCATACAGGGAGGAGCTTAAGAAAGCTCGCGATGAGATCAAAGGCCTTAAGGAGAGAGAGGCGGCGTCGGAAAGCCTTCTCGCCGGGTTGCAGGGCAAGATGGTAGGCGACCCTGGGGCCCCTCTCTTTGCTGTTCACGACCCCCGACATTCGCCTAACTTATTTGGTATTAAATTTCAGGATGCCGACACAACAACCAAACTTCTCGCTCGCAACGGCGAGCTAGAGCTGGAGAATACCATGCTGAAGGCTCGGGTGGACGAGCTGATTCGCAGCGTGCTACCCCCTTCCCCTGGGCGAGCCGGGTCTCAATAGAGGGTTCCCGAGAGCGAAGACCAGAGGTGGCAAGATGCACAAGAGGTCATCAACCTCGTCTTCACGACTCTCAAGAACGCGGGTCTCCTGGCCGAAGACGCGATGGAGTTCACAGCAGAAGACGTCTGCCCGGATCTCTTTGACTTGGCGCCATGGTTGGGGGCTTGCAAGGATGGTGAGGGCCCCCCAAAATGAGCCCCTTAGCCTCCCTTCTCTTCTCTTTCCTTCGAATGTATATTATTATCTTTGAGCTGTCGAGATCGCCGCCAAACATAGAAGAATCTTGGGGAATGATAGTTATGATTTTTTGTTAGTATTTATGAGCATGCTCGCGTTTATTTTTCTCTTGCATTAGATCTTTTTCTTTTGAACTCCTATCTCATGACTAGTTGTTACGCGGTAGTGCTCCCGCGGGGCTCGCGAATGCGCATGTCTGGGATCGCCTCGCCAAGTATCTCCTTCTATGGATTTCGCGAGCCCGAACTGTTGCCGCCCGCGGATACTGCCTGGCGAACCCAACCTTGACAACCTCAGACATTTGGCATCCTGCGAACCAAGCCTCCCTGGCTTTAACACCTCAACCTGTTACCTTCAAACCGTGTCTCCTTCTGCCAGCCTCTCCAGAGATCAACCTGAACCCTCCGTCTATGTGAGAGCCCGGGAGCGGAATCGACCTGGGGCATTCCAGCACCAACATATCCAACCTTGCCAGCCTCTCCAGAGATCAACCTAAACCCCCCGTCTAGGTGAGAGCCCGGGAGAGGAATCGATCTGGGGCATTCCAGCACCAACATATCCAACCTTGCCAACCTCTCCAGAGATCAACCTGAACCCCCCGTCTAGGTGAGAGCCCGGGAGAAGAATCGATCTGGGGCATTCCAGCACCAACATATCCAACCTTGCCAGCCTCTCCAGAGATCAACCTGAACCCCCCGTCTAGGTGAGAGCCCGGGAGCGGAATCGATCTGGGTCATTCCAGCACCAGCATATCTAACCTTGCCAGCCTCTCCAGAGATCAACATGAACCCCCCGTCTAGGTGAGAGCCCGAGAGCGGAATCGATCTGGGGCATTCCAGCACCAACATATCCAACCTTGCCAGCCTCTCCAGAGATCAACCTGAACCCCCTGTCTAGGTGAGAGCCCGGGAGCGGAATCGATCTGGGGCATTCCAGCACCAACATGTCCAACCTTGCCAGCCTCTCCAGAGATCAACCTGAACCCCCCGTCTAGGTGAAAGACCGGGAGCGGAATCGATCTGGGGCATTCCAGCACCAACATATCCAACCTTGCCAGCCTGGCATGGCAGTAGTTATAAGCATCACAAAAAGGAGTAAGACATTCAGTAAACAACATAATAAAGCTTTCAAGGGTAAAATCATTTCAAATCATCCCCACTCCTGGCGCGGTCGAGGGGCACCCCTTCCACATCCTGGAGGTGATACCCCCCCGACTTGAGCACCTCGCTTACAATATATGGACCCTCCCAGTTGGGGTTAAGCTTACCCACCGCGGCCCCTCTGCCGGCCGCATCGACCTTCTTCAGGAATAGGTCTCCTTTCTGAAAGTGCTTTATCCGGGTTATGTTTGTCAAAATATCGAGCCATCCGCCGCTTGACCTCTTCCTGCCTGATGGTGGCCAAGTCCCGGAGTTCTTCCACCAGGTCCAAAGACAGCCTCTGCTCTGCATTGTTATGTTCTATCCACTCTTCATCCCACTCGCTCGCAGCAATCACCCGGGGGGTCTTTACCTCAAACTCTATGGGGAGAACGACCTCGGACCCGTGAGAGAGCTTGAACGGAGTCTCCCCGGTGGCGGTATTCGGAGTAGTCCTCATGGCCCAGAGGACGGAGGGTAGCTGTTCCACCCAGTTCCCCCGAAGGTTCTCCACTTTCTTTTTTAATAGGTTAACGATTATTTTGTTCGCCGCCTCCACCTGCCCATTGCTCCTCGGGTGGTGGACCGATGCGAACCTGAGGTCAAGAATTTTCTAAGAAAATGGAACTATTTATTCAGAGTTGCGTCGAATAGAACTCGACGTACCAATGGGTCCTACTCGGCGCAAGATTTGAGAGCCAATAAGAGCGGATAATACGAATGATATTCGACGTAGTGTCAAGTTCATATCGACGCATGCGTCGACTTAATAGTCGCTGATTAAATTCGAGGTCACGTCGATTACAACTCGACGCAATGTTGACATGAATATGTCAACTTATTTGTTCCTAAACAATCTCAAAGTTGCGTCAAATAGTAATCGAAGCAACATCGAGATGCCAGCGCGCGCATGATTGTTTCTAGAAGCCGTCCTGGCATATTTTGACGCGCTGAATATTAATGTATATCGACGGTGCTTCGACTTAAACCTTAAGTTGCGACAAATCATCTTCTTTTAAGCAACTTCAACGTCGAATCATTTACACTTTCGAATTTTCCTCTCCCTGCTCTCTTGCTCCTTTCTTCTCCAGCTCTCTTGCATCCTTGTCTCTCTCTCTCTCTTATTTTCTTTGTGTTTGCAGGTACTTTGTAACAACCCGGAATTTTCAGAAATTATTTTATTCCTCCGTTGACGTCACCTTTGACGTCTAGGCGTTACTTTTAACGTCGAGTTAGCGGCGCCGCTCACCTTAGGCGAAATTTTCGTTGGGTTGGCATTCGTTTAGTTTTTAGTAGTAATATAATAATAATAATATTATTATTATTATAAGAAAATCATATGCATATATATGGTTCGTTCGACGAAGGTCCTTCTTTCCCCTATGATGAAAGATAATTATATCAGTGAAATAATGTGGGGGTGCTAATACAGGTTCCCGTATAACTGAAATTTAATGTGCTATTAAAGGTTGCCTCCTAGTTCTTTTGATGTGCAAAAGGGTATTTTGGTTTTATGTGGGCTTTTTGCATGGCTGGAATTGAAAAGAATGTGGTGTGCCAATAGCTATTGTGTGGGTTAATCCTTAATAGCCTAGACTTATGTTGGGCTGCAAATAGACATCTTGGCTTGAGGTTATAAGCGGTGGAATTCATTCATTCACAGCATTTTATCGTCCTCTTTACCAAACTGACCGACCTCTCCTCACTTCCTCTCCCTTTCTCGACGGTGTCGCTCTAGGGCACGGTGCCGATCTCCTCCTCCACTCTCCTTTCCTTCTCTTTCTCTCGGAAAAGCAGTGCTCTTGTGGCTGTTTAAGGACCTGTAGCTGCGGAATTTGGTTGAGCTGGAGCCTGTTCTCGTCGCCGGGGCTTGTCTTCGGCGAGCTTGTCGCGATCCGGCGAGTCGCCGATTGAAATCGAGGCAAGAGAACTCTTCCTCCTCCCCCCTTCATCTCTTTTCTGGATATTTATATGCTATCTGATCTCCTAGCTTGGTTAGCAAATTTCTCTGGATATCTATATGCAATCTGACCTCCCAATTTGGTTAGCAAAATTTTTTGGATATTTATATGCTATCAAATTTGTTCTTTTACCTTACCTAGCTCTTCTGTATTAATAAAGTCATTTGGTATGAAATTATTCACCAAATACCAAATATTAGATAATCTACCTACCGCATGGTCAAATGTTTCATTCACAAATTTTTCCGGTGGTCCTAATAAATTGCTAGGATATCTGTTTGGTTCTTGGGAGGAAATGATATATATATATAGTCATAGTGAATGGCTAGCGTTGAGGGTTTTCCTTGCTTCAATTTTGTCACTGTTTTAGGAAAAAGAGAAAACACAGCTGCTGTTCTTTTTCTTGTTGTTTTCGGTGGTCTGGTTTAGATTTGCTGGGAGCATGGTTATCAGTTAGTTGCTATTAAAATCCTTGTCCTTATGCCTGTAACTGTTCCAGTTGTGGCTTGATTTGAGATGGTTTCTTACTTCAGTTTTACAGTAACTGCTATAGAGGTTATTATGGGGGGATTGTTGTTTTGATGATTTGATGGATTTGGGTGAACCATTTTGCTGCTGGCTTATGGTTGCTGTCACTGATATGTGTTTTCATTCAAAATTTTGTTGGCCGACTGCTTGTTCTCCTGTCCTATTGGGTGTTTTGTCGATTGATTCAGCATTGTGCTATTTCCTTATTTTCTTCTTTTGGTGGCAATGCAGTTTCACTTATTGTGTTTGTACTTTTATCTCTTTAATCTTGTCTCTGTTATACCCTTCCTGTTAGCTGCTATGCCTCTTTTTAGATGCTGAATTCTGCAGTTGGGCAGGGCTGTTTGGTTGTCCTTATACAGCCACTAAAGGCTGTTTGGTTTATTTTAAGTTATGGGGCACTCCTCTTGCAGCCCCCTATGTATGTGGTGTTCCCTTGATAAAGTTTTGAAATGTGTAGGTCACCCTAGAGGTCAACGTCAAGACTCTAACTGTGCTGCAACCCCGATAAAATATGTTCATTAATAATAGGAACATATTTCCGACTAGTTAGTGGCAGTTGTGTTTCACCCTTTTGGGTCTTGTTCGGTGTTCTGGGTTCTTGATTCCTGCTTCATAAAACCCGTCATTTTGGGGTTGCTTTATTCATGGTCCTACCTAATAGGATTATGTTGTGGTGATCTTCTTGGTTGTGAGCAAGGTTCCTTACATTATCATGGTGGTTGTCTCCTCCCTGATTTTAGCATGGTAGCTACTGATTCATTTTATTTTCCCTTGTTTCCCCCTAATTTGAACTCTTGATATACGAAGCTCTGCGCCTATACGCTAGGAAATTTTCTTGGTTTAAACCTAAGTCAATTACCCGGTTCATAAATTTTCTGTGTTTAAATTTGAGGGCTAGGTATTTACTTACGTTTATGCAAAGTTAAATTTCCTAGGCTATATGCTAGAGGTTTCGTCTCGTGGGGAAGTTGTGCCTGTCAGCTATTGGTTTTATGCGGGGCTTCTTCTTGGTCTATATATTGTTGGTTAACTTTTGGGCTTATTTAATTAGTAAGCATTAATGGTCTTGCTCGACAAATTTCCCGGATCCTACATTTCTTCCTTCGTTTGGCTAAGTTGTGTATTGCGGCAGGCTAAAATTCCCTGGAAATTTCGTAATTTAGATTCCCTGACGATTTGGGAAAGTCTAAATGCTAAATTTCCTGGAAATTTCTCTTGCTAGTCCTCGGTGACCTAGCGAGGCTAGCAATTGTTTAAGGTGAAGGATAAGTGGACAAATTTCGGTTTTGGGCTTTTACTTGTTCCAGGGACCGGCAGCTTTGCACTTTTAGTAGCAGAAAGTATCGAATACTATTGTATAACACTCATATATATATATACATACATAAGTTATTGAAGGTTGCTAAATAGCTTTACTTCCGTAGCGAATGCTAAAGTTCATCTTCCTGTGTTGATTAGGAGACCTTCTTTGACCGTCAAACTAAGCTGTACTCTATTCTCGAGTCGCCCTGTAGTTGGTTAGTGTTCATTTGCGGTGTCTTGTCATGCCTTATTCATTGTACCATTGCAAGAGGTTCGCTAGGAGCCAGGTTTGGACTCACCAAGTGTTTTTAAATGAATCGCTGAGTAGTGTTTATTTCTTTGTGACCCTATCCTTAGGGTGTTCTGGTGCTGATATCTCGGGTTACGTCCCGTGTCTTAATTGAAACTAATTTTGATTATTTAGAACCTTTGTTTTAAGCCTTGCACGGTGGGTAGTTTTGGGTGGCAGTGGAGAGAGTACCACCACCCGGATTTGGTTTTTGGGTGGCAGTGGATAAAGGACCACGACCCGGTTTTGGGCTGCGGGCGTTAGTGGAAGATACCACCGTCGCAGTACCTTCTTTTGGGGGACGCTTTTCCCTCGAGCTGATCAGTCTCAAGTTCTTAAACATATATGCTTATATATATGTATTATGATATTATATGTATGACCATCACCTCTGAGCCGCAATGGCGGACACGTGGTGGGCTTTGATTTTGTTGACTATTACCTTCTGGTGCAGGCTTTTCTTCTTACCGAGTCCACTCGTTTGAGCTGGCTCGGGTTGTTGTAAGATTATAGATGTTTACCTGCTTAGTTTTCCTTTCTGCACTCTCTTATTTCTCTCACTGCTAATCTTGGTTTTCTTGCACCCTCTTGGGCTGAGGCATTCTTTTCTTATGAATGTCTCAGGTTCAGGTTTTTAGCCGCCGCAGGAGTTAGAGCGGCGTCGTTCAGTGTTCCTGTCGAGGCCCTTCCCCTCTTAGGTATGGGGCAGTTGCTTAGTTGTTGTCTCTCCTTTAGCTGTTTTTCCTTCTTCCCTGCGGGTTCGTGTCAGCTGTTGGCGCCTGTATGGCTTTTTGTTTAGATTACTTACTGTTTGCTTTGCTGTTACTTTGATTACTTTACCTACTTGCTCTCTGGGAAGCCTTTTTGCTAAGATGTAGTAGTTACTTTATTGATATAAAAAATATCGTTCTTGCATATCATGCTTTTAAATAAATATCGCATACTTTGAAATTCGTAGAAAAATCCTTTCTTAATATACTAAACCTAGATATGTGCATATCATTTCTGGATGTTTATTTTCATGCTCATGTAGGCTAAAAAACAAACAAACCTATTTTCCGCTGCGTATGTATAGTTTTCTACTTGTGGACTAGATGATCCACCAGACCGAGGGACGCGGTCTTAAGCTAAAAATGAAAATTTCTCTTTTAATCCGAACACGGATATGTCTTTTATAAAATTATCGTAAGTTGTGTTTGCCTGAGCGTCTGTAGTCGTCTCCTGCAGGCGTGGCATCACGATGCGTATTTTCCCGTTGCTCTGATAATACGTATTATATTCTTGGGAAAATGCGGGTTGTGACAGTTGGTATCAGAGGGAGGTTAGCCGGGTTGCTGTGATTGTTTAGTTGCCCGGTTAACCGCCTGGTGAGAATCGTCATTCATCGCATACACACACCGAAGGGTCATCAGTATGTCTTGGCTGAAGCATGAACACTACACTCATAGCATGATAAGAAGTATACGGGGCATATTATGTAGTATGAGATGCATAATATGTGTTTGTGTATGGATCCTCATAGGTGACAACATACGACTGTTATGTAGTATGGGATGCATAACGTAGGTCGCATTCGTGTCCATTAGATTTTCTTTTTCGTCGCATGCGATAATATGTAGTATGGGATGCATAAGATAGCCTGTGTACGCCGCTCATAGCATACATTAAGGCCTTTTTTAGATTGCATAGCACTGCATATGCATCATAACATAGCATTAACACACGTGCCAAGCTAAAGACATACATGATGACGCTCATACACACATGATTTGGAATAAAATTTGGCATTCATGCATTATTTTATATGCACATAAGTTGATAGGATGATGGTGTATCATCCAAAGTTTAGCATAACATCATTTCATAAATTCCCAGAGCAAGGTAACAGCAAGAGCAAGTATCTACTCTTTCCTGGTCTGTATCGAGTTAGGAGATTCTAGTTCCTAGCTGTTGTGTCTTAAGCTGGGTATATTGTGGTGTTCGTTCGTAATTGAAGTCGATGACTCCAAAGCGTCGTGCGTCGGCTCTCCGGTTAGAGGGGGATCCCTTAGGTGCGCTTAGTGAGGCGGTGACTAAGGAGTTGCGTCAGAGTATCGAGGCGTTGTTGAGGCAAATGGTTGTGAATCAAGCGCAGTTTTTCTGCCCAAGTGTTTTCAGGTTAAGGTTTTGACCTAGTTTATTCGTCGGCTTGCGAATGTGGATTTGGATTTTTGTTATCTCAATTTTGTGTTAGTTAAGGTGGAGGATGTTGAGCGTGCCTTCTTTTGATTTGAGTTTTACTCGATGTTTTGGCTATAGAGCTTCGCAGGCAGTCATCGTTAGGTTATCGATTGTTGAGCAGTTTTTACCCTAGGTGATTTCAGGTTAGATTCTAATCTAACTCTTACCTTTCAGCTTTGGTTCTAGTTTGTTTTCGCTCGTTTAATTGTGTATCCAACCTTATAGGAGAGTTTAAGGTATATAACCTTTAGGCGCGCATTCCTGCTCAATTCTGGTCCTACCCTCTCGTGCGTGGCTAGGTCTTTAGCAGAGCGTCATGGTTTGACCCTTGATCGGGTTGGTGATTCCCTTGGTGTTAAGTTTCCCCTTTGTTGTTTCTGTGGTGTCGAATCAGGGCTTTCAGGGTTGTCTTACCCTCTTAGGTGGTTTCTTAGCTTTTGTTAATCTAAAGGTGCTAGACCTGGAGTTTTCGTTGTGATTTGGGGTTTGGGCGGTTTGTCCAGGTTTGATGCGATTATCCAACGCAAGGTAAAGCGTTTGGTCTTTAAGCTGGACATCGGTCAACCCTCCAGCGTGTTTGGTTTTCTGCGCTATGTTTTCCCCAGTTATTTCCGCGGTGTGTGCCAGGAGCCTTTAGTTTTCAATGACGTTGCTTACCTTGTTTCTACGCTAGAAACCATTTTCGGTTTGTTGTGTATCAAAGATCTTCCTTGTGGTGCGAGAGTTCGCTGATGTCTTCGCCGTTATCTCCCTGGTTTTCTACCATGAGAGTTGAGGAGTTTGTTTCTGACCTTGAGCCGGGTATCCGTCCTGTTGCTAAGGCACCATACCCTTTGGCCCCGCGTGTGTTGCGAGAGTTGCGCACTCAGTTAGATGAGTGGTTGCAGTGCGGCTTTTTCCTAGCCTAGTTCCTCGCCATGGAGTGCTCTCGTCTTGTTCGTAAAGAAGAAGGTTAGTTCGGTGTTCACGAAGGCTGATCTTCATTTAGGCTGCCTTCCGTTGAGGATCCGCGAGTCAGACGTTCCGCGGTCTGCTTTTGTTCTCGGCTTGGACATCTCAAGTTCTTGGTAATGTCCTTTTCCTTTTAGGTAATTCCTTCGTTTAGTTTAAATGGGAGGTGTTGGATTTAGAAGGCTTTGTCGCGAGTGTTTGATCAAGGATCGGGTGATCTATTTTGAGTGCTGAGACGAAACCTTATCCGCATCTGTTTTCCAATCCCTCTCGGGTTAGCGTTTCTATCCCGCGAGCGTTTGCTTCTCTTCCCCTTGCCCTTTTTCTTTCTTTCGTATATTAAGTTTCGGTTTTAAGTTTCGGGACGAAACTTCCTTTTAGGTGGGGTGACTGTAACACCCCAGAATTTTCAGAAATTATTTTATTCCTCCGTTGACGTCACCTTTGATGTCTAGGCGTTACTTTTAACGTCGAGTTAGCGGCGCCGCTCACCTTAGGCGAAATTTTCGTTGGGTTGGCGTTCGTTTAGTTTTTAGTAGTAATATAATAATAATAATATTATTATTATTATAAGAAAATCATATGCATATATATGGTTCGTTCGACGAAGGTCCTTCTTTCCCCTATGATGAAAGATAATTATATCAGTGAAATAATGTGGGGGTGCTAATACAGGTTCCCGTATAACTGAAATTTAATGTGCTATTAAAGGTTGCCTCCTAGTTCTTTTGATGTGCAAAAAGGGTATTTTGGTTTTATGTGGGCTTTTTGCATGGCTGGAATTGAAAAGAATGTGGTGTGCCAATAGCTATTGTGTGGGTTAATCCTTAATAGCCTAGACTTATGTTGGGCTGCAAATAGACATCTTGGCTTGAGGTTATAAGCGGTGGAATTCATTCATTCACAACATTTTATCGTCCTCTTTACCAAACTGACCGACCTCTCCTCACTTCCTCTCCCTTTCTCGACGGTGTCGCTCTAGGGCACGGCGCCGATCTCCTCCTCCGCTCTCCTTTCCTTCTCTTTCTCTCGGAAAAGCAGTGCTCTTGTGGCTGTTTAAGGACCTGTAGCTGCGGAATTTGGTTGAGCTGGAGCCTGTTCTCGTCGCCGGGGCTTGTCTTCGGCGAGCTTGTCGCGATCCGGCGAGTCGCCGATTGAAACCGAGGCAAGGGAACTCTTCCTCCTCCCCCCTTCATCTCTTTTCTGGATATTTATATGCTATCTGATCTCCTAGCTTGGTTAGCAAATTTCTCTGGATATCTATATGCAATCTGACCTCCCAATTTGGTTAGCAAAATTTTCTGGATATTTATATGCTATCACATTTGTTCTTTTACCTTACCTAGCTCTTCTGTATTAATAAAGTCATTTGGTATGAAATTATTCACCAAATACCAAATACTAGATAATCTACCTACCGCAGGGTCAAATGTTTCATTCACAAATTTTTCTGGTGGTCCTAATAAATTGCTAGGATATCTGTTTGGTTCTTGGGAGGAAATGATATATATATATATAGTCATAGTGAATGGCTAGCGTTGAGGGTTTTCCTTGCTTCAATTTTGTCACTATTTTAGGAAAAAGAGGAAACACAGCTGCTGTTCTTTTTCTTGTTGTTTTCGGTGGTCTGGTTTAGATTTGCTGGGAGCATGGTTATCAGTTAGTTGCTGTTAAAATCCTTGTCCTTATGCCTGTAACTGTTCCAGTTGTGGCTTGATTTGAGATGGTTTCTTACTTCAGTTTTGCAGTAACTGCTATAGAGGTTATTATGGGGGGATTGTTGTTTTGATGATTTGATGGATTTGGGTGAACCATTTTGCTGCTGGCTTATGGTTGCTGCCACTGATATGTGTTTTCATTCAAAATTTTGTTGGCCGGCTGCTTATTCTCCTGTCCTATTGGTGTTTTGTCGATTGATTCAGCATTGTGCTATTTCCTTATTTTCTTCTTTTGGTGGCAATGCAGTTTCACTTATTGCTGCTGTACTTTTATCTCTTTAATCTTGTCTCTGTTATACCCTTCCTGTTAGCTGCTATGCCTCTTTTTAGATGCTGAATTCTGCAGTTGGGCAGGGCTGTTTGGTTGTCCTTATACAGCCACTAAAGGCTGTTTGGTTTATTTTAAGTTATGGGGCACTCCTCTTGCAGCCCCCTATGTATGTGGTGTTCCCTTGATAAAGTTTTGAAATGTGTAGGTCACCCTAGAGGTCAACGTCAAGACTCTAACTGTGCTGCAACCCCGATAAAATATGTTCATTAATAATAGGAACATATTTCCGACTAGTTAGTGGCAGTTGTGTTTCACCCTTTTGGGTCTTGTTCGGTGTTCTGGGTTCTTGATTCCTGCTTCATAAAACCCGTCATTTTGGGGTTGCTTTATTCATGGTCCTACCTAATAGGATTATGTTGTGGTGATCTTCTTAGTTGTGAGCAAGGTTCCTTACATTATCATGGTGGTTGTCTCCTCCCTGATTTTAGCATGGTAGCTACTGATTCATTTTATTTTCCCTTGTTTCCCCCTAATTTGAACTCTTGATATACGAAGCTCTGCGCCTATATGCTAGGAAATTTTCTTGGTTTAAACCTAAGTCAATTACCCGGTTCGTAAATTTTCTGTTACTTAGGTTTATGCAAAGTTAAATTTCCTAGGCTATATGCTAGAGGTTTCGTCTCGTGGGGAAGTTGTGCCTGTCAGCTATTGGTTTTATGCGGGGCTTCTTCTTGGTCTATATGTTGGTGGTTAACTTTTGGGCTTATTTAATTAGTAAGCATTAATGGTCTTGCTCGACAAATTTCCCGGATCCTACATTTCTTCCTTCGTTTGGCTAAGTTGGGTATTGCGGCGGGCTAAAATTCCCCGGAAATTTCGTAATTTAGATTCCCTAACGATTTGGGAAAGTCTAAATGCTAAATTTCCTGGAAATTTCTCTTGCTAGTCCTCGGTGACCTAGCGAGGCTAGCAATTGTTTAAGGTGAGAGATAAGTGGACGAATTTCGGTTTTGGGCTTTTACTTGTTCCAGGGACCGGCAACTTTGCACTTTTAGTAGCAGAAAGTATCGAATACTATTGTATAACACTCATATATATATATACATACATAAGTTATTAAAGGTTGCTAAATAGCTTTACTTCCGTAGCGAATGCTAAAGTTCATCTTCCTGTGTTGATTAGGAGACCTTCTTTGACCGTCAAACTAAGCTATACTCTATTCTCGAGTCGCCCTGTAGTTGGTTAGTGTTCATTTGCGGTGTCTTGTCATGCCTTATTCATTGTACCGTTGCAAGAGGTTCGCTAGGAGCAAGGTTTGGACTCACCAAGTGTTTTCAAATGAATCGCTGAGTAGTGTTTATTTTTTTGTGACGCTATCCTTAGGGTGTTCTGGTGCTGATATCTCGGGTTACGTCCCGTGTCTTAATTGAAACTAAATTTGATTATTTAGAACCTTTGTTTTAAGCCTTGCACGGTGGGTAGTTTTGGGTGGCAGTGGATAGAGTACCACCACCCAGATTTGGTTTTTGGGTGGCAGTGGATAAAGGACCACAACCCGGTTTTGGGCTGTGGGCGTTAGTGGAAGATACCACCGTCGCAGTACCTTCTTTTGGGGGACGCTTTTCCCTCGAGCTGATCAGTCTCAAGTTCTTAAACATATATGGTTATATATGTGTATTATGATATTATATGTATGACCATCACCTCTGAGCCGCAATGGCGGACACGTGGTGGGCTTTGATTGTGTTAACTATTACCTTCTGGTGCAGGCTTTTCTTCTTACCGAGTGCACTCGTTTGAGCTGGCTCGGGTTGTTGTAAGATTATAGATGTGTACCTGCTTAGTTTTCCTTTCTGCACTCTCTTATTTCTCTTACTGCTAATCTTGGTTTTCTTGCACCCTCTTGGGCTGAGGCATTCTTTTCTTATGAATGTCTCAGGTTCAGGTTTTTAGCCGCCGCAGGAGTTAGAGCGGCGTCGTTCAGTGTTCCTGTCGAGGCCCTTCCCCTCTTAGGTATGCGGCAGTTGCTTAGTTGTTGTCTCTCCTTTAGCTGTTTTTCCTTCTTCCCTGCGGGTTCGTGTTAGCTGTTGGCGCCCGTATAGCTTTTTGTTTAGATTACTTACTGTTTGCTTTGCTGTTACTTTGAGTACTTTACCTACTTGCTCTCTGGGAAGCCTTTTTGCTAAGATGTAGTAGTTACTTTATTGATATAAAAAATATCGTTCTTGCATATCATGCTTTTAAATAAAGATCGCATACTTTGAAATTCGTAGAAAAAATCCTTTCTTACTATACTAAACCTAGACATGTGCATATCATTTCTGGATGTTTATTTTCATGCTCGTGTAGGCTAAAAAACAAACAAACCTATTTTCCGCTGCGTATGTATAGTTTTCTACTTGTGGACTAGATGATCCACCAGACCGAGGGACGCGGTCTTAAGCTAAAAATGAAAATTTCTCTTTTAATCCGAACACGGATATGTCTTTTATAAAATTATCGTAAGGAGTGTTTGCCTGAGCGTCTGTAGTCGTCTCCTGCAGGCGTGGCATCACGATGCGTATTTTCCCGTTGCTCTGATAATACGTATTATATTCTTGGGAAAATGCGGGTTGTGACATACTTCACAAAAGAGTTAATGGCCCCTCCAAAGATTAACTCTTGCTTTAATGTGGATGTAGATTCCTTCAGTGCTGCAGCATAAAGCTTCAAAGCCATTCTTGGCTTATTTCAAGATGCTGGTTTAACCAAACTAATATCTTCAAGGTGTAAGATTTTGGACATTGAATTGACAGAGTTAAAGGACATCTTTCACAAAGGAGATGATGGCTCGATAAATGGAAACATATATGAAACTGCCATTAACATTACAGAGGAGATGTTAGCTCAAACATATAACCTACCATCTGGTAGTGATTCTGATGAACTTTCAGCAGAAGAGACCAACATGCGTTATAGATTATGAAATTTAGTAAAGAGAAGGCAATCAACTTGAAGAATATTGACCTTGGGGAAGAATACAGATTTCTTGTAGACATTATAGGGAAGGTGATGCTCTACAAAATCTCTGCCCATGATGTCATTCCAAAGCAGCAGCTGTAGATAATGGGAGCTCTTGTTCTAAAGAAAAAGATAAATTGGGGGAGATGCCTTCTGAAAATGATTGGGCACAAGTACACTCATAAGGAAAATGCATATATGAGTATTATGAGTCAAGTACTTCTCCAACACTACCCATCGGTGTGCAAATCAAAAGGAGTGCCTATTCCTCCAAGAAAAAGAATCAACATAGGAATCTTCTGAAAGTTGACCAAGTAGATTTTGAAGCCTGGTCAAGCTCCATCTTCACCTCCTCCCTCTCCACCTCCTTAAGATTCAGAGAGACATCTACTAGATCCCTCAAGGGATAATGTACCTCCTCAAGATACTCCAGCTCCTCCACAGAATGATACTCTAGATGCTGATCAAGCCTCATTCAACCAGGCTAGCTCCTTAATTCCTCCCATAGAACATGAACCTCACATTACTCCCCAACCATTCACCATACTTCCAGACAATCAATCTGTTCCACCTCCACCACCAGATTATATCTCTCCAGAGACATACCAATCTCTTTCCCCTGTCTACCAAGATCATCCTGATCTGATTGAGAATCTCACACCTCCACCTCCACTTGCCTCTACCTCTCAGTCTACCCCTTCTATTAACATTGAGCAAGTCATTTATAAGGCAGTAGGTTTGGCCTCCAACACATTTGCTTACCTACTGGCCAACCAAGCCAGAAGATTTGAAAAGAAGTACTCCAAAATGGAGTATGAAATCCTAGATTCAAAGAGGTCCCTCTTGGGTCTCAAAGAATTCATGTCCTCCTCCTTGGTGACAAAGGATTTCTTAACCTCACTGGCCAGCAAGGTTAAGAAGGGGGAGAAAATTCAGGAGGAGGAAAGACCTATTCTAGAGATGAGTGACCATGAAAAGGGCAATAATGTTGAAGCCCCTGATAAAATTACCATCTTCCAACATGCAAATGTTTAGGGGGAGCCTCAAAAGGAGCCTCAAGAGAATCAGGGGGAGCTTCCAGCTCAAGAACTAGCTCAAGAGCCTGCTGGAGAATTGAACCAGGGGGAGGTGATTGACTCTGCTCAGGGAGAGTCTATTCCAAATATTCAAAGAAATCTGGAAAGGGAAATGATTGCTGAAGATACAACATTGAACCAGGGGGAGGTGTTTCCCTCTACTCTGGGGGAGACCCTTAAAGATGGTCTGCTGGATGAGGTTGCCAATATTGCTAAGGAGGCTGCTCAGACTGCTGAACAAGATCAAACCCATCAAGAAGCAGTAATTTCTCCTGAAGATGACGAGCCTCTGAAGTTTGCATCAAGAAAGGAAATTCCACAGGTCTTCTCCAGAAAAAGGAAAACTCCTGATAAAGGACAGTGAGGTACATATACTCTATTTTTGAGCAGTTCAATACACTTATAGTCTTTGGTGGATACAATTATCAAGAATAATATAATTTACTTAATAATATATGAAATAGTCTGTGATTTCATTCTGTCATATTTTATTATCTATGCTGTCTTGTATGTATTTCTCTTTATATAAAAGAATGTGTAAAATCACTTTTAAACAATCTGTAAATTTGTTAAGATAAATAAGGGGAGATTGTTGGGAAAAACTCCTTGTGATTTAACTTAACAAATTACTTATAAGTGATTTTACCTCCTAGGTTTATTACCCACATTATATAGTAAGGGTAAATTGGTCATTAGATGTATTCGGATGTCACACTCAACTTAGAGTGTCAGGGCCAAGTCAAAACAATCACAAAACAAGTTGAGTTAAGACTTGCGTCGAATAAAAGTCGATGCAACTTCGATTGGATTTCGATGTAACTTTGACTAGAAGTCGGAGCAACTTATTTGGTCTGTCGAAGTATAAAGTCAAGCCGACGCAACATCGAAAGGATCTCAACACATGAGGAAGAGCCAGTCGAAGCTATCTGAGAAGTCGACACAACGTCGACTACAATTCGACGCAACGTCAACTAAAATTCGACGGAGAAGTTAAGAGATCAAGTCCAAGGCTTCAACTCGACGGGTACGTCGATAAGATATCGACGTAACGCCGACATCTGAGTTCATCCAAAGATAAGAAGAAATTCGAAGCTACGTCGATAAGAACTCAGAGGTGCGACGACATGAAGATTGATGAAATCGACGCAGCGTCGAATACAATTTGAAAAAGAAAGTCTTTCCAGTTGTCTCTCTATCACCTTTTCAGAAGGACCACCAGATTGAAGACAGTTCTCCAACGACTCATTTTTTGCCAAGAAAGGAATGAAGCATTCCAGAAGGGCAAAAACATTCTTGGAATGTTTTTCAAACATGATGGATGGGTCGGGAATAAAAGAAGAAAGAAGAATTAATGTACCCAATCAGAATTCCTTCTCAGGGCTGTCCAAAATTAGAATGAAATTCAAAACTCAATGATGGATAATAAGTAAGCAGAGAAGAGAAGAAAACGATAGAGCATTCATTACAAAAACCTGGGTAGTCGATTAAGGATGCTTTTTCTTATTCCTCCTTCAACCCTAAGAGACATAGACAGAAATTAAGTGCTCTCTCTACACAGGAAATATACAGTGTTGGAACAACCCTATTGCTGATTTGGGCTAGGATCACTATCCGTTGACTAGGATCAAGTTGACCCCAATGTATAGTCAATGGGTCAAGAGTTTAGGCTGTTAGAACTCCATACTGCATTCGATGAACGGCTCTTTGCGTTCGATGAATGGCATGCTCTCTGCGTTCGACGAATGGCATGCTCTCTGCGTTCGTCGAACGACATGCTCTCTACGTTCGACGAACGGCTTGCATTCTGTGTTCGACGAACGACATGTTCTCTGCGTTCGACGAACGGCTATCTGCGTTCGACGAACGGCGCTCTGCGGTCGACGAAAGATGTTCATTCTGCGCTCGACGAAATCCAGCTATCTCAGCGGTCGACGATCCCGTCTCAGCAGTTCAACGGTTGATGAATGGATTGTTTCAGTGGTCGATGAACAGATCCCGACTCAGCGGTTGACGAAATTTGCTCAGCTCAGCGGTCGACGATTTTATCAAGTCTTAGCGGTCGACGAAATTATCCAGGATCAGTGGTCGACGAATCCTTCCGTTCGACGAACTCCAGTCTGTATTTGACGAATCTTTATCAGATGTTCAGATCGACGAACACAACTCTGAGGTCGACGAAATTTGTTGAGATCGACGAAAATATCTCTACAGCAAATTCATTTCAGAAGATCATATTATTTCATTCTCTGAAGTAAGATCGACTACATCAACGACTCTTTCTATCAGATAAGTAAGGATAATATATTTCCTTTTATTATTCCAAGATTATAGCCGTTGACATTTCTTGGAAAAGGACATATCTATGGAAAAGGAAAAAGATAAACGGCGCATCAGATTTGCAGTTTCAAAATATCTCTTCAGAATATCATATTCCTTAATAGAAGGGATTTGCATTTAATACCTGTCAGAGATTTTCAAAAGAGAATAAGGAAGAAGATACAAAAGACCATTACCCACAGTTTTCTCGACAAGAATCAAATACAGAAAAAAACACATACAATTGTACAAAGAAAGAAAAAGGAGAGAAAATACAGGAAGAACAAGAAGAACAAAAAGCACCCAGATCTTCTTCTTCCTTCAGCAGCATTCATTTTTTGAGAACATCTTCAACAATACTCTCTTAGTCTTTGCTACAAGTTTAGATCTTCAAAAGAGCAACAACAAACTGAAGAACTTGTTCTCTCAGTTTAATCAGCTACACAGGAAGATCATTCATTAAAAAGAAAGCTTCCAGCCAATCAACTGTCAAACTCTCTCAAATCAGACAGAGGAAGCCTTTTCTACATCAACATCCACTAGAGTCTTCTCTCAGCATATTGACAGAGAAGAACAATCTAAACCTCTCTTTATCCCATTCTGTACAGGGTTAAAACTCCCTTCAAAAGTTTACCTCTTGGTGGCAAGACACCTGATCAAAAAATCCTGTTTGGTTTTTGGGCACCTTATCAAAAGCTCATTGGTGTTAGGACACCTGATCAAAAATCCTAGTGGATTCCTACCAAGGGTGGTAGAAGAGTAGATGTACCCAGGTTGATTGGGGAACTACTATAGCTCCTTGTGTCCTCTGTGATTGCATTACTTTTCTGTGTTTGTGCTGTGCTGATTTGTTTCTATTTAGTTTTTATAAATCACTTACTCTATACACATATATATATCACTATTTTAATTCCGCTATAAAACTAAGAGAAAAGTTTTAATACTCTATCCACCCCCCTCTAGAGTTAATTTAAGATCTAACCTCCACTTTCAATTGGTATCAGAGGTGGTTGATTCTTTACAGGCTAACACCTGAATCACAAAGATCAATTAGATCTTAAATTCTTTCAGAGTTTTTATTTTATTTATTTTTGTTTAAAAAAAACTCATGGCACAAAACAAAGAGTATTCAAGCACAAGAACTCCTATGTGCAATCTCAATAAGTTTGCACTATGGAAAGCAAGGATTAGGTTATATATGAATTCTATTGATGAGGAAATATTCAATGTGATCTTGACAGGGCCTCCAGCTCCCACAGCAACAACTAGTGCTGACACCACAACTAACAACAATACTGTTCCACCACCTGAGTGGACTGAAGCCCAAAAGAAGCAAAGGAGTGCTGATGCAAAAGCCATGAGCATTCTGGATCAAACACTGTCTGATGACATCTTTCAGAAAGTAGTGGAATGCACCTCAGCAAAAGAGATCCGGAATTCTCTCAATAATATGGTTGAAGGATCTGCTGATGAAAGAAAGGACAGAAGATCCAATCTCATTTCTCAATATGAGAACTTCAAAAAGGGAGAATCTGAAAGTGTGGCTGATATGTACAATAGGCTCAGTCTCATAATTAATGAGCTGAAA
Organism: Dactylorhiza incarnata; assembly: GCA_033032865.1. Lineage (NCBI taxonomy): Eukaryota > Viridiplantae > Streptophyta > Magnoliopsida > Asparagales > Orchidaceae > Dactylorhiza > Dactylorhiza incarnata. Next base: position 4,529,485 of record JAWHQI010000160.1, on the reverse strand, counting down.
TCTTTGGACAAAGTGATCTCTATCACTGAGATAAATGATAAGATCCTTATGTGCTTCCCCAGCACATGGGACTCTAGGATATGGCCTATCAAGGAAGCCAAAAGCCTCAATGAGATCTCAACTGGGAGCTTGTTAGGCAAACTTAAATCCTATGAGCAGCTTGTCAAATCCAGAGAAGCTGAACCGTCCATTTCATCTCCAGCATCAAAGAAGGAAAAGAACATTGCCTTCAAAGCTACAGAAGAAGAAGGACAGACTCTTGACAATGAGGAGTTCATGAGCCTTCTTGCCAAAAGGTTCTACAAGATGGATAGAAAGGACTTCAGAAAGAAGGATTCCAGATCAAGGGAAAAGCCAAGGTATGACAAAGCTCCATCTAAAGAAGTTATATGTTTTGGTTGCAGGAAACCAGGACACATTGTACCTGATTGTTCAGAGAATCAAAACAAGAAGGACAAGACGGAAAAGAGAAAAGAAAAAGAAGAAAGAAGACACTCCAGCAAGTCTTCCTCCCACAAGCACAAAAAGAAGGGAAGAGGATTTGTAGCAGAAACTTGGAGTGAAACTGAATCAGAATCATCATCAAGCTCATCTGATGATGAAGAAGATTCAAAAGAAAATGACCAATGCTTAATGGCCATTTATAACTCAAGCTATGAGTCAGATCTTGCATCTTCATCCAGCTCTTCTGATGATGAGGATAATGAAGAGGAAAAGAATTTTTGCATGATGGCTATCAATGCCTCAGCAAACAACTCAGAAGAAGAAGAATCAGAAGCTGAAGCTGACAATGATGCAGATTAGGTAATATCTAATTTTGATTTTACTTCAGTTGATTTCAAAGATGAATTCAAGGTTCTTTGCTTAGACTTACTCAAATTTGAGAAGGAAATAATCACTCTCAGAAATAGGCTAGCTGAAATGAATCAAATAAGTGAAGAAAATGTAAATCTTAAGAAAGATTTGGCTGCCTCCAGGGAACATATTATTCTCATTGAGAGCAAGTTGTCTGAAGCTAAAAAGTTTGAAGAATCCCTCAATGGGAGAAGCATCAAACTGATGGACATCACAAGCACTGTTAATGCTAGACTTAATAGCAAACTGGGCTTGGGTGCTTAATCAACTGAGCCACATCTAATTAAGAAGAACATACTCTCTACACCTATAAAATTCATCTCTACTAAAAGCAAAGAGGTTGTAGATGAAAATAAAAACATTTCAAGCAAGGCTGTAAAGAATAAGGTAATTCAACAGAATTCGTCGAACGGAGCTCGACGAAATCAGATGAATTCGTCAAACAGAGATCGACGAACTCTGAAGACAGAATTTCTGTATAGTCATTATTCGAACGGCGCTCGACGAAAGCACATCCCTTCGTCGAACGGCGATCGACGAACTCAACCCAGTTCATCAAACAGAAGATATACAACAAATCTGAACAATTCCTATTCTTCACATACTTACAATCCTGTCACTGAATGGATAATTCCTCCAAGGAGATATCATCCAAAAGGTTATAAGGATCATCCTGAAATGTCTTTTATTTCAGATTTTTGTGGTAATACAAAAAGACCCAAGGTAGTCTGGGTAAAAAACAACTAGTTTATTTTTCTGTTTTGCAGGTACACAACTATCCAAGAATAAAGGAACAATGGTATTTAGATAGTGGATGCCCAAAACACATGATAGGAAACAAGGCCAATCTAAACAACTACAAGGCAAAGCTTGGACCAAAAGTGATATTTGGAGACTCCAACTGTGGACAAACAAAAGGATATGGAAATGTCAAGGTTGGAGAAGTCACCTTCAAAGAGGTAGCTTATGTCAAGGGACCGAAGCACAACCTCATCAACATAAGTCAATTATGTGATGAAGGGTATCAGGTAACTTTTAATAAATCAAAATGCCTTATTAAGTCTTCTGATAATATTACTGTTTTATCAGGTATTAGGCAAGGAAATATCTATTTAGTAAATTTCAATTCATCAAAATCAGAAATATGTTTATTTAATCAATTAAGCAAACCTAGTGAACTTTGGCATAAGAGATTAAGACATGTAAACCTTAGGACCATTGCTAAATTATCTAAGTATAATCTTGTTAGAGGATTACCATCTGGTTCATACAAGAAAGAAGGTCTTTGTAGGGCATGTCAACTAGGAAAGCAAACTAAAAATAGTTTTAAATTATTATCTAAAAGTGATTCACCTAGAATCTTATATTTGCTACATATGGACCTTTTTGGACCTATAGCGATAAAGAGTTTAGGGGGGAAGTCATACACTCTAGTTATTGTATATGACTTCTCTAGATTCACTTGGGTGTTCTTTTTGAGAGAAAAGTCAGATAACTTTAAAGTTCTTACAGACTTTCTTAAGAGCATTCAGATTGAGTACTCTACTCATATTGCATTGATCAGAAGTAATCATGGCACTGAGTTTGAGTCTCTTCTCATGCAAGAATTCTGTGAGATGGAAGGTATCAGGCATTGCTTCTCAGCTCCTAGAACTCCTCAACAAAATGGGGTAGTTGAAAGGAAAAATAGAACCCTAATTGAATCAACAACAACATTACTTGCATATGCTAATTTTCCCCTATCTTTTTGGGAAGAGGCTGATAGCACATCAAATTATGTGTTGAATAGGAGTTTGATACATAAACTTAAGGGTAAGACTCCCTATGAGTTACTTAAAGGGAAGAAACCTAAAGTTAACTACTTTAGAGCATTTGGTTGTAAATGTTTTGTTCACAATAATGACAAAAAATACCTTAGGAAATTTGAACCAAAATCTGAAGAAGGAATTTTCTTAGGCTATTCATTAATCAGCAAAGCATATAGGATATTTAACAAATCTTCTTTTAAAATTGAAGAATCTATGCATGTTTCTTTTGATGAAACTAACATGTTTTACAAGGAGAAGATTTCTTCTACCAAAGAAAATTTGCAGATACCTACACTCTGTGAGCATCTAGACCAATTAGCTATATAGAAGGAAGGATCTCTAAATCCTGTAAAGCAGGAAAGTGAAGAAAGTGATGAAGAAATCAGTGAAACTGTGACTAAAAAGCATGCATTAAGTAATATTCCACAAGAGGAATTAACTACAAATAATGCTGATCCCACTATGCCTGTTGATTATGTCAATATTAGAGATCACCCCAGATCTCAAATAATTGGAGACATATCAACTGGTGTCCAAACAAGGCATCAAGCTAATCAGAATCTGATGCACACTTGTTTTCTCTCTCAGATTGAACCTCAATCCCAACAAGATGCATAAGAAGATCCCAACTGTATCATTGCTATGCAAGAGGAGCTCAATCAGTTTGAGACAAACAAAGTTTGGGAATTGGTTCCTAGACCAAAGAATCATCCAGTGATTGGAACTAAATGGGTCTACAGAAACAAGCTAGATGCAGATGGCAATATTGTGAGAAACAAAGCTAGACTAGTAGCTCAAGGATACTCACAGGAAGAAGGAATAGATTATGATCAGACTTTTGCACCAGTTGCAAGGTTAGAAGCAATCAAGATCTTCCTTGCATTTGCTGCATACAAGAAATTCAAGGTTTATCAAATGGATGTGAAGAGTGCATTTCTTAATGGAGAAATCAAAGAAGAAGTCTATGTGGAACAACCACCAGGTTTCATCTCTCCAACTCACTCCTCTTTTGTATTTAAGCTTAATAAAGCTCTCTATGGTCTTAAACAAGCTCCCAGAGCATGGTATGAGACCTTAGCTAATTTTTTTTAGAGAATAAATTCTGTAGAGGCATAGTAGATAAAACCTTATTTTTCAGGATACATAAAAATCAAACTCTACTAGTTCAAATATATGTAGATGATATTATTTTTGGCTCTACTGATTCAAATTTATGCAAAAGATTTTCTAATCTAATGCAATCTAAATTTGAAATGAGTAGTATGGGTGAATTATCATACTTCCTTGGTCTTCAATTGAAGCAAACTCCCAATGGCATATTCATATCACAATCCAAGTATGCTAAGGAATTAGTGAAAAGGTTTGGTATGTCTGATGCTTCCACCATGAAAACACCCATGCCCTTAAATGCTGTTGTTGATACTGATGAATCAGGGAAACCTGTTGATCAGAAAGTATATAAAGCAATTGTTGGCTCACTACTTTATTTAACATCAAGTAGGCCTGATATAATGTTTGCTACTTGTATTTGTGCTAGGTTTCAAGTTAACCCCAAAGAATCTCACCTAATTTTATTAAAAAGAATTTTCAGATATATAAAGGGTTGTTCAAATCTAGGACTTTGGTATCCAACAACATCTGAATTTGAATTAACTGGATTCTCAGATTCAGATTATGCTGGATGCAGAGTAGACAGGAAAAGCACATCAGGAACTTGCCAGTTTCTTGGTGATAGGCTTGTGTCCTAGTTTTATAAGAAACAAACATCTGTGTCCACATCAACAGCTGAAGCTGAATATATAGCTGCAGGCAGTTGCTGCTCACAGATATTGTGGATACAAAATCAGTTCCTAGACTATGGTGTCAACTTAAATAATTCAATTATATTTTGTGACAATACTAGTGCAATATCTATAGCACAAAATCCAGTTCTCCATAGTAGGACTAAACACATAGAAATTAAGCACCACTTTATCAGAGATAATGTGGATAAAAATAAAATTTGCCTACAATTCATCTCTACTGATTTACAAAGGGCTGATATTTTCACCAAACCCTTGGATGAAAAGAAACACATCTTCTTTATAAATCAGTTGGGAATGATAGATGGAGATTCAATATGATAAAAATTAAATCTTCTATTTATCCCCTCATTCCCTTCAATATCAAACTAAGTTTTTCTGATTATATAAATGCCTACAGAATTGCTTCTCTTTCTAGTTCCCTTTGCACTTGATCTCTACTTCATTTTGCAGGAACAATAGCAATGACAATCTTACATCCTTCCCTACCTCCATCAAATGTCCCTTATTCTAGGGGCCTAACTCCAGGTCTTCCTGAAACTAGGCAGGGGGAGATGTATTGAAGAAGCTCCTTGTTGTCATGGGGAGATACTTTCCTTTTTGACAGGGGGAGTTATTTTCTGAAGATGCTCAAGCTTCAAGAGGAAATGCTGATGAAGAAGCATGTTTGCAGTTCTATGAAGATACTCCATTTGATGCAGTGTTTTGCTCATGGGGAGTTGTTCTTTGAACTAAGCAAGGAAAGAAAGCTGAAGAACATCTAGTCTCAGGGGGAGATACTCTCAGGGGGAGATTCTTTCAGAAAGAGCAAGATGACTTATGAACAAGCTCCACTGGTATCAGCTAATCAGAATTATAAGGTTTCAGTTCAGATTAACATTCAGAAAGCTGAAATATAGCAGATACAGTTCAGAATTCAGAAAAATCAGTTCAGACAATATCAGAATTCAGAATACAGAAGGCAGAATTTAGAAAAAGAAAATGTTCTCTTTATTAGTTTTATTTTCAATGTAATGTTTCAAAACTCAGAGTACTATTTATTTTATATCTGATGAAATATTTAAAATATATCAGATATATATATATGCTCTGTTGTTTTTGTTTGTTTTAATTTTTGTCAAATAGTGTCCTAAACCAAATATGGGGAGATTGTTGGAACAACCCTATTACTGATTTGGGCTAGGATCACTATCTGTTGACTAGGATCAAGTTGACCCCAATGTATAGTCAATGGGTCAAGAGTTTAGGCTGTTAGAACTCCATACTGCGTTCGACGAACGACTCTCTGTGTTCGACGAACGGCATGCTCTCTGTGTTTGACGAATGTCATGTTCTCTGCGTTCGACGAATGGCTTGCATTCTACGTTCAACGAATGGCATGTTCTCTACGTTCGATGAAGAGCTATCTGCGTTCGACGAACGACGCTCTGCGGTCGACGAAAGATGTTCATTCTACGCTCAATGAAATCCAGCTATCTCAGCAGTCGACGATCCCATCTTAGCGGTTCAGCGGTCGACGAACGGATTGTTTCAGCAGTCGACGAACAGATCCCGGCTCAGCGGTCGACGATTTTATCAAGTCTCAGCGGTCGATGAAATTATCCAGGCTCAGCGGTCGACGAATCCTTCCATTCGACGAACTCCAATCTGCGTTCGACGAATCTTTATCAGATGTTCAGATCGACGAACACAGCTCTGAGGTCGACGAAATTTGTTGAGATCGACGAAAATATCTCTACAACAAATTCATTTCAGAAGATCATATTATTTCATTCTCTGAACTCAGATCGACTACAACAACGACTCTTTCTATCAGATAAGTAAGGATAATATATTTCCTTTTATTATTCCAAGATTATAGCCGCTGACATTTCTTGGAAAAGGACATATCTATGGAAAAGGAAAAAGATAAACGGCGCAGCAAATTTGCAGTTTCAAAATATCTCTTCATAATATCATATTCCTTAATATAAGGGATTTACATTAAATATCTGTCAGAGATTTTCAAAAGAGAATAAGGAAGAAGATACAAAAGACCATTACCCACAGTTTTCTCGACAAGAATCAAATACAGAAAAAAAACACATACAACTGTACAAAGAAAGAAAAAGGAGAGAAAATACAGGAAGAACAAGAAGAACAAAAAGCACCCAGATCTTCTTCTTCCTTCAGCAACATTCATTTCCTGAGAACATCTTCAACAATACTCTCTCAGTCTTTGCTACAAGTTTAGATCTTCAAAAGAGCAACAACAAACTGAAGAACTTGTTCTCTCAGTTTAATCAGCTACACAGGAAGATCACTCATTAAAAAGAAAGCTTCCAGCCAATCAACTATCAAACTCTCTCATATCAGACAGAGGAAGCTTTTTCTACATCAACATCCACTAGAGTCTTCTCTCAGCATATTGACAGAGAAGAACAATCTAAACCCCTCTTTATCCCATTATGTACTGGGTTAAAACTCCCTTCAAAAGTTTACCTCTTGGTGGCAAGACACCTGATCAAAAAATCCTGTTTGGTTTTTGGTCACCTTATCAAAAGCTCATTGGTGTTAGGACACCTGATCAAAAATCCTAGTGGATTCCTACCAAGTGTGGTAGAAGAGTAGATGTACCCAGGTTGATTGGGGAACTACTATAGCTCCTTGTGTCCTCTGTGATTGCATTACTTTTCTGTGTTTGTGCTGTGCTGATTTGTTTCTATTTAGTTTTTATAAATCACTTACTCTATACACATATATATATATCACTATTTTAATTCCTCTATAAAACTAAGGGAAAAGTTTTAATACTCTATTCACCCCCCTCTAGAGTTAATTTAAGATCTAACCTCCACTTTCATATAGTGCTTCTTCTTCTTCTACATCTTACAGTAGCCAGATTACAAGAAGCTTTCAGAAAAGGATCTGAAAAACATAACCCTTGCAAATCATCACAATCATAAGCAATGGTTCATCATCAGCAGATCCAGTGAAAGAAAATAGAAGCTGAACTTGAGAAAAGCTTCTAAAGAATTCTGAGAACAGAACTCTTTATCTTCTACTTCCCACTTTCATCTTACTCCATTCTACCACTGTAATAGAGTTTTAAGAATCCCTCTTCTGAAGGATTCAGTGGTTCAAGATCTCCTTATCAAATGATCTGAGTGGTTCAAGATCTCCTTACAAAAGATCTGAGTGGTTCAAGATCTCCTTATCAAAAGATCTTTGGTTCTAAGAGTCTCCTTATCAAAAGACTCAGGCACATGTTGTGCAATCCTACCAGGGAGGTATAAGAGAGGACTACCCATATTTTGGGAAACTTCTATAAAATCTTGTGTCTTCTGGTTGTTCATTTTCTATGTTGTCCCTCCTATAGCTTACTGCTTAGTCTATTTTAATATTTACTACACTTAATTTATTTTGCACCTTGGTGTTGCTGAAGCATAATCCCTTAGTATTTCTATTGTATGCTCAGTTAGGATAGAAAAGATTTTAAATCTCTATTCACCCCCTCTAGAGAATTCTCAGAGGCACACTGTGCACTTTCGCAATGCATGTTCTTTAGTACCTTCCCGAGCCCCTCTCTCAGCCAGTAGTGTTCGTGGTTATGACATGTCATACCCGTGTGCCTCTTTTTCTTTCTTCTACAATCGATGCTTTGAATCTCGCAGATTGTAGAGCATTTAATACAACATTAAATGCTTCCAATCTGTTGGGCAGCCTACCCTCAAGTATAAATAGAGTGCTAGTGGTGCTCGATGGGGACACGAAACTTAGGCTAGAATCTACCCTGTTGTAGGTGTGGTTACAAATTCTATCTCTCGGTTGCCTTCTATTTCTAGCGCATACTCTTGTAATAGCTTGTAATAGATCTTTGTGCAATAACATTGTCCACAACAAGTGGTATTCGCCACTAGGGGTAAATATGGTGTCTGTTGCTGCTAACAACACTCTTTTCTCTATGCTACGTTCGTCAGGGCCCTGCGGATTAGTAACTGATTGATTGCGATCTCCAATCTCTTCACCAGACTACCCGGACCGATCATTGAGGGTGGAAAGTTGGGTGACAAATTTTGCAACAATAGTTCGAACATGCGACTTTTAGATCAAGCAACCAGCGAAATCGCCTAGCACGCAGGGAAAGGAGATAGAGTACACCTGAAATCCCCAAGAAAGCTGATGCAGGTAGACGCTCCTCCAAATGCGTGGTCACTTGCGGGCACTCGAGAATCAGTTGCGAGGGCGCTCAAGCGGTTAACTGCCAAGACGGACGGAACCCATCTGGATCCCGACAGGAAGTTCAGCAAGTCAAGGGTCCATTAAGTGACAGAGACAAAACCATCTCCATAAATGCATAATTAAAGGAAGAAGACAAGGCAATGCTCATTCAATGTCTTCTGGATAACATTGATATCTTCGCATGGTCAGCTTCGGACATGCCTGGGATAAGCCCAGACGTTGCCTACCAATGCCTCAACATCAACCCCGACTTCAAGCCTGTGCAACAGAAAAAGTGCGTTATAGCCACAATGCTCATTGAACCCGTTCGAGAAGAAGTCTCCAAACTGCTTAAAGCAAACTTTTTCAGAGAAATCCAGTACTCGGATTAGATCTCCAATGTTATGATGGTCCGTAAAGATAAAAACAAGTGAAGAATATGTGTAAACTTCACCAGGCTCAATAAGGCTTATCCCAAAGACTGTTACCCCTACCCCGGATAGACTCTCGGGTCGATTCTGCTGTTGGTTTCTCAGTGATGAGTGTTGGATCCTTAGGCGCCCTTAGAGGGGGGGGGGGTGAATAAGGGTTTTTGAAAACTTTATGATTTTAAGACAATCTTTTGATATTTTATATAAAATAAGATAAATCAAAAGTAAGAAATCAATTTTATTGAGTAAGAAAAGACATGATTATCATTTATAAAATCGATTACAAAAATGGATTTCTATGACGCTAGAAATCAAAGGCGAATATAAGAGACTCTTTGGTTTTCTATACCAACACTTCTCACTAAGAACCAGTTGGCTTTAACCGATCTATCCCCAGATCCGGCCTCAAGCCGCTCTAGCCCTTCTATCCCCAAAAAGGCCTCAAGCACCCCATAAATTTAACTCCTAGACCTAGTCGCCAACAACCATGGCGAATTCCCCTAAGCCGCACACGGACCTAGTCACCAACAACCGCGGTGAATTCACTAAACAATCACAAAAGATAAAGTTACAACAAAATATAAAAGACAAATATAAAACTCCCTATGAGGTAATCTAAAGAAGACGACGAAGAATCGCTGAATATCGTTGAAGTCAAAGCGTGTGTTCTTCATATTGAGTTAGCGTTGATCCAATCCTCCTTTGATTCCTTCTTTTGAAATTGAATGAGAGATCCTTTGTGGTGTGGAAATATGACCCTCACAAATAATTCAGAGTGCTGGAATAAGGCTCCTTGGCACGGATGATTTAAGAGAATGAATGCCACCTATTTATAGGACATCAAGCTAAAGTCAGCATTAAGGCTAACGCCAGGCGTGGACTCTGTATAGAAATAACTTGATGGTTCGGATCTTCAAAATAGGAAGGATATTCTGCATCTTTGGAAACATTCATTTTAGGTAACCTTAACGCTGACGTTGAGGCTAACGCCTGACATTAAGCCAAATCATTCCTAAAATGCTCCTGCAATCACGATAGCTTCCCTCCATGCCATTTTCATCTTGGTGAGAATGAAAGTCAACGCATGCGTTAAGTCCTAATGCCTAGCGTAAGACCACATTATTCTTTTTAGCTTATGAGCAAGTCCAGACCAACAATCCAGCATCCTAGTGTCATTTTTGTTCAAACCTACATGCTAAAAACACAATGGCAAACTAGATCAAATACAAGTAGGATTTGTTATTCTCAAACCAAAGGGATGCAAAAAACCATGTTCCAATAATCTCCCCATTTTGATAATAACAAATCCAATTAAGATAAATCAGATTCAGATATAAAAGATGTGTTTTTATAAAAGATGTGACACTATGCAAAATGAGATTTTAATATCAAAATATATTTAGAGATGTGTACTCCCCCTTAGTGTATGTTCCCATAGACTAGATTTATGCTCCCCCTTAATCTAGTGAACCTACTCCTTAATCAATAAGATTTATCATTTTATTATCCCCCTTTTGTCATTAGCAAAAGTGGGTGGAGTGAAACAAAACTAGGATAAGGAGGTGAAAGTTGGGACAACTAAGAGAGGATTAAGAGTTTTGTCAAAAATAAAGTAAGTTTTGATCGAGCTAAGAGAGAGTAGGACAACAGAAAAAGAATATGATGAGTGTGAGTAATAACGACCCATGTACTTTACCAAGCCATTCTAACACTTGATGAAAAAAGTGAAAAAGAGTTTGAAATACACAAGTGAAGAAGAGACCTTAAAAAGTATGATAAAAATACTTGATCAAATCAATAATGCGGAAAAGGAAGGTAACCAAGATAAGCAAAAAAATTTATTTTTGTTATGGTTTGACAATTTCAACAATATTTCTAGACTTTTCACATATAATGAGCATTCTCCTTGAAATTTTTTCACAACTAATAGACAAACATGAGTTAACATATTCAAAAAGATAATAGCTACAATGTAACTAATTCGTATTTCAAGTAAAGAAAACATTGTAGAAATCATGCATTGCAATCTTGTGCTTTTACTTAAGTTTTAAGAGAATCATGTAACTTTGCATTAGGATCCAATTCTCATGAGTAGAAGCTTTATGAAAAACAATGATGTGTGCAAATAGTGTTTTGATAAGAGTATACAAGTGATATAATCAAAACACATGACATATGTAAGGGAATAGTAACAACAATATTAAGATTGTAATCTTAGAATTACTTTCACACATCAATTCTAGAATAAAATTTTAAAGCACAATAAAATGGTATAACTACCAAGGTGCTTCACCCACATAATGCTCATTAAGACTTATCAGAGAGCGCAGTATTGCTTGGGGGATCACATAAGCATTTTTATAAAATTTTATTTCGAGTGATCCAGTGTACAAATAGAAGTGATAAAGAAAAATTTGTTTGCACAAGACACTTTACAATACTTGCCAAGGTGATCAACCTCACAATGCTCATTAAGACTTATCAGGAGGGTGAGTAGTGCTCGGTCGAGTTATCTTTGTCATTTTATTTCATATTTTCTTAATTTTGGGACAAAGGTGTCCGAACTCACTTATTTTTGCAAACTAACAATATTGAAATAACACTTCTATATGTGCAAGAAATTTATTGTTTGAAAGAAGGTGTAGGTAATTTAGATATACAACTTAATATATTAAAACTATTACACTACACAATCATGCAAGACTATGATTATGAGCACATGTAGATTACCAAAATAGTGAGCGAATGAATCATTGATTAACATAAAACATTACTCATACTTAGAGGCATGCTAGGCAATCTTATACAATTTTTTATAGACCATTTCATTGCACATAATAAGATTAAGGTCAAGGCATGATAAGATAAAACAATGTTTAGGAAACTTGAAATGAAAAATTTGACATTGAAGAAATTTTTTAATTGTATGCCTAATCAATTTTGACCATTTGTAATGAAAAATACTATGATGTTTTGCTCATGTGAAGTTTTATAATCAAAACATATTTTTGTAAACATTGAAAACAAACAAATGACGAAAACATATTTTTCAATATTTTGAATTATTTAAATTTTTTTGTACTTTTGAAATAAGACAAATTAAGAAAAGAAGAAAAATCCAAATCTGAGAAAACAAACAGAGAAAATGCATGAAAAAAATTCCAAAAATATTTTAGAAAAAATAGAATGAAAATTGAGGCCAAAGAAGCTAACGCCCGACGTTGACTTCTTAACGCCCAAACAGACCACTATTTCCTTAGGTATTGGAAAAAAAAATTCTTTAACATAGAGTTGATATATATAGGTCTTCTTATTGTAGAAATTTCAGACAATTTAGAGATGATTAGAAGGTTTTTGAAGCATGTTTTTTGGTAGTTTAAAAAATGTTTTATATATTTTCATTGGGTTTTCAAATACTTGTGTTTTACAAGATCATTGACGCTCAAAATGATAAAATATGCAAAACACAAGAGAAGCATGTTCAATCAAACCAAGATTGCATGAAGAATGTAATCATAATGAGTGCATGCAATATATATGATATAGGTATGTCCTAGATTATAATACCCTCACTATATGCCTACACACTAGCCCCGTACTAAGTGACGGATGGGCATGAGGAGCTGCACACCTGCCGTAGGTTAGGGTGTTAATCCCATATATACACACAAGAGAACGCTCAACCTATTACTCTTTCCCATAGCGCCTTGCAAGGCCCCACTGGAACCCTCCCTGGTTAAGGACAATACATGACTTAGAGGTTAAGTCTCTAATGCATACAATCCAACGCCCTCGCTATAGTTAGACACATAATATGGGTGAATGATCATGGACATACTAAGCATTTAATCCTATGGAAACAATTTATAAACTATGACTTTTATTAGAGATTGATTTCAAATTGTATTATATTTTAAAGTCACATAATTATTATAAATTTTAACTTTCAATTGTTCTACTTTTAAAAATTAATTTATTATGGCAATATGAGATAACTAGCATGAATAATAATATTTATTGGTTGATAATGCTAGAATGATGAGTTAGAATGCAATGATACGCCATAAGATTAATTGAGATAATGTTGCATGTAAAAAATAATGATTCAATTTTTAGACATATAATGAAATGATGATTCTATTTGATTTATTCTTATTGATATAAAATTGATTATATGGTCCACATATAAATGAGATACATGCAAGTCATAATACATTCATATAACGATAATGATCACAAACCATATGTTGGAAGCAATACGATCTTTTGTAGTTATGTTTAATGTTTGAATTTAAAAGATCTTTTGATTTTGCATAATTATTATAATGATCATTAATTTTATCACATAGGAATTTATGTACTCATAATTAATTATTGTAAGTGAAGTATATAAAAGAATTCATATTCATCCTTTTCAAAATATTAAAGAGAAAGATTGTATGGTGAATAATGAATATAAATATGATGAGATTTTTTTTTGGTTATTTCAAAAGGTTTTGTAAATTTTCTCTTTGATTTTTGAATGTTAAACAAACCACATATATATAGTTTTCTGAAAACATAGTGATAATAGAATAATATTTCCGAATTTAATATTTAGAGAAATTAGAATTTTCAGGAAAATTGTGCTACCGCCGGCATTAGAAACTAACGCAGGCGCTAACAGCAATGTTGAGATATTTGTTTTAAACATATTATTTTTGCGATTTTTTAATTCTGATTTTTCATGATTATGATTATACATGATATGGGCTATCAAATGATGCAAGGATATTAAATAAATAAGCAAAACTTTCACATTTTATACATTTAGCCTAAGACCCCTAATATTCCTTTCAAATCCATTTTTGACAATTATTTCATTAGGCTTGATAATATCATATAGCAAATTTAGCATTTAATTAATAATGATAATATAAGACTTTTATAGGTAAATGGGCTTAGAAGGAAAAAACAAATAATAAATAGATCACTTGAGAAATGATAGGACATTTTATTTAATTTCATTCAATTTGATTTATTAATGAATTTTGACTTAATGTGTGAAAAGTCATATCACAAGTTATATAGAGTGACCTTAGCATGTTGGTTCAAGAAAGAACAATAGAAAGAAAAAAAACAAGCAAACAAAAAAGAAAGTTAAGCATATCATGAAGTAGAGTAATGATATTCATTTTTGATTTGTTTCTACTTCATGCAATTTAATGATACCTAATGAATAAGAGATTTAGGTATCCAAGGGACACCAAGTGTGGTGGTTCCTTTGGGTACCCAAATATAGCGAGATGGATTATGGGGAGACGAGTATGAATGAGCGCATTCAAGTGTAGTTAATGTTTCATTTTTAATTTTTGGTCTCCATTCATACTTTGGTTTCATATTCTTATATTTCAAATTTCCATAATAATTTTCAAAAGTGTTACTTATAGGAAATTTGTGAACGTTTAAATTTATGTTGGGAGATACTGAAAAGGGATTAGAATTCATCATGCTCTTATGATTCAATATTCTACTAGGTGTATGTTTTATACCTTTTAAAATACTAGTAGTAGCTTTACACAAGTTTGATGATAAACTAGAAATAAATGATTTTAATTACTTGAAATTTTTTGCACAAACAATTTTAATGATTATAGTTTATGAGATAAAGCATTGTTTTCATTTATTAATTTTTTACAATGCTCTTTTGCCATTGTTAGCTCTTTTTCAAATACCTTGAGTTTTTCTTTAAAATCATTGCAATCAAAATAAGGCATACTATTTTCAACTAAAGAGGTCGGTGGAGGATAATCAAACACATCAATTTTTGTTTCTTCATTAAATTTTGCTTTTAAATTTTTGTTTTCTAAATGTAAATTAGAATTAACAATTTTCAATTTCTTGATTCTACGTTTAGCAACTTCAAGCATATGAAATGTAGAAATAGAATTTGTTACAAAAAGAGAAGAATTTGATTTTCTTACATTGCTATCAGATGAGGCAATATTTGAACATAAGATTCCTTTGACATTTTCTTGACATTCCTCATCCATAGTTAAGTTTTCATCTTCTCTTCCGCTTGATGTGTTGTAATCATTTATGTGCAATATTGTGATGTTGCATTTTTCTCTTTTTGATAGATCTTCCTCCAAGCATGAGTCCTTATTGGTTTCTTCCCTTGGATCCATAAGGAATTGCTCTTGTTTATCATCTGTGGAAGGAAGACTATAAGAATTCTCAAGAAATTTCCAAACATCATAAGCAGTAGGAAGCATATAAATATGTTTGAAAATATTTTGATCAAGTGCACAATATAGACTATTCATAGATTGGGCATCTAAAAACATTTCATTTTTATTTAAAGTACTTGGGGGCATTTTAAAAGTAATATTCCAAACTTCAATATCTAAAGATTTAAGAAAATTTTCTATTAGACTTTTCCACCCTTTATAATTTTCCCTTCAAATAACGGTGGTGCTAGTGATTTTTTATTTATATTAAATTTCTTCCCACTCATAGAAGCGGATCATGATCAAGAAGCGCCATTATTCTCGGTGGTGAAACCGTTTTGGAATAACCTTGCTATGATACCACTTGTTGGACCTTTAGGCGCCCTTAGAAGGGGGGGGGGGGTGAATAAGAGTTTTTGAAAAACTTTATGATTTTAAGACAATCTTTTGATATTTTATATGAAGTAAGTTAAATCAAAAGTAAAGAGTAAGACATCAATTTTATTGAGTAAGAAAAGACATGATTATCATTTATAAAATCGATTACAAAAATGGATTTCTATGATGCTAGAAATCAAAGGCGAATATAAGAGACTCTTCAGTTTTCTATACCGTCTCTTTTCACTAAGAAACAGTTGGCTTTAGATGATCTATCCACAGATCCAGCCTCAAGCCACTCTAGCCCTTATTTCCCCAAAAAGGCCTCGAGCACCCCATAGATCTAACTCCTATACCTAGTTGCTAACCACCGCGACTAATTACCCCTAAGCCGCACACGGACCTAGTCGCCAACAACCTCGACGAATTCACTAAACAATCACAAAAGATAAAGTTACAACAAAATATAAAAGACAAATATAAAACTTCCTATGAGGTAATCTGAAGGAGTCGACGAAGAATCACTGAAGATCGTTGAAGTGGAAGCGTGCGTTCTTCACATTAAGTTAGCGTTGATCCAATCCTCCTTTGATTCCTTCTTTTGAAATTGAATGAGAGATCCTTTGTGGTGTGGAAATACAACCCTCACAAATAATTCAGAGTGCTGGAATAAGGCTCCTTGGCATGGATGATTAAAGAGAATGAATGCCACCTATTTATAGGACAGCAAGCTAACACCGGCGTTAAGGCTAACGCCATGCGTTGAATCTGTATAGAAATAACTTGATGGTTCGGATCTTCAAAATAGGAAGGATATTCTGCATCTTTGGAAACATTTATTTTAGGCAACCTTAACACTAACGTTGAGGCAAACACATGGCATTAAGCCAAATCATTGTTAAAATGCTCCTGCAATCACAGCAGCTTCCTGTAACACCCCAAAACCTGAAGAACAGATTTCTGCTGCTGGAAGCTAGTGCCAGCGGTAGGTGCTACCGCTCGGCGCTAGCCAAATCGTCGGGAGCTAGCCAAATCGTCGGGAGCTAGCCAAATCATCAGGAGCTAGCTGAATCGACGAGAGCTAGCGTTGGCGCTAGTGCTAGTGCCGACGGTAGCTTGCGGTATAGACCCGTGATTTGAAATCGTGGCCGTCAAATCTTTATGTTTTAGATCCAATGGCTGGGATTTATTCCGGGATTCTTTAGGGCCTGACCAGAGGAGTGTTTATCCGCATTATTCTAAGTGTTATCCCTCTCTTCAAGCTTGAGAAAGAAGAAAGCTAGGAGGAAGAAGAAGGTATCTTCTGCCATTGACGGAGCTTCGAAGCTCCGAATCGCAAGCCGTTTATAGATCCACGGAGAGCAGCCCGGTGCGGTCCTTTCCATCCGACTGGAATCTTGGATTCTCGTGATGCCGAAGAAAATGACAAGGGTAACGATCTTCTACTTGGACAAGTGAAGTCCTCCTTTTATTGGCATGATTGCATGGAAAACTCCCCACCCATTGGCGGAGAAAGGGAAGTTCTCTAGTGGGTTGATCATTTCGATCCCCTTTGGTAACTTGCATATAGCATCCATGATTTTGTATGCACTATTTTTGGGTTCTGGGTACGGTAGTGTACTGCAGGGAGTCCTGGAGTTAACCTCCAGGAAATACCCAAAGTTGTGGGCGGATTTGATGATCCATCACTACCGCCCGACGCTAGGGCTAGCGACGGCGGTAGCTCCCAGGGAGCTGTTTGTTGAGGTGTGAAGCCTCCTTTCGTTGCTCGGGCTGAGGTGAAGCCGTACCCACGTCGGACGATTGATGCCAACGATTTGAGCATGGGCAAAGCCGATCCAAACCCTCCCCCATACCAGATCGGTGAAGAGGTAGCTCCTCGGTGCACCGTAAGATGTTGGGAATGGTCCGTAAGGCAGTGTAGTCTTGATGGTCAAAGCTCATGCGAACTCTTTGTCTAAGGAGTTGTTTGGTGTGACTCGGAGAGTACACTGAAAGAATGCCTTAAGAGCATGAAATGTGCGGCAGTGAGTACCAACATTGGTGTTGATTGTTTATACACGTGGTGCTTGATCGCATCGTGTCATTCTATGACTATATTGTTTGCCTGCAGGGAAGGAGTACCACCACCCCGACTATAGGGGTGGGGTCGTTATAATATTGGTAAGCTTTAGCTGACCGGTTACTTATTTGCCACGTTTTGGTGGATCGTTGTTGCAGGTGCAAGTGAGCCAAGCGGGAAGTAGCTTGCTGGAGCTTATGTTGTGTTGGCCTTCGAAGGCCAACCTCCCCTCTTTTGCTTTCCATAAACTGCCGGCCTGCGTGCCGATATATGTTTTGGAATTTTTGAGACATTATTTATTGTAAAGCTTTAAGGCCATAACTCTATTGTTTCATTCTTGGGATAATGGACAGTTCTAAAAGATGTTTTAATCAAATGCTTCCGCTTACGCTTTATTTACTCTTGTGTAGTTGTAGTTCTTTTCTGTTTATCACCTTATGATGCCTAGCTAGTGTGTATAGTATGGCGTGAGGTCCCGACGGGACCTACTGTTATATTATTTATACTGGCAGGGTGTTATAATTTGTATCAGATTTTAGGAATCGATTAGTAGTTTCGTGAATTTGAGGCCGAATTCTTTTAAGGGGTGGAGTGCACGTGTTGTGCGTTCACCTAAAACGATTTAAAAAACTAACAAGAATGTCCACTTAGGAATGAAAAGCGTGTTTGTTTGCGGGACCTGAGCGTTCCTTGCTTGTTTGTTGTTATGTTTTCGGTCCCTAATCTGTGTTTTGCACGATTATAGGTGACTAGGAGTGCTGCGGGGCAGTCTCAACCCCGGAACACTGCTGAAAGTAGTGCGTCTGCTGAGGTACCAATGACCACTCCTTCGGCTGAGATGGTTAGATTAGTCACTGAAGCAATCTTCCCGATGATCAATAATCAAGCTAAACGGCTTGCACAACCTACTACTCCTACTCCAGAGGTGGCCCCAGTGTCTGATACTGCAGTGGAGCCGAGAGCGGAACCTGTTGTAGAGCCCAAGGGGGAACCGAGAGTGAAGCTAGTAGCTGCGGGGCGAGCGCGTGACTAGCACTTGAAGCACTTTCTAAGCTTCAACCCTCCAACCTTCCTTGGGACCGAGTCCCCAAACAGCGGCTAAGGATTGGCTGGAAATAGTAAAGAAGACTCTAATTAGGGCAACGACAACTGAAGAGGCGATGAAAGTCACCTTAGCCAACTTCCTTCTAAATGGAGAGGCAGGGCTTTGGTGGGATGAATTGGAAGTGCACAAGTTGGCTGGTAGAGTTATTACCGAGGTCTCGATTGCAGAGTTCACAGGTCTGTTTCTCCAGAGGTTTATTCCCTCTGCCCAGCGCCATGCGTTGCAAAACCAATTTCTGCGGTTAACTCAAGGCGATCGTTCGGTGGACGACTACATGCATGAGTTCACGAGACTGAGTCGCTATGCAGGATCTTTGGTAGAAGATGAGGAAGATAAGACAAATAAATTCTATGAAGGCCTTCGAGATGAGTTAAGGCTGCTTTTGGCAGGCCCTATGACTTTTGGCTTCCAGGTTATGGTGCAAACTGCCAGATCACCGAAACTAGATATGTAGGGAGTGCAACGCGCAAAAGGCCTCAGCAAAAATCCAAAATCTATTGCGCCGACCTCTCAATTAAAGCCTGAGTTCAGGAAAAATAAGAGGAAGTCTAGGTTCGCGGAACCAGCTCCTTTAAATTTATCGGGTGCAACTACTGCGCGGGGTCCTATTACGTGTTTCACCTGCAGGAAGGTGGGACACAAAGCCCTAGTGTGTCGAAGTGGTCCCACGAAGACAGGAAACCGAGCGGTGGACTATGCTCGTGCGGCGGGTTCTTCTTATGCAGAGAAAGGCAAAGTTGCGGAATCTTCTGCTTCCCAGCAACCTCTGACCCAGCCGAGAGTCTATTCGCTTGGCCAGCATTAAGCCATCCGACAAAACTACATCATCACAGGTATGAATTAAAATTTAGCTTTTATAGCTTAACGTGATTTATACTGCATGTACGACTATACCTTTGTTGATGTGCTTTTAGGCTTCGTTCTAATCTTCAACTATCCGGCAAGAGCTCTCTTCAATACTGGAGCATCACACTCCTTCTTGTCAAAGGACTTCATGTTGCGAATTGGAGTACCGTCTACCCTGGTGAAGGATAGACTAGAGGTAGTGCTGCCCAATGGATCTCGGGTGAGCGCGGATAGGTTGAGTCGTGTAAAGGTACGGATTGGGAATCAGGAATTTGATTTGGAAGTGTCACTACTACCACTAGCTGAGTTTGACGTAATCTTTGGCATGGACTGGCTCTTGAAGCAGCGAGCATGCATAGATTGCAATCGAAAGGAGGTTACTCTGGGAAAGAACACCGGTGATGAGACCACATTTGCGGGTATGCGAGGAGCGAGCAAGACGGTGTTGTTTGCTCTCCAGGTGGTCAAGGCGGTGAGAAAAGGCGGGGAGTTGTTCTTCACATTGTTGGAGGCTTCGACGCCTAAGCCCAGTTTAAACGATGTCCCTGTAGTGGCAGAGTATGTGGACGTGTATCCTAATGAACTCCCTGGGGCTCCACCCCAACGAGAGATTGATTTCTATATCGAGTTGGTGCCAGGTGCCAAACCTGTGCCACGCTCACCGTACTGGATTGCGCCAAAGGAATTGGCGGAGTTTAAAGTTCAGCTGCAGGAACTGCTAGAGCAAGGCTATGTACGTCCAAGTTCATCCCATTGAAGTGCACCAGTTCTATTTATGAAAAAGAAGGATGGGAGCTTGCATCTATGCATCGACTATAGAGAGCTGAATAAGCTGACCGAGAAGAACCGCTACCCGATTCCAAGAATTGACGACTTATTCGACCAACTGGTTGGGTCGATGATATACTCGAAGCTAGACTTAAGGTCTGGCTATTATCAGCTTCATATAAGGGAATGTGATATTCCAAAAATGGCGTTCAGTACCCATTTTGGGACCTACGAGTTCACGGTTATGCCGTTCGGCCTTTCCAACGCGCCGTCGGTATTTATGGACTTGATGAATAAAATGTTCCGAGAGTATTTGGACCGATTTGTGATCATCTTCATTGACGATATTTTGGTATACTCTCAGTCTGAAGAGGAGCATGCAGATCATCTGCACGCAGTGTTGAGCACCTTGAGGAGGAGTCAGCTTTATGCCAAATTCTCGAAATGCGAGTTTTGACTACCATCAGTGGCGTTCCTTGGTCATGTCATTAGTGGTGAAGGAATAGCAGTCGATCCGTCGAAGATAGTGTCAATCTGAGAGTGGCCTGTGCTGAAAAATGTGGCTGAAGCCCGAAGTTTCTTAGGATTTGCCGGTTATCATAGGCGCTTCGTGAAGAACTTTTTGAGGATCGCACTTCCTCTCACTAAGCTGATTAGGAAAAATCGGAAGTTCGTTTGGTCGCCTGAGTGCGCACGAGCTTTTGAGGAGCTGAAGAGCCGTCTGACCACGACGCCCATTCTATGTTCGCCATGTGGAACGAAGGGTTATGAAATATATAGCGATGCCTCAGGGAGTGGCTTCGGTTGCGTTCTGGTGCAGTTCAGAAATGTGATCGCTTATGGCTCCTGACAGTTGAAGGTACATGAGAGGAACTACCCGGTCCATGACTTGGAGTTAGTGGTCATGGTATTCGCTCTTAAGTTATAGAGGCACTACTTATATGGCGTGAAGATCGACATCTTTACCGACCACAAAAGCCTCAAGTACCTGCTTGATCAGAAGGAGTTGAATATGCGACAAAGGAGGTGGATGGAGTTCTTGGGGGACTACACCTTTGATATTCGTTACACTATCGGAAAGGGCAATGTGGTTGCAGATGCGCTGAGTTGGCGGGCTCCCGTGCAAGCAAGTTGGATTTTGATGCATGATGAGCGTCTAATCCGTGATCTAGGGTCCCTGGATATCACTTGTGTCGATAAGAGAGCGTCTTCTACTGCATGCTTTAACTGGATGGAGGTTCAATACGACCTAGCCGACCGAGTTCGCCAAGCTTTGGAGCTGGATGAAAGCATGAAATGTTACAAGGAGGAGACTTTGGATGGGTCTAGCGCTGAATTCTCTTTCGACGACGGTCTTCTATGGAAAGATGAGAGATTGTGCGTCCCAAAAGTGGCAAACTTACGGGAGGAATTAATGTATAAGGCTCACTTTACCAAGTACTCGATTCACCCGGGGAGCACAAAGATGTATATGGATATGAAGAAACTCTTCTGGTGGCCAAGATTGAAGAAAGACATTGCACTCTATGTGGCAAAGTGTCATACTTGCGGGTTAGTAAAGGCTGAATGTCAAAGGCTTGGCGGGTTTCTGAAGTCTTTGCCGAATCCGGAGTGGAAGTTTGATGATATTTCGATGGATTTCGTGCACGGGTTGCCGAGATTGCAGCATGGAAATGACGCCATTTGGGTGATCGCAGATCGTTTAACAAAGGTATCACACTTTATTCTGAATTGGAAAGACGATTCTGTTGAAAAACTCACAAAGTTATACGTGGATAGTATCGTCCGATTGCACAGAGTTCCCTGTAGCATTGTGAGCGATCGCGATGGGCGATTCACATCTAATGATTGGAAACTGATCCACCAACTATTGGGTACTAAGCTGAAATTTAACACGGCCTTCCACCCGCAAACGGATGGACAGACCGATAGGACCAATAGGACGATGGAAGACATGCTCCGGATGTGCGCCCTAGATTTCGGAAAGAGATAGGAGGATCATCTCTATATGATTTGTTAGTTATTGGGTGTCAACTTATCACCTAGGGGGGGTGAATAGGTTTTTCAAATTATTTTATCCCCTTTAGGTGTTCTTATTTTCTGGTTAATAGATCTATAGATTAGTAAAGCACAGCACAGAAAACACACAAGAACTTATAGAGGTTCCTCAAGACAGTGTGTCTTGAGTAGTCCTCTTTCCCTCTACGCCTACCTAGCAGTGTGCTAGACTCGACAAACTCCGCCAATGTCTCCGGCCCGCAAGCCTTACACCTCGGACCCGCAAGTCCCTACAGCCTAGGCCCGCAAGCCCCTTCACTGCACCTGAGCCCGCAAGCTCAACACGTTCGTACCCGCAAGTCCCTGCAGCCAAGGCCTTCAAGCCCCTTCACTGCACCCGAGCCCGCAAGCTCGACACTCAGGCCCTCAAGCCCTACACAGTACAGACCCGCAAGTCTTGCCTACAACCTAGGCCCGCAAGCCCCTTCACTGCACCCGAGCCCGCAAGCTCGACAAGTTTGGACCCGCAAGTCCCTCTATCCTAGCCCTTAAGCCTCACAGATCTCAAGCCCTCAAGCTTGACACTCTGATCTGAAAACAGATCTAACAACTTTGGCCCTCAAGCCTTTCAATGAAAGATTTACAGTAATGAAAACTGTTTCTTCTGCCTGATGGAGATCGGCTTCTTATCTTGAAGAAGATGCTTCTGATTTTGAATCTGAATGACACAAATCTTCTTCAAGCTTTCTTCCTCTTCCCTGATGTTGACTGGTTTCTACTTTTTAATGATTCTTAGCAGTCGATGAGACTTGACTACAACTTAAAGAACACAGTATTATCGTTTTGTTCTTCCCTTCTTTCTTTCTTTCTTTATCTCCGCTTGTACTGTTGTATTGCTAGGCAGGATTATTTTTCATTTTTCTCGCTTCTTTTTCTAGGGCATCATTGTTCCCTTTTATAGGACGGATGAGCCGCTTAATGGTCACATATGATGTCCTTTACTGTCAGATGCCCATCCATCAAGAGCATGTGCTTATTGGACAATCAGGCGGCGACATTAATTGCTGACAGCGTGTCCGCCTACTTTTGAATCTGTCTGACGATATTTCCATTGTTATGACGACATGGACAATATCTCGATGACAAGGTTTGTCGATGTCTTGAGCTAGTCTCTTCTTCAATTCTTCATCAGATAGTGATATCTTCGACGATACGGGACATCACTTTTGCTTTTGTACTTAAGACGACATGAAGTCATCTAACTGATGTCGTCGCGATCTTCTTGTCTGCTTGATATCACTGTAACAACTTTATCTTGTCGACAACATAAATGATATCATGTCGACTGACTATACTTTAGCAACTGCTTGTCCACAACTGACCTCCTTCAGTCTTCTCGACGTCACGCTTTCTTTACGATGATGTCCAACGCCATCAGTCACACTTAGCCTTTCCGATGACAAGGATTCTTCTCGACGCTATCTATTCTTCTTTGGCCTTATCGACGATATAGTTTCTTGTCAATGATATCTTCGACACTGATCTTCCCTTTGACTTTTCAACGACATTCATTCTGACTTAGCCTTATCGATGTCAAGGCTTCTTGAAGACCACATCTTTGAGTCTTCTTCTTCATCTTTGACTTTCTGATATCGTCGTGTAGATGTCACAACGATATCACCATTCTGCCTTGCTCTGCATGTTATTGACGATAGGCCTGCTGTTGTCAACGATACGCATGATCCTTTTCGATGACACAGGCACAATCATTCTTCTTTGCTTTGCCCATCATCTCAACGATGTGCCTGTACTTGTCGACCATATGTCCAGCCTTTTTCGACGATATTATACTTAGGCAGGTTATTGAAGTACTGGACATATTGTCTCATCTCTGCAAGCATGAACTAGATGTGACATTAAATACAACTTGCACTTATCATTGAGTTGAGCACTTCTTCAAATCAGGAACACTGCTGGGCACTGTTCCCAACATGATTGAGTTTTCTTACAACAACATCTACCAATCAAGTATAAAAATGGCTCCGTTCGAAGCCCTTTATGGTAGAAAATGTCGTACGCCGTTGGCTTGGGCTGAAACGGGTGACACGAAGTTGTTAAAGCGCAAGGATGTGGATAAGGCGAATACGTCAATTCGGGCAATACGAGAGCGGTTACTCATTGTCCAAGATAGGCATGCAAAGTACTACAATGCATGTCACCAGAACGTCGATTTTGCCGTTGGTGATTGGGTGTACCTGAAGATCAAACCGTTCAAGGGAGTATCGAGGATCCGACGCTTGAAAAAGCTGAGTCCAAAGTACGTAGGACCATTTGAGATTCTAGAACGCATTGGTGAAGCTGCCTATCGGCTTGCTATATCTGAGGAGTTAAGCGGGCTGCATGACGTGTTCCACATATCCGTGTTGAGAAAGGCTGTGAAAGATCCTACGCATATTGTTGCGGTTGACGAGGTGCCGATTGATGCTGGGCTAGAGATGAAAGTCAAGCCCATATGCATTGAAGATACCGAGGTGAAATAATTGCGGAACAAAGACATCAGAATGGTAAAGGTCCGTTGGGACAACTGCGAAAAAGAGGAACTCTCTTGGGAAAGAGAGCAGACCATGCTTGCGGAGTACCCCGAGCTTTTCCTTTTAGGTATAAGCTATTTTTTTTGTACCTCACTATTTTCATAATTTTGGGCCGAAATTCTTTTAAGGGGGGTGGAGTTGTAACACAACAAAACATGAAGAACAGATTTCTGCTGCTGGAAGCTAGTGCCAACGATAGGTGCTACCGCCCGGCACTAGCCAAATCGTCAGGAGCTAGCCAAATCGCCGGGAGCTATCTGAATTGACGAGAGCTAACACTAGCGCTAGTGCTAGCGCCGACGGAAGCTTGCGGTATAGATCCGTGATTTGAAATTATGGCCGTCAAATCTTTATGTTTTAGATCCAATGGGTGGAATTTATTCCGAGATTCTTTAGGACCTGACCAGAGGAGTGTTTATCCTCATTATTCTAAGTGTTATCCCTCTCTTCAGGCTTGAGAAAGAAGAAAGCTAGGAGGAAGAAGAAGGTATCTTCAGCCATTGACGAAGCTTCGAAGCTCCGAATCGTGAGCCATTTATAGATCCACGGAGAGCAGCCCAGTGCGGTCCTTTCCATCCGACTGGAATCTTGGATTCTCGTGATGCCGAAGAAAACGACAAGGGTAACGATCTTCTACTTGGACAAGTGAAGTCCTCCTTTTATTGGCATGATTGCGTGGAAAACCCCCCACCGATTGGTGGATAAAGGGAAGTTTTCTAGTGGGTTGATCATTTCGATCCCCTTTGGTTACTTGCATATAACATTCGGAATCGTAGTACGGATATAGGCATTATGTGTAAAACCCATCCGGATAGGTTGGTCTGGATTGGTGATGGCTATATTGTTGATTGTGCTGGAGAAGACTCTGTGATTTTGTATGCACTATTTTCGGGTTCTGGGTACGATAGTGTACTGCAGGGAGTCCTGGAGTTAACCTCCAGAAAATACCCGAAGTTGTGGGCAGATTCAATGATCTGTCACTACAGCCCGGCACTAGGGCTAGCGCCGGCGGTAGCTCCCAGGGAGCTGTTTATTGAGGTGTGAAGCCTCCTTTTGTAGCTAGGGCTGAGGTGAAGCCGTATCCGCGTCGGACGATTGATGCCGATGATTTGATTATGGGCAAAGCTGATCCAAACCCGCCCCCATAACGGATCGGTGAAGAGGTAGCTCCTCAGTGCACCGTAAGATGTTGGGAATGGTCCGTAAGGCAGTGTAGTCTTGACGGTCAAAGCTCATGCGAACTCTTTGTCTAAGGAGTTGTTTGGTGTGACTCGGAGAGTACACCGAAAGAATGCCTTAAGAGCATGAAACGCGCGGCCGTGAGTGCCAACGTTGGTGTTGATTGTTTATACATGTGGTGCTTGATCGCACCGTGTCATTCTATGCCTATATTGTTTGCCTGCAGGGAAGGAGTACCACCACCACAGCTATAGGGGTGGGGTCATTATAATATTGGTCAGCTTTAGTTGACCGATTACTTGTTTGCCACATTTTGGTGGATCGTTGTTGCAGGTGCAGGTGAGCCAGGCGGGAAGTAGCTTGCTGGACTAGGTCGAAGACTTAGGAAACTAGGAACAAGATCAAGGGCTCAGCGAGGATGTCCCACCACACACTCGGAAGATCTTAGAGCGCTTCCCCTCCCAAGCCAATGCTGAGCTTGGGACACCTTTGGAGGCTCTCTTCACCCACCAAAGAAACTTGGGGAGAGAGAATCCCAAAGAGAAGTCCTCTCCAAATGGTGCCCCCTTGGTCCTATTTATAATTTTCTGAACTTGATCTGCCAATAACCATATTCTAGCCTATGAGATTACGAAAATGCCCCCAAGTTTGGCCTGCCAACAGCCAAATCCCTCCATTCTGAGGCGCTAAACGCAGGCCGTCTCCACTTCCTGGGGCTGGGCGAGAGGGGGCAGGCCGCCTCCCTTGCTCTCCCCCCTCACTGGGTTGGGCGAGAGAGAGGACGACCGCCTCCCCGGCTCGTCTCCTCACTGGGTTGGGCGAGCGAGAGGCCGACCGCCTCCCCGGCTCGCTGCCTTGCTGGGGCGGGGCGAGCTCGGGATGCCACCCGCCTCTCTGGCTCGCCCCCTGCTGGGGCATGGCCAGCCCGAGAGGCCACCCGTCTCTCCGACTCGCCCCCTGCTGGGGCGGGGCGAGCCCGGGAGGCCACCCGCCTCTCCGGCTCGCCCATTGCTGGGGAGGGGCGAGCCTGGGAGGCCACCCACCTCTCGGGCTCGCCCCCTGCTGGGGCGGGGCGAGCGGGAGGCTGCCCGCCTCCCCGTCTCGCCCCTTGCTGGGGCGGGGCGAGCCCGGGAGGCCGCCCGCCTCTCCGGCTCACCCCCTTACTAGGGGGGGGGGGGGGGGCGAGCCCGGGAGGCCGCCCACCTCTCCGGCTTGCCCTCTTATTGGGGAGGGGCGAGCGGGAGGCCGCCCGCCTCCCCGACTTGCCCCCTCTGCCCTACTTGGGCTGGGAGAGCGGGAGGACGCCCGCCTCCCCTGCTCGCCCCCTCTTCAGAATAATCTGGGGCTGCGCCCCTCGGTCTTGAGCCCGTCCTATGATTTACCCGCCCCTCTTACCTGGGGCAGTGCCACTTAAAAGATATTGGGCCTAATTACATCTTGGGCCCTTGGGATCCACCCAGCGAATACAGGGTTGTACACAATCCCCGCTCGTTTTGAGCGGGACTCACGCTCAGAAAGAAAAGTCCAACCCTGCCTATTCGGCGAGTGCCTTCCTGAGAGCCCGGCTAGCGGAGGAACCTCGGGGGAAAAACTACTTAACCTCCCCAAGTGGCCTTCCTACCCTGCCGGCTAGTGAGAGACTGGCTAGCGGAGCCACCTCAGGGGAAAACACTTAGCCTCCCCGAGAAGCCTTCCTACCTTGCTGGCTAGCGAGAGCCCGGCTAGCGGAACCATCTCGGGGTAAAACACTTAGCCTCCCTAACAGGCCTTCCTACCCTGCCGGCTAGTAAGAGCCCGGCTAACAGAGCCATCTCGGGGGAAAAACTACTTAGCCTCCCCGAGAGGCCTTCCTACCCTGCCAGCTAGCGAGAGCCCGACTAGAGGATCCATCTTGAAGGAAAAATACTTAGCCTCCCCGAGAGGCCTTCCTACCCTGCCGGCTAGTGAGAGCCCGACTAGTGGAGCCATCTCGGGGGAAAAACCACTTAGCCTCCCCGAGAGGCCTTCCTACCCTGCCGGCTAGCGAGAGCCCGGCTAGCGGAGCCATCTCAGGGGAAAAACACTTAGCCTCCCTGAGAGGCCTTCCTGCCCTGCTGGCTAGCGGAGCCATATCGGGGGAAAAATTACTTAGCCTCCTCGAGAGGCCTTCCTACCCTACCGGCTAGCGAGAGCCCGTCTAGCGGAGCCATTTCGGGGGAAAAAACAACTTAGTCTCCCAGAGAGGCCTTCCTACACTGCCGGCTAGCGAGAGCCCGGCTAGCGGAGCCATCTCAGGGGAAAAACACTTAGCCTCCCCGAGAGGCCTTCCTACCCTGCCGGCTAGTGACATCCCGGCTAGCAGAGCCATCTCAGGGGAAAAACACTTAGCCTCCCCGAGAGGCCTTCCTACCCTACCGACTAGTGAGAGCCCGGCTAGCGGAGCCTTCTAGGGGGAAAAACTACTTAGCCTCACCGAGAGGCCTTCCTACCCTGTCGGCTAGCGAGAGAATGACTAGCTGAGCCATCTCGAGGGGAAAACCACTTAGCCTACCCGAGAGGCCATCCTACCCTGTTGGCTAGCGAGAGCCTGGATAGCGGAGCCATCTCGGGGGAAAAACACTTAGCCTCCATGAGAGGCCTTCCTACCCTGTCAGCTAGCGAGAGCCCAGCTAGCGGAGCCAACTCAGGGAAAAAACACTTAGACTCCCCGAGAGACCTTCCTACCCTGCCGGCTAGTGAGAGCCCGACTAGCGGAGCCATCTCAGGGGAAAAACTACTTAACCTCTCTGAGAGGCCTTCCTACCTACCAGCTAGCGAGAGCCCGGCTAGCGGAGCCATCTCGGGGGAAAAACACATAGCCTCCCCGAGAGGCCTTCCTACCCTGCCAGCTAGTGAGATCCTGGCTAGCGGAGCCATCTCGGGGGAAAAACTACTTAGCCTCCCCGAGAGGCCTTCCTACCCTGCCGGCTAGCGAGAGCCAGGCTAGCAGAGCCATCTAGGGGGGAAAGCCACTTAGCCTCCTTGAGAGGCCTTCCTACCCTGCCGGCTAGCGAGAGCCCGGCTAGCAGATCCATCTCGGTGGAAAAACACTTAGCCTCCTTGAGAGGCCTTCCTACCCTGCCGGCTAGTGAGAGCCCGGCTAGCAGAGCCATCTCGGAGGAAAAACTACTTAGCCTCCCCAAGAGGCCTTCCTTCCTCGCCGACTAGCGCGAGCCCGGCTAGCGGAGCCATCTCGGGGGAAAAACCACTTAGCCTCCCCGAGAGGCCATCCTACCCTGCCGGCTAGCGAGAGCCCGACTAGCGGAGCCATCTCGGGGGAAAACACTTAGCCTCCTCGAGAGGCTTTCCTATCCTACCGGCTAGCGAGAGCCCGTCTTGCAGAACCATCTCGGGGGAAAAATACTTAGCCTCCCCGAGAGGCCTTCCTACCCTGCCGGCTAGGGAGAGCCCGACTAGCGGAGCCATCTCGGGGGAAAAATTACTTAGCCTCCCCGAGAGGCCTTCCTACCCTGCCGACTAGCGAGAGCCCGACTAGCAGAGCCATCTCGAGGAAAAAACACTTAGCCTCCCCGAGAGGCCTTCCTACCCTGCTGGCTAGTGAGAGCCCGACTAGCGCAGCCATCTCAGGGGAAAACTACTTAGCCTCCCCGAGAGGCCTTCCTACCCTGCCGGTTAGCGAGAGCCCGACTAACGGAGCCATCTCGGGGGAAAAAACCACTTAGACTCCCCGAGAGGCCTTCCTACCCTGCAGACTAGCGAGAGCCCGACTAACAGAGCCATCTCGGGGGAAAAACACCTAGCCTCCCCGAGAGGCCTTCCTACCCTGTCGGCTAGTGAGAGCCCGGCTAGCGGAGCCATCTCAGGGGAGAAACTACTTAGCCTCCCCGGGAGGCCTTCCTACCTTGCCGGCTAGCGAGAACCCGGCTAGCGGAGCCATCTCGGTGGGAAAAACCACTTAGCCTCCCCGAGAGGCCTTCCTACCCTGCCGGCTAGCGAGAGCTCGGCTAGCGGAGCCATATCGGGGGAAAAATACTTAGTCTCCCCGAGAGGCCTTCCTACCCTGCCGACTAGTGAGAGCCCGGCTAGTGGATCCATCTTGGGGGAAAAACTACTTAGCCTCCCCGAAAGGCCTTCCTACCCTGCCGGCTAGCGAGATCCCGGCTAGTGGAGCCATCTCGGGGGAAAACACTTAGCCTCCCCGAGAGGCCTTCCTACCCTGCCGGCTAGTGGGAGCCCGGCTAGCGGAGCCATCTCGGGGGAAAAACTACTTAGCCTCCCTGAGAGGCCTTCCTACCCTGCCGGCTAGCGAGAGCCCGACTAGCGGAGCCATCTCGGGGGAAAAACCACTTAGCTTCCCCGAGAGGCCGTACTACCCTGCCGGCTAGCGAGAGCCCGACTAGCAAAGCCATCTCGGGGGAAAAACACTTAGCCTCCCCGAGAGGTCTTCCTACCCTGCCGGCTAGCGAGAGCCCGGCTAGCAGAGCCATCTTGGGGGAAAAACCACTTTGAGAACTTCCGTCCACCGAGCGGTCCTCGGCCCTGCCAGTTTGATAAGAGCCTAGCATTGTGCCAGCGTCGGGGCTAAACACTTTGGAAACCCCCGAACTCCAAGCGGTCGTCGGCCCTGCCAGCTTGATGGGAGCCTAGCAGCGGTCCATCATCGGGGCTAACCTGTGCCAAATTTGCTTGTTACCTTGTCAGCCTCTCCGTGAGATGAACCTGACCCACCAGCTAGTGAGAGCCCGACAGCAGAATCATCCGGGGCACTCCAGTATGAAAAACTTGTTACTTTGCCAGCCTCTTCGTGAGATCAACCTTACCCACCGGCTAGTGGGAGCCCGACAGTAGAATCATCCGGGGCACTCCAGCATGAATTTTTTTTTACCTTGCCAGCCTCTCCATGAGATCAACTTGACCCACTGGCTAGTGAGATCCCGACAGCAGAATCATCCGGGGCACTCCAGCAGGAAAAACGTTTTACCTTGCCAGCCTCTCCGCGAGATCAACCTGACCCACCGGCTAGTGAGAGCCTGGCAGCAGAATCATCCAGGGCACTCCAGCATGAAAAACTTGTTACCTTGCCAGCCTCTCCGCGAGATCAACCTGACCCTCCGTCTAGTGAGAGCCCGACAGCGAAATCATCTGGGGCACTCCAGCATGAAAAACTTGTTACCTTGCCAGCCTCTTCGCGAGATCAACCTGACCCACCGTCTAGTGAAAGCCCGACAACAGAATCATTCGGGGCACTCCAGCATGAAACCTCTGGCCACCGAGCGGTCCCCGACCATGCCTGCTTGGTGGGAGCCTGGTCAGCGGGCCAGCATCGAGGCTAAGTACCTTGAAAACTTTTCATCACATTAGTTATCACATTATACGCAAGAAAAAACTAAGTATGAAAGTAAACTATCGCACTACATGGGCTTAAAGAAAAAACTAAGTAAGGAGACCAGAACTTGGTTTCTTACTCCCAGGCATGGTCTTCCTCGATCCCCTCCGGTTGCTGCTATTGCTGCATCGGACCCCTTGCCTCCCTCATTTCCAAAAACTCAGGGCAGGCGGACGTCGCGTGATCTTCCTCCTCGTGGAAGTCACAGTAGGGTAACACCACCCTATTCCCTCCTCTTCCTCTTCTTTTTGCTTTCCTTGCTCTCCTCCTTCTTCCCCAACCAATCACCATGGTTAGCTGAGGTGGTGGACGTGATGCCTTCGGTCCCTGCCTCCACCCTGGGGGGTCGGACTTCTCCCCTGGAAGTTACCTTTTCCTTGGTCAAACTTCCTTTCTGGATCTTCTATACTCCCTCCGTGCCGCCTTGCCTCCAGCTCACCTAGCTTGGCCAACCTTTTTGTGAACCCCGGGTTGGCCTCCTCACCCTCAATTTCTTCCGCCGCCCTTTCCATCAATTCCTTGAAGGATAAGGGGTTCTTCTGCTTCAAGCTCATTTTGAAGAACCCCTCTCGCAGCCCCACTATGAAGGCGAGCTGGAGGGTGAACCCGGGCACCTCCTGAACTTGCAGGACCTCTTCCTGGAACCTATCCACGTAACAAGCCAACGACTCCCTTGGCTCTTGCTTGATCTTGAAGAGTGCCTCAACATCTTTCTTCCTCTTCTTCGACGTCGAGAAGCACAACAGGAATCCTCAGCGCAGATCCTCGAAGGCATAGATAGAACCCACAGGGAGCTGATGGAATCAATCCCTTGCCTTCTCCTTCATAGTGGTGGCAAAGAGCCGATACTGAAAGGCATCTAACATAGGCCTGAAAGAGACTATGTCCTCGAACCACTGTAAGTGCAAGACTGGGTCATCCTTGCTGGAGTAGTAAGACATCTCCGGCCCTCTGAACCTCTCTGGAACAGGGGCTGAGAGGATCAACTCACAAAAGGGACTTCCCTCCCCGGCTCGGTGGGTGGTTCGCTCCCATGGAGTCGGCTCGCTGACCTATGCACTTGCGGACTACCGAACAGCTGCCACCCGGAGAGTTCTCGCCAAATCGCCTCTGCTCAACCCCTTTTGGGTCGGGGTGAGTGGGGGTCGGATGCCTCCCCGCTCACCACCCTTTGGGGCTGGGCGAGTGGGAGCTGGCTGCCTCCCCACTCGCCCCCTTGGGGCTGGGTGAGTGGGGGAAAGCTGCCTCCCCACTCGCCCCCTTGGGACTGGGCGAGTGGGGGAAAGCTTTCTCCCCACTCGCCCCCTTGGGGCTGGGCGAGTGGGGGAAAGCTGCCTCCCCACTCGCCTCCTCTTTGGAGACCGAGCGAGCGGGGGCCGGATGCCTCCCCACTCGCCTCCGTCGGCACCTTCCTCCTAGATCGCTGGCCGGGAGTGCTCTCGCCCTTCCGCTGGGTCGGGGCCTCTGGACCGCCTCCTCTCTCGCCTTCGCCTCTCACGACAAAAGCTAGCTGCAAGGTCTGCAGGACCTCCCGCTTGAAGTCTTGAAACATTTCCATCATCACCACAGCCACCGGTGACTCCGAGTGGCCCGGGCCGACCCTTCTCCTCCACCTCCGGCCATAGAGCTCAGCTTGAGATTTTCTTGTGCTGGTCACTCTCCACGTTCACCGCACCATAAATGTTGAAACCAAGACCTAACCAAGACTTGATCTTTGTAGAGTTCAGGGTCCCCAAAAGAGGGGGTGACCTCATACTTACTTCTCTCAAGGGAGAGCACTAGGTCGAAGACTTAGGAAACTAGGAACAAGACCAAAGGCTCAGCGAGGAGGTCCCACCACACACCCGAAAGATCTTAGAGCGCTTCCCCTCCCAAGCCAATGCTGAGCTTGGGGCACCTTTGGAGGCTCTCTTCACCCACCAAAGAAACTTGGGGAGAAGAGAAGCCCAAAGAGAAGTCCTCTCCAAATGGTGCCCCTTGGTCCTATTTATAGTTTTCTGAACTTGGTCTGCCAATAACCATATTCTGGCCTACGAGATTACGAAAATGCCCCCAAGTTTGGCCTGCCAACAACCAAATCCCTCCATTCCGAGGCACTAAATGCAGGCCGTCTCCACTTCCTGGGGCTGGCTGAGAGGGGGCAGGCCGCCTCCCTTGCTCACCCCCCTCACTGGGCTGGGCGAGTTAGAGGCTGACCGCCTCCCTGACTCGTCCCTCACTGGGCTGGGCGAGTGAGAGGTCGACCGCCTCCCTGGCTCGCCTCCTTGCTGGGGCGGGGTGAGCCCGGGAGGCCAGCCGCCTCTCTGACTCGCCCCCTGCTAGGGCAGGTCGAGCCTGGGAGGCAACCCACCTCTCCGGCTTGCCCCCTGCTGGGGCGGGGCGAGCCCGGGAGGCCACCCGCCTCTCAGGCTCACCCTCTGCTGGGGCGGGGCAAGCGGGAGGCCACCCGCCTCCCCGGCTTGCCCCCTTGCTGGGGCGGGGTGAGACCGGGAGGCCGCCCGCCTCTTTGGTTCTCCCTCTTGCTGGGGCGGGGTGAGCCCGGGAGGCCGCCCGCCTCTCCGGCTCGCCCCCTTACTGGGGCGGGGCGAGCCCGGGAGGCCGCCCGCCTCTTCGGCCCGCCCCTTGCTAGGGCGGGGCGAGCGGGAGGCCGCCCACCTCCCCGGCTCATCCCCTTTGCCCTCCTTGGGCTGGGCGAGCATGAGGCCGCCCGCATCCCCTGCTCGCCCCCTCTTCGGAATAATCTGGGGCTGCGCCCCTCCGTCTTGAGCCCATCCGACGGTCACCCGCCCCTCTTACCTGGGGCAGTGCCTCATAAAAGATATTGGGCCTAATGACATCTTGGGCCCCGGGGATCCACTCGGCGAATACATGGTTGTACAGAATGAGTCCTTGATCAGTGCAGAACTAGATCTACATCTTTATGGGCATCCAAACTAACCCGAGAACTACTTGATGTCGTCAAACGATAGCAGGTTGGAAGATGATCGTGTTCTTTGGCTCTTTCGAATTACTAGATTTGAATTTCAGGGGAAGATTGTAACGCCCCAGAATTTTTTATTTTTATTTAATTCGTTAATTCAGTCGTGGCTAGTGCATTACCGTCTTTGGCGCATCGTCGTTGTTCGTCTCGAGCTTTCACGAAGTCGCTTTGGATAAAATCTTTATTTTATTTTGGTATAAAAGGTTTACGTAGCTTATAAAAGAATTTCTTACAATAGTTTCCTCATAAATTTCATTATAAAATTATATATATTCTTTAAAAAGTTTTCTTCACGTCCTCCTGTACAGTTCTTATATATGAAATAAACTTTTTATATGATCTTTGCATAAGAAAGTGGAGTCCAGTTGAAACCCACTACCATCATTTTTAAATAGGATCTTCTCGTTTCTTCTGATAGAAATCGTCCTCCTATCTTTATTTTGCGAGTTCCAGTTGATAGAAAGAAGAGGTCGGAGGCTAGGGTTTCGTCGGAGGAGGTTTCCGGTGGTGGAGGTGGTCGGATCTCTCACCGGAGCGTGGTTTAGGAGAGCTCTCGTCGAGTTCTTCCTCAGTGAAGGAGGTTTTGCGACATTGGCTTCCGGTTAAGGCAAGAAGTTTTTCTTATTCTTCTTCTTACTCTTCTTCATCTTCATATTCTTCTTTTTATTCTTCATCTTCTGTTTTTTATTCTTCTTCTTCTTTTTATTAGAAAAATCAGGTATATTTGGCGAGTTTTCGGTTTTCAAAAGGGTTAAGGGTAGCTGGGTCGAAATTTTTGGATTATGTAAAATTCATCGAGTCATCTCGTGAAATCAAGTAGATTAGTCGAGTGAACTCGTGTAAACTGCTGAGTGAAGTAGGTTTGTCGAGTCATCTCATGAAATCAAGTAGATTCGTCGAGTGAACTAGTGTAAACCGCGGAGTGAAGTAGATTCATCGAGTCATCTCATGAAATCAAGTAGATTCGTCGAGTGAACTCGTGTAAACCGCAGAGTGAAGTAGATTCATCGAGTCATCTCATGAAATCAAGTATATTCGTCGAGTGAACTCATGTAAACCGTTGAGTCAAGTAAATTCGTCGAGTCATCTCATGAAATCAAGTAGATTCATCGATTGAACTCGTGTAAACCGTTGAGTCAAGTAGATTCGTCGAGTCATCTCGTGAAATCAGGTAGATTCATCGAGTGAACTCGTGTAAACCGCTGAGTGAAGTAGATTCCTCGAGTCATCTCGTGAAATCATGTAGATTCATCGAGTGAACTCGTGTAACCCGCTAAGTGCAAGTCAATTCATCGAGTCATCTCGTGAAATCAGGTATATTCATCGAGTGAACTCGTGTAAACCGATGAGTGAAGTAGATTTGTCGAGTTATCTCGTGAAATCAAGTAGATTTGTCGAGTGAACTCGTGTAACCCACCGAGTGTAAGTAAATTTGTCGAGCCCTCTAGAGTGGTCAAGTGGATTCATCGAGTGAACTCGTGTAACCCGCTAAGTGCATGTCAATTCGTCAAGTTATCTGGTGAAGTCAAGTTAAATTTGTCGAGTGAAGTAAATTCGTCGAGTGAAGTGAAATTCGTCGAATAGTTTCCGGAGGGTGAGTTCTTGAGCAATAAGGTAAGATAGTAATGCTAAATATTGTTGAGTGTTTGATCAGTTTTACCATCACTTCTGATCCACACTGACGGACAAGTGGTTGGCTTTGATCAGTTTGACCATCACCTCTGAGTCGCACTGACAGACAAGTGGCTGGATTTGATCAGATTGACCATCACCTCTGAGTCGCATTGATGGACAAGTGGTTGGATTTGATCAGTTTGACCATCTCCTCAGAGCCGCATGGGCGAACAAGTGGTTGGTTAAGCCCGCTTGGTGCTAGTTTTTGAGCTGACTTTATTGTTGTATTTTACTCCTACTTTCTCTTGCTACCTGGTAATCCTACTTAGCTTTTTGTGTGGTTTTCTTGCTTCCCTTTTGGGCCGAGCCATTCCTTTCTTTGAAATTCCCCAGGTCCAGGTTTGTAGCTGAGCTGGTGGTCAGGATGTTTCTCCCAGGCTCTTGAGGGTGGTGCCTTCTTCTCTCCTCGGTGAGGAGCCCTTTGTTTATTTGTAGACTTTCTCGTATTTTCTCTATGGGTTCGTGTCAGCTTGTTGATGCCCATAGTAATTTCTAGTTGTATACTATTAATTTTACTGCTCTGTTGGTACGTCTTGCTGATGAGTTCTTGCTCTCTGGGAATGCTTTATGTTAGGTTGCATGATAGGTATTTTAAGTATTAAGAAAATTGCATTTCAATTTCATAGCATGATTTTGACGAATATCACCTACTTTAAACTGTGTATACGAAAACCTTCTATGTATACTAAACACAGGAAATTGCATATCCTTAAAGTTTCTTATTTGGTTGGCTTGCCCGCTTAAGATAAAATGAAAGAATTTTTCACTGCGTATTTATAGACTTTTACGGGTGGACTAGTTGATCCATTGGACCGAGGGACACAGTTTCAAAGATAAACTTACTTCAACTATAAGGCTTTAAAATTTTCTTTTTAGAAAGGTAATCTGCGCATTAAAGAGGCCTGAGCGTCGGTAGTTGTCCCCTACTAGACGTGGCATCACATCGTGTGTTTTCCCCGACTCTTATCATATATTTATATAATTATGTATAAGGGAAAATGCGGGTTGTGATAGTTGGTATCAGAGGAGGTTTGGTTTTGCTCGTTTGGTTCGTTAGACAGTGTAGCCGAACGACCATTCGTTTCCTTTTTAGAATCTTAATTTATTACATACACACACCAAAGTGTCATTCGTACGTCTTAGCTAAAGCATGAACACTACACTCATAAGCATGACAGAAGTATACGAGACATATTATGTAGTAAGAGATGCATAATATATGTTTGTATATGGATTCTCATAGACATAACAACATGTGATTGTTATGTAGTATGAGATGCATAACAATCATCACATGGATGTTCCATTAGGTTTTTTTCTTTTCGTTACATGCGATATTATGTAGTATGTGATGCATAATATTTCATGTGTACGCCACTCATGACATGCATTAAGGCTTTTTAGAATGCATGGCACTGCATGCACATCATAATATCGCATAAGCACCCGTGACAAGCTAAATATTTACACGATGACACTCGTACACACATGATTTGAAATAGTAATATTTAAACATTCATGCAAACATATGATATGCACAAGAGTCAAAGGATGATCGTATATCATCCTAAAATTAAAGCATAACATCATTTATCAATTCCTAGAGCAATGTAGCAGCATGAGCACCTGTCTTTATTTGTATGGTCTGATCTAAGTGGAGTAGTTCTGGTTCTAAGTTAGGGTTTTGATGAGTTGTTTATTTGTATGTATAGATATGCCGCCGGAGCATGTTGCGACAAGGTTGACTCCCCAATCCGAGGGCAAGTCTTTAGGTGCGCAGAGTGAGGCTGTGATCGAAAGTTTGCGACAGAGTAATAAGGCTCTGTCAAGGCAGTTGGTTGTAATGCAATCGCAGATTCAGACATTGTTGACTGCCGCCGCTGGGCAGCAGCCGAGGGTGCAGGACCCTGTAGTAGGTCAGCATGGACCAGTTCCTCTCGCTCCTCTGGTGCCTCTTGTTTCATTTCCGCCAGAGATGATCTTTATTTCACACTTCCAACGATTAGGACCCACGACCTATGACAGGAGAGATGACGTTATGGCGCTAGATGATTGGATCATAGCAATGGAGGAGATGTTTTACTACTCAGGAATTTCAGCCGACCAAAAGGTTATGGTTGCTTCCTTCCAGTTGAAGGGCCTTGCGAAGGGCTGGTGGATTAGGGAAAAGGAAGGGCTTACTGATGGCTGTTCGTGGGATCGGTTCAAGGGGATGTTTTTAAAGAAGTTTCTGCCAACTGTTGAGCGTGATAGATTGATGAATAATTTTCTGCACTTAAAGCAAAGAAAACTCACGGTTGGTGAATATGAGATTGAATTCAGTAAGTTGAGTAGGTTTTATCCAGAGTTAGTGGCCATGGATGAGGGCAGAGTGAAGCAGTTTCTGGGAGGTCTGCGTAGCGAGATTCAACAGCTAGCATGTGCTTACCGTTCTGAGACCTTTTTGGATGCGGTAGAAGCTGCCCTGAAAGTTGAGGCGATTGATAACGCCAAGAATCGTGGAAAGAGTTAAGGAAAGCAAAGAAAAAAGGTGAGGAAAGTAGTAGCCCAGCTCCAAGCAAAAAGGGCGGACCAACGTGCAGTTTTTGTTGCCTCCTGTGTCACATGTTCAAGAAGTGCTTCAAGCGGTTGGCCGCGCAGCGGTAAGTTCAAGTGCTAGCAATCCAAGGTGAGTCAAAAGGTGAGGTTACTTGTGGGTCATGCAAGCGGAAGGGGCATGATGCGGCCCACTACTGGTCTAAAGAGAAGGTGTGCTTGCATTTTGGTCAAAAGGAGCATGAGGCTGCCCGCTGCCGGGCGAAGGATAGATCGTGCATCTAATGCGGTCAAAAAGTGCATATGAAGTCTCAGTGCCCGCAGTTCCAGCCAGCTAGCCAGAATGTTCCTCTTTAGGCATTGCCGCCGGCGCAGTAGCAGCAGATGGATCAGGGAAAAGCTGTGTTGAATGTCCTGACTAAGGAAGAAGCCCAATGTTCTACCCAAGTGATCTCAGGTTAGTTTAGGGCCTAGTCATTAGCTTCTCTTGTATGACTCTTGTGATTGTTTTTTGCGTTAATAATGTGTTGTGATGATTCTTTAGGCAAGTTTATGGTAAGGAATCAATGGGCGCGTGTTCTCTTTAATTCGGGTGCCACCCATTCTTTTGTGGCGAGAAAGTTTGTTGACTGTCATCGCTGGACCGTTGATCCAGTTGGCGAGCCGCTCTGCGTCTATTTTCTGTCCAATGATTCTGTGGTTGCAAACAAGTGTGTCGAGAGGTGTCCGATTCTGTTTGGATGGTTCCTAGCTGTTGCTGATCTCAAGGTGTTAGAGCTGGAAGACTTCAATGTGATTTTGGGGATGGATTAGTTAACCAAAAATAATACTGTCATCCAGTGTAAGGCTAATCGCTTGGATCTTCTAATGGATGATGGCCAGCCCCTAAGTGTGTATGGCTCTCCACGTCAGGATTCCCTGATTATCTCTGTCTTGTGTGCTCGGAGATATTTGGACTCCGGTGGTTGTGCCTACCTTGTTTCTCTTTTAGAATATGCGTGCTGAGTACCTCAGGTTGAGGGTATTTCAGTGGTGCAAGAGTTTCCAGAAGTGTTTCCCGCCAGTCTTCTTGGTCTTCCTCCTGAGCGTGAGGTAGAGTTTGTTATAGACCTTGAGCCTGTGCTCGTCCGATTGCAAAGGCACCCTATCGTATGGCGCCGCGTGAGTTGGAGGAGCTGCGTACCCAGTTGGATGAGATTTTGCAGAGTGGCTTCATTAGGCCCAGTTCTTCGCCTTGGGGTGACCCTATTCTATTTGTAAAGAAGAAGGATGGATCGATGAGGCATTACATTGACTATCGGGAGTTGAATAAAATGACAATCAAGAACAGATACCCGTTTCCGTGAATTGATGACCTGTTCGATCAGTTGCAGGGTAGCTGTGTTTACTCGAAGATTGATCTATGTTCGGGATATCACCAATTGAGGATTCGAGAGGCAAATGTGTCGTGTACTGCTTTTTGATCCCGGTATGGCCATTTTGAGTTCTTGGTAATGTCTTTTGGGTTGACAAATGCCCCCTCTGCCTTCATGGATTTGATGAACAGAGTATTCAAAGACTTTCTGGATCAGTTTGTTGTGGTATTTATCGATGATGGGTTAGTGTTCTCGCGAAGCGCTGACGATCATGCTCTGCATATGCATTAGGTTCTAGCAACTTTGAGAGAGCATAAGTTGTATGCCAAGTTGAGCAAGTGCATATTCTGGCTTTCTCAGGTTTCTTTTCTGGGCCATATGGTGAGTAAAGAGGGGATTTCTGTGGACCCGACAAAGATTTATGTGGTCTTAGAATGGAAGAGACCGGCCTCGCCGAAGGAAATAAGAAGTTTTTTGGGGTTAGCAGGGTATTACCAAAGGTTTGTGCAAGGATTTTCAGTATTGTCTGCGCCGTTGACTAAGCTTACTCAGAAGAACGCAACTTTTGTTTGGAGTGATAAGTGTGAAGAAGCTTTTCAAGAGTTGAAGTGGAAGTTGTGTTCTGCCACTGTCTTGGCTTTGCCTACTGAAAATGTAGAGTTTGCAGTTTTTGTGGATGCGTCTCAAGTTGGTCTCAGATGTGTCCTGATGCAAGAAGGGGAAGTGATTGCATACGGGTCTAGGCAATTGAAGGTTCGTGAAAGAAATTACCCTACGCATGACTTGGAATTTGTAGCTGTAATATATGCTTTGAAGCTGTGGACATATCATCTTTAATTGAAAAAGCCCATTCATCATTATCTTTCCAAAAGCCACCACGATGTATTTGGGTACCCAAAGGAACCATCCCACTTGGTCCCCTTTGGATACCTAAATCTTTCATTCATTAGTATCCAATCATTTGCATGAAGTAAAATCAATTAAAAATGAAATATCAATACTCTACTTCATGATGTGCTTTATTTCCTTTTCTTTTGTTTATTTTGTATTTTTGATCCAAAATGTTTTTGGTCACTTTATATTTCATGGGATATGACTTACACATTTTAAGCCTAATATTTAACAAATCAAATTGAATTAAAATTGAACATTAAGTCATTTTTAGTGACCTATCTCTAATCTTCTTAGTCTTTATCTCTTTAAATCCTTTACCCTTAAATGTCTTGAATTATCATCATAAATTGAATATTGAAATTATTATCAAGACTAATGAAATTATTTTAATGAATGGATTTAAATGGTTTATTAACGGGCTTAGTCTTAAAATAATAAATGCACAACTTATTGTATATTTGTCTAATTTCTTTTTTGCATATGATAACCTATATATTGAAAAATCATAATTGAGAAAAATCGGAATCAAATGATATAAAAGAAACCATGTGTTTTTAAATAAAAAATTGTAACTCAAAATTGTAAATAAAAAACCATGAGTTGCTAACGGCAGACGTGATGACTAACGCCGGTGGCAGCCTATTTTCCAAAAAAAATTCCGATTTCTCTAATTATTATTTTCAAAAAAAAAAATTTATTTTACTAAATTAAGTATCGTTATCTTCTACTTTCAGATACCTTGTAGTAAAATCAAAAAGAAAATTTATAAAACAATTCAAAATAACCAAAACAATTTTGTCCTTTATATATATATGTAGTATAATATTCACTTTAGAAGCAGTCTCTACATATTAAAAAGGATGAATATGAACTATATAATCATCACCATGATCTGTTAATATCATATGCTAAAATTCACTATAATCATATAT
Organism: Dactylorhiza incarnata; assembly: GCA_033032865.1. Lineage (NCBI taxonomy): Eukaryota > Viridiplantae > Streptophyta > Magnoliopsida > Asparagales > Orchidaceae > Dactylorhiza > Dactylorhiza incarnata. The sequence continues at coordinate 4,487,518 of JAWHQI010000160.1, read as the reverse complement.
CATAATTCATGATCTAACAAGAATTATCTTAAATCAATTAATACTATCAATCTTAGGAATTAAGAAATATGTGATGGCCATTGATATTATAGTTTCATATCTTGTTTTGTGTGTGATATGTATCTCTATTGTTTGCATGTATCTCATTATATTTAGATCTAAGAATTAACTTGATATCAACAAGATGAAATCAAATAGAATAATCATTTCATTCTAGGTCTAAAGAAAATTAATTTGAAATCTTCCCATATTACATGCAACTTTTTCTCCATTAAATCATATATAATAACATTGCATTCAAACTCATCATTCTAGAATCACTTCTTAGTTTATGCTTAAATTTATATGCTAGGTATAACATTTATAATGTTATTAAAATATCATGATAACTATGTGATTTGAAATTATATAGAATACTAAAATTCCAACAAACACATAGTTTATGGATTAATCATTAGAAAATTTATGAATATTGTTTCATGAATCATATATTATCATGCAAAACCAAAGATCAATAAATTCAATTATTGAATGCAATTTTATTATAAATTTCAAAACTGTATATATGTGATCTTTGTCTTTGATATGATAACATGATCATCATTTTCTAGACTTACAATTCAAATATGCTCATTCAAAAGAAAATCACAAAATCATATTGCCATAAGTCTAGAAGGAATAGAATTCACATACATCATGATGATCTAACATATATTCTATGCAAAATTCTCTATAATCATAAATCATAATTCATTTTCTATCAAGAAATATCTCAAATCAATAATGTCTATCACCTAGGAATTATGAATTTATAATAAAAATATGAATTATGTTTTTTCTTTCCATTATTTGGTGAATTGATATGCTTTGATATTGATTGCATGTATCTCATATATATATATAAACTATAGAATCAACTTTGTAATAATAAGAATAAATCAAACTAAATCATCACTTTATTCTAGATATATAATTTGAAACTCTATTTTGGAATACTTGCAATATTAATGTTAATTTTATGACGTGACATTAAACCCAAAACTCATCATACTAGCATTATCACTTATTGAATATTAGTAATTGTGCTAGTTATCTCATATCGTCATCTTATAAAAATAGAGAATCTATGCGACTATATATTGTTCTTCACTTTAAACAAAAACCATAGTTTATAAATCAACCCATAAGTTAAAAGCATAGGTTGTCCAAAGATTATTCACCTATGACTCCATATCCCACAATAGAGGGGGCGTAGGGTTGTATGTATTAGAGACCTAACCTCTAAGTCATGTCTTGTCCTTAATCGGGGAGGGTTCCAGTGGGGCCTTGCGAGGCACTGGGGGGAAAGAGTGCTAGGTTGATCGTTCTCTAGTGTGTGCATATGGGACTAACACCCTAACCTACAGCATGTGTATGGGGCTAAGGTGTAGACATTTAGTCCGGGTAGTTTTTAATCTTAGGACATACTTATATTACTCACTACATGAACATTTTATTTACTTATCACTTTAATCATGCATATTTTGGGTTGATCAAAATATGTCCTCTTGTGTTTTGCATAATTTATTTATGTTTGTGCTTAAATGATTTTGTAAAACTCAAGTGTTTGAAAAAGCCAAAGTTTCATGCAAATTTGATCCACCTAGAGATCTCCAAAAATTCTGAAATTTCTGCATGACACTACTCTAAGGACACTTAATCAAGATCAAAAAAATGAAAATTTAAAATTCTCAAAAAATCAAGTACTGTTTGCCACGCTAGCACTAGCACCGACGCTAGCGTGGGTGTCTGATTTTTATGTTTTTCAAAATTTCAAAAAATCTTTAAAAATGTGTTACTTTATGTGTACTACTTAGTTTTTGTATTTCTGACTTTTGTTATTTTTGTTTTATCTATATTTTGAAAAATAAACTACAAAACTTCAAAATTCAAAAATACAAAAATTTATTTTTTGTGTTTTTTCTTTCATTAAAAATGTTCAAAAAAACAAAAAAAACTGTATGATCTTTATTGCTAATATCAAGCATGAATATGAATTCTATCATTTATTATTATTTACAATGTAAAAACTTGTTTCTTCATTTTACTATGAACATTGTTGTATTTATCATGCTTTGATATATCTAATTAAGTGCATCAATTATATTGAAAAATATGTGTAGATCCAAGCTTAGCATGCCTCTAAGTATGAGTAAATGTATTGTGATTGATAATGATACTTTTACACTCACTTATGTTTGGTAATGTACATGTGTGTTTAAATCTAAAAATGCTTGCTTGTGTGTTGTAATTATACAATGAATTAAAATTTGCATAAGTTTATTATCTACACTACATTTGAATTGCACTTAAAAATTAAGAAAAGTGTTGGGATTTAAAAATTTTGTTGGGTTTACAAAACAAGTGTATTCGGAGAATGTTGTCTCACAAATGTTAACAAAAAATAGACAAATATAACTCCACCAAACACTACTTGAACCTCCTGATAAGTCTTCATAAGCATTGTGAGGTTGAGCATCTTGGAAAGAATAGTAAAGTGTCTTGTGCAAACCTTGGTTATTACACCACTTTGTTAAAAATTATGTGCATTAAAAGTGTGTGAAAGTTGATATACTTGTGTTTTATTGTGCACTTTACTCTACATATGTCTTGTATTTCGTGATTTAAATCAATTGTTAAAGTTGCTCAAAATACACTTATGTGCACATCATTATCTTTCATAACACTTCTTCTCATGAGTATTGGATTCTAATGCTTTATCTATACTACTCTTCATATAATAAATGCACTAGATAACTTAACATGGTCTCTACAATGTTTGGTATCTCTTAAACTTGAAATTAAGTAACATTGTAGTATAATCTCTCTTTGATATGTTCATTTCATGCTTGGTAACTTTATGTAAAACTTTGAGTTTTCAAAAAGGTTAAACCATCTTTACATTTTGAATTTAAACTCATATTTATACTTATGATTTTCATGCTTACAAAAAGATGTTTCTTATAATCCTCCACTTGCTTAAAACTCTTATTTATTTATTTGAAATCTCTTATATACTATGCTTAAGCTCTTTATCTTTACCTATATTACAAAAGCTCGATCATGATTTATAATTTCTAAATAATGCCTCCTTACTTCCCTTACCCACCTTCTTACCAAAAGGGGGAGATTAATTGAAGAAATCTATAAGATTAAGGGGTGAATAATTCATGTAATCTATCATTTAGGGGGAGTAAAACATTAATTGCATTTATGTAGGGGGAGCATTAAGATAGGGGGAGTATGCACTATTCTCATGCTTATCATATACTATAGTTGCACTATTATCTCGCTTATCATATACTATAAACACCATTGTTGATTTCTTGCTAAGAAGATTTGTTATTATCAAAAGGGGGAGATTGTTGGACATGTGTGTCACATCCCTTTGTTTGAGAATAACAAATCCCATATTGTATTTGATCTTGCTTGTCATATGTTTATAGTGTGCAGGAACTATAGGTGCAATACTCCACAGGTTGAAGGCAGCTTGGAACTAAATTTCTGAACTAGAACACTACCGCCAGCGCTAGTATATACCGCAGGCGCTAGTGCTACCGCAAGCACTAGCGCTACTACCTGTCGCTAGCTCCAGCTCATGCCACAGCACCACGTCACGACGATTTCATAACCGCCTCTACACAACCGCTACCGCAGGCGCTAGGAGCTACCGCAGGCGCTAGCTATAAGATCTATAAAATGGAACTTTCTCTCTCATTTTAGCTATAGATCCTAGAGAGAATACTAGTGCCAAATTTCCATTGCTTTTATGCAGCCGAAGATGGATCTCCCACAAAAAGCTTAAGGAGATATCTGGAGGAGGAAAACGTCACGCTACATCTGAAGGATGATCGCTTCTACCTCGTTCAAACTACATCGATCCTTCATCTCCGACTTCAGAAGATCTCATATTGGGCGTATTATTTTTGGATCCACTAATGAAGAGTTGTGTAATGAAGTTATTTTAGTGATGAAAAATGAATTTGAAATGAGTCAAGTAGGAGAACTTTCTTATTTCCTTGGTTTTCAAATATCACAAAGAATTGATGGTATCTTTGTATGTCAAACTAAATATGTCCATGATATGCTTAAACGTTTTGGATTTGAAAACCTTAAACAAGCTTCTACTCCTATGAGTGCATCACTAAAATTAGGAAAAGATGAATCGGGAATTTCTATAGATCAAACTTTATATAGTAGTATGATTTGATCACTACTTTATCTAAGTGCAACTAGACCCGATATTATGTTTGTCGTATGCTTATGTGCTCGATTTCAAGCTAATCCAAAAGAATCTCATTTATAAGCGGTAAAACATATTTTTAGATATCTAATTGGGTCATCTAGATTAGGATTATGGTACCCGCACAATAATTCATTTACACTTCACGGCTACTCTGATTCAGACTACGCCAAATGCTCACTTGATAGAAAAAACACTAGTGGTACTTGTCATTTTCTAGGACCTTCATTAGATGCATGGTCTAGTAGGAAACAAAATTCAGTTGCACTCTCCACCACGGAGGCCGAATACATTGCATTAGGGAGTTGTTGTGCACAAGCACTATGGATGAGCCAAACTCTAGAGGACTTTGGTTTTCATCTAAAACATATTGAATTAAAATGTGACAACAAAAGTGCCATTGATCTTACAAATAATCCGGTACATCATTCTAGATCCAAATATATAGATGTACGTCATCATTTCATAAGGGATCACATTAAAAAGGAAAATGTTAGGATAAGTTTCATTGGCACAGACTCTCAACTTGCTGATATATTCACTAAACCTCTTCTCGATGCAAGGTTTCAAATGTTAAGGTTGGAATTAGGAGTCTTAGACATTTTAGGATAAGTTATTTGAAAAACGCTAAAGTTTTATGCAATTTGAGCAATCAATACATCTCCATAAATTACAAAATTTCTGCATAAGACTACTCTAAGGACTCTTAATCAAGATAAAAAAAAATGAAAATTTAAAATTCTAAAAAAATCAAGTACTATTTGCCGTGCTAGCACTAGCGCCGGCGCTAGTGTGGGTGTTTGATTTTTCTGTTTTTCAAAATTTTTAAAAATCTATAAAAATATGTTAGTTTATATGTACTACTTAGTTTTTGTATTTCTGACTTTTGTTATTTTTGTTTCATCTATATTATGCAAAATGAACTACAAAACTTCAAAATTCAAAAATACAAAAATATGTTTTTGTGGTTTTTTGTTTTTCTTTCATTAAAATGTTCAAAACAACAAAAAACTGTATGATCTTTATTGCTAATATCAAGCATGTATGAATTCTATTATTTAGAATTATTTACAACGTTAAAACTTGTTTCTTCATATTACTATGAACATTGTTTTGTTTATCATGCTTTGATATATCTATTTAAAGTGCATCAATTGTATTTAAAAAGATATGTGTAGAACCAATCTTAGCATGCCTCTAAGTATGAGTAAATGTATTGTGATTGATAATGATACTTTTACACTCACTTATGTTTGGTAATGTACATGTGTGTTTAAATCTAAAAATGCTCGCTTGTGTATTGTAATTGTACAATGAATTAAAATTTTGCATAAGTTTATTATCTACACTACATTTGAATTGCACTTAAAAATTAAGAAAAGTGGTCTAAAATTTTTATTATGTTGGGTTTGCAAAAACAAGTGTATTCGTAGAATGTTGTCTCACAAAAGTGAACAAAAATAGACAATATAACTCCACCAAGCACTACTTGAACCTCCTGATAAGTCTTCATAAGCATTGTGAGGTTGAGCACCTTGGAAAGAATAGTAAAGTGTCTTGTGCAAACCTTGGTTATTACACCACTTTGTTAAAAATTATGTGCATTAAAAGTGTGTGAAAGAAATATACTCTTATTTTATTGTGCACTTTACTCTACATATGTCTTGTATTTTGTGATTTAAATCATTTGTTAACATTGCTCAAAATAAACTTATGTGCACTTCATTATCTTTCATAACACTTCTTCTCATGAGTATTGGATTCTAATGCTTTATCTATACTACTCTTTATATAAGAAATGCACTAGATAACCTAACATGATCTCTACAATGTTTTTGGTATCTCTTAAACTTGAAATTAAGTAACATTGTAGTATAATATCTTTTTGATATGTTCATTTCATGTTTGGTATCTTTATGAAAAACTATGAGATTTCAAAGAGGTTAAAACATCTTTCAATTTTGAACTAAAACTCATATTTTTTACTTATGCTTTTCATGCTTACAAAAAGGTGTTTCTTATAATCCTCCGCTTGCTTACAACTCTTATCTTTTTATTTGAAATCTCTTATATATACTATGTTTAAAATCTTTATCATTATCTATATTACAAAAGCTCGATTGTTTGCCCAGAAAGCCCGCGACCTCCTCTTATTGTTCAGTTTTCCCGGTCTCAGCGGTCTCAATTTAAATGATCGCCCAGATCGCCAGATGCCTCCTCAACCAGGATTTTCTAAGTACCGAGCGGTCAAGACAGTGCGAGATTGCCAGCTTAAGCGGTCTGATCGTTTTTCCTTATTTTTGTTATTTGTACCCCATTTCCCTGCCCCGGCTCTCCTGTACCCCGGGCAGCCCGCAGTTTTCAGTTCTGCCCGTTTGGGCAGCCCCCTCGTCTATAAATAGAGGGGTAGGGGTACCAAAAAAAGGACCTTGGCTCCGAGACTCCAGCTTACAACCTGTGTAAGCGGTCTCATTTCTTCGTGATCGCCTTTTCGTGATCGATTTTCCCTTTGTTCCAGCATCTTCTGTCTTAGTAACCTGCACTTCGCAGTTTTCTCCCATCCCCTTTAGTGTGAATTTTGGAGGTACCATTTTTGGCACCAACAGAACGAATACGCGACCTTCAGATTCGAAGTGTCAGGTGAAATCCTTAGACTTTCAAGATGGCTGATCGCCATAGAGGTCGTCCCCTGCGATCTCCCAGCGTTCCCCCTTCCGATCACAACCCGTTAGAAGCGCTTGAGCGCCGCTTCGAGCTTCATGTTGAACAAGCACACCGTGAGGCCGCCCGAGCTAGGCAGGACGCCGCCTCTGTTCAGCAGGAGATCACGTAGTCTCAGCAAGAGGCCGCTCGAGATCGGCAAGAAGTCGTCCGGGCTCAGCAGGAGTCTGCGAAGCATATTGAGGCAATGAACCAGGTTCTAGCCGCGATCTCCCAGAAGATCCTTCCTCAAACCTCTCAGGTCGCTACTCCTGATCGCATGGCAGGCGGTCACCCGAGCGATCACCCCGTCTTCCAGCCCACAGCTCCTCAGCGATCTCAGCATGAGGAGTTCGCCGCCCACCATAATTCTTTTCGAGCCGTAGCCCAGGGGCCTCCGGCTCAGACCCTGAATTTTGAAGAAGGGTTTGCTTACCCTCAAGATCCTCCCGCACCTTTTCTTCCTCCTCCAGGACCTTCTGTTTTTGGGGAGCCTTCCCCCTTTACCGATGAGATTTGTCGGGATCCGATTCCTCATGGATTCAGAGAACCTCGCCTTCCAGTGTATACAGGAGAAACCGACCCAATGTGTCATCTTCAAGCCTTCGAATCTGCTGTTGCCCTCAGGACCATTTCAGATGGGGTAAGGTGCAAGCTGATGGTCACCTCCTTTGATGGGTCGGCCATGGAATGGTTCTATAAGCTGCCTTGTCAATCTATCTCGAGCTTTGCTGCCCTGAGGTAAGAGCTTCTTCTAAGATTTTCCACCGCGAAAAAAAGGAAGAGTGGCCCTGCGACCCTCTTCAAGATTAAGCAAGGCGACAACGAAACTGCGGCACATTTCGTTGATCGTTTTCAGAAAGAGATCTAGGGAGTCAGGGATATGGATCCCGAGCTCTATATGGTAGCTTTGATCAGTGGCCTGCAGGAGGGTCCTCTGAAGTTCAAAGTCACAACCAAGGAGCCTAGCTCCTATCAGGAGCTGATCAGCATTGCCAATCGCTACATAGAAGGGGAGATCAACAACCCCACATATGTGAGCAATTTGACAAACAAGGCCACTCAGAAAGGCTCTGCGGGATTTTATCCAGCTCCGTCTTCCTCAAAGCCTCGACAAGAGCTCCCACCTCCGGCTCCGAGAGGTAAGAATTATCGCAACGGCCGCTTCAATCGAGGTAACCATTCTTTCCCACCTCAAGGTTCATTTCTTCAAACCCCTGCTACCCCTGCTCCGCAAGTCACCCCAGTCCACCAGATCCAGTACGCCCAACCTCCTCTTCTGCCCATTCCTTTGCTCTACAATGAATCCCAAGAGTCTTTTACAGACTTTGGTGTTTCTATGAGTGAAGTGCTCCAAATCCTTCAAAAGCAACCCTTTTTCAAGAAGCCAGCTCCGCTAAACTCGGATCCAAAGACCAGAAATCCTACTCTCTACTGTGAGTACCATAGAGATAGGGGACATTTGACAGAGGATTGTAGAGCTCTCCGCCTATTCTTAAAGAAGCTTCTGAAGGAGGGTAAGCTTCGAGATCTCATCCTGAAGAATGATTCTGCCAAAGCCTCAACCTCCAAGGCTAAGGAAGTAGCGGAAGTCCATTGGGCATGCGAAGAAGTGGACAATATTGGCCATCTCAGCAATATCGGCTTTCCCAATGAATGTGTGGATGCTGATGACGAAGGCGCCTTGGGCAATCTCTTCTGCATCCACGGAGGTGCAGGTCCGGAATCTTCAAGGAAGGCAAGTCTGAAAAGGGTTTATCAATCAGAGGTTGCTGCCACCTCTTCAGCCCCGGTCCGGGGAATGGTCACTTTCGGTGATGAAGACCTTCCTCAGACTGCGAATCCCTCTGACGACGCGGTCGTCATCAAAGCTGTAATTAAAAATTACACAGTAGAGAAGATTCTGATAGACACGGGAAGTTCAGTCAATGTGCTCTTCAAACCTGCCTTCGAGGCGTTGAAGACAGGTAAAACCCTCCTTTCAACTGAAGGCCCCCTCTATGGTTTTTCAGGAGAGAAGAAAGAAGTAGAAGGGCTCGTCACTCTTTCTGTGATTCTGGGAGGGATAGTGAAGCTGGTCAAATTTATAGTCATTGATGCTCCCAGTAGCTACAACGCCATCTTTGGAAGACCCTTCTTGAATGCATATCAAGCCATTGTCTCCACCTATCATCAAGCGGTGAAGTTCGCCTTGAAATGCAAACAACACCGAATCAGGAGTGACCCAAGGAAAGCTAGGGAATGCTACGTAAAGACGGTCAACATGATCGTGTCCTCTTCTCCCCAAGAAGTCATGATGGCTGAATCAATTGAAGTTCCTGAACAAATCCAAACTGCAGAGGAAATTGAGGAAGGTGCAAGAGATGGAGTTCGCTTGGAACCTGCCCAAGCAACTCAAGAGGTTCGGATCAGCGAGGAAGATGAGAGCAAGAGCCTCTCCATCAAAGCTGAGTTATCTGAAGCTGACAAGAGTCAGCTCATCTCTTGCCTTCTGCAAAATCTAGATATCTTCGCTTGGTCGGCGGATGATATGCCTGGAGTGGATCCGAATGTTGCTTGCCACTATCTCAATCTTGACCCAAACTTCATCCCGATCCAGCAGAAGAAGAGGTCTGTTGCAACTACTCTAGCACAGCCCATCCGTGAAGAGGTAGGGAAGCTCCTGAAGGCAAAGTTCATCCAACCAATCCAATACCCAGAATGGGTGTCAAACGTTGTGATGGTAAAGAAGTCAGGTGGGAAGTGGAGGATGTGTGTCGACTTTACTAAACTCAATAAAGCTTGCCCCAAGGATTGCTACCCCTTGCCTCAGATAGATTCTTTAGTAGATTCTGCGGTAGGTTATTCTTTTATGAGTTTTTTAGATGCTTTTTCAGGTTACCATCAAATCAGAATGCATAAACCAGATACACCTCATACTTCATTTATCACAAATGATGGTTGCTTCTGTTATCTCGTAATGCCTTTCGGGCTAAAGAATGCTGGAGCAACCTATCAGAAAATGATGGATACAGTTTTCAGGAGTCAAAAAGGAAGAAACCTTGAGGTATACGTTGATGACCTCTTGGTAAAAAGCAAATTATTCTCTTCTCATCTTAGAGACCTCTCGGAAACTTTTGCAACCCTTCGAACTTTTAATATGAGGTTGAATCCGTTGAAGTGTGTTTTCGGGGCAAGTAAAGGAAAATTCCTGGGTCACCTCCTTACTCCAGAAGGGCTGGAACCCAATCCTGACAAAGTAAGAGCTATACTGGAAATGCCGCCTCCCAAGTCCCCAAAAGAAATTCAGCAGCTGGGAGGGAGGATGGCAGGCTTAAGTCGCTTTATCTCCCGGTCAGGGGATAAGAGTGCACCTTTCTTTAAAACCCTCCGGGGAGGGAGTAGGTTCGAGTGGACGAAGGAATGTGATGATGCTTTCACTCAGCTTAAGAAGCAATTGACATCAACCCCTTTGCTCCAAAGCCCACGAGAGGGAGAAAATCTATTTCTGTATATGGGAGTCGGAGCCGATGCCATAAGCTCTGTTTTGGTCCGAGAGGAGAAAAAGAAGCAATTCCCAGTCTATTACGTGAGTCGAATTCTGAAAAATGCAGAGACTCGTTATCCTATTCTCGAAAAGTTGGCCTTGATGCTTATAACTTCAGCAAGAAGATTAAGACCATATTTTCAAGCTCATTCGATTCTAGTCGTTACTGACCTTCCATTGAAGAATGTCTTGGAGAAGCCAGAGCATTCAGGCAGGTTGGCAAAGTGGGCAATAGAGCTCAGTGAGTTTGACATATCCTATGTCCCAAGGGTGGCGATCAAAGCTCAAGTCTTAGCAGACTTCATGGTGGATGCCAAAGAAGTTGAGTCGCAGAAGGGGATCAGAGTGCCCCTTGCCTGGAAAATCTTCGTGGATGGAGCCTCAGGGAAAAATTCTTCCGGAGCGGGAGTTGTTTTAATCAACCCAAATGGAGTAAGGCTGGATCAGGCGCTAAAGTTCTATTTTCAAGTAACAAACAATCAGGCGGAATACAAGGCTTTGCTAGCCGGTCTTAAGTTTGCTAGAGAGCTGGGGATTGACGATGTCAAAGTCTTCACAGATTCTTTGGTGATGGCTTCTCAAGTAAATGGAACTTTCGAAACTAGAGATAGTATTCTAAAGCGGTATCTAGTTCTGGTAAAAATCGAGGTAGGGAAGTTCAAAAGCTTTACCATCGACCATATTCCAAGGGGTGAGAACGTGGAAGCAGATGAGCTGGCAAAATTTGGACTTCTCTTGGGAGGAACAACTTTGGAATTATTTCGCCCAGCAATTGAAGAAGGAGAGGTCATGGAGATTGATCAGCGTCCGTCTTGGATGGATCCATTTTTCAATTGGAAAGCTGCATTCATCAATAAAGGATAGGAAAAGGTTTAAACGAAAAGCGGCTAACTATTATCTTGTTGCAGGAGTGCTTTATAGAAGAACTTTCCTTTCACCGTTAGCACGGTGTGTTTCGGAGGAGGAGATTCCAGCGGTCATTCAGGAGGTTCATTCTGGAGAATGTGGAAGTCACTCTGGAGCTAGAACTTTGGAGAAAAGAATTCTGAGGCAAGGCTATTTTTGGCCTCAAATGAGGAAAGATGCGGAAAAATTTGCTAAGAAATGTGTAAAGTGCCAGAAGTTTGCTCCTCTCCAAAATCAGCCGGCTCAACAACTCAAGTCGATAGCAACTCCATGGCCGTTCGCAGTTTGGGGAATGGATTTGATTGGGCCTTTCCCTATGGCAAGTGGGCAACGTCGATATATTATAGTCATGATTGACTATTTCAGCAAATGGATAGAGGCAAAGGCATTGGCCAAAATTACGACTCAAGTCGTGAAAAATTTTATTTGGGGAGAGATAGTATGTCGGCACGGAATCCCAATGGCAATCATCACGGATAACGGTTCCCAGTTCAACAATTCAATTCTTATTAATTTCTATAAGCAAATTGGCGTTGAGCTACGTTTCGCTTCTGTGCATCATCCAAGAAGCAATGGGCAGGTAGAGGCCGCCAACAAACTCATCATAAATCTCTTGAAAAAGAAGGTAGAAAATGTCAGGGGCAACTGGGCAGAACAACTACCTTCCGTCTTATGGGCCTTGAGGACAACTCCAAGTTCTGCTACTGGGGAGACTCCATTCAAATTATCACACGGTTTCGAAGCCCTTATTCCGGTGGAATTTGAAGTAAAAAGCCCAAGAGTATTATTGGCGCAACAAAATCAAATTGACTGGATGGAAGGAAATGATGAGGAGCTAAAATGCAGCCTTGATTTAATTGAAGAGTTGAGAGATATGACAATCATCAGGCAAGAAGAGGTGAAAAGAAGAATGGCAAGGCTATTCAATAAAAATGTAAGAACCAAAGAGTTCGCTATTGGGGATCTAGTCCTGAAGAAAATAGATACAGCAGCAAGAGCTGGTTCAGTTGGAAAGCTTAACCCAAACTGGGCGGGGCCGTTTGTGGTAAAGAGCGTGCTTAAAAATGGTGCTTACCATCTCCAAACTTATGAAGGAAAAGAATTGTCTCATTCATGGAGCCGAGATGATCTCAAACTCTTCTTTTCTTAAATGTTCGTATCCAATTCACTCATTCTATTTCTCACTTTTCTTCTCTCAAACATCACGCAGGTATTGTCAAAGCATTCGCAATACGAGTGATGGGTGACAAGTTTTAAGAATAAGTGATTTTTTGAAAAGCCAAAAACCTGTCAAGTGAGACATCGACGGATCCTACTATCTTCACCCTCGACTTGTTAGCTCGACGTGTAATTCTGCCGGGACCACAGATGTCGGGGATATTTCGAATCTGTGTAGCAGTAGCTCGCCAAGCTCGAGCGGTGGAAGTTTAGGATACCGGGTCCTTGCTGACATCTGGCACACCTCAGCATTTCAAGGGGGTCTAGGTGGCTGACTCAGCTCTGTCATGCATTAGGAAGGACATTGTTACGATCTTAATGATCTTTCAGGGAAAGCAATGTTAGTATAGCCTCCGCGGCATGACCACACCTGCCCTACCGATCATTTTGGTCTGTAACTCTCGAATACTCGTTGAAGCGTGGTTAGGTGAGGGGCGGTCAGAAACATCCATGACCGTCGCCTGAACCTTAGATTGGCATGTTTTGCAGTAAACTCGGCAATCCTTTTAAAAAAAAAGGCAATGTCGGTATAGCCTCCGCGACATGACCACACCATCATTTTGGATCATTTTTGAGATCCCTTTTTCTCATCTTCTTACTACAAAAAGAAAATCTTATTCATCCCTTTGTACTGGGATCGGGCGGTCAGCAATTTATGAGACCGCATGTCCTTCTTTCCTACTTTCTCCAAAGAGCGATTTGAGTCATTTACGATCGCCGGATATAACTTTTTCAGGATAATTGAGGTCGCTATTCAGAAATCTCTTATGCCAGCTTGACATAGATCGGCCCGATCTCAGAAAATTTGAGTTTCCAATACTTTCTGCTATTCAAAGCTATTGGAATAATCATGATACTCTGTTCCTCGTCAAATGAAAGTTGGGTTTTTCTTCAAAAGCGGCGGTCTGAATATAATGTGATCGCTGAACTGGAGATCCATGAAGAGCTATCATTTTCCTTTTCAAGTAATAAATCTTGGTCATCAAGAGGTCATCAAACGGGTTTCCTGAAAGTCATTTGGGCACCGATCACCCAGAGTGTAATGAGTTCAAATCGTCTTCAAGTTGTAGTTTCCTTATATTACGACCTGTGTAATATGAGACCGCATGACTATTATGGATAAGTTGGCTATTTTCTGATCACAGTTAAGTTGCTGAATTTCTTTTAGTGATCTGATTATCTCAAGATCGCAGAATAGTCTTGTGTATATAAAGTATCAATTTTTCCTTCAAGGTCTTTTAGCGTTTTTCCAAGAGATCGTCACCTGAGTTTTTTTTTTTTTTTAATGTTGGTATGAAATTATGTGAAAAACTTAGGGCATTGAGATCGAATGCCGATTCTAACTCAGAAGAACAAATAAATATATACATAAAGAATAAGTTCACTCAGAATCTGGCAGAAATCCAATTTTTATATACTCTGAAATATCTATTACAACAAGACCGCTCGGTCTCCAAAAAAGAAAAAAACGAATATCATTACAATTCACTCTCTCTTTGACCTTTTAGAAGACCGCTCACTCGAGGGGGAAGAACCGGTCTCTGCAGAAGATTCTTCTAAACTATTCCCTGGAATTCTAGATCCAGAGCTCGAGCTCGAACTGGAATCTAGGCCAAGGGTATAGCGGCTTCCACTTTCTTCGTCCTCAATCAAGACATTTTCCTCTTGGCCTGCGGTCTCATCAGCAGCATCAGCAGACTCATCAGCAAGATCCGCGGTCTCTTCAGCGGTCACAGATTGTTCTTCAATTCTTTGTGCCGCATCAGGGAAGAGATCGGCGAACGAGATATCTTTGAATTCTTCAGTAAATCCACCGCGGGTACGAACCTCATCCAGCACCTGGTCGGCGGTCTCTTTTATATGGTGCATCAAAGCCCTCTAGAAAGCTGGATTCTCAGGGTCATAAGCTGCTCTTTCAAATTGCTGCAAAAGAGATATATGTTAGACTGCGCGATCATAGGTAACACGTTCATAAAATATAAGTAAAATTCTCACTTTTCTTTCTTCTTGCAAGGCAGTTATTTCGTCCAGAGCGCTGCGAAGAGACCGCCCCATATGGTGATTTAAGATTGTACTTCTAGCGGTCACTTGGGCACAGAGGTCGGGGAGCACATCGGTCTCGATATTTAATATTTCATTTGCATTTTTTCTCCCGTACAAAGCCGAAGTGACCGCGTATGCGTGACGGGTCACCTTCCCGCTCCACAAGGGCAGATCAGTGGACACCTTCACAGACTTTCCTTTGGCCGCCCATTTGAGGAGAGGTTTTCCTTTGATGTCCTTCATTTTTCTTTTAAAACCCACCAAGGGAAAAACTCGCTCGGCGGTCTCAAAAGTAATGCCGAACACGTCGGCCTCACGCTTCAGCCTCCTCTCCCTCTGAGTAAGAACTTCTGCAGCTGGGGAGATAGGATATTGAACAGGGACCGCAAAGGTCGCTAAAAGTTGGGAAAAAGTTAGGAAAACATACAAAAGACATGAAAGGAAATTATTCGAGACCGCAAGAAAAACTTACTTTCAGCCGGAGTAATCTCGGCGATCTCGGGCCAGATCGCTAGATAATGAACAAGATCGATCCTCTTGCCCGCCAAGAAAGCCAAGATTTTCAGCTCCTCTTCTGAGACCGCTTTTATCTTCTTAAAAATGCTGTCAGGTCGCGGAGAGGGCGAGTTCTTGAGACCGCCAAGGTCACCTTCGAAGACAAGAAATCTCTCTGTCCAGAAAGAGATTTTATTAGGAAGATTCATGATTTTTATTCCATCTGCTGAAAAGTACATCAACCCTTTAAACTCTTCCTTCTTTTTGCCTTCCTTCAAAATCTTCGCGGTGAAGGTTGCGCGGAACAGATTCATTGTGAATTTCACTCTTTCCGATCTCAAGTAATTGATGAAGACATTAACCAGACCGATGGAGTTCGGGGCCAACTGGGCGAGCATGAAGCCGTAATATTCCAGGATCTCTAGCCATTCCCATGGGAGGGGAATCCTCAACCCGTTATCAAAATGATCGATGGGAATAATAATCTTTTTCTCCTCCACAAAGTTCAACCTTTCTTGTTCAGTTGGCGGTCTCACAACTACCTGAGTTTGGATCATATATTTCTTTATAAACTCAATATATTCATCCTTTGATAGGCGACCTTGTTTGTGATCGACATTCAGGAAGATGGTGGCAGAAGAAGCACGAGCGGACACCATTTTTAGCGATCGCTGAGATCGGTACTTAGAGCGCATTCAAGAAAGCGTAAAATAAAGGTCATGAAGACGGCTATTTATAGAAGACGAAGGGTCATTTCGTAATCATTACCTCTTGAAGATCGCCCAGCAAAAAATGTTCAGACCGCTCGACCTGTGCAAAGTTATGTAAAAGCATACTATGGTTGGCGATCTCAATCAATAAAAACACAGCAGCAATACAGGCAACCCAGGCATAAAGAGATCGAAACTTTACAAATCAAGGCCGCACAAAACATCAAAATTAAAACAGCCACACAAGTATATGGAAAAATAATAGTAAAATTTTACAAAATATATTGTTTAAATCCAGAGACCGCTTGGTCTCAAATTAAATGTTCATCTCCTAAGAGGCCTATTTCTCCCTACATGAGCTGCGACATCTTGCATGTCGTTCACTGCGGCCATAACCGACACCAAGCTATGATTGGCCAGCATTGCAGATCGGTGAATTTTTGACATCTCCTTGTCCACCTGCTCCATAGGAATCAGTACAATTTCAGGTTGCGGTCTCTCCGCTGGATGGTCGCTGGAGGTACCCGGTCGCATCAACATCTTTCCATGACCGCTCCTCAACCTCTCATTCTCCGCGGACAGCGCCGCAGCTTTCCCCTTATAGTACTCAGCCTCCTTTTCAGCCTTCTTAAGAGCTCGCGCGATCTCTGCAACCCTCAGATCGCATTCTTCTCGAACTCTCTTCTCATTGGTGCGCAATTTTTCTTCGAGATCGCGAATCTGATCGTTCTGAGTTCGCTCCCTCATCAGCATAGATCGAACGTCCTCGAACATTGGGTTAAGGATGTTGGTTAGCTGAGGGGAGATCTTGATGTGCTGAGGAAGTTCTCCCTCCTCGATCTCAGCATCATTGTCATCTGCGATCACGAGAGATGGGTTATTTCAATCATTAACATACGATCAGATAAGCTCTTTAAATAAACAGAAAGAGTACTTGGAAAGAAGTTGAGACCGCAGTCATGTAAAGCTCTCCTGGTATCTTTAGTGACCGCGGGATCTGCGGTCAGTGAAAGGCGATCTGATCCCCTTAAACGCTCCAGATCCATTCTTTCCAAATCTCTTTTCTGCGACTTTTCTCCCTCTTTTCTTCTTCTTTTCAATTCTTCATTACTCAAGAGGATATCGTCGGTCTCAATAAAGACGATCTCACGCTTTCTTTCAGGAGAAACAGAACGAACTGTAGGTAATGGAAGGAACTCAACTGACTGGAGAATCATTTTATTCTTACCAGCTCGCAAAATCGAGACCGCCGCCACACGATCTGCTGCAGCCTTGTTCAAATGATCTCCCTGAAGAGAATCGTCCAGGAGACCGCTAGAAAGTGCAGCTTTCTCCTTAGCGATCTGCAGCTTCTCTGCGATCTCCTCCTCAGCGTTTTTGTCCTCCGTAGTCTGCAAGACCTCATCCTTTTTCCTCTCTTCAGCGATCAAGGCCGCCTTTTCCTCAGCAACCCTGACCGCTTCTTTCTTCCTCTCCTCAACGATTAGAGCTGCCTTCTCCTCGGCGGCCCTGACCGCCTCTCTCTTCCTTTTCTCCTCGGCGATTACAGCCGCTCTCTCCTCAGCAACTCTGACCGCCTCCTTCTTCTTCTCTTCCTCGACGGTCTTAGCCACCTCTCTCTTCTTTTCCTCTTCCTCTCTTTCTTTTCTCTCTTTATCCTCCTTGTCTTTCTTTTTCTCCTCGTCCTCTCTCTTTTTCTTCTCCTTCTTCTCCCTCTTTTCTTTCTTATCTTTTTCTTCTTTCTCCTTCTTCTCTTTCTCTTCTTTTTCCCTCTGTTCCTCTACCTGTTTCTCTTTTTTCCTCTTCATCATCTCTTCCATTTCCATCTTTTTCTTTTCCTCCTCCTTTGCCTTGATCGCTGCGTCAGCGATCTCCTTCTCCCTGTCCGCGATCTCCTTATCAACAACAACATTTCTGAGAGCTGAAGCCTCTAAGGGATCCAACACCTGCAATGATGAAAAAGATGAATTATTAGAAGAAACCTCATCAAGGTAGGCGATTAATCCAGAATCATCCTCTCTTGGTAAGGTTGAGACCGCGGGAAGGAAGGGGAGATCGCCCTTCGCATTCACCTTCTGAAACTCCGCGGAGTCTTCCAGGTCGACAGGTTCAGGAAATACGGTCGCCCCCAGGGCGGTCACGTCTTTTACTTCCTCATTTTTTCTGCTTCTCTTATAAGTCAAACTAGATGGACTTGAATTTTTTCTCTTCTTGCCCTTCGCAGCTTTCTCCTGGTCAGCAATCTTCTGCCTCAAGGATTCGGCCTCGGCTTTCTTCTGACGCAGCCCAGCCAGAATGACCTCGGTAGAGACGGTCTCAGGAAGTTTGGAAGATGTTGTTGGATCGGTAGGCGCCCTTAGAGGGGGGGGGGGGTGAATAAGGGTTTTCAAAAACTTAAGATTATATTTAGAAAACTTTGATGTAATGCAATATTAAAATGTTTAACACAATAGAAGTTATGTAAAACAAAATGAAGAGACATGCTTTTATTAATATTGAATAAGTTTTACAAAACTTGATCTCTTATGACGCTAGAGATCCGGAGGCGAATATATTAAAATCCTTTTTCGTTTTCTATACCGACTCGTATCCCCACGAACCGGTTGGCTTTAGCCGATCTCTCCCCAGATACGGCCTCAAGCCGCTCTAGCCAATCTATCCCCAGAAAGGCCTCGAGCACCCCCTAGATCTACTCCCTAGACCTAGTCGCCAACACGAGGCGAATTACCCCCTAAGTCTAACCCAGACCTAGTCGCCAACATGAGGCGAATTAACGAACCGTTTACAAGAATAATAAATGAAATAAAAAGACAAACAATAATATAAAAACTCCCTATGTGGATCTCCTGGAGAAGTGGACGAAGGCCCGCAGAGTATGATCGTAGTCGATGCGGTCTTTCGTCAAGATGATGACGCGTGTTGAAATCTTCTCCACGGATCTCCTTCAGCTTTTCAGATTTGTGGGAGTATCTCTCTACAACTTCCTCTCTCTGATGTGGCACGAGGCTCTGGAGTTTGGGATCTAAAGAGGATAAAGAATACGAAGGCAAGGGGTCCAATTTATAGCCTTCACGCTACCGCCGGCGCTAGCGCTACCGCCGGCGCTAGCCCGGATTAGGCAACGTTTTGCGCGGCAGAATCTCCCATCCGCGGCAACCTCTTGCTCTATGCCTTAAGTGAGTCATGCTACCGCCGGCGCTATCCACTACCGCAGGCGCTATCCCAAGTTAAGAAACTCTTTGCGCGGCAAGATCTTCAATCCGAGGCAACAATTCCAGCAAGCCTTCTGTGCATCGAGCTAGCGCCGGCGCTATCCACTATCGCCTGCGCTAGTGATCAGTTTGGAGTTGATGGCTCAATTTCGGGGGCAACCACCATATGTAAACCTTGAGTCATTTTGACCTGTTATCCTGCACACTCAGATCACACAAGATTAAATACACACATAGGATTTGTTATTCTCAAACCTAGGAGATGCGGAAGGCCGTGTTCCAACAAACTCCCCCTTTTGATAATAACAAATCCATTAATGATAAATCAGAGCATTAATCTAAATAAGCATGAAGAAACATATTTGTGTGTGTGTGAAAGGGATGACTTAGGATAAATAATGATTATAGAATTTTAGTATTGCTCCCCCTAAATACATGCTCCCCCTATGTGAATGCTCTCCTAATATGTAAGCTATCATCTTAATTAATCATGTTGGGTTTTTATTTTGATAGCGGATTGTATTTATAGGTCTCCCCCTTTTGTAATTTATCATGTTAATTCTCCCCCTTTGTTATTAGCAAAAGTGGGTTAGGAGGCACCTACAGAGAAGTTTGATAATAAGATAAAGCATGATCGAGCTTCTTAGTGAGAGGAAATGATAAGAAGTTTTTAGAATAAGGTGTAGAGAAAAATAGATCAGAGTTTTGGCCTAAGAAAAATAATGATTTCCCCTTTATATAAAAAATATCAGAGTTTTAGCATAAAATTATGATTTCCAAGTAACTAGTCTACCCAGACAATATGTCTACACCCTAGCCCCGTACTAAGTGACGGATGGGCATGAGGAGCTGCAATCATGCCGTAGGTTGGGGTGTTAGTCCCATATGCAAACACTAGACAAACACTTAACCTAACACTCTTTCCCCCCAGTGCCTCGCAAGGCCCTACTGGAACCCTCCCCGGTTAAGGGCAAGACATGACTAGAGATAAGGTTATCTAATGTCTACAACCCTACGCCCCCGCTATGGTGAGATGTGAAGTCATGGATAATAATTGTTGGAAGCATTTAAATCTAATGATAATTTATAGCCTATGAGTTTTTATTTTTATTTGTCTTTATGAAAACACTCCCATAGCTATATTGAAAATCATGAATGAATCAGAGTTTGAGCATTTGCGGAAGATTTAAGAAAAAGAAACATCATAATAAGAGTTTGAGTTAAAAAAAAAACAAACTTTATAAAGATAAGAGTTAAGGCATTTTTCAACATCCTCAAAAGTAAAATATGATTTGTAGTAATAATAAGAAGATGTTCTTATAAGCAGTATTTCACTTGTTGGAGGAGTGTTTAACATAAAAGTTTATAAATCAGAGTTGTTACAATAAAAGTGATATGCGTGTTAGAACAGCCAATATAAATTTTACCAAGCAAGTCTACCAATTGTTTTGTAAGAAAAAGTTGAGATTTAAGACTTGATATAAGCATGAAAGTGCAAGGTAAAAGTTATATGGTGATGATGCAGAAGACTTGTAGAAATACAAGAAACATCTTATTGTAATCAAGGATAATCCATAAAAAGATATATGAGTTTAATTTCAAAACAAGATGTTTATGTAAATCATGTTTCAATGAAAGTTTTTTATGGTTGACAATAAAGTAACCAAGCATGAAGTAATTTTATCCAAGAGAAATTACTACAATGTTATTTCAATTCACAATTTCAAAACAAACCAGACATTGTAGAAAGCATGCTAGGTTATCTAGTGCATTTCATAGATAAAGAGTAGTATAGAGTTTGCATTAGGATCCAATACTCATGAGAAGAAGTGTTATGGAAGATAATGATGTGCACATAAGTGTATTTTTGAGTAGAGTAAACACATGTTTTAATCAAAAATACAAGTAATATGTAAAGTGAAAGCACAATGAAACACAAATAAGATTACTTCCACACACTTTAATGCACACAAAAAAATGTACAACTACCAAGGTGCTTTGCACACACAATGCTCATTAAGACTTATCAGGGTGCAAAGTAGTGCTTGGGGGATCACATAATTTTATTCTTCATTATTGATTTTTTATTGTGATCCGGTGTACTTAAGAATAAGTGGTTTTTATTTTGAAAGAAAGTAATGGTTTGCACAAGATACTTTACTATTCTTTCCAAGGTGCTCAACCTCACAACGCTTATTAAGACTTATCAGGAGGTTCAAGTAGTGCTTGGTGGAGTTAACTTTGTCAAATTATTTCATGATTTTTGTTTTGTGCAAAGTTCTCCGAATACACTTGTTTTGCAAACCAATCTAATTTATGAGAAAGATAACCACTTTTCTTAATTTTTAAAAGTGCAAATAAAGGAGTGTAGGTAAGATACTTGTGCAATTTTAATTCATTGTACTAATACAGAACATACACAAGCATTCTTAGATTTAAACACAAATGTAGACAATGCCAAAAATAAGTGAGTGAATAAAGATCATTATCAAACATTAAACATTTACTCATACTTAGAGGCATGCTACGCATAGTTCTACACAGCTTTTACAATATAATTGATGCACACATTAATAGATGTATCAAAGCATGATGAAAGCAATGTTCAAAGTAGTTTGAAAAGATAAATTGCAACATCATAGAAGTTCTAAATGATGGGTTAAATCATGCTTGATTTTCAATACAGTCCATATAGTATTTTTGATATTTTTGAGAAATAATTTTGAATTAAAGTTTGAACTCATAAGATTGATCTTAGACTTCCCGAGGACTACCTTGTGAAAGGTTCGCCCGGTACTAGGTGATATGATGGGATGATAGCCCAAATCACCCTTTCGCAAGATACATAGAAAAGTTAAGTTCAGAAGAATAATTTCGATGCTTGTTTTTATTTTGTTTTATATTTTTGTAGTTGATTTTTTTTTCAAATAAAAGCATATTTTTGTAATTTTTGCTTTTGTAACTTTTATATTTGATTTTTGCATAAAAATGAACTTTAAATAAAGAAAAAAACACAAGCAAAAAATATTTTTTGTAATTTGGTTTTTGTAGTTTTGTATTTGATTTTTCAAAAAATAAAGAAACACAGAAGTGCAAAACTAAGTAGAAAATATAGATTTATATATTTTTAGGGATTTTTAAAAATTTAAAAAATACAAAAAAATGAACCTCGACGCTAGCGCGAGAAACAGTAAGTGATTTTTTAGGTTTTTGGAAATTTTGATTCTTGATCTTGATTAGGTGTCCCATTAGGAGTTTCATGCTGAAATATTAGAATTTTAGGAGATGTTTAGATAGTGCAAATTGCATGAAACGTTAGCGCTTTTTTTTATATGACTAGACTCCCTAACCATCGTATGAGACATATTTTCTTATATCTTTATTATGATTTTTCAAAGGCTTGTGTTTACCAAAATAATGTAAACTGAAAATAGATAGAGAATGTAAACACAAGATATCATGTTTGAATAAGCCAAATAATATATGTCTTAATGATTAATCCATAAACTATGTGATTGATGGAATTTTAGTATTCTATTATGATTTCAAATCACATAGTTGTCATAAAATATGAATAACATCATAAATGTTGTACCTGGCATAGATATATAAGCATAAACCAAAACGAGATGCTAGGATGATGAGTTTAGATGCAATGTTAAACATAGGATTAATCATGCATTTTGTAAGCAATATTTTTTCTTTATTATAAGGGCTATCATAATCAACAAAACAAAGATCAATGCATTTTGCATTTTAAGTTTTAGCCCACTCGCTTTAATAAACCATTTAAATCCATTAAAGTAATATCATTAGTCTTGATAATAATTTCAATTTTCAATTTATAATTCAAGACATTTTAAAAGGTAATGGATTTAGAAGAAAATAAAATAAAAAGGATAAGTAGATCACCTAAAAATGATATGACTTTTATTCAATTTTATTCAATTTGATTCATTTATGAATTATGGTTTAAATTATGAAAGTCATATTACAAGATATATAAAGTGATCATATCATGATGGTTTTAAGAAAGTTTTGCTTTTATTTAAATCTTGAATTTTCTTTTAGATCAAGTTATTTCACTAAATCACTTGTTGGTGAAGGCTAAGACTCTTAATAGCCTAATAACCGGATTTAATTTGAAATATCTTATAGCAAATTTAGAGTTTGATTCATATGGATAATATAAGATATTTAGAAGCAATGAATATAAGAATAAAAGATAGGTCATCAAAATAAAATATGATTTTGAATTTTGATCAATTTGATTTTATAAACATATTAATCTTTTAAGAGATAAAATCATATTTTCAATATTGTATAGGATGACCACGACATGATAGTTCAAAAGGAAACAAAAAGAAAAAAATAGAAAAGACATTAAAGCACATCATGAAGTAGAAATTTGTGTATTTCATTTTAATTGATTTCTACTTCATGCACATGATGGGATACTAATGAATAAGAGATTTAGGTATCCAAAGAGGACCGGGAGTGACGGTTCCTTTGGGTACCCAAATAAATCGTATTTGCTTTTGGGGAGATAAGATTGAATGGGCCCTTTTGATTTGAGTTTGTGTTTCATCTTTAACTTTGGGTCTCCATTCAAATTGTGGTTTAATATTATTATTATGAGTCAAATTTCCATTGTGATAATTTTTATCTCTAGGATTATAATTGTAGTGATTATAGAAAGCATTTTTCATAGAAAATTTGTGAAGTGTTATGTTGGGAGAAGTTTGATGATAATAATTGTACTTTGGAATTTCATTTTTAATTTGTTGATGTCTTTCATTTTCTTTGTTTGATTCATTAATATTTTGGGAATTTATATTCAACTTGCTTTTGGATATTGTTTGATTTTGTGAATTGGTATTTACAATTTTCATAAGCAAGTTGATGTTTGATTTTAATTCATCATTTTTGAGTTTAAAATTATGTCTTGCTTTATTATATGCGATTGTGCTATTTTTAAGAGTGGATACAATAGACTCAATATGATTTTGATAGTTGTTTCTATATTCATCAAATGTTTCATCCATCTCTTGAATTGCAATTTTAAAATCTTTGTACTTAGCACAATCATTTTTCAAGAAAGAATTTTCTACACAAAATCTTTCATTTTGTTCTTATATACAAATAAGTTCCTTTTCAAGTTCTTTGCATTTTTCATTTAAATTATTGCAATCAAAACAAGATTTTGTATTTTCAATTGAAGTGACATGAGTAAAGCTAGATAAATCAGATTTTGATACTACTTTAACTTTTGCTTTTAAATTTTTATTTTCTAAGCGCAATAGTTTATTAGCATTCTTTAATTTCTTAATTTTGCGCTTAGTATTTTGTAGCAATTGTAAAGTAGAAATGGAAGTACAAGCGATTAAGTTTGATTTCCTTACATTGCTTTTGGATGAGGGAGGATTTGAACATAATGTTCCTTTGTCTTCTTCTTGACACTCTTCTTCCAAAAGTAAGATTGTTTCATCTCTTTCTTTTGATGTGTGCTCCATTGATTTGTCATAAGGAGGGCATTCTTGAAGAGTTGTGCATGCTTGCGTATTCTCCGGTTCTTGCGATTGTTCCATACCTGTAGAATCATAAATTTCTTCAAGAAAATGCCATACTTTATATGCACTTGAAAAACAATATATTAATTTGAAAATTTCATTTGATAGACCGCAAAATAAATAGTGTTTAGCTTTTGCATTTAATTGAAGTTCTTTTTTATTTGATTCATTTGCGGGTCTTGCTATTGCTAAATTCCAAACTTCGATGTCTAAAGTTTTAATAAAAATTTCAATTAAAATTTTCCATCCTTTATAGTTTGTCCCTTCAAATAAAGGTGGTGCAAGTGATTTTTCCTCTTCACAAAAATTTCCCCCACTAAAAGAAGCGAGATCATGAGACGCCATTATTCCCGGTTGTTAAGCCGATTGGAATAAAACCTGCCTCTGATACCACTTGTTGGATCGGTAGGCGCCCTTAGAGGGGGGGGGGGGGGGGTGAATAAGGGTTTTCAAAAACTTAAGATTATATTTAGAAAACTTTGATGTAATGCAATATTAAAATGTTTAACACAATTAGAAGTTATGTAAAACAAAATGAAGAGACATGCTTTTATTAATATTGAATAAGTTTTACAAAACTTGATCTCTTATGACGCTAGAGATCCGGAGGCGAATATATTAAAATCCTTTTTCGTTTTCTATACCGACTCGTATCCCCACGAACTGGTTGGCTTTAGCCGATCTCTCCCCAGATACGGCCTCAAGCCGCTCTAGCCAATCTATCCCCAGAAAGGCCTCGAGCACCCCCTAGATCTACTCCCTAGACCTAGTCGCCAACACGAGGTGAATTACCCCTAAGTCTAACCCAGACCTAGTCGCCAACACGAGGCGAATTAACGAACCGTTTACAAGAATAATAAATGAAATAAAAAGACAAACAATAATATAAAAACTCCCTATGTGGATCTCCTGGAGAAGTGGACGAAGGCCCGTAGAGTATGATCGTAGTCGATGCGGTCTTTCGTCAAGATGATGACGCGTGTTGAAATCTTCTCCACGGATCTCCTTCAGCTTTTCAGATTTGTGGGAGTATCTCTCTACAACTTCCTCTCTCTGATGTGGCACGAGGCTCTGGAGTTTGGGATCTAAAGAGGATAAAGAATACGAAGGCAAGGGGTCCAATTTATAGCCTTCACGCTACCGCCGGCGCTAGCCCGGATTAGGCAACGTTTTGCGTGGCAGAATCTCCCATCCGCGACAACCTCTTGCTCTATGCCTTAAGTGAGTCATGCTACCGCCGGTGCTATCCACTACCGCAGGCGCTATCCCAAGTTAAGAAACTCTTTGCGCGGCAAGATCTTCAATCTGAGTCAACAATTCCAGCAAGCCTTCTGTGCATCGAGCTAGCGCCGACGCTATCCACTATCGCCTGCGCTAGTGATCAGTTTGGAGTTGATGGCTCAATTTCGGTGGCAACCACCATACGTAAACCTTGAGTCATTTTGACCTGTTATCCTGCACACTCAGATCACACAAGATTAAATACACACATAGGATTTGTTATTCTCAAACCTAGGAGATGCGGAAGACCGTGTTCCAACAGATGTTTGATCCAGCACCTCCAAGGATTTCTGACAATTAAAATAAATGGAAAAGTCAGGCAATTTCCATACAGGATCTGAAGAAGTATTAGATGGTTCAGAAACAACAGAGACCGGCACAATCGAATTCTCAGGAAGCTCAGTTTTCTTTAATGGAGATCGGGCGGTCTCCTTTGAAGTGCTCGCTTTCGTTAAGAATTTTGGCGCTTTCTTTCCTTTCTTTGAGCTGACACTTTCCTTTTTCCCAGGAGAGTTCGCTTTCGATGGAAGAACCTTTAAGAGATCGAGCATAGTCATCTTTGCAAGAAGATCGAACCTGCCTAATTTTCAAAGACCGCTCAAGGATTGGTATATTTCAATATCTTGTAGAATGAAAGTTTCAGCCGGTATTTATAGACCAAGCCGCATTAATGATGGTCATTGTCTCAGCGGTCAAAGCTTACATTTTCGAAGTTCCAGGTGCAACTTAAAAATGTGCGGGGATTATGTTTGCCCAGAAAGCCCGCGACCTCCTCTTATTGTTCAGTTTTCCCGGTCTCAGCGATCTCAATTTAAATGATCGCCCAGATCGCCAGATGCCTCCTCAACCAGGATTTTCTAAGTACCGAGCGGTCAAGACAGTGCGAGATCGCCAGCTTAAGCGGTCTGATCGTTTTTCCTTATTTTTGTTATTTGTACCCCATTTCCCTGCCCCGGCTCTCCTGTACCCCGGGCAGCCCGCAGTTTTCAGTTCTGCCCGTTTGGGCAGCCCCCTCATCTATAAATAGAGGGGTAGGGGTACCAGAAAAAGGACCTTGGCTCCGAGACTCCAGCTTACAACCTGTGTAAGCGGTCTCATTTCTTCGTGATCGCCTTTTCGTGATCGATTTTCCCTTTGTTCCAGCATCTTCTGTCTTAGTAACCTGCACTTCGCAGTTTTCTCCCATCCCCTTTAGTGTGAATTTTGGAGGTACCATTTTTGGCACCAACATCGATCATGTTTTATCATTTAGTGCCTCCTTACTACCCTCACCCTACCTTCTTTTGATAATACCAAAAGGGGGAGATTAATTGAAGAAATCTAGAGGAGAAATCTAGAAGATTAAGGGGAGACTAATTCTTATAATTTAGGGGGAGTAAAACATAAATTGCATTTATGTAGGGGGAGCATTAAGATAGGGGGAGTATGCACTAGTCTCATGTTTATCATATACTATAGTTGCACTTTTATCTCGGTTATCATATACCATAAACACCTTTGTTGATTTCTTGCTAAGAGGATTTGTTATTATAAAAAAGGGAGATTGTTGGACATGTGCGTCACATCCCTTTGTTTGAGAATAACAAATCCCATATTGTATTTGATCTTGCTTGTCATGTGTTTATAGTGTTCAGGAACTATAGGTGCAATACTCCACAGGTAGAAAGCAGCTTGGAACCAACAAACTGAGCTTAAGCACTACCGCCAGCGCTAGTGGTTAACGCAGGCGCTAGCACTACCGCCAGTGCTAGCGCTACCGCATGACGCTAGCTCAAGTTCGTGCACAACGCCATGCCACTGACGGTTTTAAAACTGCTCCACACGAACGCTACCGCATGCACTAGGAGCTACCGCAGGCGCAAGCGAGAAGTTCTATAGATTGGAGCTTTCTTTCTCGTTTTGGACATCCATCCCAGAGAGATTGCTTGTGCCACAATTCTATTGCTGTTATGTTGCCGAAGATGGATCTCCCACAAAAAGCTTAAAGAGAATTCTGGAGGAGGACTACGTCACGCTACATCCGAAGGACGATCGCTTCGACCTTACTCATATTACAATGATCCTTCATCTCCAACTTCAGAAGATCTCATATAGGGAGTTTTTATTATTGTTATCATTATTTTCATTCCATACATTTTTGTAACCGTTTAGAGAATTCGCCTTGTGCTGGTGACTAGGTCCTTGCGCAACTTAGGGGGTAATTCGCCGTGTGAGTTGGCGACTAGGTCTAGGAGATTAGATCTAGGGGGTGCTTGAGGCCATATCTGGGGATGGATTGGCTAGAGCGGCTTAAGGCCATATCCGGGGAAGGATAGGCTAAAGCCAACCGGTTTGTGGGGATACAAGTCGGTATAGAGAAGGAAAAGATATTTACTTTTGTAACCCTCCGATTTCTAGCAATATTGAAATCAAATTTATGTAAACTTTTTTATATAATTACAATCATGTCTATATTTATGTTTACTTGATTTCTCTCCTTTGGCATAATCTCTAAAATATTGGTTACTAAGTTTTCAATTCTAATTACTTTATCTAAATTGTTTATTTCAATCTCTTTCATCATAAAACAATTTAGTACTTGTTTCTAAACTTGATTATTATGATAGTCTCACAATTTAGCTAAATTGTTATTTTGCCTTTTTCCTATTATAAAACAATTTAGTAATTTTCATAAAATTACAAATAGAATTTTTATTCCCTTATTCACCCCCCTCTCAGGGCGCCAATCGATCCAACAGAAACCCACTACCGTCATTTTGAAATAGGATCTTCTCGTTTCTTCCGATAGAAATCGTCCTCCTGTCTTTATTTCGCGAGTTCTAGTCGAGAGAAAGAAGAGGCTGGAGTCTAGGGATTCATCAAAGTTGGTTTCCCGTGGTGGAGGTGGTCGGATCTCTCCCCGGAGCGTGGTTTAGGAGAGCTCTCGTTGAGTTCTTCCTCAGTGAAGGAGGTTTTGCGGCGTTGTCTTCCGGTTAAGGCAAGAAGTTTTTCTTATTCTTCTTCTTCTTCTTCGTCTTCTTCTTTTTGTTCTTAGTCTTCTGTTTATTATTCTTCTTCGTCTTCTTTTTATTAAAAAAATCAGGTATATTTGGTGAGTTTTCAGTTTTCAAAAGGGTTAAGGGTAGCTGGGTCGAAATTTCTGGATTAAGTAAAATTCGTCGAGTCATCTCGTGAAATCAAGTAGATTCGTTGAGTGAACCAGTGTAAACCACTGAGTGAAGTAGATTCGTCGAGTAATCTCGTGAAATCAAGTAGATTCATCGAGTGAACTCGTGTAAACCGCTGAGTGAAGTAAATTCGTCGAGTCATCTCGTGAAATCAAGTAGATTCGTCGAGTGAACTAATGTAAACTGCTGAGTGAAGTAGATTCGTCAAGTCATCTCGTAAAATCAAGTAGATTCGTCGAGTGAACTCATGTAAACCTCTGAGTCAAGTAAATTCATAGAGTCATCTCGTGAAATCAAGTAGATTCGTCGAGTGAACTCGTGTAAACTGCCGAGTCAAGTAGATTCGTCGAGTCATCTCGTGAAATTAGGTAGATTCGTCGAGTGCTCGTGTAAACTGCTGAGTGAAGTAGATTCATCGAGTCATCTCGTGAAATCAAGTAGATTCGTCGAGTGAACTTGTGTAGCCTACTAAGTGTAAGTCAATTCATCGATTCATCTCGTGAAATCAGGTAGATTCGTCGAGTGAACTCGTGTAAACCGCTGAGTGAAGTAGATTCATCGAGTCATCTCATGAAATCAAGTAGATTAGTTGAGTGTACTCGTGTAACCCGCTGAGTGTAAGTAAATTTGCTGAGTCCTCTAGAGTGGCAAGTGGATTTGTCGAGTGAACTCGTGTAACCCGCTAACTGCAAGTCAATTCGTCAAGTCATCTCGTGAAGTCAAGTTAAATTCGCCGAGTGAAGTAAATTCGTCGAGTGAAGTGAAATTCGTCGAATAGTTTCTAGAGGGCGAGTTCTTGAGCAATATGGTAAGATAGTAATGCTAAATATTGTTGAGTGGTTGATCAGTCTGACCATCACCTCTGAGCTGCACTGACGGACAAGTGGTTGTCTTTGATCAGTTTGACCATCACCTTTGAGTCGCACTGACGAACAAGTGGGTGGCTTTGATCAGTTTGACCATCACCTCTGAGCTGCATTGAAGGACAAGTGGTTGGATTTGATCAGTTTGACCATCACCTCTGAGCTGCATTGAAGGACAAGTGGTTGGATTTGATCAGTTTGACCATCACCTCTGAGCTGCATGGGCGAACAAGTTGTTGTTTAAGCCTGCTTGGTGCTAGTTTTTTAGCTGACTTTATTGTTGTATTTTACTCCTACTTTCTCTTGCTACCTGGTAATCCTACCTAGCTTTTTGTGTGGTTTTATTGCTTCCCTTTTGGGCTGAGGAATTCCTTTCCTTGAAATGCCTCAGGTCCAGGTTTGTAGATGAGCTGGTGGTCAGGATGTTTCTCCCAGGCTCTTGATGGTGGTGCCTTCTTCTCTCCTCTGTGAGGAGCCCATTTGTTTATTTATAGACTTTCTCGTGTTTTCTCTATGGGTTCGTGTCAGCTTGTTGACGCCCATAGTAGTTTCTAGTTGTATACTTTTAATTTTTCTGCTCTGTTGGTACATCATCCTGATGAGTACTTGCTCTCTGGGAATGCTTTATGTCAGGTACATGATAGGTATTTTAAGTATCAAGAAAATTGAATTTCAATTTCATAGCATGATTTTGTACGAATATCACCTACTTTAAACTATGCCGAATGCTCACTTGATAGTAAAAGCACTAGTGGTACTTGTCATTTTCTAGGACCTTCATTAGTTGTATGGTCTAGTAGGAAACAAAATTCAGTTGCACTCTCCACCACGGAGGCCGAATACATTGCATTAGGGAGTTGTTGTGCACAAGCACTATGGATGAGCCAAACTCTAGAGGACTTTGGTTTTCATCTAAAACATATTGAATTAAAATGTGACAACAAAAGTGCCATTGATCTTACAAATAATCTGGTACATCATTCTAGATCCAAATATATAGATGTACGTCATCATTTCATAAGGGATCACATTAAAAAGGAAAATGTTAGGATAAGTTTCATTGTCACAGACTCTCAACTTGCTGATATATTCACTAAACCTCTTCCCGATGCAAGGTTTCAAATGTTAAGGTTGGAATTAGGAGTCTTAGACATTTTAGGATAAGTTATTTGAAAAACGCTAAAGTTTTATGCAATTTGAGCAATCAATACATCTCCATAAATTACAAAATTTCTGCATAAGACTACTCTAAGGACTCTTAATCAAGATAAAAAAAAATGAAAATTTAAAATTCTCAAAAAATCAAGTACTGTTTGCCGTGCTAGCACTAGCGCCGGCGCTAGCGTGGGTGTTTGATTTGTCTATTTTTCAAAATTTTTAAAAATCAATAAAAATATGTTAGTTTATATGTACTACTTAGTTTTTTTATTTCTGACTTTTGTTATTTTTGTTTCATATATATTATGCAAAATCAACTACAAAACTTCAAAATTCAAAAATACAAAATATGTTTTTGTGGTTTTTTGTTTTTCTTTCATTAAAATATTCAAAACAACAAAAAACTGTATGATCTTTATTGCTAATATCAAGCATGTATGAATTCTATTATTTAGAATTATTTACAATGTTAAAACTTGTTTCTTCATATTACTATGAACATTGTTTTATTTATCATGCTTTGATATATCTATTTAAAGTGCATCAATTGTATTTAAAAATATATGTGTAGAACCAATCTTAGCATGCCTCTAAGTATGAGTAAATGTATTGTGATTGATAATGATACATTTACACTCACTTATGTTTGGTAATGTACATGTGTGTTTAAATCTAAAAATGCTTGCTTGTGTATTGTAATTGTACAATGAATTAAAATTTTGCTAAGTTTATTATCTACACTACATTTAAATTACACTTAAAAATTAAAAAAAGTGGTCTAAAAATTTTATTATGTTGGGTTTGCAAAACAAGTGTATTCGTAGAATGTTGTCTCACAAAAGTGAACAAAAATAGACAAATATAACTCCACCAAGAACTACATGAACCTCCTGATAAGTATTCATAAGCATTGTGAGGTTGAGCACCTTGGAAAGAATAGTAAAGTGTCTTGTGCAAACCTTGGTTATTACACCAATTTGTTAAAAATTATGTGCATTAAAAGTGTGTGAAAGAAATATACTCGTGTTTTATTGTGCACTTTACTCTACATATGTCTTTTATTTTATGATTTAAATCATTTGTTAACATTGCTCATAATAAACTTATGTGCACTTCATTATCTTTCATAACACTTCTTCTCATGAGTATTGGATTCTAATGCTTTATCTATACTACTCTTTATATAAGAAATGCACTAGATAACCTAGCATGATCTCTACAATGTTTTTGTTATCTCTTAAACTTGAAATTAAGTAACATTGTAGTATAATCTCTTTTTGATATGTTCATTTCATGCTTGGTATCTTTATGAAGAACTATGAGGTTTCAAAGAGGTTAAAACATCTTTCAATTTTGAACCAAAACACATATTTTTTACTTATGCTTTTCATGCTTACAAAAAGATGTTTCTTATAATCCTCCGCTTGCTTACAACTCTTATCTTTTTATTTGAAATCTCTTATATATACTATGTTTAAACTCTTTATCATTATCTATATTACAAAAGCTCGATCATGCTTTATCACTTAGTGCCTCCTTACTACCCTCACCCTACCTTCTTTTGATAATACCAAAAGGGGGAGATTAATTGAAGAAATCTAGAGGAGAAATCTAGAAGATTAAGGGGAGACTAATTCTTGTAATTTAGGGGGAGTAAAACATAAATTGCATTTATGTAGGGGGAGCATTAAGATAGGGGGAGTATGCACTAGTCTCATGCTTATCATATACTATAGTTGCACTTTTATCTCGGTTATCATATACCATAAACACCTTTGTTGATTTCTTGCTAAAAGGATTTGTTATTATAAAAAGAGGGAGATTGTTGGACATGTGTGTCACATCCCTTTGTTTGAGAATAACAAATCCCATATTGTATTAGATCTTGCTTGTCATGTGTTTATAGTGTTCAGGAACTATAAGTGCAATACTCCACAGGTAGAAAGCAGCTTGGAACCAACAAACTGAGCTTAAGCACTACTGCCAGCGCTAGTGGTTAACGCAGGTGCTAGCACTACCACCAGCGCTAGCGCTACCTCCTGACGCCAGCTCAAGTTTGTGCACAACGCCACGCCGCTAACGGTTTTGCAACTGCTCTACACGAACGCTACCGCAGGCGCTAGGAGCTACCGCAGGCGCAAGTGAGAAGTTCTATAAATTGGAGCTTTCTTTCTCGTTTTGGACATCCATCCCAGAGAGATTGCTTGTGCCACAATTCTATTGCTGTTATGTTGCCGAAGATGGATCTCCCACAAAAAGCTTAAAGAGAATTTTGTAGGAGGACTACGTCACGCTACATCCGAAGGACGATCGCTTCGACCTCACTCATATTACAGTGATCCTTTATCTCCAACTTCAGAAGATCTCATATATGGAGTTTTTATTATTGTTATCATTATTTTCATTCCATACATTTTTGTAACCGTTTAGAGAATTCGCCTTGTGCTGGTGACTAGGTCCTTGCGCGGCTTAGGGGGTAATTCGCCGCGTGAGTTGGCGACTAGGTCTAGGAGATTAGATCTAGGGGGTGCTTGAGGCCATATCTGGGGAAGGATTGGCTAGAGCGGCTTAAGGCCATATCCGAGGAAGGATAGGCTAAAGCCAACCGGTTTGTGGGGATACAAGTCGGTATAGAAAAGGAAAAGATATTTACTTTTGTACGCCTCCGATTTCTAGCAATATTGAAATCAAATTTATGTAAACGTTTTTATATAATTACAATCATGTCTCTATTTGTGTTTACTTTATTTCTCTCCTTTGGCATAATCTCTAAAATATTGGTTACTAAGTTTTCAATTCTAATTACTTTATCTAAATTGTTTATTTCAATCTCTTTCATCATAAAACAATTTAGTACTTGTTTCTAAACTTGATTATTATGATAGTCTCACAATTTAGCTAAATTGTTATTTTTCCTTTTTCCTATTATAAAACAATTTAGTAATTTTCATAAAATTACAAAAAGAATTTTTATTCCCTTATTCACCCCCCCTCTCAGGGCGCCAATCGATCCAACAGAAACCCACTACCGTCATTTTGAAATAGGATCTTCTCATTTCTTCCGATAGAAATCGTCCTCCTGTCTTTATTTCGCGAGTTCTACTCGAGAGAAAGAAGAGGCTGGAGTCTAGGGATTCATCGGAGGAGGTTTCCCGTGGTGGAGGTGGTCGGATCTCTCGCCGGAGCGTGGTTTAGGAGAGCTCTCGTTGAGTTCTTCCTCAGTGAAGGAGGTTTTGCGGCGTTGTCTTCCGGTTATGGCAAGAAGTTTTTCTTATTCTTCTTCTTCTTCTTCTTGTTCTTTTTATTCTTCATCTTCTGTTTATTATTCTTCTTCATCTTCTTTTTATTAAAAAATCAGGTATATTTGGTGAGTTTTCGGTTTTCAAAAGGGTTAAGGGTAGCTGGGTCGAAATTTCTGGATTAAGTAAAATTCGTCGAGTCATCTCGTGAAATCAAGTAGATTCGTCGAGTGAACCAGTGTATACCACTGAGTGAAGTAGATTCGTCGAGTAATCTCGTGAAATCAAGTAGATTCATCGAGTGAACTCATGTAAACCGCTGAGTGAAGTAAATTCATCGAGTCATCTCATGAAATCAAGTAGATTCGTCGAGTGAACTAATGCAAACTGCTGAGTGAAGTAGATTCGTCGAGTGAACTCATGTAAACCTCTGAGTCAAGTAAATTCATAGAGTCATCTCAGGAAATCAAGTAGATTCATCGAGTGAACTCGTGTAAACTGCCGAGTCAAGTAGATTCGTTGAGTCATCTCGTGAAATTAGGTAGATTCATCGAGTGAACTCGTGTAAACTGCTGAGTGAAGTAGATTCATCGAGTCATCTCGTGAAATCAAGTAGATTCATCGAGTGAACTTATGTAACCCGCTAAGTGCAAGTCAATTCATCGATTCATCTCGTGAAATCAGGTAGATTCGTCGAGTGAACTTGTGTAAACCGCTGAGTGAAGTAGATTCATCGTGTCATCTCATGAAATCAAGTAGATTAGTTGAGCGAACTCGTGTAACCTGCTGAGTGTAAGTAAATTTGCAGAGTCCTCTAGAGTGGCAAGTGGATTTGTCGAGTGAACTCGTGTAACCCGCTAACTGCAAGTCAATTCGTCAAGTCATCTCGTGAAGTCAAGTTAAATTCGTCGAGTGAAGTAAATTCGTCGAATGAAGTGAAATTCGTCGAATAGTTTCTAGAGGGTGAGTTCTTGAGCAATATGGTAAGATAGTAATGCTTAATATTGTTGAGTGGTTGATCAGTTTGACCATCACCTCTGAGCCGCACTGACGGACAAGTTGTTGGATTTGATCAGTTTGACCATCACCTCTGAGTCGCACTGACGAACAAGTGGGTGGCTTTGATCAGTTTGACCATCACCTCTGAGCCGCATTGACGGACAAGTGGTTGGATTTGATCAGTTTGACCATCACCTCTGAGCTGCATTGGCGAACAAGTTTTTGTTGTTTAAGCCTGCTTGGTGCTAGTTTTTTAGCTGACTTTATTGTTGTATTTTACTCCTACTTTCTCTTGCTACCTGGTAATCCTACCTAGCTTTTTGTGTGGTTTTATTGCTTCCCTTTTGGGCTGAGGCATTCCTTTCCTTGAAATGCCTCAGGTCCAGGTTTGTAGATGAGCTGGTGGTCAGGATGTTTCTCCCATGCTCTTGAGGGTGGTGCCTTCTTCTCTCCTCGGTGAGGAGCCCATTTGTTTATTTATAGACTTTCTCGTGTTTTCTCTATGGGTTCGTGTCAGCTTGTTGACGCCAATAATAGTTTCTAGTTGTATACTTTTAATTTTTCTGCTCTGTTGGTATATCTTCCTGACGAGTGCTTGCTCTCTGGGAATGCTTTATGTCAGGTACATGATAGGTATTTTAAGTATCAAGAAAATTGCATTTCAATTTCATAGCATGATTTTGTACGAATATCACCTACTTTAAACTGCGTATACGAAAACCTTCTATGTATACTAAACATAGGAAATTGCATATCCTTAGAGTTTCTTTTCTTGGTTGGCTTGCCCGCTTAAGCTAAAATGTAAGTATTTTCCGCTGCATATTTATAGACTTTTACGGGTGGACTAGTTGATCCACTGGGCCGAGGGACACATTTTTAAAGATAAACTTACTTCAACTATAAAGCTTTAAATTTGTCTTTTTGGAAAGGTAATCGACACATTAAAGATGCCTTAACGTCGGCAGTTGTCCCCTACCGGACGTGGCACTACATCGCGTGTTTTCCAACAGGAAGAAGGTTGAAGGACTTGTTTATGTTATCTACAAGTTCCTATGTTGATAAGATGAGGACTAATGACAACGCCGCTATTTGGCATGAAAGACTTGGACATATTGGGATGGATAAGCTGAAGGCTATGGCGGGAAGAGTCCTTGTGAGAGGCTTGCCTAGTCTGTCATCTTTCGGAGAAGGTCATGTTTGTGCAGGTTGTCAATATGGTAAGGCTCATCGCCTTCCCATCGACAAATCACAAAGCATGCAAAGAAACATTGGAGTGTTTTCATGGTGATCTGTTTGGACCTACTGCAACTGTCAGTCTTGGAGGTAGCAGGTATATGCTGGTATTGATTGATGATTTCACTTGATATACTTGAGTATATTTTCTGAAGGAGAAGTCGGAAGCCTTTGAAATGTTTGTGGAGTTCAAGGAGCTAGTGGAGGGTCGGCTTAACCCGCGGATCAAGAAGTTCAGAACTGACAATGGAGGAGAGTGATGAGTCCCGATTATATACACATATATGGACTCATCTGGGCCGTTTATCTAGTCATTCCACTGCACTTTAGCCTCATTTTAGCTTATATTTATTATCACTTGCTATGTGCACCTCTAGGCCCATTTTGGTGTGATTTCATGCTTTTCTTCATTAGTAGTTTTCATGCTCCGTTAGGTGCCACTTTCAGTGGCTAGATTCGTGGTTGTGCTGGAATAGGAGTCGTGCAGGTGTTTCCGGTGCAATTCTGCACAGGAACATTGCGCACGATCACCGGTTCTATTGCGCACGACCACTGGTCGTGCGCCACTGATCGTGTGCACTTAACCCTTTTTTATGAGTTTTGTTTGGTGCAGTGCGCACGACCATCTACGATAGTGCGCACGACCACCGGTCGTGCGCCACTGTTCGTGCGCACTCATCATCAATTTCATGAGTTCTGTTTCAACCAGTGCGCACGACCACCTACGATAGTGCGCACGACCACCGGTCGTGCGCCACTGGTCGTGCGAACATGTTATTTTATAATTTCTGTCTTTGCAGGCTCCGTCCAGGCAGAGCGCACGATCACATGATTCTAGTGCGCACGACCACTGGTCGTGCGCCAATGACCGTGCGCACTGTTTATTCCAGCGCCTATAAAATGACCTGCTCGCGATTTTAGGTCGGATCCGGAATTTCAGCCGCCGTTTTCTCGCTCTAGGGCTCCGATTTCGCCCCTCCACCGCCGCCCACCATATGGAGGTGCTCCGGGCTTGTTCTTCACGCCAATCTTGAGCCGGAGTTTCCTCTCGGCCTCCTCCTTCATCCAAGAGCTCCAAAGGAAGACCTAGCCGCCATTGCCATCAAGCAAGAGGAAGTTTGCAACCTCTACCAGATCGTGACACGAAGAAGACGGGTCCATTGGGAGGTGTGACAACCCTTCTCTACCCCGGACGTAGTTGCGGACCGAGCTTGGACGCGGATTGACAACCCGGCGATTCCAACCGTGAATCTACAACGAGACTTCGGATTCGGTCGATTTCTTGCCTTATTCTTCTCTTATTGATGTGTATATGTTTTAGATCTCATTATTATGATGAAGTGGCACTTAAACTAGTTGTATTTCTATTTATTTCATGTCTATGTGAAATTTTTGTTGTTTGAGTTGCTTGAGGTGCGCCCCATTCCATCTTCCATCCCGCCGTCACGTTCGTGTGCCGCACTAGCAATTGCTAGTTGCGTGCTTATCGAAGAGGTGCTTGCGACCCTCACTCCGCTAACCTACTCGTCCATCCGCCTACCGAAGCGTGGCATCGCGACCCGCATTCCATCCCGCCTAACGAAGCAGTGCGCTCAAGGCCTGCACAGTTCGATTCCGCTTGCCTACTCGTCCATCCGCCCTTTCGACGCAGCGCACTCAAGGCCTGCCTAGTCTCCATCTCGCCAAGCGAAGCATTGCATAGCGGCATTGCATAGGAGTAGTTGATAGCTTTTATTTTATTTTCCAAAAGCCAACCCAACTCCCCCGCATTCCATCCGATTTAAGGACTTCAATCTCAAGTCCTTCCTCGAAACCTAACTCCACCTTACTGTGCTCCTCAAGAGACCGACACTCGGGGATTTTCCCCATTATTATTACTTGCGCGACCGGTGCACTTGCCGAATCATCGCATCAAGTTTTTGGCGCCGTTGCCGGGGACCACAGTCGTGTGAGTTTTCTGGAGAGGGAGAACCTGAGAGAGAGGCCCTTCCATTTGTAAATTGCATTTTTTTGGTTTTATTTCTTTTTATTCCATTTTCCTGTTTTAATTAGGTTGCTTTAGTAATTTTTGTTAGGTGTGGTATTTCGCACAATAGTGTTTTTCTATTTGAATCGTTTTATCTTCGCACTATGTGGGCACATCTTAATTTCCGTTGCCGTTGGTGTGGAGCTACCTCCCACTCTAGTGATGAATGCCCTACGGAGAATAGTAGGCATAATTCTTATAGCCCAGCATATGGAGCACCGACTTCGTCTGGTACTCCATATGGTGCGCGTAAGTCTTATGGCTACTCTGCTGAGCCTTTACCGTCGTACTTCTTTTCGGCTTCAGCACCCGCTGTGGCAAAGAAGCCTGCTAGGCAGTGCCGGTTTTGTCAGAGCACTGATCATGTCTTGAAGGACTGTGCCGAGTATTTTCGCCAATTGGACGAGGATGACGAGCCGGACATCCGGATCGTCCCAACTCCTAACTCTGGCGGCACACCTTCAACATCCGGTTATGTGTCTTTGTCACTTTCACATCTTGAAGGGTATGGCATGGATACGGTCACCGGATGTGTGGCTGATCTGGGCACCGACATTGCTGAGCCTATTCTCCCGGTGCATCCACCACCTCTAGTGGATTCGATTCTTTGTGAGGAATCGGTGCTCGACTTTTATCCGAGCACTACTCCTCCCCCTATTCTGCATACTATACTCGTCTCCGACGACATTGTTGAGGATGTGTCGCAGGATGAGGCTGGCGATCTATGTGTTGTGCCTATTCCTATGAAGGAGGACAACCTTCTAGGTGAAGAGGAGTTTTCCTCAACACCGGTGGAGGAAGTCCAAATCCTAAGCCTGGTCACCGTTGATCCCGCCGAATCTTGTAGCATTGATGACAATGCAAACATTATTTTACTTCCCCAACCTAATGGGAGTGAGACCGGGACCACTCCCCCGATTTTTGATTATTTATGTTCTTCATCTTGTTTATTTCACGATCCCCCCTCTTCACCCGAGCCTGTGCAGGTTGAATCTTCACAGGTACTTCAGGAAGACTTGGAGCTTTGTGCTCAAGTCAATGATGAGTGTGTCATTTTATGCGAGGAGGTTGATCCCTCCTCCATTAAGGAAGCCTCATTCGTTGCCTTCTCCTCCTGCGGACCTGCTGTGGACGATACCTTGCTGGGCAAGGATAGTTTTGGTGAGATGAGTGAGGACCAGGCCTCCTCCTCTTCTTACTTTCTTTTCCCTCTACCTGTGAGGAGCAGGTATTTATATTCGGGTAGAGGCGTGACTGTTCTTTCTCCGTATAGGTACCCGCTACCGACACGGATATTAGGCCAGTTACCTGTCCACTTCTCCTTCCATAGGCCCATTAGCTAGAACTCTTAAAGTTTGAATAAGTCGTGCTGGGAGGACAATAACCCCAGTAGTTATCTTTCTTTTCCTGCATTCGTTAGTAGTACTTTCTTTTCAGTTTTCTTTTGTCTTTTGTTTTTGCGGAGCTGACCCCTGCAGGTATCTTCTCTGGATGGCGGATGTTGCAGCTCATTTTAGCTTACACGCCAATCTTCTGGTATGCTCACTTGCTGAGCATTGGGTACTCTCTCCCCCTAGCCTTTGCTGATTTTCATGTCATATATTATGCGGATTGTTTAGTTTAAGTATGGGGGAGAGTAGTTTTGTTTACCCGCTCACGTGCACTATTGCACTGCATGCTAGAAGATTTCATTTAAAATGTTCTGTTTATTTTCATTGCACACCACATCACCCACTTGAGCGCGTACTCATCTGTTTGCTTGCTCTGTTGTGAATTTAATTCTTCTGCTTATTTGGGAAAGTCTAGGTGATGGCTTAGGACTATGTAGCAGAGTAAAATGTTGACTCCCGTAGTGCTCCTAGTCGAGTGCTCGGTTGCATAGGAATTTGTGTAGGTTAGATCTCTTTTTATACTATGGTTTTATATTTTTCTCTATTAGTGTAAATGTTGTTTACTCTACTCAAATGGTGAATCCAGTGTGAATCAAACGATAGCATAGGGATGTGTGTAAACGATCGCTAGATTCGTATTGCTTGAGTCGGGAGAAAGGAGAATCTTTCTCGGTGGCTAGAACTTGCCCCAAGCGATTCTTGAAGCATGGGTATACGGTTAGTCAATTGTGTGAATGTGATATAGGCCATCATTTTGGCCCGATTG
Organism: Dactylorhiza incarnata; assembly: GCA_033032865.1. Lineage (NCBI taxonomy): Eukaryota > Viridiplantae > Streptophyta > Magnoliopsida > Asparagales > Orchidaceae > Dactylorhiza > Dactylorhiza incarnata. Next base: position 4,446,733 of record JAWHQI010000160.1, on the reverse strand, counting down.
AGCCTTTGTGCCTATCCCTACCGCTATATCCTCGCTAGCCCAGTTGTGCCTACCTGTTCTTTGATTCAGCCCCACTTTTATTTCACCAAAGCCCAAAAGCCAATCCTAGTCGCACACCCAAAATTTGAGCTTTAGCTTTTTATTATTTTCATGAGTTGGGTTGTTGATGTGGTAATATGTTTGTGAAGATGTGGATGTGTCCTTTTGTTTATTTGCTGAAAATGATAAGAAAAGAAAAAATGAGAAAAAGAAAAGAAGTTAAAAAGAAAGGAAAGAGAAGGAATGTTTACTTGAAAATCTTTATGTATAGATTTATGTTTGGGAGTAGGCGGTGCACGCACCCATGCTGTTAAGTCCAAGTCTGGGGGTGTTGTGTACCCGCATGTTTGTGTGGTGAATGAGGATAGTTTCCTGCATTAGCTCATTTGGGTTTAGTGCTTTAGCCGTCGTTTTTATCTTTGTTTTTCCTCACGTAAACCCAAGCCTCATTTAAAACCTAAAAGTCCTATTGATTCACGCATTTGAGTCAAACCAGTGCCGTGGAGAGAATGTGACCGGGCAAGCCTATGGTCACCGACACCGATGGATTTCGGTGGAGTTTGTCCGGCATCCCAATCTTGAGCAATGCTCATCTCAGCGTTTAGTTTACTTTCTCCGTATGCATGACCGAACGATTCACCGCTTTTCACCATTTTGAGTAGTTGTAATATGCTTTTACTCTTTTAGAAATATATAGACTGTTTATATAATCAGAAATCTTCTCTACTATTCTTCTTATGCACGTGAGCATGCGACTTTGCATGGTACTCTATATTGTAGTTTTAAGCCATCTACTTTTCTTTCCCCGTTCGCTTAGAATTTGTTTGCTCGGGACGCGCAAACAAGTAAGTCTGGGGGTGTGATGAGTCCCGATTATATACACATATATGGACTCATCTGGGCCGTTTATCTAGTCATTCCACTGCACTTTAGCCTCATTTTAGCTTATATTTATTATCACTTGCTATGTGCACCTCTAGGCCCATTTTGGTGTGATTTCATGCTTTTCTTCTTTAGTAGTTTTCATGCTCCGTTAGGTGCCACTTTCAGTGGCTAGATTCGTGGTTGTGCTGGAATAGGAGTCGTGCAGGTGTTTTCGGTGCAATTCTGCACAGGAACATTGCGCACGATCACCGGTTCTATTGCGCACGACCACTGGTCGTGCGCCACTGATCGTGTGCACTTAACCCTTTTTTATGAGTTCTGTTTGGTGCAGTGCGCACGACCATCTACGATAGTGCGCACGACCAACGGTCGTGCGCCACTGTTCGTGTGCACTCATCATCAATTTCATGAGTTCTGTTTCAACCAGTGCGCACGACCACCTACGATAGTGCGCACGACCACCGGTCGTGCGCCACTGGTCGTGCGAACATGTTATTTTATAATTTCTGTCTTTGCAGGCTCCGTCCAGGCAGAGCGCACGATCACATGATTCTAGTGCGCACGACCACTGGTCGTGCGCCAATGACCGTGCGCACTGTTTATTCCAGCGCCTATAAAATGACCTGCTCGTGATTTTAGGTCGGATCCGGAATTTCAGCCGCCGTTTTCTCGCTCTAGGGCTCCGATTTCGCCCCTCCACCGCCGCCCACCATATGGAGGTGCTCCGGGCTTGTTCTTCACGCCAATCTTGAGCCGGAGTTTCCTCTCGGCCTCCTCCTTCATCCAAGAGCTCCAAAGGAAGACCTAGCCGCCATTGCCATCAAGCAAGAGGAAGTTTGCAACCTCTACCGGATCGTGACACGAAGAAGACGGGTCCATTGGGAGGTGTGACAGCCCTTCTCTACCCCGGACGTAGTTGCGGACCGAGCTTGGACGCGGATTGACAACCCGGCGATTCCAACCGTGAATCTACAACGAGACTTCGGATTCGGTCGATTTCTTGCCTTATTCTTCTCTTATTGATGTGTATATGTTTTAGATCTCATTATTATGATGAAGTGACACTTAAACTAGTTGTATTTCTATTTATTTCATGTCTATGTGAAATATTTGTTGTTTGAGTTGCTTGAGGTGCGCCCCATTCCATCTTCCATCCCGCCGTCACGTTCGTGTGCCGCACTAGCAATTGCTAGTTGCGTGCTTATCGAAGAGGTGCTTGCGACCCTCACTCCGCTAACCTACTCGTCCATCCGCCTACCGAAGCGTGGCATCGCGACCCGCATTCCATCCCGCCTAACGAAGCAGTGCGCTCAAGGCCTGCACAGTTCGATTCCGCTTGCCTACTCATCCATCCGCCCTTTCGACGCAGCGCGCTCAAGGCCTGCCTAGTCTCCATCTCGCCAAGCGAAGCATTGCATAGCGGCATTGCATAGGAGTAGTTGATAGCTTTTATTTTATTTTCCAAAAGCCAACCCAACTCCCCCGCATTCCATCCGATTTAAGGACTTCAATCTCAAGTCCTTCCTCGAAACCTAACTCCACCTTACTGTGTTCCTCAAGAGACCGACACTCGGGGATTTTCCCCATTATTATTACTTGCGCGACCGGTGCACTTGCCGAATCATCGCATCAGAGAGTTCACCTCAAATGCGTTCTTCAACTTCTGCAGGAAGCATGGCATCCAGAGAGAGATCTCTTGTGCTCACACTCCACAATAGAATGGAGTTGCAGAGCGGAAGATCTGTCATCTGATGGAGACCTACAAATGTTGGCTTCATGCCAAGAGTATCCCAAAGTCCTTCTAGGCAGAGGGAATGTCTTGTGCAACTTATGTCATCAATCAGATGCCTCTAAGTCCCATCAACATGAAGACCCCTCATGAGTTGATGTTCAAGATAAAGCCTACGGTGGAACACCTTTGAGTGTTCAGATCTACCTGCTACGGCATGTTCCAGATGCTCTTAGAACGAAGCTAAATGTGAAAGCAAGAAAGCAAGTGTTAGTTGGTTATGATGACCAGAAGAAGGGCTGGAGATGCATGGATCCAGAGACACGGAGAGCTGTGGTCTCAATGGATGTGGTATTTGATGAGTTGACATCATACTAAGTAGCTCTTCTGTTGAGTTACAAGGATGAAGGTCAGATGGAGGACAAGGAGAAGATACTAAGGAAGTTCTGGTGGAGTTACCTGTTTCTCCAAGTGCTCCAGTTGCTTCTAGCTCTGGGTCAGGTGCTTCAAGTTCTGGAAGTAGGTGGAGCAATACTCCAAATATGTCTGAAAGAAGAGCTAGTCCAGAAAAGGTAGCTTAAGAGGTGGAACAAAGTAAAGCTCTGCGGAGGTCCAAGAGGACTATCATTCCACCAGATCGGTATACAGGGGAAAACTTGGTGAGCTTTGTCTCATGTTTCTTTGCAGGCGCCCTAGATGAGAGAGAGCCATCTTGTTTTGAAAATGTCGTTGGAATCAAGGAGTGGGAAGAGGCCATGGATGAAGAGATGGCTTCCCTCAGGAAGAATGAGACATGGGACCTTGTGCCCAAGGTTGAGGGTGTTACACCTGTGACTTGCAAGTGGGTTTTCAATCTAAAGAAGAAGGCCGATGGTAGCATCGAGCGATACAAGGCTCGCCTTGTAGCTAGCTCGAGGGTTTTCTCAGAAGTATGGGGAGGATTATGAAGAAACCTTCAGCCCTGCTGCCAAGATGACTTCAGTTCGGGTGGTGATCGCATTGACAGCTTGCCAAGGGTGGAAAATTTGGCAACTTGGCGTGAAGAATGCTTTCCCTGATGGCGAGATTGACAAAAACATCTTCATGGATCAACCACCTAGTTATGTTTCTGAAGATCATCCAAAACATGTGTGTAAGCTCAAGAAGGCTCTTTACGACTTGAAGCAAGCGCCTCGGACGTGGTATGGAAAGATCGTAGAATGCCTCCAATTCTATGGATACTTTGCATCTGATTCAGATTCAAGCTTGTTCGTAAATAAGATGGGGGTGCTTCAAGTCTTGTTGCTGTTGTACATTGATGATATGATCATCACGGGAAATTCTGAGATGGAGGTAGCTAGACTTCGAGCTGAGTTAGCTATCAAATTTGAGATGAAGGACTTGGGTGAACTCCATCATTTCCTTAGTCTCGAAGTGGAGAGGAATGAGGGCGGTATGCTTGTATCCCAAAAAGGCTATGCAGAATGAATTGTGAAGCGAATTGGCATGGAAGGAGGGAAGAGCAGCTCTACTCCACTAGAGGTTGGAATGTTACTTCGACGCGATGAGGGAAAGGTTCATTCTGATCATTTGGTGTTTTGGGATTTGGTTGGAAGATTGATATATTTGACGATCACGAGGCTAGATATTTCTTATGAGGTTGGCCGAGTGAGTCGGTATGTGGCAGAGCCTCAAAAACCTGATCTAATGGCGACTAGGAGCATTCTGAAGTACGTAAAGTCCACCTCTGATTTGGGTCTCTTCTATGGGAAGGACTCAGGCTTTTATTTGCATGGATACATGGATGTTGATTATGGAGGAGATTTAGATGATCGAAGGTCAACTTCTGGATAAGTCTTTATCACTGGTTCTACAGCTATTTCATGGTGCAGCAAGAAGTTGGATTCTGTGTCTATCTCCACTACGGAAGCAGAGTACAAAGCTTTAGCTTTAGCAACTAAGGAAGCCATCTAGCTTAGGAGGCTTATGGAGGACATTCATAGGGAGGTGTGAGGTCCTACTCTACTTCGTGGTGACAACGAGAGTGCCCTCAAAATGGTGAACAATCCAGTTTGTCATGAGCGAACCAAGAACATAGAGATTCAACATCATTTCATTTGGGAAAAGGTGTTGGAGGGATCTCTTATGGTTGAGCATGTGCAGAACAAGGATAATGTCACGGACATCTTTATGAAGCCGTTGTCGAAGGGACCATTTGATCAGTTAAGGAGTTTATTTGGGCTGACTTCCACTTCCCACTTTAAGGGGGAGTGTTGAATTTTGAAGTGCAAGTGGGAGTCCGGGAGGTATGCATTTTGGAGACCGCAGAGCTCGCGCGACCTATGAGAGCTCAGTATTGGTGGACAGCTTCAGTTAGCCAGGAGTGCTCAAGTACTCATAGAGTCCGGGAGGTCTGGTAGTGAGACCTGGCAGTTTGCATGAGTTAACTCTGGTGGTCAGCTTTGGTTGGTCAGTTGTGCTCATGTAGTTCTGTTCTTATATAAGACAGGTGGTCTGAAAGGGTTGTTCTGGCGAACTGTCTTGGTTTGTCCATTTTGCTCTAAGTGAAATAATGGTCTTATGAAGACTGCGCGTCCTAATAAGGGAGGTGTCTGTATCTCTTATGGGCGGTAACAACATTCATTCGTTTGCTTATAAATAGAGGTGCAGGGGTAGCCATTCATATGCAAGAACTATAAGAACTAAAGTTTGGATTGATTGTGTCGGTCTCACTTTTGAGGTCACGTGATTTGAAGTTTGTGACTGGTTTGATTGTGTTCGCAGGTTAGGCGGTCAACAGTCTCCGTCAACATTCTTCCTATCTTTCAAGCTTTGAATAACCAACTCGTCAACAGTCTTATCTGGGCGGTCTGCGGTTGTTGTTCTTGATCTATTTGCAGCGGACTCAGTTGATCAGGCGACCTTTATTGGTCAGGCAGTCTTGAGTTGCGGTCTTGCAGCAGTGAGCAGTTCTTCTTCTTCTGTTCACGGGATACTTCTGTGATCTAGTGAACGTGCGGTCTGGGTGATCAAGAAGTGCGGACAGGGTGTTATTTTTAGTAGTTCAATAAGAAGCAGATTGTACGACCTGTGATTGGCAGTCTGGCAGATTACAGGTCAGTGACCTATTCTGTTCGTGCGATCTCAGGGAAGCTATGCGGTCTTGCTGTGATCGAGCGGTCTGTGTAGTCTCAGATGTTCTAGCTGGCAGAAGCTTGTTTTGTTGCTTTGTCTTCTCATCTACGTTTCTCTTATAAATCATGTCTCGCCATGTATGCAACACATAGTCAATAACAAGATCTTCTTGCCCTTCATTGTCACTGGTTACTTGATTTGAAATTGATTGAAGTCTTCCGCTGTATTGTCTTCGATCCTACTCTAAAATTTTAACATTGTATCCTCTAACTTCCATTCCAGCCATTCAAAATGATGAGACACATCTCTTGAGGGCTGATAATTATCGGGCTAATCCTTAATTAAACCTAAATGGGCCTAATTGAATCAAATCAGACCATAAGTGCTTATGTTTGACTTTTCTTGCTTTTTGTTGATTTGGCTCCACCAAACGATGATTTAAGTTCCATGCATGCCTATTAATGTCTAAGTGTCCACTAAGATGGCTTGAGTCATCTAATTTCACTAGAGTTGACTTTTAAGTTTACTTTAGGTGATGTGTTACACCTTGGTTGGTCCTTAGTGACCTAGATATATTCACTAAGTCCAAAGCATATCCAAAACACCAATAGGTAACCTTAGGTTAGACCATGCTATGATTACACCATATAGGGGTTGAGGGGTTTATTCTAGTTTAAAGAACTAGCTTGGGGTGCATATAGCCACACCATCAATCATCTAGACCCCTAAAACAAATTTGGGATTTTATAAAAGGTATGACATATAGCTCTCAACTAGCATGAAGGTCCACCAAAGAATGATCAAATGCAGGTGTCAGCGAAGCCTGATCTCATTTCGTACCAAGGCATCCTATGGATTACAACCTCAAGCAACATGAATCTATTCATAAAACAATGTGGTGACATGTACAAAGTTATTAAAATGTTTAGTACATTATTTTCATTACTTTTTATGTTATGGCATGTTGTATTTATTCGAGTCTAGCATGTTTTCTCTTAGGAATCATTTTAGTTTTCAAATATCTCTCCTGGGACTTATTTTATATGGGTACATAGTACTAATTTCTTGTTGGGGATTTCATTCGAAGAAGAGGAGCACTACCTTTTGATGTGGGTGAGGAGTTAAATGTATAGATGCCTAATTGATCTTTCATGGTACTGGTAGGCTAGGTCGCGTTATTCTAAGGATATGGCAATGAGGCTTTGATTTGGATGCAACGATAGTGTATTTGATGGAGTTTAACATAATACAAGGTATTGATTGTCTCTCAGAGTAGCATGTAAAGATCGATTGCAATTTAAAGGAGGTGATTTTGAGAATAGGAAACTCGTGTGAAGTTAAATTAAGAAGAATGGATGTAGTTTCTTCTTCCTTAATTTCTACGGTTCAAGTTATGTGCGCAGTGAGTTAAGGAGGTGCAACATTTATTGCGGAGAACAAAAATTACAGGCCTTGTATACACCACTATATAAAATAGATATACATATTTATTATCAATCGAATATTTTTGAATGAATAATTTTAAAGAGTCTAGTTTAGAAGTGAGAGCGCTCTTTTCAGAAATCAATAATTGATTATGCTCCTTTTCTATAAGAAGCTCTTTTTCAAACACAATAATTTTATCTTTAACAGGATTACAATCAAAACAAGGTATACCATTATCTAATTTAGTGCTAGCATGCGAAATTGAAAGCACATCAAAATCAAATATTAGATCAAGCTTTGCATTTATACTTTATTATTAAACGTAACATATAATCAACATTTTTGTGCTTGCCAATTCTATGTTTAGCTTCATCAAGCGCGCTAGATGCGAAATTAAATTTAGATTGTAGAAGGTAATATTTCATTGTGCTTACATTGTTATGAGATGAACTACATCTTAATGAATCATCTGTTTCTGCAATAATTTTCCTTCTTTCTAATATGCTTGACATTTTGTTGTCCAAGCAATAATCTCCTTGAGTGATTGAATGAGTGCTATACTCTCAACATCTTATTATTTCTTAGATTGTTGAATACTTTTAGCACATACATAATTATTTTTTAAGAGTGCAGATTTCATGAGCAGTGCTAAGAGTTTAAATGAGTTTAAAAATATTTTTATCAATGACACACACTATGTATTAAACCATATTATTTTTCTCAAACTCCTTAAAATTACTTGTAGGCTTAAGAATATAAACATTATCCTTTAAAATAGATGTTGCAATATACTTATTATGAGTCATTTTCACACATCAAAACTTATAGAAATAAGAAACTTTTTCTTTAAATCTTTCCATCTATGATAATGAGTCCCGGTGAATAGTGGAGAAATAAGTGTTGATCTATCATCAATATACAATCGCTCACTCGTGGTTTTCATCTAACCTTTAGGTGGTTAAACCTAAGATGAGTAAACTAGCTATGATAATGTTTGTTAGATCAGTTGGCAACATTAGAGGGTGGGTGGGGGAGGGGGTGAATAAGGTTTATGTTAAATTATAAAATTTATTTTATTCATAATTCTAAATGATGCACAACGGAAATAAAATTATCAAAGTAAATTTATAAAAAAACCATATAAGAGAAAATATATTCAATTTATTCAGTATGATATAATACAAAGATAATTAATTTAAATAACTATAATGATTATAACATAAATGTTTTACTCATAAACCAAGAGATACATGATTTGATCTTTTGATGCAAAGATCAAAAGCATTGAATAATACAACATGGGGGTAAATAAGGACTGGAATCTACGTTGACCCAAGAAAATCTACTTCGGATAAGCCTCAAGCCATATAAACCTAACTTTAAGCCTAGTAAACAATTAAGGCAAAAAATTTCCCTAGACCTACCATGATCTAGTTGCCACAACTATGGCAAATTCCACCCCTATACCTATCATGATCTAGTCGCCATTATAATGGTGAATTTTCCATGAACAAGGGTTTTGCAAAAGATAATTCAGAGGATAAATAAGGACTCAAATAATAGGATAAAGAGAAAACTCCCCTCTAAAAGAACCTTTGTTGTTGATGTCATCTTGATGTAAATATTTGATCTTTATGGCATGAAATGTTTCCTCTTTGTTGTATTTACTATCCTCGAACTTTTCATCTTGATAACCATTTGATGTAGCAAGAGTGCATAGATCATTGAGATATCTTCAAGAGAATATATAGGGAAGGCTTCTTGATCACCTTTTACGTACCTTCAATATCCTTGCTTAACTTGATCAGCCTTTAAGTAATTTCTCTGGAATGTCTGAAAATAACCCCATATCTCCCTTTAGACGATTAGGTCGAATTCCCTCTCAAAATTTAGGTAAATCTTGAATCGTATAAATAGAAATGGTCAAATTTTTATGAGTTATAGCCAGGCGCTAATTGCTATTGTTGAGCAATAGTGTTAAAAACTCAAAATCCATTCCATCTACTACTTTCTAACACGTGGCTTTTTTTTGAAGCAAGAGCTATTTTGTGACATTAGATGCTTACCCGAGCAGTAGTGTATAACATTTTGGTTTGATACATCTCAGAGTTTTTTTGATGGGTGCTAGTAGATAACTTTAATGACAGTGAACAAAAGGTATTTTTTGTACAAAATATCCAAATACCTTCAAGAAGTACTCCATGTCATTCTTTAGAGTTATCGTCACTGGGCACTAATGCTTCTACCAATGATTGTGTAGATCTTGAAATCAACATACAGATGAATCATTGATCACCGACCAGAAGAGAAAATATCAATCGTTGACCTCAGACTTGTCCTAGACATCATCGATCAATGATGGTGCACCAAATGGAGCTAGTGTTAGCCGGTTGCTAACCACCGACCAATGAATAATGATCAACGAGTGCCAATCAAAGCCTGCGGATTGTCGACCGAGCTAATGCCGGGCGTTATTTACTATTGCAAGAATTATTGCTAATTTTGAAAATTGTGTATTCATTTATATCGAGCAGCTCCTCATCCACTATTACTTATATCAACATATATACATATACCTGCACGCTATGAAAAACTTGCAAATAGAAATTACAGACTTATCATGATTTGTTATTCTCAAACAAAGAGAGTGTCGAACCTTATCCTAATAATTACTTCATCTCTTAAAATCCCCATGACAATAAATGCATAAATTGATGATGATGAAAATGGTAAATTTATTAATCCCATGATTTAGAAGTATCATTGGTTCATTATTTTATCTGATGGAAAGTAGAGCAGGTATCAGTTTTGCTACATGTGTTTGTGTAACACCTAAGTTTTAGGATGTTAGTACCCTAAAAAAATTGCTTGGTTCCATAGGGGAGTCCCTAAGAGATTAGGGTAGCTTTGGGATGATTTGGGGTCCATTTAGAGCCAAAATGGCTATACATGGCTAGTCACACGACCATGTACACACCTGTGTAGAGTCCATGCACAAGAACCCCTTAACCTGAGAGATATATGGGAAGGTGTTCAAATGGAAACCACATTTCATATTTTAGGAAACAACTACCATGCCACGATAGGGTTATCATGCCACGTTAACTCAATATTCGATCCCTCCATGATACCAATCTCATGCTCCATTTGGCTCCTCAATCATCGAAATGATTGTCGTGCTTGACATTCAGTTACCGCCATGCATTAATGTTACCGCGACGCTTTAACTTCTTTACAAATCTGATCTGCTTGCTCCCGCTAGTATTTTCGTTTGAATGCCTATTGCCAACTATCCTATTGTAACACCCACTACCTCTAGCAGTAGAGCTACCACCATGCGGTAGGACCCATTTCAGAGCATGACATCCATCTCTTTGTCCCATTCGATTATTCTCATTCTGCATGTTATTGTAGATATATTTCCTCCACACTATAAACACTAAATAAGCTTGATCAAATACATAATGAGATTTGTTATTCTCAAACTAAGAGACACGGAATACATGTTACAACAAAATCCCCCTTTTGATAATAACAAATCCTCTAATGAGAAATTAACCATTTTAAATTAGACTTGTGTTTATATAATAGTGCGGTAAGTGATAATCATGAAAATAGGTTTTTGGAGTCATGCAAATGAGTACATAACAATATTCGTATTCTTAGCAATGTGCACTCCCCCTATATCAGTACCCGCCTACATAGATGCTCCCTCTACACATAGTGGTGTTATAATTTACAGCACCTAAAGTTGTAGAATTCTTAATTTATTCTCCCCTTTTGGTATTATCTTAAGAGGGTTGAGGTGAGTATAGTCATGCAATTTATTCTCCCCCTTTATTAATGAAATAAAGGACTACTTTTGTTAAATATAATTATGATTGAGCATAAGAGTAAATAGTGGAAAAAGTCATGAAATAATGCATAATGCATAAAGATAAGCATGAAAGCGCATGAATTCCCCCTTTTGGAAAATATTAGCAATTTGAATTGTAAAGAAAATCTTGAATGATAAAAAAAGGGATATACCAATGTAAAGATTGCATGGAAGTGGAAATGACATATGTAAATCATTATATAAATTATAAGTGCACAAAACATAAGGAGTTATAAGCTTGAGAAATGAGATGATTTGTTGAAAATATTGATATTATTTAAAGTTTAAACCCAAGAGATGTCTTTCCATTGATTATTTTGAAGTATATAAGATGTTCATTGAAATTTAATTTTGAGATATACCAAGCACAATAAATATATTAAGAAAAGATTACAAACTACAATGTAAAGTGATTTGCAATTCAAATATTTAGAGAACATTTTAGCGATCATGCTTAGGTATCTAATATAGTTACTTAATGATTGTACAGAATAGTGTAATTATGCTTTGGGGTCTAATTCTCATGAGTGGAAGATTTATGTAAGACAATTGTTGGAACTTGCGTTCTACATCTCTTTAGTTTGACAATATCAAATCTCATATTATATTTGATCATACATATCTTGGGTATAGTGTGCATGTTTATAGGTGTGAAGACATAGAGAATTCCACTCTGTATGACCTACTGTCGGGCGTGAGTCCTACCTTCGACGATAGCTATATCGACGTGACTTGCTTCGACGCAAAGGAAAATATCGATGTGAAGACTTATGGAGTCGAGACATGTCGTCAAGAAGTCTACCACCGCGTGCTAGACTTACCAGAGCGCTAGCTCTGTCGATGAGATAGCTTACATTGACTTGAAGGATGCGTCGATTAGAAACCATGCCGTGGAGAGGAAAGCGCCAAGTCAATATTGACGTGTCTGTTACCGTGGATGTTAAGCCTAACGCCATGCGCTAGCTTTGTTGAACAGAAGATTATGTCGACTAGATGCTCCGCTGTGATCGAGAAGAAATTGGCGTAATGCTACCGCACCACGCTTGCAACTGCGCTGCGCTATCCAAAGACAACAAGAGAATGTTTTCCGACACCTTCCTGATTTGGTGTTGAACAACTGGAGAAAATGCGTACAGAATGCTACCGCCATGCGGTAACTCTACCGCCAATGGTAACTTAAAAAATCACCTACAAAAGCTCTCGTTTCTTTTCCTGAAAAAGAGAGACAGACATTTGCGTGAATATGGTTCCGCAGTCGCCTCTATTGTAGCGAACCAACTTCTCCAAGCAAGGAAAAGAGAACTATCTCCCTCACGTTCAAGTTTGAAGATATTCGAAGAGTGAAGTCTACAACAACCATCTGTTGCTGATCGAGTGCAAGATGAATGATATTTAGAAGTAGTGATCGCTCACCACTCTATGGAGGATACTATTTTTGAGGGAGCAATAGTTTCTATCTCTTTCTTCTCCATTGTATTTTTCATTTTCTTCTTCATTTTGAGTGAAGGGAACTTGTCCTGGGAGGTCGTCGAAATCTAGGAAGGTATCTGTGGGAAATCATCCTAGGATGATGTCTAGATCTGGGAGATCTAGTGGGCTCTAAGTCCCTTCTTGGGAGGAAGGTGAGAAGCAAACTCAAAGACTTCTAATGAGTAGTAAAATATACGTATTTTTAGTATAGTTATTAGTATAATTTTAAGTAATATTGTAAATATTGTATGTAAATTAATGAATAAATTGCTTGTTTTATTATTTTTGTTACTAACTTAGTTTTTTTTTTTCTTCTGTTTTTCAGCATTTGGCAATTTTTTGTTAAGTCACGCCCATGACCTTGAGTCACGCCCATGACCAAGGGCGTGTAATCTTAAAATGACAAATTTCAGCTCGATCGGCACCTGCTCCCATCAATCAGCTTACTGTCCCGTCGATTTACAAGGTCACGCCCATGTACCTCAAGTCACGCCCATAGACCCAGCGAACAACTCCAGTCCCATCGATCGGCACCTGCTCCCGTCGATCGACACCTGCTCCTGTCGATTTTGCAAAGTCACGCCCGTGACCAAGGGCGTGACCCATCAAATCCTTCCAGAAGACAGCGTACACGCCAGCCGTCACGCCCCAGTTGAACCAGATGTGTGTCGCCCAAGGTCACGCCTGTGACACCTCAAGTCACGATCGTGTACAACCATTTTCTCGGTCAAGAGCTTCCAGAAGGCGGCTGAAGCGACTGCAATCGCACGCGCAAAAGTCACGCCCTCGTTCACGCCCGTGACCGAGGGCATGTATAAATAATTTTTTTCCTATAAATAGGAGGAGTCGGCTGAAGCATTTTCCATCCAGAATTTTGTGTGTTAGCTAGTTTTCTGGAGTAGTTTAGGACTTGTTTGTGAGTTATTTTCTGCCTTTCTAGTTAGCTACTTTCTCTTTCCTAGTCTAGTTGTAATCTTCATTTTGGTAATAAAATAGTTTGTTTTCTTATCTCAACTTTGTCTTTGAATGTTTAGAAGTAGTCTTCGAGTGATGTTTTCCAAACCCTATTTTGGGTTCTGAGTGTGTAACACTCTTTTCAGTTTTAATTTTCAGTCTTTAAATTATTATATAAATGTTCTATTACCACCCCCATCCCGGATGAGAGGCTAATTTTCTTTAGCGCTTGATTAATATGGTTGGGATGGATATTATTTCTGCACTTTTATAAGTATTTCATTTCTATACCACCCCCGTCCCGGATGAGAGGCTAATTTTTTTAGCGCTTGATTAAGATGGTTGAGACGGATACTATTTCTATTTTTATATAAGTCTCTTAATCTTTCTTTCACGCTTATATTCGCTTAAATTATTAACATGTATTTTCTAATTATTAATGTCTTCTCCATTCCTATGAGTGACAAATTTCCTTTAGCGGACGATGTCGAAGAGCATTGCGACAAATAAATGATTTCTTAAAAGATAAAAACATCTCATTCTAAAATTATTAACGAGCTTAAGGTTTACCCAAGAAAAATGTTGAGTGGAACCATATAATCGATATGTGGTTTTCATTTCCGTTTCCATACACTAGTTAGCCGAGAGGCTCGTGCGTACAAACTGATCACTCACGGGTAAAGAGAATTGCGCTCTACCCTCGAGAGATGATGAGGCAAGTCTCTCGAATTGGAAATAAAAACCCAATAACGGGGTTCACAACATAGAGCGAGTATTAAGGAGATTCGATTAAAGAACGAGAGTTTGGTCGAATATTCATAATCTCAGGTGGGCGTACCCTCGAGAGAGGTGCGTTCATACTTATGGAACCTCCACGGCCAAGCCGTTTTAATGTTTTGAAATGTCATATCTTTTACTTCTAAAAAAGACTATTTTCGTCTCATGATAATTCGACATCAGGCGCTATCTTCATCATCGTTTAGAACTCTTGTTATATGCTTATTATCGTTCTTTATAAATCAACTCAAAATATTACTCCAATAAAATAATAGTTTATTCCTTAAAAGTAGAAGCAATCAACAAGATCCGCGGAAATATACGACCTCGATATTTTCTAAAACAAAATATCCTGTATTACACGCGATAAGGTATACTTGCCTTTATCAATTGATTAGTTTGAATTAAAATTTAAACAAAAGCTTTCCAAACCCATTTAGTGCAAAACTATCCTTTGCTATTTTAAAAAATCAATAGAATTCGACGTCGTAGTCGGGGCGTAATTGTCAATACTTCGAAAGAAGAAAAAGACTGTTACTTCTATCTTTCGATAGGATAACGGTTAGTTTCTCAAAGTAGGAGTACTTGCGATACTCTTCGAAAACAACCTCCTAATTCTAATCTCGTCATATAAAGGTTGCGCAAACTAAAAGAAGTTCTCCAAAATTAAACATCAAGTTTTTGGCGCCATTGTCGGGGAGTCATTGTCGTTATTTTGAAAAAAGGAAGTACTATTAATTTTATTCTATATATATTTTAAAAATATATATTTACAAATAAAAACAAACAAAAAATTAGAAAAAGCCAAAACCAAAATAAAATAATAATTTTTATTATTAGTATACGACCCGAGGAAACTTCTTGGACAATTCGAATATCCCTTTTGACCCTGAAATCGAGCGCACCCTTCGTGAGCGCCTCCGATTTTGTGATCAAAACATACTCGAGTTTCCTGAAGAGTCTGTCGGAGATACTTACACTGAAGCTATGACCGATCCAATTCCAGATGCGGCCCCACCATGGACCATGACATATTATGCCAGACCGAATTTGGAAGATACCGGATCGAGTATTACACGCCCAACTGTGGCTAATAAGAATTTTGAAATAAAATCTAGCATCATTCAAATGGTACAACAGTCAGTCCAATTTGACGGTTTGCCGGATGAGGATCCGAATTTACATCTTTCTAATTTTTTGGAAATTTGCGATACTTTTAAGATTAATGGCGTTACTGATAACGCTATTCGTCTACGCATAATTCCATTTTCGCTGCGGACAAAGGCCAAAACGTGGTTAAGTTCTCTCCCCAGAGGACCCATAACTACGTGGGCCCAATTGACAGAGAAATTTCAAATAAAGTATTTTCCCCCGTCTAAAACTACTAAACTACGCACAGATTTCGCCTCTTTCATTCAATACGATTCTGAGTCTTTCTATGAGACTTGGGAGCATTTTAAAGAGTTCTTGCGTAGGTGTCCTCATCACACGCTACCATCCTGGCTGCAGGTCAAGAAATTTTATAATGGTTTAAATTTCTCAACACGACAGATGATCGATGCAGCCGCCGGGGGAACGTTAAACAACAAAACCACGGAGGCCGCACAAGCTCTGTTCGAAGGAATGGCCATGAACGCCTATCAATGGAATGCACCTAGATCGCACCCTACTAAACCAACTGAGATATATGAAGTGGATGCCATTTCTCACTTATCCTCTCAAGTCGAAAGGTTTAGTAAGAAAGTGGCAGAGATGACTGCTTCCTCCTCCACTCCCACTTGGCCTCCAGTTAATAATAATTATGTCAAGGAAACTATAGATTACCTAGGCAACCCCATTCAGCCCCCCTTTAACACTAATAATAATCCATATAGTAATAATTATAATCCGGGTTGGAGGAATCACCCAAATTTCTCCTGGAGCAATCCTAACAATGCTCAGAGGCCCCCAAATATGAATCCGCAAGGGTTTCCAAACGGATTCTAGCCTCCACCTCCAAAACCTTCCCCGCTCGAAGATATTTTTGCTAAATACGTCGCGTCCACCGAGTCAAATATCCGAAATATTACCAGATCGATTAAAAACTTGGAAAATCAGGTTGGACAGCTTGCAAAGATGGTCTCCGAGCAGCCATATGGAGCTCTACCAGGGAACACAGAGCCAAACCCTAGAGAAAATGCCAACGCTATACACCTTCGCAGTGGCAATGAGGTAACCTCCCCAAAATGGGTTGAGCATAAGGTACTTATTTTGACACCGACTCCTACACCCTCTTCTTCGTTAGATAATTCAACGAGTATTCCGACTGTACCGAACGTTTTTAGCCCGTCCCTTCCTTATCCCTCAAAAATAAACAACGAGCAGAAGGACGAGCATTAAAAATTCTTACAAATTTTAAAACAAATTCATATAAACGTTCCTTTCTGCGAGGCACTCTCCCAAATGCCGAAATACGCGAAATATCCTAAAGAGTTGCTTTCTAATAAAAAGCGACTCGAAGATGTTTCGCGTGTTTCCCTTAACGTGGAATGCTCGGCTATTCTCCTTAACAAATTGCCGCCAAAATTGAACGACCCGAGATGGTTCTCCATCCCATGCCTCTTCGACAATATGTTAATAAAGTACGCTCTAGCGGACTTGGGAGCTAGCATCAATTTGATGCCTTTCTCACTTTTCAATAAACTTGATTTGGGCATCCCAAGCCCGACAAAGATGAGCATGCAACTAGTGGATCCCTCGGTAAAGTATCCGATAGGTGTAGTGGAGGATGTTCTGGTCAAGGCTGACAAGTTTATCTTTCCGGTAGACTTCGTCATCCTAAACATAGAGGAGGACGCTGAGGTACCTATTATACTCGGTCGCCCCTTCCTCGCAACTTCCTGCGCGTTAATCAATGTTAGTAATGGTCGTCTCCTCCTTCGGGTCGGAGACGACGAAGTTACTTTATATATTAATCCCTCAATGTGGAACTCGCTGTCGAACGATGATTCCGGTTATAACCTGGAACCCGCATTTGAAGAGGAATGTTCTTCGCTTACTGAATTTCTCTCTTTAGCACTAGATAATTCAAATTTAGAGGATCTATCTTGTCTCGTCGACATACCGATAGATTCTCCATTCGAACCCTTCAATTCAGAAGCATTAAAAATTAAACCATCATATGAAGAACCTCCAATCCTCGAACTGAAACAACTTCATGATAATTTGAAATATGTTTTCCTTGAAAATGACTTAAAACTTCTAGTTATTATTTCTTCCACTTTAAGTGATTCAGAGACCTCGGAATTAGTCGAAGTTTTAAACAAGCACTGCCGTGCAATTGCATGGCAAATTTCATATATCAGGGGAATGAACCCCTCCTTCTGTACCCATAAAATTTTTCTTGAAGATAACCCTCGCAGAACTATTCATCCTCAATGACGCCTTAACCCGAACATGCGGGATGTCGTTAAGGCTGAAATTATAAAACTCCTTGATGCCAGGATTATCTATCCTATATCTGATAGTACGTGGGTAAGTACCGTACAAGTCATCCCCCAAAAGGGTGGTATAACAGTTGTGGCAAATGAGAACAATGAATTAATCTCAACTTGTACTTTTACGGGTTGGAGGGTGTGCATTGACTACAGAAAATTAAATGATGCCACCAGGAAAGACCACTTCCCATTACCGTTTATTGATCAAATCCTGGAGCGTCTTTCAGGTCATCCTTTTTACTGCTTTCTTGATGGTCTCTCGGGATTTTTCCAAATCCCTATTTCCCCCAAAGACCAAGAAAAAACAACTTTTACTTGCCCTTTCGGCACCTTCACATATCGAAGGATCCCATTTGGCCTCTGCAACGCGCCAGCTACATTCCAAAGATGTATGCTGGCGATATTCGGCGAGCTCGTAGAAGATATAATGGAAGTCTTTATGGATGACTTCTTCGTTTTTGGGAACTCTTTTCAAAATTGCTTGAAAAATTTAGATAGAATTCTCCAGCGTTGTGAAGAGACAAACTTAGTTTTAAACTAGGAGAAATGCAACTTTATGGTCTGAGAGGGTTTAGTACTCGGCCATAAGATTTCTTCCAAGGGGATGGAGGTCGATAAGGCCAAAGTCGCCATAATTGAACAACTTCCCGTACCTTCGAACGTAAAATCTATTTGAAGTTTTCTCGGCCATGCTGGTTTTTACAGGCAGTTTATTCAAGACTTTTCTAAAATAACGAAACCGCTGACCCACCTCCTAGAGAAGGATTCCCCATTTATTTTTGATACTGCCTGCATAGAGGCATTCAATTTTATAAAACAACAACTTATCAATTCTCCAATTCTGGTGGTGCCAGATTGGTCCCTTCTGTTCGAGATAATATGCGACGCAAGCGTTATTATGGTAGGAGCCGTACTAGGCCAACATATTAATAAATATTTTCATCCAATCTATTATGCTTCTCGCATGCTCACAATCACACAGGCTAACTACACAATGACGAAAAAGGAACTTCTTGCCGTCGTATTTGCCTTTGATAAGTTCAGGCCCTACATAACACTTTCAAAAGTAATCATTTTTACTGATCACTCTGCCCTAAAATATCTATTGGCTAAAGTAGATGCCAAGCCCCGCCTACTTCGATGGATCCTCCTTTTATAGTAATTTGATTTAGAGATCCGGGATATGAAAGGGACTGAAAATTTGGCAGCCGACCACCTCTCACATTTAGAACACCCTGTCACAGAAGCGCTCGTCGAACCCAAAATAGACGATAGATTTCCAGAGGAGCGCCTATTAACTGTAAATAATAAAAAACTTCTTCTACCCCTTGGTTCGCAGATTACGCGAACTATCTAGTCGCGCGGGTCCTTCCAAAAGATTTTTCGACTCAGCAAGAGAAGAAATTCTTTTCTGATTTAAAAAACTACTTTTGGGAGGACCCCTTTCTGTTTCGCGTCTGCGCGGACCATGTAGTGCAGAGATGTGCTTCTAGCAAGGAGGGTGCGCAAATTCTACAACACTGCCACGAGGGGCTGGCTGGGGGGTATTTATCAAGCCAACCGGACCGCGCAGAAGGCGTTATAGGCGGGCTTTTATTGGCCCACTCTCTTTAAAGATGCTCATAATTTTGTGAGTAAATGCGATAGCTGCCAGCGATCGGGTAACATCCCTCGTCGTGATGAGATGCCTCAAAACTTTTTTCTCGAGTGTGAAATCTTCGATTTACGGGGCATCGATTTTGTAGGCCCCATACCTTCATCTTTTAATAATCGCTATATTTTAGTAGCGGTTGACTACGTATCTAGGTGGGCGGAAGCACAAGCTCTGCCCACCAACGATGCGCGAGTCGTTGTTCATTTTCTAAAAAAATTATTTTCTCGCTTCGGCACGCCCCAAGCAATAGTAAGTGATTGGGGTACGCACTTCTGCAACTCCCAATTTTCAAAATTTTTATCTAAATACGGCGTCACGCACAAGCTCACCACCGCCTATCACCTCCAAACAAATGGCCAAGTAGAGGTAGTAAATCGCGAGATTAAGCGCATTTTGGAGAAAACTGTTTCTTGGAATAGGAAAGATTGGTCCATCAAACTCGACGACGCATTGTGGGTGTATCATACGGCATACAAGTCCGCTATCGGTTGTACGCCCTATCGATTAGTCTACGACAAAGCGTGCAATTTACCGGTAGAGTTAGAGCACCGCACTTTTTGGGCCTTAAAATTTTTAAATCTCGATTCAAACTTAACCTCTGAGAATAGGAAATTCCAACTCAATGAACTCAATGAATGACGTGCGAAAGCTTATGAGGGTAATAAATTTTATAAGGAGCGTTCTAAGTTCTACCATGATCGCAAAATAAAATTTCCCAAAACATTTACGTCGGGCGATCTTGTCCTTCTTTATAATTCCTGTCTTCATCTTTTTCCGGGTAAGCTAAAATCCCGATGGTCCGGCCCCTTTAAAGTCAAAGAGGTTTGGCCGTATGGGACCGTTCTTATCTCCCACCCCGAAAAAGGTGAATTTAAAGTCAATGGGCATCGTTTAAAACTTTACATTGCGGGCGATACTATCGAATCCTTAACCTTCCCCAATTTGTAATCTCACCACGCCACATTCGTCAAGCTACATGACGATAAACAAAGCGCTTGTGCGAGGCACCCCATATTTATCTAATATTTTATTATGTTTTGTCGTTTTTACATGTTTTTGCAGGGTTTCTTACGACCTCACTAGCTTTAATTCAGGGTAGCCTTTTTGCTTCCTCTTTACTTTTGTACATACTCCATATTTATTTTCCCTTCTTCATACTTACATTACAACACCTACCAGGGAGCCGGGCTCTCCTGGAGGGGGAGGGAACTCCACACCTACCAGGGAGCCGGGCTCTCCTGTAGGGGAGGGAACTCCACACCTACCAGTGAGGCGAGCTCTCCTGGAGGGGGAGGGAACTCCACACCTACCAGGGAGCCGATCTCTACTGGAGGGGGAGGGAACTCCACACCTACCAGGGAGCCGAGCTCTCCTAGAAGGGGAGGGAACTCCACACCTACCAGGGAGCCAGGCTCTCCTGGAGGGGGAGGAAACTCCACACCTACCAGGGAGCCGAGTTCTCCTGGAGGGGGAGGGAACTCCACACCTACCAGGGAGACGGGCTCTCCTGGAGGGGGAGGGAACTCCACACCTACCAGGGAGCCGGGCTCTCTTGGAGGGGGAGGGAACTCCACACCTACCAGGGAGCCGAGCTCACCTGGAGGGGGGATGGAACTAACAATTTCCTGAACTATCCAGGAGAGGAGAACCAGTCCACGTACCAGGTGTTTACCCTCACTGAGAGACAGAGGGATTCAACCATCTTACCAAACCAACTGGGGGCAGAGAACCAGTCCACGTCCTAGGTGCTTACCTTCACCTGGAGGCGGAGGAACTCAACCATCTTATCAAAGCAACTGAGGCAGAGATCCAATTCACGTCTTAGGTGCTTACCTTCACCTAGAGGCAGAGGAACTCCACCATCTTATCAAAGCAACTGAGGCAGAGATCCAATCCACGTCTTAGGTACTTTCCTTCACCTAGAGGCAGAGGAATTCCACCATCTTATCAATGCAATTGAGGCAGAGATCCAATCCACGTCTTAGGTGCTTACCTTCACCTAGAGGCAGAGGAACTCCACCATCTTATCAAAGCAACTGAGGCAGAGATCCAATCCACGTCTTAGGTGCTTACCTTCACCTAGAGGCAGAGGAACTCCACCACCTTATCAAAGCAACTGAGGCAGAGATCCAATCCATGTCTTAGGTGCTTACCTTCACCTAGAGGCAGAGGAACTCCACCATCTTATCAAAGCAACTAGGGCAGAGATCTAATCCACGTCCTATGTATTTAGCTTACCTGGAGGTAGAGGAATTCAACACCTTTCTGAACCAATTGGGGTCGGAGTACCCGTCCACGTCCTAGGGGCTTAGCTTGCCTGGAGGCAGAGGAACCCAACATAATCCCAAACTAGTTGGGGGCGGAGTGCCCATCCACATCCTAGGGGCCTAGCTTACCTGGAGGTAGAGGAGCTCATCATCTCTCCAAGTCACTTACTCAAGCAGCGAGTCGACCCGATGAGTCTCCCATCTGTCGACATGACTGAGCCCGGAGAATGGTCTCTAGTCGGGGATCTTACCAAATGGGGGCGGAGTACCCATCCACGTCCTAGGTGCTTACCTTCACCTGGAGGCAGAGGAACTCAACACCTTCCCAAGCCACTTAGTCAAGCATCGAGTCGACCCGATGAGTCTCCCATCTGCCGGCATGACTGAGCCCGTAGAATGGTCCCTAGTCGGGGATCTTACCAAATGGGAGCGGAGTACCCATCCACGTCCTAGGTACTTACCTTCACCTTGAGGCAGAGGAACTAAACACCTTCCCAAGCCACTCCGCATGTGGCGAGTTGACCCGATGAGTCTCCCATCTGCCGACATGACTGATCCCGGAGAATGGTCTCTAGTCGGGGATTTTACCAATCAGTCAACCCAATGAGTCTCCCATCTGCCGGCATGACTGAGCCCAGAGAATGGTCTCTAGTCGGGGATTTTACCAATCAGTCGACCCGATGAGTCTCCCATCTGCCGGCATGACTGAGCTCGGAGAATGGTCTCTAGTCGGGGATCTTACCATCTGGAGGCGGAGTACCCATCCACGTCCTAGGTGCTTACCTTCACCTGGAGGCAGAGGAACTCAACACCTTCCCAGAGGCTTTACCTAAGGTTCTATCTCTACCTACTTTTCATTCAACATGGGGAGGTTACATATCTATTACTACGCGCCTTCTTGCGCCTACTCGGCCACATGCATCTCGGCCATCTCTTTTATCACCTCCTCCACTTTCTCTGCCTTCACATTCCTTCTCTTTCTCCTGGTCCTTCCTGCCTCCCTGGTCAACCTGGAGATGGAAGATTTGCCCCTGGAACTGATCTGCATCGCTTCCCTGCATCTCCCCGTGCTTTTGTTGAATCAGGAATAGGGACTCCGCCCCCTTCTGGGTGAGACGGAGGCATCCTCCCTACCCCCTCACTCAGGGCAGCTGGCCCCAGGAGAGCGGTTGAAGAGCGCTTGCGCTTGGAGGCTCAAGCCTTCCTCCGAGGCTGGCCCCTTCCCTTGCCAACATGCTTGCTCTATCTCCATCAAAGACGGTGAGGCGAGCACAGTTGTTGGCGATGCCGAGCACTCACCCTGAGGGGGGAGTGCAAACCGCAAGACTTCTTGGATTGACCTCCTGAACTCCTCAAAGTCACCTTTCTTCACGCACTTGCCGGCAGGGGTGAGTCCCCCAGCTCATCGCTTCCATCCATGAGACTTGCCCAGAGCTTTTCGAACTAGCTGCTGCCATGCTCACCACACCATAATGTTGAAACCAGCTAGTCTTGACGTTCGCAAGGGGGATGCAGCTAACCCTTACTTGACCCGAGCTAAAACCCTTGACCAGTTGCTAAGAGTCGAAAGACTTTCCCTTGAAGAACACCTAAGTCCACGAACGGACCCCTTAAGCTGCAACATGGAGGTCCCACCACATACCCGGAAGCTCACAAGGAACTTCCCCTCCCAAGCCAATGCTGAGCCTGGGCACCTTGGAGGACACTAAGGATCACCTCACCGTCCACCCTCAATGATAGGGGGAGGGGAGGGGTAGTGCTTGCTCACACGATAGGGAGGGGGGGGGGGGGGGGGTACCAACATCCCTTCCCAATGTGCCCATGGGGGTCTATTTATAGACTTCCCAAAAATTGGGCTGCGGATAGCCAAAAATCCACTATCCGCAGCCCAACAACTAACCCGAACGACCGAAACACGAGGGGGGGGGGGGGGGGGGGGGGGGCGAGTGGAGCTCGAGAGGTCCACTACCCCCTCGCCGGGATAGCATGCCTCTCCCCTAGGCCTTGGCGAGTGGACCTTCGGTCCACCCGTCCCCTAGGGCCGGGCGAGTGGACCGAAGGTCCACTCGCCCCTAGGTCTGGGCGTGTGGACCTTTGGTCCTCTCACCCCGTAGAACCGGGCGAGTGGACCGAAAGTCCACTCGCCCACTAGGCCGGGGTGAGTGGACCTTCGGTCCACTCGCGCCTTAGAGCCGGCCCACTAGGCCGGGCGAATGGACCAAAGGTCTGCTCGCCCACTAGGCCGGGCGAGGGGACCGAAGGTCCACTCGCCCCCTAGGCCCTGGCGGAATACGGGGGAGTATACCGAAACATCAACCCCCCTCCTTTTGCCTTAGGTGGCTTCGGACCCTTTCAACAGGTCGACTCGTCGCGCCACAGCTACCTTCACTATTGTGATTTCATCTACGTCGGGTCACACCAGCTCGGAAAATATGAGGGTTGTACAATTGGGGATAATGTTGGGTTTACGTATGAGGGTGTTTTATCATTTTCATTTAAACAAACAAATTTTTAAAAAATATATATTTTATTTCATAATTATCAAACATAAAAAAAATCCAAAAATACTTAGAGTTTTCCCTGTTTTATTCTGCATTTCATCTTGCTTACTTTTGTAAATATAAACTTTAACAAAACTACAAAAAAAATTCAAAACACCAAAAACAAAAAAAATTCTTCTTATAAATACTTATGCCTTTTATCTTACTTATTTCATGTAAATATAAATATTGTAAAACAAAAAAAAACTCCAAAAATATAATAAACCCCTACATTACTTTTATCCCTTAAGTATTTAATTTCGAGAATATCTAGTTTATGGCTTTTCATAATCGCTAGTTTTACTATTCGTTCGTTTATCTAAAATTGATAGATTTAAACGTTCGGGGTTAAGTTTTAAAGAATATCTCGTGTTTTTAATTTAAATAGAGGCTTTGTTTTCAAGCACTACTACTAGCTAAAATAGAGGCATGTGTATTATGTAGGCAAAACAACTTTAGACTGTAATTATCCCTACTTTATGTCTTTAGGAATCTAGGAATGTTCAAATTACTAAGATTGCTATCAAACCTTTTTTTTTTATTATTCTAGAATTTCTCTTGAAAACCCCTTACACCAATTTAGCATTGCAAATAAATAATTAAAAGAAGAAAAAGATCTTATATCAATGGGAATAAGAATTCATTCCGTAAATATAGGCACCCAATAAAAACTTTAAATGATCTTATGTCAATGGGAATAAGATTTCATTCCGTAAACATAAGCATTGGGTTAATAAAAACAAAAGAATTAGTATTCCTTCATAAACCACGGGGGCACCAAAGAAAACTAAAAAGAAGGGGTGGAAGGATAAAAACCATCACCCCTAAGTCAAAAACTCTTCTTTTTGCCAAAGATTTTTACCCCCTTTCCTTTAGCCAATTTATTGTTTCTAGTTTTAATTCAAAAAATCATTTGAGAGCATAATTAGTAACTTGTATTTTTCCTTCACGTTTCTTTAAACAAAGGTTCTTATAATTTCGATCTAATCTCGTTTACTAATGATTGCAATTTTGCGTGCTATCTGGTTAATTAAGAAGTCTTTTGGCTAAGACATTTCTTTTTACTTAAATCATTTGCATAATTTATGACTTAACTCTTATTACTCCGAATTTTTATTTTTTAGTCTCTTATGATCAAATAAAATGATAGCTAAAAATTAGAACTTATGTTAACCCCGTATAGGTCTCTCTTACTTTTGCTCTGGAATAACAAAAGCTTAAATATGGGGGTATTTGATGAGTAGTAAAATATACGTATTTTTAGTATAGTCATTAGTATAATTTTAAGTAATATAGTAAATATTGTATGTAAATTAATGAATAAATTGCTTGTTTTATTATTTTTGTTACTAACTTAGCTTTTTTTCTATTTTTCAGCATTTGGCAATTTTTTGTTAAGTCACACCCTGGGTCACGCCCATGACCTTGAGTCACGCCTGTGACCAAGGGCGTGTAATCTTAAAATGCCAAATTTCAGCTCGATCAGCACCTGCTCCCGTCGATCGGCTAACTGTCCCGTCGATTTACAAGGTCACGCCCGTGTACCTCAAGTCACGCCCATGGACCCAACGACCAACTCCAGTCCCGTCGATCGACACATCTCCTGTCGATTTTGCAAAGTCATGCCCGTGACCAAGGGCGTGACCCATCAACTCCTTCTAAAAGCCAGCATACATGCCAACCATCACGCCCCAGTTGAACCAGATGTGTGCCGCCCAAGGTCATGCCCGTGACACCTCAAGTCACGACCGTATACAACCATTTTCCTGGTCAAGAGCTTCCAGAAGGTGGCTGAAGCGACTGCAATCGCACGCATCTCGGTCACGGGCGTGAACGAGGGCGTGTAAAAATATTTTTTTTCCTATAAATAGGAGGGATCGACTGAAGCATTTTCCATCAAGAATTTTATGTGCTAGCTAGTTTTCTAGAGTAGTTTAGGACTTGTATGTGAGTTATTTCCTGCATTTTTAGTTAGCTACTTTCTCTTTCCTAGTCTAGTTGTAATCTTCATTTTGGTAATAAAATAGTTTGTTTTCTTATCTCAACTTTGTCTTTGAATGTATAGAAGTAGTCTTCGAGTGATGTTTTCCAAACCCTATTTTGGGTTCGGAGTGTGTAACACTCTTTTCAGTTTTAATTTTCAGTCTTTAAATTATTATATAAATGTTCTATTACCACCCCATCCTGGATGAGAGGCTAATTTTCTTTAGCGCTTGATTAATATGGTTGGGACGGATATTATTTCTGCACTTTTATAAGTATTTCATTTCTATACCACCCCCATCCCGGATGAGAGGCTAATTTTCTTTAATGCTTGATTAAGACGGTTGGGATGGATACTATTTCTGTTTTTATATAAGTCTTTTAATCTTTCTTTCACGCTTATATTCACTTAAATTATTAACATGCATTTTCTAATTATTAATGCTGTCTCCATTCCGATGAGTGGCAAATTTCCTTTAGCGCACGATGTCGAAGAGCATTGGGACAAATAAATGATTTTTAAAAAGATAAAAACATCTCTTTCTAAAATTATTAACGAGCTTAAGGTTTACCCGAGATAAACGTTGAGTGGAACCATATAATCGATATGTGGTTTTCATTTCCGTTTCCGTACACTAGTTAGCCGAGAGGCTTGTGCGTACGAACTGATAACTCACGGGTAAAGAGAAGTGCGCTCTACCCTCGAGAGAGGATGAGGTAAGTCTCCCGAATTGGAAATAAAAACCCAATAGCGGGGTTCACAACATAAAGCGAGTATTAAGGAGATTCGATTAAAGAATGAGAGTTCGGTCGAATATTCGTAATCTCAGGTGGGCGTACCCTCGAGAGAGGTGCGTTCATACTTATGGAACCTCCACGACCAAGCCGTTTTAATGTTTTGAAAAGTCATATCTTTTACTTCTAAAAAAAGACTATTTTCGTCTCAAGGTAATTCGACATCGAGCGCTATCTTCATCATCGTTTAGAACTCTAGTTATACGCTTATTATCATTCTTTATAAATCAACTCAAAATATTACTCCAATAAAATAATAGTTTATTCCTTAAAAGTAGAAATAATCAACAAGATCCGCGGAAATATACGACCTCGATATTTTCTAAACAAAATATCTTGTATTATACGCGATAAGGTATACTTGCCTTTATCAATTGATTAGTTTGGATTAAAATTTAAACAAAAGCTTTCCAAACCCATTTAGTGCAAAACTCTCCTTTGGTATTTAAAAAATCAATAGAATTCGGCATCGTAGTCGGGGCGTAATTGTCAATACTTCGAAAGAAGAAAAAGACCATTACTTCTATCTTTCGATAGGATAACGGTTAGTTTCTCAAAGTAGGAGTACTTGCGATACTCTTTGAAAACACCCGCCTAATTCTAATCTCGTCATATAAAGGTTGCCCAAACCAAAAGAAGTTCTCCAAAATTAATCATCAACTTTTCTGGTGAGGAAAGAGAGAGACCAACCAGTATTCAGGGAGAAGATCGGTATATAAACCACAAGTTTTATATTCATCGCCTCGGATCTCTGGCGTCATGGAGATCTAAGTCTATTTGTGTAACCAATATTATACCATTCAATGCTATCACGTTTCTGCACTTTATTGTAAACTGGTGTGAATTTTCTGGTGGTGCATTGGTTGGAATAGTGTGATTCCCAAAACAATATTCTGTAGTTAGTGTGCTATTTTCTCAGCTAACGCCACACAATAGTGTTACCGGCCAATGCTAGCTCCAGAATGCGCATTCCTGCTGTAATTTATCTAAATCTCCAGTAATTGATTTAAAACTGTATTCACCCCCTCTAAGATTGGCCACCTGATCCAACAATAATGATGTGTACAAATAGTGTTTTGATAAAGTATACAAGAGAAATGATTAAGACATAACATATATGTAATGGAATAAACACAATATCATCATAATGCAAAGTAATTACTTCCACCTAATTCAATGCACAATAATAAATAGTACAACTACCAAGGTGCTTCACACATATAATGCTTATTAAGACATATCAGGGAGCGAAGTAGTGCTTGGGAGATTGATGAGTCCAGTTTATATAGTAATTTCCGGACTCATCTGGGCTAGGTTTCATGCACTTGCACTTCACTTTAGGCCCATATTTAATTCTATTTGATCACGTTGCCCATTTCATTGCTTAGTGCACATTTATGCCCCATCTTGGTGTGATTTCATGTATTTTTGTAGTCTAGTATTTTTCCTGCAGGCCCTGGGATCGCGTGAACGTTCGGATGGTGCGGGGCAATTTTTGGCCTAAAAAGCCTCTGATCGTGCGCATTCCTTCGCACACGATCAGGCGCACGACTAGTGGTCGTGCGTTAATTCCCTTCCCTGACAGAGCGTCTGCGCACGATCAGAGGATTTCTTCGCGCACAACCACTGGTCGTGCGCCCCCTGACCGTGCATTATTTTCTATCTTTTTCTTTGCTACAGGTTGACTGCGCACGATCACAGACATTCCTTCGCGCATGACCATTGGTCGTGCGCCACTGACCGTGCACAGTGTTTATTCTGCTCCTTATTTAAACCGCTGTTCCGCCCTAATCCGCATTCAGACCGATTTCCTCCGCCGTTTTCCACGTTTTTTGCAGGGTTTCGCCTCCTTCTTCACCGCCCACCTTAGGGAGGAGCTCTGGGCAAGCTTTCAATGCCAAATCATCGCCGGAGCTTCCTCTTGGCCTCCTCCTTCATCCTTGAGCTCCAAGAAGGGAGTCAACCTAGCCTTCTTCTTTAAGATCGGAGCAGCTTGTGTGATCATTCCTCCGGTTCGTGACACGAAGAAGACGGGTCCACTGGAAGGTAGTGACAGCCTTCTCTACCCCGGACGCAGTTGAGGACCGAGCTTGGACGCGGATTGACAACCTGGCGATTCCTTCCGTGAATCCTCAACAAGACTTCGGAGCCGGTCGATTTCGCACACTCACCTCCTCTTGCAGCTGATAGCTTAGTTAGGTTTCCTTATTTTTGATGAAGTATACTTTTATTTGTTAACATTAGTATGAAATCATGTCTATGTGATTGAGTAATCTTGTTATATTTTCATTTGAGGTGTGCCTTGTGGTGTGGATTGTTTGTTGTGTTGTGCCGCCCTAACAATTGTTAGTGGTGTGCTTTGCGAAGAGGTGCTTGGGACCCTCATTCCATCGTTCTCTCCACTCCATCCGCTAGCCTACTCCTCCATCCGCCTAGCGAAGCGTAGCATAGCGGCCCGTGTAATCCACTCGCCCTACGAAGCAGCGCGCTCAAGGCCTGCATAGTTCAATTCCGCTTGCCTACTCGTCCATCCGCCCTTGCGACGCAGCGCGCTCAAGGCCTGCCTAGTCTCCATCCCGCCAAGCGAAGCATTGCATAGCGGCATTGCATAGGAGTAGTTATAGCATTTTCTCTTTATTTTCCAAACCAAAACCCCCGTTTCCGCAACCCATCCGACATAAAGGACTTCAATCTCAAGTCCTTCCTCGATATATAGCTCCACCTTACTGTGTTCCTTTGAGATCGATACTTGGGAATTTACTCCTCGTTTTATATTACTTGAACGATCGGTACACTGCCATTTCGTGCCGCAGTCTAGCCACCACCTATAGCGGTGTGCGAGATTTGTGCATCAAGTTTTTGGCGCCGTTGCCGGGGATTGCAAGCGTTATATGAAATTATTGTTCGGAAAATTAATTGTGAGGATTTTTAGTTTCCTAATTTGTTCCTTCATCCTTTCTCTTGTCTAAATGATGGGTTGTTTTATTCATTCATTGTTAAGCGTAGTGTCGCGCACAAGGGTGTTTTTTCTGTTGAATCTAGTTATCTTCATGCAATGTGGGCTGGATTTAATATCCGCTGCCGTTGGTGTGGGGATACATCCCATGCTAGTGATAGATGCCCATCGGGGGAGAGTAGCTCTAGTCCCCAAGGCCCATGGTATCAGGCATTGACATCATACGGTACCACATACACTGTGCCTAAGGCTTATGGCTACTATGCCGCACCGCATGTACCATTTTTGAATTCATCTCCGGCCCCACTTGGACCAAAGACGAATGCAAAACAGTGCTTGTTTTGTCGAACCATGGATCATGCTTTAAGGGATTGTGCTGAGTATATGCGCGAAATGGATGAAGACGATGAGCCGGACATCCGGATTGTCCCAGTTCCTATCTCTGGCAGCACCCTCCCATCCTCTGGTTTCGTATCCATATCACCTTCATGTTTTGAAGGGTTTGATGCGGATGCACAGATCAAAGTTATTAGAGATCTATGCCCCTACATGGTTGCGCATGTCTCTCCCGTTCATTTATCACCACATGTTGATTCAATTCTTTCTGAGGATGCGGTGCTTGATTTCTCTTCAAGCACTAATTCTTCTAGTCTTGTGCGTGCTACTACAATTGTTTTTGACAGTATCGATGAGAATGTCTTGCAGGAAGAGGCAGCGAGTTGCAGCGTTGTGCCCACTCCGAGAGAGGAGGATGTTCTTCAAGGTGCGGAGGTGGAGACTTCAGCATCATTTGAGGAGACCCAAGTCGTGGAAGTGGCCGCTGACGATTCTACTAGATCTTGCAGCGTATTTGACGATGCCGACAATTTCTCGCCACCTCAACCCATCAGGAGTGATTCCGGGATCTCTCCTGAAGAGGAAAGTCTTTTATGTCATTCGTCTAATTTGTTTCTTCACCCCATTCTCGTGTCTGATTCACTGCAGGATTATACATTGGATCTGATCCTGGATGTAATCGAGCCTGCTATGCAGGCCGGAGATGCCTTGGATCATCTGCATGTGGAAAAAGATACTGAGATTCCTTCATCTTATTACCTACCCCTACCTGACAATCAGTGCAGGTATCTTTATTCAGGAAGTGGGGTGACGACCCTGTCGCCTTATGGTTACCCGTTACCGAAACGGACAATGGAACAGCTTCCTGTTCACTTCATTTTCCATAGACCGATCAGCTAGCATATGCTAGCAGCTGAATAAGTCTAGTTGGGAGACATAAAACCCCAATAGTTATCTTCGTTAGAATTACTTTAAATCGTGGTGTTCATTTTTTGTGGTGTAATGAATTTTTTTTTAGAACTTTTTATCTATTGGTCCACCTTCAAGGACGTTAAACAAAAGGGCTCTTGGGAGACAACCCATTGGGAACCATTTGGTTTTGTTCTTTCTTGTTATCTTCTTTGCTATATTTTTGTTGTGCTTGGGATCTATTTAATCGCAGGTCCGCATCTATTGGAGCACGGCAGGATCACCGCATTCTGAACAAAACGCCATATCTTCTGGTATGCTCATTTCTGAGCATGGGGTAATCTCTCATCCTAGCCCTCTTAAGCTTATGCCGCTATCAAACATGCTTTTTGCTTAGTGTAAGTCTGGGGGAGTGAGAGTTATCGTTACCACGTGCACATGCACAGTGCACAGCATACAAGGATTTACAATCTGTGTTATATTGTAGCATTGTTCATCTCATGGCACACCACGACACCCACGTGAGCGCACTTAACTGTAGGCGCGCGACGAGTCTAACTCGTCTCGGTTGTATGAATGGGAAATCATGGTGCTGGGTTAGGATTGCGAGATGAAGTACTTTGTTGACTCGTGTAGTGCTCTAGTCATTTATTCATGTCTCACATAGAAATTGGTGTAGATTAAACTTTTCTTTATGCTTTTAGTTTTACATTTTATTCTGTCAGCGTAATTCTAGTTTATTCTACTCAAAAGCGGTGAATCCGGTGCGAATCAATCGGTAGTGTAGGGATGTGTGTAGAGGGGTGTTAGGCTCGTATTGCTCGAGTCGGGAGGAAGAATCATCTTTCTCGGTGACTAAGAACTTGCCCCAAGCGACTCTCGAAGCATGGGTATGAGTTAGTTCAGTGCGTGAGCGTGACGTAGGACATCATGTTGGCCAGTTTGAGCTTTGTATTCCGGTCCTAACATCTTATCCTTGCTAGCCCCTTGTGCCTACCCGATCCCGTTGATTCAGCTCCACCTTCAATTCACCAAAGCCAAAATGACCATCCTAATCGCACACCAAATTCTGAGTTCAAGCAATTTGTGCATTTTAAAAAATTGGGTGTTGATGCGGTGTATATTTGTGATTGTGGTGGAAATGCGTTATTGAAGATATAGCTGTTTTGTATCTAATTGTGCAAAAGTTATGAAATTTGAAAAAATGAGAAAAGAAAAGAAAGTAAAAAAAAAGAGAAAAAAAATGTAAGTGTATAAAGAGATATATTTGGGAATAAGTGGTGTACACATTTTTATTATTGCTGGGATAGTGTTTCTTTTGCAAGCTCATTTGGGTTATGTGTGCTAAGCCCCCGCATTTATCATTGTTTACCGCACCATAGCCTAAGCCTAAATCATAACCTAAAGTCCTATTGATTTGCGCATCGAATCGTACGAATGCCGTGGAGAGAGTGCGAACGGGTGAGCTTATGGTCATCGACACTGATGGATTTCAGTGGAGGTTGTTCCGAACTTCGGTGTTGAGTAATGTTCGCCTAGCAGCCTTTCTACTTTCTTCCTACTCATGACCGAGTGATTCCCTATGATTCAACTTTTGAGTAGAAATAATATATAGTTACGTTGTTAGAATTATGTAAACTATTTTGCATAACTAAAAATTATTTTTACTAGATTTCTATGCACATGTGTATGAGACTTCGCATATTACTCTGTCCTTGCAATTTCTAACCCAGCTATGTCTTTTCTCGCTCCGCCGGATTTGTTTGCTCGGGTCGCACAAACAGGTAAGTCTTGGGGTGTGATGAGTCTGGTTTATACAGTGATTTCCGGCCTCATCTGGGTTTGTTTTAGTGTCATTGCACTTCAATTGCTGTTCATATATGCTTATATTGATATCACGGCGTATCTGCACCTTTTGTGCAATCCTTCCCCCTTTGTGGCATGTTTTTCTTATATATTACTGTATGCCTGTGTTATGGATCCGGTGGTGTGCACGGATCGGGGTCATATGCATTTTTCCTGCAGGTCCTGGGATCGCGTGAACGTTCGGGATGGTGCGGGGCAATTTTTGGCCTAAAAAGCCTCTGATCGTGCGCATTCCTTTGCGCACGATCAGGCGCACGACCAGTGGTCGTGCGTTAATTTCCTTCCCAGACTGAGCGACGACGCATGATCAGAGGATTCCTTCGCGCACGACCACTGGTCGTGCGCCCTTGACCGTGCGTTATTTTCCATCTTTTTCTTTGCTACAGGTTGACCGCGCACGATCACAGGCATTCTTTCGCGCACGACCATTGGTCGTGTGCCACTGACCATGCGCAGTGTTTATTCTGATCCTTATTTAAACCACTGCTCCGCGAAATTAGGGCATTCAGCACTGTTTTGGGCACGATTTCTCCACGCCAGTCTGCCGTTTCACCTCTCCAAGTTCCTCTCATACATTCCCCCCTTTGGGAAGGCTTCATCCATTGATCCTAAGGTCCATCTAGGATCCCGGAAGCATTCTCCGCCATGTACAGCCAGCATTCCATGAGGAGGACATCTCCATTGGGCGAAGCAGAAGTGACCCAGCTCTGAGAAGAAGACGAGCAACGGTTGGAGGTAGTGACAGCCTCTAAGCCCCGGAAGCAACCAAGGACTGAGCTCGGAGGAGGCGTGATGACCCCCCATTCCGACCAAGATCCACGACGAGGCTTCTCATCTCGTGGTTCCTTCTACCCCTTCTCCTTTTTTTGATATGTACTCTTAATTGCTGTAATGAACTAAGTGAACCTCTATTTGTCTATGAATGAGAGTTTGTTTATGATCTTGTCCTTTACTTGATGCTGTGTTGTGATGCGCTCCGCCCCCGCTCCACTTACACACACACATTCTAGCACTCGCTCTAGCAAAAGCTGGAAGCGATAGCGAAGAGGTGCCTTCGACCCTCAACTCTCGCATTTGCACTCACCTCATCCATTTGCTCATCGGCCATCCGCTAAGCGAAGCACGACATCACGACCTACACTAAATCCATCCACCAAGCGACGCGGTGATTGTGACCCGCATAGTTTGTTTAGTTTTCTCATTCCTGTTCTATAAAACCAATCAAAATCCCCCTGTTTTTGTTAAACTTAGAAACCCTCATAATTAATCTCCTAACAAGCAAATCGTACTACCCAACTTGCGGTCCTTTGAGAACGATATTCGGGGAGCTACTCCCTACTTTTATTGCTTGACAACGACCAGTGCACTGCCGTCGTACCGCATTTCGTTCCCGCTAATTAGCGGTGTGGAAATAGCGCGTCAGAGATCACATGACATTAATCTAAATTTTATTTTTGTGACCTGGTGTACTAAAGAGAAGTAAAGCTATGTGGTGTATTTAGAATTTGTTTGCACAAGACACTATATAATTTTTTCTATGGTGCTCAACCTCACAATGCTTATTAAGACTTATCAAGAGGAGAAGTAGTGCTTGATGGAGTTTTCCTTGTCATTTATTATTTTATTTTACTTTTACTGACCAAGGACTCCAAATTCACTTGTTTAACAAATGTTCAATTTTATTTTGTAACCACACTTCTCTAAATACGAGTGTATGAAAATTCATGAATTGAAATAAGCCAATTCAGTGGTGGGTATGTAATTTATTTGTGCATTTCAATTAGTTATATTATTACACTACACAATCATGCATAAACAAGATTATTTGTAGATGTGTGGATACAAAAAGTGAGTGTGAAAAATAATTATCTAACATAAAGCATCACTCATACTTAGAAGAATACTAAGCACTTCTACCCATGTTTCCTACATTCATTTTCATTGTACATCTAAAGATAGTATGCAAGACATGAATAAACAAGACGATGTTCAAGAAGTTTGAAAATTAAATCATACATTGTAATGAATCATCAAATGATATATCTATTCATCCTTGACTTTAACAATGAAAAATATGCAGTTTTTAGGATTTTTATTTTTATAAAATAGAAAGAAATGCAATGGTAAAAATGAGAGAAAAACATATGTTTGTGATTTTAGTTTGTTTTGTAATTTTCTCTTTGGTATTTAGATTTTAAGAAAATAAAAAATAATGAAAATATTTTATTGAAATCATAGAAGTCTTTGTTGAGTAAATCAGTAGAATAATCTTTTATGCTAGCAAAAATAAAAATGTAGAAAATAAAGCATTAAAAAGAAAATCAGAGCTACCACCGACGATAACGGTTACCGATGGGCGGTATCAAACATAGTTTTGATTTTTTACATAAAAATCATGTTTTCATCATTTTTCAGTTCTATTTTTTCTTGACTACGGTTCTCCACTATAAGGGGCACTGAATACAGCAAAGAAATCAGAAAAATTGTGGATCTAAATTTTTTTGCCTATGATGTCCAAAACGCCCAACTCCAACCTAAGTAATGAGAATCGTACATTGGGAGTGGTTTTGTGAATATGTTAGCAAGTTGAGATTCAGTTCCAATAAAGCTTACTATAACATGTTCTTTCTTTATATGATCATAGATGAAGTAGTGTCTAACATCAATATGCTTGGATCAAGAATGGTGAACCAAATTGTCAGTTAGATCGATAGTGCCATTATTATCACACTTTAGTTCTACGTTATGAAGATGAACTCCAAAATCCTCTAGTGTTTTAGTCATCCATAACACTTGTGCACAACAGCTACCTAATGTGAAATACTCGGCCTCGACGGTGGAGAGGGCAACAAAATTCTATTTCCTACTTGACCATGATACAAGTGAAGGCCCAAAGAAATGATATGTGCCGCTAGTGCTATTATGATCTAAAGAACATTCCACATAATTGGAATCAGAATAGACATGCAAAATAAATGAATCGTTATGAGGATACCACAATCCTAATCTAGACGTGCCTACTAGATATCTACAAAATTCATTTTACCAATTTTAAATGAGATTCTTTTTGATTGGCTTGAAAGAGAGTACATAAGAATACGCTAAGCAAAATATCCGGTCTAGAAGCACTCGAGTATAATAATGTTCCAATCATTCCTCGATATAAAGTTTGATCAATTGAAATTTCGGCTTCATTTTTTCCTTGTTTTAGTGATAAACTCATTGGTGTATTAGCTTACTTAAGGTTTTCAAATCCAAATCTTTTGAGCATATCATGGACATATTTACTATAAAAAATAAAGATTTCTTCATGATGTTGAGTGATTTGAAATACAAAAAAATATGTGAGTTCTCCTACTAAGCTCATTTCAAATTCATTTTGCATCACTTTAACTACTTCATTACACTACTCTTCATTAGTGGTTCCAAATAATATCATCTACATAAATTGGTTATATAATCAAATCATCAATTAAATGCTTAATGAAGAGTGTGGTGTCGGCACTGCCCATAATATAACTGTGCTTTAACAAAAATGAAGTTAATCTATCATACCAAGCGTGTGGTGCTTGTTTTAATCCATAAAGTGCCTTTTCTTGTTTATAAACATGGTTTGTTAATGTATCATTTATGAAATTGTGGGGTTGTTTAACATAAACTTCTTCTTTGATTATCTCATTTAAAAAAGCGCTTTTAACGTTCATTTGAAATAATTTACATCCTTTAAAACTCACAAATAAAAGAAAACTTTGAATACATTCTAAGCGAGCAACATGTGCAAATGTTTCTTCAAAATCTACCCCCTCAATTTGAGAATAACCTTGTGCCACTAGTCTAGACTTATTCTTAGTTATTATAGACTCACCATCTAAATTATTTTTGAAGATCCAATATTTTACGCTTGCTACCATATGATTAGATGGACTCTCAACTAATATCCAAACCTTATTTCTTTCAAAATGATTGAGTTCATCATTCATAACCATAAACCAATATTCATCATTTAAGCAGTTGCAACATTCTTAGGTTCAATTTTCAGAAATGAAGCAAAGATTTGAAAAGATTCATGCATGGAAGAACAAGTCATTACCCATTTCGAAGGTTCTCCAATGATAAGCTCTCGTGGATAATCTTTTGTAAATTTTAGCACACTAGGTGACATGTACTTCTAATGTTCTTCTTCTTATTTCTCCGCCTCAACATTAAATGTCTCATCATCAGCATGCTCCGCGTTGGAAGTAGGCTCATCCTCATTTCTTGTATTGTCAATAGAACCTTCACAAGAGTCAAACTCATCAAATCTAACATGAATTGATTCTTCAACTATTTTTGTTCTTTAATTATATACTCTATAAGCCCTACTAGTTGAAGAATATCCAATGAAAATACCTTAATCGCACTTTTCATCAAATTTGCCTAAGTTTTCTTTAGTGTTTAAGAGAAAGCATTTGCATCCAAAGACACCAAAATAAGATACATTAGACTTATTTTGAAAGTAAAGTTCATAAGGAGTTAATTGTAAAATTGGGCAGAGCATAACTCGATTAATAATATAACATGTAGTACTAACGACTTCAGCCCAAAAATGTTTACGCAACCCATATTTAAAAAGTAAAGTACGTGTAATTCTTGAATGTTCTATTTTTCCTCTGCACTACACCATTTTTTGTGGTGTGTGTGGAGTAGAAAATTCATGCTACCTAGACTATCACAAAAGGAGATTTTTTTTAAATTAAGTTCATTTTTAATACATTTGCATAATTTTGAGAATTCAAAGAAAGCATCAGATTTAGAGGTGAGAAAAATAGTCCAACAGAGTCAAAAAAATCATCAATTAGTACAAAAGAATATTCTCTTCCACCTAGACTAGAAGTGCTAACGGGACCAAAGAGATCCATATGAAGTAATTGAAGTGGTCTAGTGGTAGAAATTTCAGTTTTGCTCTTAAAAGAAGATCTAGAGAATTTTCCCTTTTGGCATGGTGTACAAAGTAAAGATAAATTACCATTAAGTGTAGGTAGTCAGTCCTCTTATGAATTATTTTTGATAATTTTAAGATTAACTTGGTGCCAAAGTGACCATGTCGCCTATGCCAAAGTTTTAATTCCTCATTTTTAGCAATTAAACATTTCATTGAGGATTGAGAAAGATCATTGAAGGTAATAGTATATATGTTATTAGATCTAGATGCAATGAGTAGTGTAAGTTAAGGGACATCTAATCATCTAGAGGGGGGGGGGGTGAATAGGTGTCTGAGTGTTCTTTGGATATTAAAATTATCAAGCAAATTAATCACAGAAAAGCTAACACATCACAGATTGCACAAATGTTTATAGTGGTTCCCCGAGTTGGGTACATCCACTTTCCCCCTCCACCTATCTAGTAGTGTGCTAGAATCGGCTAACTCCTCCAAATACTCAGATCTATCATATCTTACAACTCAGAGTCCAAGACTCTTACAGCTCAGGAATAATAGTATATTCCCTACCTCAGATCCAATCCTTGGATCGGACAACTTAGATTCAAGCTTGAATCCTACTTCAGGAACTGTGCAATTGTTGGAACACGGTCTTCCGCATCTCCTAAGTTTGAGAATAACAAATCCTATGTGTATTTGATCTTGTGTGTTCAAGTGTGCAGGTTTACTAGGTCCACATGACTCAAGGAGTACACATGATGTCTGCCCCCAAAATTGAGGACAAAATTCGAAGAGGCTCACTAGCGCCGGTGGTAGCGATAGCGCCCGGCGCTAGCGTTGATCTGCGCGATTCCGGCATCGTTTTTAGAAGGAGCTAGCGCCCGACGTTAGCTACTAGCACTGGCGGTAGCATGACGCACAAGAGGCATGGAGCAATATGTTGCCGCGGATTGAAGATCCTGCCGCGCAAAACGTTTCCTAATCCGGGATAGCGCCGGCGATAGCGCTAGCGCCGGCGATAGCGCTAGCGCCGGCGGTAGCGTAAAGTCTATAAATTGGATGCTTTGGCTCCGAATTCTTCATCCTCCTCAATCCCAAACTCCAGAGCTTCGTGCCACAGCAGAGAGAGAGGAAGATTCAGAGAGATACTCCCACAATTCCATAAAGCCTTAAGGAGATCCGTGGAGAAGATTTCAACACGCGTCATCATCGTGACGAAAGGCCGCATCGACTACGATCATACTCTGTAGGCCTTCGTCCACTTCTCCAAGAGATCCACATAGAGGGAGTTTTTATATTATTTTCTTTTCATTACATATCTTTTCTGTAAACGGTAGTGAAATCGCCTCGTGTTGGCGACTAGGTCTGGGGTAGGACTTATGGCTGAAATTCGCCTCGTGTTGGCGACTAGATCTAGGCTAGGTCTAGGGGGTGCTCGAGGCCTTTCTGGGGATAGATTGGCTAGAGCGTCTTGAGGCCGTATCTGGGGAGAGATCGGCTAAAGCCAACCGGTTCGTGGGGATACGAGTCAGTATAGAAAACGAAAAAGAATTTTTATTAGTCGCCCCCGATTTCTAGCGTCATAGAAATCAAGTTTTGCAAAACATTATTTGATATTAATAAAGCATATCTCTTTATTATTGTTTTACTTGATGTCTCTTTATTAATCTTGCAATATTCCAAAGTTTTTATAAATATAATCTAAAGTTTTTGAAAACCCTTATTCACCCCCCCTCTAAGGGCGCCGACCGATCCAACAAGTCTCCTACCTCAAATCCTTTACAAGGATCCTACAACTTAGGTCTGAGAGACCATACACTCAAATTTCCTCAAAAATCCTACAGAATAATACGTAAAACAATATTTTACAAAGATGTTTTAGACTCAGGAAATTTAACTTGTATAGCTTGAGTCTTCTTGAAGCCTGTGCGGAAATGACTTCTTCAGAAATCTTCTTGCAATAGATGTTGAATCTTTGGATTGGCAAGATTATTGAATCTTTCTTCAGAAGAATAGAATGATAGGTTTCAATGAATATCTTCTTTTTGCTTGAGCTCTAAGAACAAAAAGCACGTTGTCGGTGGCGAGCTCTTTCTTCAGAATGATTATGGAAATGATGGTGAATCTCAAGATTGGGGTTTGCTGAAATCTGTCTCTTCCTTTTTGTAAGAACATTTGATAATGGTCACTTCCTCGGATGACCTTTATGTCAGATATCAACTTTCCATAAATCTTAGCTTTGATTGTCCGAATTTACGGCGACAATAAATTACTTGATGCCAAAATCACGCTTTAATTTGAATTCTAGCCTTTCCGTGATCCGACTAGATGTCTGGTCGAATGTAGTTCTTCCAGTCAAAATTGAACTATGTATAGCCTTAGTTCAACTCTTAAGCACAAATCATCTTGGTGACTTTGGTGGTCTTTAAGATGATATTTCATGGTTCAATCTTCTAGTCGAATCGTCTACATGAATCATCTTGATGGCCCTTTGTGATTCACATGACGATATTCGACTGCTTCAACCTTCTAGCCGAATAATCTACATGAATCATCTTGATGATCCTTTATGGTTCACAAGATGATGTTTCGCTGCTTTACTAATCTAGTCGAATCTTCTTCACGAATCATCTTGATGACCCTTTGTGGTTCACAAGATGACATTTCACTGCTTCAACTACCTAGTCAAATCTTTTGCACGAATTGACTTGATATCTCCTTATAGTCTTCAAGATGATAAATGAGTCCTTCTATCTTCTATCCAAGTGATAAGCCTATCTGGTCGAATCTGCCTTGATACTTATGAAATGTCATGTTGTTTCCTCGAAGACATTTTAAGTGACCTCAATGATATTTGAGATCACCTCGATGATAAATGCCTTAGGAAAATTCTTCCTCATACAAGTGCTTCCAAATATCTATTGTATACTTCTAAGATGATATGAAAGCAAATGATCCTTGTCAAGACGTATCGTCTTGGAAAGTATATTACCAAGACGATATTTGGAGATAGGCCTTCTTCTTCTAGACAAGACGATATGTGTCTAGTTGAGAGTTATCAAGACGACATCATCTTGGAGATTAAGGTATTCAAGATAATATCGAGACCATTACTCGACGACATCTAGGCTCTCCAAGACGATATTTGACTTAGTGAATTTCTGATCTTCTCAACTAAAATCTGTTGCTTTAGCTCACTTGTTAGACCTTTATTACTGAAGATAATGGGTTAGTGACACAGTATAATATAGTCTAGATCATAGGTCGACATGGTGTTTTGCACAATGAAGAATTACATTGGCAAAACTAGTTCTGGTGACACTAAGTCTAGCCCTATGTTAGGCTTGCACTGTCTAGTACCTGAAAGTAATATTCTAAAGCAAATATGTCAAATACAAAGTGTATTTATCTTTGACTTGAGGACTTCTTTAAATTATGAACATTGTAGGTATGGTCCCAACAATCTCCCCCTATTTGAAGAAGTTAGAACAACATTCAAATATAAACTACATATACACATATTAAAGTCATAAATCAGAGAATAAAGATAACATTCAAAATATCACATATACAAAAGTTTAAAATGTTTTCAAATAGATTAGAAAAAGTTACATTTGACCTTAGCACATCTAAACTTAAAAACCGTTCTTCTTTTCTTCAGATTTCCCCTTTTGTCTTTGTCTATCAAAGAAACTGAAAGGCTTAGAAATGCAAGTGTTGGGGATATGAGGAGCATTCTTTGACAATGTTTCCTCCTTCTAATGTTTAATGTAGTCTTCTCTGGGCTTCATTTTTCATGTGCTTGGTCCTTTCATCATTGGGATAGTATTTTTTAATGTCTTTTCCAATGTTTCTAAGGTCAATCCATGTTCGTAGAATTATTTGCTTTGACTTTGGGCTCCACATTGAGAGACTTTGCTCATTTGCTTTAGCTTCGTCTCTTCTTCTGTTGCCAGCTAATTCTACTTCTGAAAGCCTTTGCCTCTTCTGCTTACTAGAACCAGCTTTTGCCTGTGTGCCTTCAGAAATATTCAAGGGACTGCCACTACTGAGGCCCAGTCACTATGGGAATGAGTCTCAGGGAGTGATGAAGTGCATTCACTATCTAAATGGCTTGTTTGGCTCCAATCTTCTCCCCCTTTCTGACTTCTTGAAAAATACATCTTCGTATGTCCTTTGAGGAGTCTTCCATCTCCTTAGATAAAGTCTTATTGGTGAATATTTGAGTATTCACACATATGTTCATTATGAGCTTTTGACTGTCAACCATTCTCTTGGTGATGAAATCAACTCCACTTTTTTGGTTTTGCTTCGACCTCTGATGAGATTCCAAGGTGAAATCCATCTTGGTGCCTAGAGAATGAAGTTCCTTCATGTTACAATCCATTGTTGTTCCTTCCTTGGTGAACCAACCAGTTATTTGAGTGCTGACAAGGTCAATTTCAGATTTCATCTCCTTCATCTGAGCAGAGATGTATTCCTTGAAGTCCTACACCACATTGTCAACATATGATTGGTTGTGATGTCTTTCAGCTGCTAGTAATTCTTGTATTTGATGGGTGAGGGGACCTGAAGTGTCTTCTTGAGGTTGTGGAGCCGATGTGCTAGGAATAGCTTGCTCTTGATCAACAATATTTCTTTGTACCATGTCTTGATACATAACAACCATTGCCTCATCATCATAAAGAATATCAGGGGAGTCTTGTCATAGAACAATAACTCCTAGTCCTACATTCTCAGCATCAGCATTATCCATGACATTCTAAGAGCTTTCTAGGTCCTCTTGGATAGCCAACCCAGTTGGGGTTACTTTCTCAACCCGTAGAGCATGGAGCTTAGTTCAAATCTCCCCCTCAACCGAAGCACCTTCTTGAGTAGCTTCCTGTCTATCATCAACTGGAGCAATAGATTTTGGAAGAGCAACCTCATTAGTGACCATGGGCTCACCTAATGGTTCTATTATGAGACTTAGGACCGAGGCCTGACTAGTCTCCCCCTCAATATGTGCAGGGGTTGGACTAACAATATGTTCCTCATCCTCTAAAGAGCTTCCCTCAGCTATAATAAATCTCTTCCTTTTCACCGCGCTAACCCCCTTGGATTTCTTAGGATCCTTAGAGAACACTTTCTCCCATCGTTCTAGGGTTCTTATATCTATTTTCTTCATGCAATGGATGGGAGCCCCCAACCTCTTGTTCAGCTTGTCTGGTAGGATTGACATCCAAACATGGATAGTATTCTACCAAAATTTGGGGCACTAAATTTCCCCAATTTTGTCAAATAGAATCTGAGCCCAATTTATTCTCTTACTCAGTATGACCCTTGTCATTATTTCAAACATCTCTCATGAAATTCTGTCGTGTGATCCAGGCTTGCAGATCAAGACCTTTCCAATGACATCGGCCAAGAGCTTTCCTTTGGAATTGAAGTTTGCCCTTTTCAATGAGCCATATCATTCTGCTTCATGTACACACCATTTTAAACCTTCAGAGTAATCTTCATCAGAAATGTCATCCTCTTCATCATTTTCTTCAAAAACTGGTAGGCA
The DNA here is from genome assembly GCA_033032865.1 of Dactylorhiza incarnata. NCBI lineage: Eukaryota > Viridiplantae > Streptophyta > Magnoliopsida > Asparagales > Orchidaceae > Dactylorhiza > Dactylorhiza incarnata. The sequence goes on along the minus strand of JAWHQI010000160.1, from coordinate 4,403,215 downwards.
GAGTGCTCTTGTCAGCCCTTGAACAATAACTCTTAACAAGGTATCACTTACCCTTGTTTTGATGGGTTTGCCGGACGAGCTTATTTGGGGCTTGGAATAAAACTCCACTAGTTCTCTATGCATGATCATAGTGGGTTCAGATAGGACATACTCCAGGCCGGCCGCTGTCAATAGTCCAATAATAGATTTTATCTCTTCTTCGGCCATATTGAATCCACCTCTGCGAGCTTGCATCTGATATTGCAATAGTCTTTCCCTTTCTTTGGTGCCATTGTGAGTAAAGCTGGAGAGTTGAAGCTCGCTGAAATCGCAAGTTGTTGAGCGGGGCGAGTTTTTTTTTGACGGCTTAGGACAAATGAAAGTATAATCTATTTCTAAGTATTTACCATATATATGTTCTATTTTAGGAATGTCAAAAGGAGTGTACCTGGTTGCGTTTGCTAAAGTAATTGATTTTAATTGAATGGCTGTGATGAAAGATCTAATATTAGCTAATTTTTGAACATCAAAGATGCACCACGACGATACGCCTGTTGTGTCGCCTTGATACCCCCTTCGACAAGACCTTTATGTCGTCTTGTAACCTCGATGACCCAGATTTTACATGGTATTTTTCTACATTTTCTGGCTATTTTTCTGCAAGAATCTTTTTTGCATGCATATGCACAATAGTTATAGATAAGAGAGCATTGATATGCTTAGTCTAAATTCAGCAATCCAAGCTCAAACTTACAGAAATTGAATTTAGGTTCATCAAGGGACTTTATAAAGATATCTGCTATTTGTCTATCAGTGGGGACATACTCAAGACTCATATACTCATTTTCAACAGGCTCCCTGATGAAGTGGTATATGATTTCATTGTGCTTAGTCATGCTGCTTGATACATGGTTCTTAGCAATTAAGATTGCACTTTATGAATCATAGTACATGGATGTTTTGCTGGTATTGATGTTGTAGTCTTCTAGCTTATGTTATATCCGTAGTAGTTGTGCAGAGCAACTCCTAGCTGAGATGTATTCTAATTCAGCTGTTGAGATTGCCACACTTGTTTGCTTCTTGCTGCTCTATGATATCAGCCTCTTCCCTAGGAATTGATAGATTCCAGATGTGATTTTCCTATCTTCTTTGCAACCTACAAAATCTACCTCTGAATACCCTGTTAGCTCAAAATCATTACTTCTAGGGTACCAAAGGCTAAGATTAAGAGTTCCCTTGAGGTATCTCAAGATTCTCTTAGCAGAGGTGTTGTGAGATTCCTTAGGAGAAGCTTGATACCTATCACATCACATGTAGCAAACATAATGTCAGGTCTACTAGCAGTTTGGTAGAGCAGAGATCCAATGATGAATCTATACAAGGTCTCATCAAAAGGTTTCCCTTTCTCATCCTTGTCCAGAGATACATTGTAGCCCATTGGATTCCTCATTGAGGTTGCACTCTCCATTCCAAACTTCATTGTAAGCACTTTAGTGAACTTGGTCTGAGAGATGAATATTCTATCCTCATATTGCTTTACTTGGAGCCCTAGGAAGTATTTTAGCTCTCCCATGCTGCTCATTCCAAACTTCCCTTGCATTAAGTTAGCAAACTTCTTGCAAAGGTTTTCATCAGTAGAGCCAAAGATTTTTTCATCAACATAAATATGGACTAGCATAATTTTACCCTTTACTTCCCTTAGAAATAATGTCTTATTTATCTTCCCCCTTAAAAAATTGTTCTCAATGAGGACGCTAGATAAGGTTTCATTCCAAGCTCCATTTCAATCCATACAAAGCCTTTCTTAAAAAGTAAACATTATCGAAAGGTTAGGAACAACAAAACCTAAAGGCTGCTCTACATACACTTCTTCCTTGAGATCTCCATTGCGGAAAGAAGACTTCACATCCTTTTGATTCACTTTGAATACTTTGTGAGTTGCATAGGCTAGGAATAGCCTTATTGCCTCAAGTCTTGCTTATATCCCTTTATAACCAACCTTGCTTTGATCTAGATGATGATGCCATTCTCATCTAGCTTGTTCCTATAGACCCACTTTGTTCCAATGACATTCTGATGTTGGGGGTCTAGGAACCAGCTTCCTTACTTTGCATCTTTTGAATTGACTAAGTTCTTCTTGCATAGCCAAGATCCAAGAAGGATCTGAATTGTCTTCTTCAAATCTCTTTGGTTAAATCTGAGATAGAAAGCTTAGATATAGTGCTTCATTCTGAGCACTTCTTCTTGTTTTAACTCCTTGGTTTATGTTTCCAATCACTTGACTACTTGGATGGTCTTCATGGTGCCTCCAAGCTGGTGGCAGTGTTCCTTGAGTGTCAGTAGTTATTGTACCAGCTCGCTGTTGTCCAAGCATTATTTCTTGTGCTTCTCCTTAGATTTGTTCTACATCTTCGGTGATCAGGTCTGGAGGTGTAGACTCTTCTAGGCTAAGCTCTTTCAGCTTCAAATTTGTTTCTGCAACATTATGAGAGCTATACAAGGCTTGATGAATCATGCTTGTCTCAGCAAATACAATATGAATTGATTTTTCTACCACGTGAGTCTTCTTGTTCAATATTTTGTAAACCTTGTTGTGACTACTATATCCAACAAGAATCCCCTCAAAGCATTTTTCAGTAAACTTAGTTAGAAATGATTTACCATTATTTAGAACATAACACTTACATACAAAGATTCTAAAGTAGGCTAAATTTGGTTTTCTTCCCTTCAATAGTTTATAAGGAGTTTTATTGTGACATTTGATGATAGAGGATCTCTTATGCATGGCATGCAGTGTTGACAACTTTAGCCAAGAAATATTCTAGCAGTGGAGAGTCACTTAGCATGTTCTCCCAACTTCTATGAGAGTTTTGTTTTTCCTCTTAGCAACTCCATTCTACTGTGGTGTTCTTGGAGAAGAAAATTCTTGATGGATACCTTGTTCTTTGCAGAAATCTGTCATGTGTTTAGACTGAAATTCTGTGCCACGGTCACTTCTGATTTTAACCACAATACAGTTCTTTTCATTCTGAACTTGCTTGACAAAGGATGTAAAGATATCCAAGGTATCAAACTTTCTTAAGGAAGAACACCCAAACATACCTATAGAAGTCATCAACTATCACAAAGGTATACAACTTCCTTCCTAAACTATGAATTGACATAGGACCAAATAAGTCCATATGCTATAGATAAAAACATCTTTCTAAATCTTTGGAGCCTATGCTCTTAAAGGTGGTCTTATTCTGCCCATCTGATAAGCATAACAAATACCCTCTTTAATCCATTTAAGGTTAGGTCTATTTCTACTAGAATTTCTGAAATGAGTTTGCTGATTGTCTTGTAGTTCATTTGAGCAAGTCTCTTGTGCCATTGCACGCAAAGAGATTCTCTCTCATTTTCTACAAGACAAACATGTGTAATAGAATCTAAGTATAAGAAATTTAAGCAATAAATATTACCACTCCTAGTGCCTGACAAAATTTTCTCAAGATCAACAGAATTCTTAATCAGACACTTATCCTTGTGGAAATCAATGACATAGCCTAGATCACATAGTTGGCTTATTGTTATAAGGTTATGTTGTAACCCTTCCACATAAGCTACTTTTGTGATGGTGACTATGTCATTGGCAATCATACCATAGACTTTAATGATGCCCCTGTCAGAACCACCAAATATGACTTTGGCTCCATCTTCCACAGTGGTAAAGTTCTTCAAAAAGCTTCTTGTTCTAGTCATGTTCCTGAAACATCCACTGTCCAAATACCAGATAGGTATTTTGTTGGTCTTTGGACTTACCTGCAAGAATAAACTATTTTACCATAGGAACCCAAACAGATTTTGGTCCTTGGTTCCTGTTAGCTTTAACTGCAGGATGCTCGAGTACAAAACTACTAACAAGCTTCATATTCCTTGCTCTAGACACTGTTGGGTTGATCCAACAGTCTATAGAAAAGCGGCCAATCTTGCCACAACACCAGCAATCAAATCTATTATACCTCCTCTTCTTAGTCACCTTTTGAATGGAGTGTTAGTGCTGATGATCATAAGAGCAGGCTGCTTCACAACAAGCATTTCTTGAGCTATTTTTGTGGATGTACACAGAATTGGAAGTTGGATGCACAGTCACAAGCTTCACTCTAGGGACAAGCTTTTGAGGAATAGTATTTCCCTTCCCTTTGGCTGATGGTGCTGTAGAGCAAAGTACAAATGACCCAGGATCCTTCATTTGGATCTCCTCATGGGGTGACTTTAGAGCACTCAGTCCAATGTATGATCGATTCTTTGAGTTTTGTGGTTTAGGGTTACTAGTAGAGTAACCATTGGTGAGGTATCCATATGTAAGATCTTGGTCATAAGTATTGGAGGACATGATAACCTTTTGGATGATAGTTTTAGCTTGGGTGGTATCTTCCTTTTCCTTATTATATCCAAGCCCTCCTCTATATGGAGCGGAGAAGCTGTCTATAATAGGGACAACAGTTTTAGGCTTAGAGAAGCTTGCCACAAGCATTCTTTCTAAAAGAAGTTTGTCCTCCACAGCCTTGATAGCTCTTTCCCTTTGAGCTAAAAACTTGCTATGAGCTTCATACTTCTTTGAAGTATCATAAGCTTATAAGTTGATGGCTAAAATCGTGTGGCATAAAAATTATGATATGATCCACGTATAATCCGCTAAGGCAAGTGTACCTATCATTTTATAGTATAGGATTTAGGAAATCAAGTGTCGTATTATTTCTGAGTTTGTTGAGTACTTCTACTCACAAAGAAGAGCTATTATTTTATCGATTGAAAAGTCAGGTTTGTTTCAGAAAGCGATTAGGAGTAATTCAACTAAGAAGCTAATTGATGATTAAAGGATTAACACTTGATCTAGAATCTCTTTGGAATAAAATAGAATTTATAAAAGATAAAACCGCAAACTCTTATTGAAATAACTTCAACCGAGGAGGTTCCCAAAACATGATAGAATCTCTCTCGAGGAATACTACCAACTAAGCATAGGTTGATCGATTAAGACCCCTCGGCCAGTCAAACCCCATAAGCTTGCTTTAAGCGGTGAACCCCACTATTGGATTTGACTCCAATCCTGAAGATTTATGTCGTCCTCTCTCGAGGAGTGCATGCAACTCCTTTTATGTTTAAGTGATCTCCTCGTATGCACTCTAGTGAATCTTAGAGAGATCTGGAGTGCTTCAATAATGCGTGTTGTGGTTCAAGGCTTGGGTGGCCGGGAAATAGGTTTTTCGGTAGCCGAAATCCCCATGCTACTCCTCCTACACGATCTATGCATTAAAGGGGTTTAGATGTTCACATGAGAAGAGATCTTTGACATCGAACAGAGGTGCAGTGGCATGGAAAAGTTCACGATGGAGGAAATCACAATCTCGCTCTCTAGTCATCGCCGACGGCCTAGACGATGCTCTCTCATTTCAAAAGGAATCTGGAAAAAGGAATGGAGGTTCTGGGGGATTTTAGGAGTTATATAACACTCCTATAACCAACTTCCATTGATTCTCCACCACTCAAGTGGTGGTAAGGCATGGTCGTGTCCTTCTCTCTCCTCTAACTTCCATTCTAGCCATTCAAAATGATGGGATACATCTCTTGAGGGCTGATAATTATCGGGCTAAGCTTTAATTGAACCCAAATGAGCCTAATTGAATCAAATCAAACCCTAAGGGTTCGATTTTGACTTTTATTGGTCAATCCTGGACCTTTTTGGTGGTTTGGCTCCACCAAACACATGATTTAAGTCCCATGTAGGCCTATTAATGTCTAAGTGTCTACTAAGATGGCTTGAGTCAACTAATTTCACTAGAGTTGACTTTTAGGTTGACTTTAGGTGTTGTATCACACCTTGATTGGTATTTAGTGACCTAGATAGATTCACTAAGTCCAAAGCACATCCAAGACACCAATAGGTCACCTTAGGTTAGGCCATGTTATGATTACACCATATAGGGTGAGGGATTTATTCTAGCTCAGAGAACTAGCTTGGGGTGCACATATCCACACCATCAAACATCTAGACCCCTAAGACAAATTTGGGATGTTACAAATCACCCCACCTTCAAGAAATTTTATCCTCAAAATTGAATTAAAATTATTTAAGGAAACCAAATAGGAAGGAACAATATTATTTACATGAAACTATTACATACCTAGACCAAAAAGTTCTGGATGTTTCTGCCGCATAAGATCTGCCGGCTCCCATGTGTACTCATCACGAAGGTGAATATTCCACAATACTTTCACTTGCAGGACTTTCTTGCTACGGAGTTGTCGAATCTCTTGATCGATTATACAAACTGGTTCCAAAAGCACAAATATATCTGGTGCTATCCATCCAGAAGGAACGAAAATGTATTGATCATGGTTCAATAAAGCTCGTCTGAGTGACAACACATGAAAAACATAGTGCATGTTGCCTAACTCCGACGGCAACTCTAGTTGGTAAGCAACTGGTCCAATATGCTCAATAAATGAGTAGGGTTCGATGAACCTAAGACTCAACTTTCGACGTCCTTTAACTCTGGAAACTCCGTGCATAGGCTTGATCTTCAGAAATATTCTATCCCAACTGAAAATCAACCAATCGATGCTTAGCATCGAAGTATTTGTCTTAGCGACTTTGTGCTTCTAGCATCTTGTCATGGATCTTTCTCACAGTCATGTCTGCATCATCCACAAATTAAACTCTTAACACTTTGGGTCTTCATCCCGAACCCTAAAAAGTGGCGTTCAGCATCGTTTGCCATAGAGTGCCTCATTGGGATCCATCACTATGCTGACTTGATGACTATTGTTGTAAGAGAATTCAACTAGAGGTAGCAATCTTTCCCACTGTTCATTATAGTAATAAATTCATAAGCGCAGTAGATCTTCCATGTTACGACTGGTTCTCCCTGTCTTCCCATCAGTGTGAGGCTGAAAAGCTTTACTAAACATCAATTTTGTACCCAAATAAGCTTGAACTTTCTTCCAGCTATATGATGTAAATCGACCGTCATGGTCCAATATTATCATCTTAGGGACTCTGTGGTAGCGAACTACTTGCTCCACAAACAATCAGACAAGAACATCCACTTGATCATCTTGCCTAACCAGGATAAATTGTGCTACCTTAGTCAAGCTGTCCACTATAACCCACACTAAATCATTACCGACCCGAGATTGAGGCAAAATGTGAAAAAATATCTATGGTAATGTCTGCAAATTTCCATTCTAGCACTAGAAGTTGTTGAAGCATCCCGCCAGGGTTCTTGCATTCTGTTTTAACCATCTGACATGATTGGCAGTGCATCACAAACCATGTAACGCCTTTCTTCATACCATGCCAGAAAAGCATCTTCTTTAAGTTTGTGTATATCATAACTATCCCTGGATGTATTGAGAACTTAGTGCTATGGGCCTCCTTCAACAATTCTTCTTGAATATTCCCAACACTTGTGATACACAAAATTTAAGATATATATTTTCTCCAAATTCTATGAACTATAGGCAAGATTACCTATCGTTCATAGTATAAGATATTTTAAAAATAAAAATACCAAGTGTCGTATTCCACGGAGATGTTGAGTACTTCTACTCAAGCAAATTATTTTTATTTTATCGGAAAGATAAAGATGTTTTTGTAAAAGAAATAATATAGAAAAAGAGCATTGGATCGAGAATCAAACTTAACAAAACTAACTAGTAAATCTAAATTTCATAAACAAATGAAGACTAAATTTCATAACTCGATCGTGGAGGTTCCTAAATCATGATAGCATCTCTCTCGAGGAATACTACACCATAACCTTAGGTTGATCGAATAAGACCCCTGGCCAGTCGAAACCCCTAAGCTTACTTTACGATGTGAACCCCACTATTGGATTTGACTCCAATCCGTAAGATTTATGTCATCCTCTCTCGATGGGTGCATGTAACTCCTTTCACCCTTAAGAGTGATCTTCTCATATTCACGGATCACTCGATCAACTAAATACAGATCATTGATTGAAAATCATATGCCGATATATATGAAATCAATATGATTAAAAGCAAAGGTAAATCGAGCTTTCTAAATCAAAGCTTATGGAAAAGAGATCTAACAGAAGATTTACTTTAAAATTCATCCAATCAAATGCTATAAAATTAGATAGACATAATTGAAATAAAAAGATAATTTTACAAATTGGAATAAAAAGGAACAAGTGCATGGAAATAAATCTTTAAACTAGGAAATGAAAATACAAGTCATAAAGTAAATTTCATAAAGGAAATTACATAAAAATGCAGTAAAACTAAGCTAGAAATGATCCAATCAAAGCATGGACTAGATGGAGATTTCTTTGGCAGACTCTAGTTTTTATAGCTGAAAAATTGGGAAATCACGCCCATGTCCAAGGGCTTGTCTGGGAATAACTGTATTTTTAAAAACCCCGGGAACATTGGGAGAAAAATTACTGAAATCTATCATAATTCATTGGTCACACCCTAGGTCATGCCGTATCCTAGAGCGTGTCTAGTGCGAGAAGAAATGGGCGTGAAATACGCAAAACTGGCTATTTTCTACAGTTTCTAGATGGGTCACGACATAGGTCACGTCTGTGTCCTAGGGCGTATCTAGTGAAAAACTTTCAAACTTCTACCTAATTGTAGATGAGGTCGTTCTCGTCCTAAAATGGGATGGTACGCCCATAACTCTTACTGGATTGAAAGTTATGCCAAATTTTGCAATAAAAATGCAAAATTTCATCATAAAACTGTGTTACAAGCCCCATGGTCATGCCCGTGACCCAATGGTCACGCCCGTGACCCAATGGTCACGCCCGTGACCCAATGGTCACGCCCGTGACCCAATGGTCACGCCCGTGACCCAATGGTCACGCCCATGTTCGATGGCGTTTTCTTTAGAAATTTTTTCAGATTGTAGATGACGCCGTTCTCGTCCCAAAATGTCGTGGCACGTCCCGTAACTCTTTCTGGGTTGAAAGTTATGCCCATTTGAAAATTCAGTGATCAACACAGCCTTTTTGTCATTTTGGAGTGTACACGCCCTTAGGTCATGCCCATGAATTTGTTACACTCCCCTTGGTCACGGGTGTGACCTAGGGAATGTAATTTTGAAATTTACTTTGCAGACAAAAAATTGAATTTGTATTATTCGCAGACCAAAATGCAAAAACTTCTTTAGAACCACTCCTAAGCCCTGAAAATAGTAAACAAAGTAAACTAGACTGAGAATTAAATAAAAATACTAATAAATTACTAAAAAGAAATCCTAAACTATGATAAATAAATATATAAAATATGTATTATAAACTTGGAACATATAAACGATGATGGAAGTAAAGTAATCAATCAATCAAACAGTAATCTCCCAGAGAATCTTCACGAATCATTGGGATTACTGCCGCAGAAATTGGATCTTCTTTCTGCGCTGCTCTAATACGATCTCACACATCGCAACGAATCTCTGTCCAAAACTAGTATTCCCCATAAGAAGGAATATCACCTTTGCAGACAGGGATAATCTCTTTGGACAATAATCTCATGAAATAATTAGAGGCTAGGTTCCTCTAACTCAAAGCATCAGCGACAGTGTTTGCTTTCCCAGGATGATAGTGAAGATAAAAATCATAATCACACAGGAATTCGATCCATCTCCTTTGTCTCAGGTTTAATTCTTCTGAGTGTAATTTTACTTTAAACTCTTATGATCCGAGAAAATCTCATACTTCACACCATATAGATAGTGCCTCCAAATCTTAAGTGAAAAAACAACCGCCCCAACTCCAAATCATGGGTAGGGTAATTCTTCTCATGCTTCTTAAGCTGTCTGGAAGCATAAGCTATCACTCGTCCATGTTGCATAAGTACAACACCCATTCCGAGTAGTGACACATCAATATAAATCTGGAATCCTTCTTTTCCCGAAGGTAGAGCAAGAACAGGAGCTGATGTTAACCGGTCCTTCAGTATGGATAAAGCGTCCTCATAAGCCGTTGTCCATATGAAAGGAGTATCCTTCTTAGTCAGAGCAGTAAGTGGTTGGGCTATTTTTGAAAAGCCTTCCACAAATCTTCGATAATAACCAGCTAATCCGAGGAAACTTCAAACATCTCCAGCCGACTTCAAAGCAAGCCAATCCTTCACTGCTTGGATCTTTGCTAGGTCAATAGCTAACCCATCACCACCGATTACGTGTTCCAAGAAATGTGCTTCTTTCAACCAAAATTCACACTTACTAAACTTGGCAAAAAGTTTATGTTCCCGAAGTTTCCGTAACACCATCCGAAGATGCTCGACATGGGTCTCCTCATCCTTAGAATAGACCAGTATATCATCAATGAAGACAATCATGAAGACATTAAAGAACGGCTCGAACACTTGATTCATTAGGCTCATGAATACAGAAGGAGCATTGGTGAGGCCGAAAGGCATCACAGTAAACTCGTACTGACCATACCGGGAGTTGAATGTTATCTTAGAGATGTCCAAGTATCTACTACCCAGTTGATAATGTCCCGATCATAATTCTAGCTTGGAAAATACAAGAGCTCATCGAAGTTGATCAAACAATTCATCAATCCTGGGGAGTGAGTAGGTATTTCAGACTGTTAGCCATTTCAGTTCTCTATAGTCAATGCATAACCTCAAGATACCATCCTTCTTCTTAACAAACAGTACTTGAGCTCTACAAGGTGAGGAACCGGGGCAAACAAACCCCGAGTCTATCAGTTCTTGCAACTCTACTCTCAATTATGTCAATTCCTTTGGAGCCATTCGGTAAGGGGCCCCGGGTACTAAATCAATAGTAAATTCCACTGCCCGTTGCAGTGGCAAACCAGACAACTTCTAAGGGAACACATCAGGGAATTCATTAACTACTACTACTGCGTCTAAGTCTAGCCTTATTTTTAGAAAGACAAAATAAGACTGCAAACACCTCATCGCCATGGTTTGATGCCTTGTCTATCTGTACAGAAGTCAAAAGCATACATAATACATGCTCTATAACTTTTAACACAAGCGCAATGCCAAATGGTGGATTTAGATTAACTTCTTTGGCTTCACAGTTGATCTGGACATTGTGCTGAGCAAGCCAATCCATTCCCAAGATAAGGTCTAATTCCGGAATATCCAGAGTGGTCGCAGTGACATTGAATGTCTCACCTTCCAAGGTCATCTTTAATTAATATTTTGTTGCCGAATGAATTAATGATCTGTTAGGTAAACAAACCATAAGAGATAGACCTTCAAAGAATATAACTCCAACTAGGTCTTTGATAAACTCTCTAGACACAAAGGAGTGTGTGGTCCCGTGTCGAATAATTTCCATGCCAATTTGTCATTAACAATAATACAACCAGTCACAACGTCTTGGGGCGTGTGGCCCTGGGTGAGATCCAAAGCAAAATCTTGTTGAGGTTCCTTCTGCTTGTCCTGATTGCCATTGCCATGTACTCTTCCTTTCACCTGATGAGTCTTAAGATTGTCCTGATGGACCATCCTCTGAGGACACTGGGACCTCAAATGCCTTGCCCGACTAATGGTAATAATAATAATTTCCTCTAAAATTTACATTCCTCGGAGTAGGAGGTTGAGTCTGCTGAGTAGCCACTGCAACTGGAGACTTCTTCTCCTGAGGACGACCTTGCCCTTCGAAATTCTGATTGCCACATAATATGTTATGGTCACGAGGAAACTACTTCTTCTTGTCGAGCTTCTGATCTGGTACTGACTGTGCAGAGGTCTCTCCTGATCTCTTCTTCTATCTCTGAGCTGCCATTTAGTATGCTTCCAAATCCTTGGACAACTCCACAATATGCATGAAACTCGATTGAGAAGCCATTATGAGTAGCTGCCTCAAAGAGTCTCGCAAACCCCGATAAAAGCGCTTCACAGCATCTCAATCAAAAAGAGAGTAATTACCCTCAAATCAAGTTAGATGACAAAACTCTCGCTGATACTCAATCACAGAGAGGTTCCCTTGTCGAAAGTGAGGGACTCTCTCTTGCAACTCTTCTCTGTCCACAAGAGGAATAAAGTGATGTAGGAACACATCAGAGAATTCCTCCCAACCAATTTTGGGGGAGAAAATGTCCTCGAAATGTAGACGTATAAATGGACCTCCACCACCATCAAGCATAATCCTCAAGCAAAGTGACGACCAGAGTAACAGTCATATCAACTGGGCACCTCATGCCGATAAGTAGCTCCTAAAATCTGTCTAACCACTCTTCCACCTGAGTTGCTATCTCTGTACCCTTGAAAGATGGAGGAGAAAATCTCCTGAATACACTCTTCCAGTCCATCCGCAGCACCGATAACTGATCAGGTGTTTGGTTTAAGAAACCACAGAATGTCTTAAGGATGGTTGAATGAGTCTGTCCCATCCCAGTCTGATGGAACATAGAAGAAGTAGTGGTCTGAACTACAGGTGCAGGTGGAATAGGCTCAAGAGGTACAAGAGGTTATTGATCTCTTAGTACATCAGTAGGTGTAGAAACACGGTTACCCTGAATGGTGTGTTCCGGAATCTATGAATACAATGAAAGATTAGGTTTCACATGAAGGTTAAAGACAAATCTACTATCAGATTTTGAGAAAAATGTGTTGAATTTTGTGATCAACTTATAGGCCCCCCCCCCTTCCGCGAAGTTCATCCTCGAGCTCAAAGAATCTGAGTAAGCTTATGCCAGTAACTTCCATACTCGGAGATTAATAGGATAAAGATAGAAGTTACAGATACTTCATGTATAAGATGCAACTTATAGCTGATCCTACCCATGATAGATACTAAAAGTATCTAGTTTTCTACCTAAATCACCTAGAGGGGGGATGAATATGTGAGTTCTATGACATTAAGCAGAATTAAAATACTTTAAAAATATGCACACGGAATAAGAGAAATCACACAAGACAAACACAAGGATTTATAGTGGTTCCCTAGAATGGGCACGTCCACTTTCCTGCCTCGCCTATCTAGCACTTCGGGCTAGACTCGACTACTTCACCAAACTCAGATTTCAACAAATCTCACACATCAGAGTCTTCAACTCCTACAAGCTCGGAGACAATGTCTCCTACAAAAACTTAGAGAACAACCTCTCCTACACTCGATCCTCTAAACTAGGATCTACAAAACTCAGAAGTAAAACTTCCTACAAGAGACATAAAAAGATTTCTTTACAAACAATAGGTTGAAAAACAATCTTCTTACAAATCTCAAAGAGATTCAACTTCAGATCTGAGAAAGATGATTCTTCTTCCTTCCTTAAGAGAGCAACTTGACTTTGAAGGTTGAAGGAGAAGAATGATTTGAACATGAAAGATCTTGATCTGAACTTGAGAGTCGACTGGATCTTAAAGCAACTTGGAGTATTTGAAATCAAAGATCCCGTCAAAACTTTCCTTTAGAGGAATCATGAAATCAAGTTGTCGACGATGAAATCTTCTGTCACGAGAATGAGAAATGCCGACAGAGAGAGTTACGAATTTATTTATCTATTCACGATTAGGGTTTAATAAAATTAACCGTTAACTATTTATAGGGATTCCTCTTCTAATGTCTAGAACGAGACTTCAGGACGGAGCTCCATGTGTACTATACATGGCCGGTGCCCTAAAGGAAAGCCGTCAACAATTCAAAAAAAAAGGAAAAATTATTAAGTCCATTCGCCGAGTGTTCACGAGACATCTCTGGATTACTCAACGAATTATTCTTAACGACTCGACGAATAGATTTGAAATATAAAGAACTTCACTTCAGTGATCATGAGACTTCTCGAAAGTTCTCGACGAATTCATCGAGTGTTCACGAGAAATTAGCAGATCACTCTACGAATTTTACTTAGCCAAAAATGAAAACAAGATCTAATACTTTCAGAGAGCTGTCGAGTAAATTCGACGAATTGATCGAGTGCTCACATGAGATCTCGATGAATGACACGAGTCTTCAAGTGAGTACTCTACGAATTTTACATAGAACAATTCTTGTCAATTCAGATTCCAGCAACCAACACCTACTAGATTTTCCCTTTGAACTTGGAAAAGAAGTACACCCCAATAGAGAGATTACACATAAATCAACACTATGTTCTACACAATGAAGAATTACCTTGCATAGTCCTGTGTTTTATGACCCATTGTAATCTAACATTGGTTTGTACTTAGTAATTAAAGTCCTGCAACAAGATAACTAAAATACAGCATCAAATACAAATTCAATTCATCTTAGTTCAAGGGGGACTTCTTCAAATCAAGGTTATTGTGGATACAATACCCAATAATCTCCCCCTATTTGAAGAAGTCAGAACCCTACATAATAAGTTGAATTGCACAGAGAATAATAATCACAGATTCTAAAAAATGATATAATGAATTTGAAATTATGTAGATCATCAAAACATTAATATCTATATAAATGTTCTTAAAGGCATTCATAATTCACACAACATTTCACTAAGACATCTTAGACTTCTTTCTTTTGCTCTTCTCCAACTGCCTGTCAAAATAAGCATAAAGCTTGTGATAATATCTGGGATGAGGAGGAGGTGCATCATATGAACTTCCATTGTTCCTGAAATGAATCCTTCTCCTTACATTTGATAATTCATGCTTTTCCCATTCATCTCTGCTGTAATAATCATTGCGGTTCTCATTTCCAATATCTACCAAAGTGAAGGTATCTAAAATAATGCCTTTGGAGATAGGACTCCAAACTTCAGCTCAGCTCTGATTGTGATCCGATCTGCTGGCTAAGGGACCTTCCCATATCTTCTTCTTTTCAAAGGAGGCCTAGAGGATTCTCCAAGAAATTCATCCTCTGTAGGATCAGACCAAACTTGAGGATATTTCTCTAGAGGAGCATATTGTCCTGCTTCAAAAAGATGAGGTTGCCCTGAGCCCTCAACAGGTGGATCTGGCACTGTTCCTATTAGCTCTTCACGAAGCCACATAAAATTCTGATAACTGTAGACATTGGCATCGTGGAATTTGCTTTTCAACTCATGACTTAGCTCTTCCATTTGGGCCTGTAACATTATCTCCCCCTTTCTGACTTCTTCAGTTAGGGAAGAGACAATATCAAATCCGTACTTATCCATTTGCTCATCAATATAATGCATACTTGAATCATGAGAATGCATCAAGATATCATTTTCAGTTGAAAGATGAACTACCCTGTCAAACTTGATGAATACCCTACATAGTGAGATCCACAGCTATTCCACCTTGATTTAACCACTCATCCATTTCTGCTTTGAAGCTTCCCATGGTATGTTTCATCTCAGCTAAGCCATTATTCAAATCAGTTTCTACTTCCTTGACTTTGTCAAACACTTGCTTCATGGATAAGTCAAAATGTTCCTTTTGCATGATGAGCATAGCTTTTATAGACTGTAGCAGAGAACTATCAGAAGGAGGAATATAAATATTCTGAGATCTTGGGGCTCCTAAACTTCCAGCATCTGAAGAGAAATGACTCGAATGACCTCCCCTTGGAGATGGGTGATCCTTGATCAAAGGTTGCTCATGAGTAGGAGGTATGTTCTCAGTCTCGCTAACATACTCAGAAGGCATTACTTCATCCTCTCTTACTTCCTTAGAGGCCAAGTTTGCAATGAGGTCCTCTTGGGGAGAGTGAACTGATTTCTCCCTCTCAACCTCTACAGTAACTTCCTTCTCCACATGAACTTTCTCAATCACTAGGACTCCACCAGATGTGGATCCTTTCTCACCAGAAACTTGAGCACTTGGGACTTCATCTGCAATTTCATTTTCATCAGGAACATCTTTTTGAGCTTCAGGTACTAGAGTGTAGATAACATGTGGTACTTGGTGCTGAACTTTAGAAGGATTTTGCTGAGCTTTAGAGTCTTGCACATGAGGATTCTTCCCCTCAATAACTGCATCAAAATTCCTGGGAGCATCATGGGGTGAAGACTGAATTCTTGCCTCATTTTCAAATTCTTCCTCTTCTTCATCATCCTTCCTAGCACCCTGCTTTGGGATTCTCCTCTCCCACCTACTGAAGATTGAAGAGTCTATCTTCTTGAGATGATGAATGGTCATACCAGATGACATATAAAACTGGTTCCTGTCAAACTGATTCAAATACAAGGTGAGAATTCTCCCAAAATTAGGTGCCATGAGACTTTCTTTGATTCTATACAAAAATCATTCCCCAATTAATTCTCTTTCTGCAGATTACTACTGTTAAAAGCTTGAACATGTCACTTGAAACATAATCATGAGACCAGTCTTGCATAATAGAACCTTTTCAATGATATCAATTATCAATTTCCTTCTTCATTCATTGCTTTTTGACGAATCGAGGTAGAGCCTCTTGCTAAGTCATAGAAGGATAGAGCCATGTTATAATCTCTATCTTCTAGAACATCTTCTTCATCAACCACGGGTAGACGCAGAAACTTGTTGAGAAGAATAGGCTTTAATCGAACCAAAAAGTTCCTGATACTCTTGATCACAGAACCATTACGAAGAAGTTGTGCGTTTTTGTAGAACTACAAAACTTCCCTGTCCAGAACTCGACATTGGTGCTCTAGAAGGAACGAAAGATCGACAACTTCAAGAATGAGAACGATATTCCTGAATTCGTCTGAAGCACTTGCAAAACCTGTGCGAACAAGTTCCCCACCTACCTGCATATTCCCAGAACTTCTACGCGCTATTGGAATCAAGAAGATGAATCGACGAGAGAGAAGAGAGAGTTTGTCGACTCGACTTTTGTGAGGTCTCGATGAAATGTCGTGTTTATTCGTGAAGCCCTTATTCTATTTATGTAATATTAAAATTTTGAAGAAATAGAGGTGCGTACCTTATTGGAGAAATGACTCTTGGGATCCAATATAATAATTAGAAAAGATTTTTGAGTGAAGGAAATTCGTCAAATTGATATGGAAAGTCTCGACTAATTAATCAAAATGATTCGACTAAATAAGTTGATTCATCGAAATGACTCAGAAGACTTGTCTGATTCGTCGAAATAATTTGAGAAGATTCGACGAAATCATCGAAATGAACGAGTAATTTCAACTGACTTCCTTGAGTTCTTGAGAAGTCTGAATTTCTGTACTTGGGCAGATTTCCTGAGCTTTTCATGACTCCTTGTTGAGCATACCAAGTTCCATTTTAAATAAAGTGAACTTGGCCTCATCCAGTGGCTTCGTGAAAATTTCTACAACTTGCTTATCCGTCGGGACATAGCTGAGATTAATGTCCTTGTTCTCCACATGATCCCTGAAGAAATGATAGTGAATCTAGATATGCTTTGTCTGGCTGTGAGAGACTGGATTATTTGCAATTGATATGGCACTGGATGTGTCACAAAACATCAGAATCTCCTTCATCTCCAAATTATAATCTTCTAGTTGATTCCTGATCTACAGAAGTTGTGCACAACAACTGCCTGTGGTGATTTATTTCGATTCAACAATTGAGATTGCTACACAATTCTGCTTCTTACTGCTTCATGAAATAAGCCTCCTTCCAAGTAATTGTCAAGTCACAGAAGTGCTTTTCATATCACCCCTGCTTCCTGCAAAATCAGCATCTGAAAATCCAATTAGCTCAAAGTCATTACTTCTTGGGTACCATAAGACAAGATTCGGCGTGCCTTTAAGGTATCTCCAAATCCTCTTTGCATTGGCATAATGAGATTCCTTATAGTTCACCTGAAATTTAATACATACACCTGTTGAAAACATTATATCTGGTCTACTGGCGATAAGGTAGAGAAAGGATCCAATTATGTTTCTGTACTTGGTTTCATCAAAAGATTTCCCCTTCTCATCCTTGTCCAGAGTCATAATTGAACCCATTGTGTCCTCATAGAGGTTGCATACTCCATTCCAAATTTCTTAATTAACTCCTTGGTGAACTTTATCTGCAAGATGAAAATTCCATCTTCAGATTATTTCACCTGAAGTCCTAAGAAATGCTTCAGCTCACCCATACTACTCATTTTAAATTTCCCTTGCATCAAGTTAGAGAACTTTTTGCAGGAGTGATTTGTAAAACCCTCTTTTTTTGCATTCATTCCCGGGTCTTACCGCCCATTACCGCCATCTTGCGGTGGCACCAACTAACGGGATGGTCGCCACCACAATACGCCGATTCTGCCGGCTAGTCAACATAATCCAGGCTAACTACATATCACAATAATAGAAGCGTTAAATGAAACAAGTCCACAAAATTACATTATATATATCATAATACAAATGTCCACAATGAGAAAGTACTAAAATGAATAAGGGCTTATGCCTAGTGCATACACATCCTCACTACCAAAAGTCACTCGTCTCTGTAGTTGTTGCTGCAGCAACAGGTAGTGGCTGCATTGCTTCATCCCGTCCTCCTATCCTGGTTTCCTGAATGGGGTCCTGCTGCTCTGGCATAACAATTCCTCAAATGATATGGTCTACTGACCGTTTGTCAAAATACTAAGCCAAATTCCCCATCCCCTCCCCCAGTGACTCCTAAGGACCGGGCGAGAGGAGTGAAAAGGGACGAACATCAAAGCAGATGTAATAAGCAGGTGATATAATGCCTATCTAACAGTAAGTAAGGTATGCTAGCCAATAGTAGGGTGCTACAAAAACTGTGGCTAAGGAAGGGTGTGGTAAGGGTCTGAACTGTAGCCCTACTATAACAAGTATACTGCCAAAGTTATGAGATATGAATGAACTACTTAACTACACAACTTATCATTCTAGCACAGAATGCAAAGTAAGAAGACAGCTAAGAGTATAGTATCTAACACAGAAAGGTAATGTAAACAGCTACCTATCATCACAGAAAAGTAGCCTTAACTTACAAGAATGTCCATACAAACCTATAAGTTAAGGGGTCATTTTGCAAGACCCGTCGTATAAACTATCTCATACTAATTTATGTGATGGGGGGTATGTGATGTATGAAAATAAGGTATTTGATATGAATGCAATGCAATGCAATTAGTTATTGATCCACCCACATGCAACTCACATACACGACTCTATATGCACAAACCATTTATTAGTTCCCTCTATTTGAGTGTGTCAACTCAGTTACCTGGTTGAGGCGAATATGGCAGTGGATCGGGCATGTAGACTTCTAAGCTTATGTCACACATCTCCCAGCGTAGACCTTTTGTATGACCCTAAGAACATGCAGGGAATCTGCGTACTATCTGGTAAGAGCCACCTCTATCCCACTTTTCGAGTCTCCGCTCCAATTGACTTGAAGGTGGAGATGGCTTTAACCCATGCTGCCATCTTAGCCAAATTTCGGCCATGCTTGGGTTGTCTCCTCCTAGCTGCCATCTGGCATCAATCCTTACTAGAATTGATGGTGAATTACTGAGGGAAGTCAGTGAGGAGCTTTGGGAGGGGAATTGAGTGCCAATTGACACTAAATCCCTAATTCCATGCTTTGGCCTTATGTGAAATTGGGGAAAATCCCAATTTCACCCCTTGCATGCGCCCCATTTTCAAAATCTGAGGGCACCAGTGGTCATTACTCCTATGGGCTGTACAATGGTCCTAGATTGAGTGCCTTAGCCCATGTGAATTGGGTTTAATTTCTCTTGAGCCCAATTTAGGCCTATTTGACCAAGTGTTGACTTTTGAGTTGACTCAGTCAACTGATGAGTGGGCTGGCCCCACATGATGGTCATGGGTCCATGGTCACCATCAATGATGGTTTGGGCCATGGTGGGGCCCATAATGGGTCAATTGAACCTATACAAGCTAATTTGGTCTAGTTTGACCCAAAGTTGACTTTGGTCAATTTTATGAAATTTGCTGAGCCCAAAGGGGTTCATAATAACCTAATGACCTCCTTTTGTGGTTTTTAGGGTTTTGGATTTGATCAATTTGATCATTTGAAGTCTAATAGACCCTTAATAGGGATGGTTGACTTATTTCAAGCTAGGGTTGACTTTAGTCAACTTGGCCATTGGGGTTGACCCCAATAGGTCTTTAGTAACCTAAGGGACTCCCTAAAGGGTTAGGAATGTTATTGTGGGGTAAATTTGACATTTTGAAGCTCAATTTGCTAACCCTAGGTCAAGTGGTCCATAAGTGTTAAATGCATACCAAGGTGATTTCATCTAGTCTACTAGGTCCTAAAGGCCCTTTTGGTTTTCTTAAGCCTTTGTCATGACTTTAATCGTGACAAAAGTCAGCGTAGGGGTCTAGAATTTTCTGGGATGTTACATGATCATCTGTAGATCCGAAGATAATGTCATCGACATAGATTTGCACTAGCAGAATCTTGCATTTTACTTCCTTAAGAAATAATGTCTTATCTATCTTTCCTCTCGTAAACTTGTTCTCAAGAAGAAAGCTAGTGAGTGTCTCATACCAGGCTCGGGGAGCCTATTTTAGACCATACAAAGCTTTGCACAAAAAGTAAACATAATTAGGGAAAGATGAATCAACAAAACCTGGGGGTTGTTCCACGTATACTTCTTTTTTAAATTACCATTAAGGAATGCTGACTTCACGTCCATTTGATAAACTTTAAATCCTTTGTGAGCAGCATACGCTAGAAATAACCTGATCACTTTGAGTCTAGCTACTGGAGCAAGTGTCTGATCGAAGTCGATCCATTCTTCTTGTCGGTAACCTTTAGCTACAAGCTTGGCCTTGTTCTTGATGATTACTTCATTTTTGTCCAGCTTGTTTCTGAAGACCCATTTCATCCCTATAACATTCTAACCTTTGGGCCTTGGTACTAGCTTCCAAACTTTGAACCTTTTAAATTGATTGAGCTCCTATTCCATAGTAATGATCCATGAAGCATCTTGGTTCGCCTCTTCAAATTTATTTTGCTCAATCTGTGAGAGAAAACTTAAGTGTAATACTTCGTTAGCCGTAACTCTTCTTGTTCTACTTCCATCACAAGGATATCCAATGATCTGATCAGTTGGGTGATCTCTTGAGTATCTGATCACTGGATTTCTTGCAGTCTCTGTGCCACCAGGAGGTTCTTCTACTTCTGGTGCACCTTCTTCCTTTTGATGTTCTTCTTCTTCAAACAATGTTTGAGAGCTCATAACTGACATTGGAGCATCATCGTCTTCAGCTGCTTCTTTTAGTCTGAGCTCTTTTAATTTAGCACCTGTATCTTCAACAAATACACTAGAAGAGCTGCTATGAAGCATACTCGTCTCATCAAATACAACATTAAGGGTTTCTTCTACAACCAGAGTTTTTTATTGAAAATCCTATATGCCTTACTATGGATACTATGTCCCACGAAAATACCTTTAAAACATTTTCACTAAACTTTAGTTTTGTAATATTTCCCATTATTAAGTACAAAGCACTTGCTGCCAAAGATTCTAAAATAAGACACAGTTAGTTTCCTGCCCTTTAGAAGTTGATAAGGTGTCTTACGATAATTCTTGTTGATTAGTGCTCTGTTTTGCACATGGCAGACAGTATTGACAGCTTCAACCCAGAAGTACTATGGTAGTGAAGATTGATTCAACATTGTTCTGCAAGTCTCAATGAGTGTTCTGTTCTTTCTCTCTGCAACTCCATTTTACTGTGGAGTATGAGGAGAGGAAAACTCATGAAAGATACCTAGATTTTCCCATAACTCTATCATGGCACCAGACTTGAATTTTGTTCCATGGTTACTTCTGATTTTGTCCACAGAGCAGTTGAGTTGATTTTGGATCTGCCTAACAAAGGTGGTGAAAGTATCGAATGTGTCTGACTTGTGTTTTAGAAAGAATACTCATGCAAAACGTGAGTAATGATCAACAATAACCAAGGTGTAAGTTTTACCTCCTAAACTTTGAATTGACAAGGGACCAAAATAAGTCCATATGAAGTATATATAAACATCTAGAAGAATCTTTTCCAATAATGCTTTTAAAGGTAGCCCTAGTCTGCTTACCCATCTGGCATGTATGACAGGGTCTCTCTTTAAAGCACTTAACATCGGGTGCATCACGCACTAAGTTGTGAGAAAATAATATATTTATAGTTTTAAAATTTATATTTGCTAATCTCTTGTGCCACTGGTCACATAGAGATGCACTATCTTTTGCCAAAAAGCCCACTGGTGTAGAAGATTCTAAAGAAAAAAATTTAAGCAGAAAATATTTCTACTCTGAGTGTCTGTTAAAATAGTTTCTGACTTATCACACGACTTTATCAGGCACTTGTCCATGTAGAACTCTACCATAAAACCTTTGTCACATAGTAGACTTATGCTAATGAGATTATGTTGTAATCTTTTAACATAAGACACGTCTGTGAACGAAATAATAGCATTAGTAACCATACCATAGCCTTTTGTGATTCCCTTATCAGATTCGCCAAAAATAACTTTTGGACCATCTTTGACTGGGGTATAAATTTGTAGTAGGCTTCTTGTTCCGGTCATGTGCCGTGAACATCCGCTATCCAAATACCAAATAGGAGTTCTGTTGGCCTTTGGACATACCTGCATTCACAAATCAATTACCATTAGGAACCCAAACAGATTTGGGTCCTTGTTTTATGGTTAAATGAACACCACTATGAGTGTTAACATTACGAGGGGCCATTTTTGCAGTGTTTACTCATGGAGTCTTATAATTCATTGAATTAAACCAGCAATCAATGACAAAGTGACCAACCCTGCCACAACACCAACAATCAAACCGACTTTATCTTCTTTTATTTTCCTGCTTTACCTTTTAAATGGGAGGTCTAGCAGGAGCAACTGACTTGGAGGTAGAAGCCTCATGAGTATAACATACACATGGCTTCTTCATCTCAAGTGGCTTTGTAACAACATGTTTGATCTTTGAAGCTTTCTTAGCATCCGATCCATGAATGAACAGACCATATTCCTTTAGGATCATCTCTTCATAAGGTGCATTGAGAGCAATCGTTCCAAGGTTTCTAGGATGGCTCCATCCATGGTTGTTTTTGTTAGAGTCAACATAAGTTGGTCTAGCAAAGTGACTATAGACTATAGGAGGTTTCACAGTCATACTGGTTCGTCAGAAAGGCTACCTTCTTGAAGGAAGGTTGACTTTGAGGAACTTTTCCCTTAGCTTTGGCGGCTCTTCTCTTAGCAGCCTTTGAAAGTGAGGTTAGATCTTAAAGTTACTCTAGAGGGGGGGGGGGGGGGGTGAATAGAGTATTAAAAGTTTTTCACTTTTTTTATAGCGGAATTAAAGTAGTAATATATATATGTGTACTGAGTGAATTATAAAAACAAATAAAGAACACAGCACAACACAGTAAATAAACACAAACACAGAGGACACAAGGATTTATAGTAGTTCCCCAATAAACCTTGGTATATCTACTCTTCTACCACCCTTGGTAGGATTCCACTAGGTTTTTGATCAGGTGCCCTATCACAAATGGATTTTTGA
The DNA here is from genome assembly GCA_033032865.1 of Dactylorhiza incarnata. Lineage (NCBI taxonomy): Eukaryota > Viridiplantae > Streptophyta > Magnoliopsida > Asparagales > Orchidaceae > Dactylorhiza > Dactylorhiza incarnata. The sequence goes on along the minus strand of JAWHQI010000160.1, from coordinate 4,379,853 downwards.
TCAGGTGTCCAAACACCAATGAGCTTTTGATCAGGTGCTCAAACCAACCACATGTTTTTGATCAGGTGCCCTGCCACCAAGGGGTTAACTTTTGAAGGGAGTTAGAACCCTGTACAGAATGGAATAAAGAGGGTTATGAAGTTCTTCTCTGTCAATAATCTGAGAGAAGACTAGTGGAATGTGTTGATGTAAAGCTCCCCCTGTCTGATAGAAATTCTTGACAGTTGAAGGATGAAGCTTTCTCTTGAATGAAACAAATCTTCCTGATAGCTGATGAATCTGAGAGACAAAGTTTCTCAGATTTGTTGTTGCTCTTGAAGATTAGAACTTGCAGCAGAATACTGAGAGAATGATCTTGTTGATGTTCTCAGAGAATGAAAGGGTGCTGCTTGAGGAAGATGAAGATCTGAAAGCTTTTTCTTTTTCTTCCTATATATCTTTCTCTCGACAGTTTCTTTCTCTCTTCTTCCTATCTTGCTGTACTGCTATAATACGTCTTCTTTATTTTTCCTTAGATAAATATCTCTGACAAATTTGAAATTCAAATATTTTAATTTAAGGAATAAAATATTCTGAATAGATATTCTTGGAACTGCAAACTGATTCAGCAAATAAACTTTAACTCTTTTCCTTTTCCATGAAAGTGTCCTTTTCCAATATATGTCAACGACTACTATCTCGAGAGAAGAGAATGGAAAGGAGATAAATAAAGGAAGAAATCTTTTACTTATCTGGAAATGACCAAATAAAAGAATAGATCCTTTGCTGATAGTCGATCTGAGTTCAGAGAATATAATATAACTGATCTTTCTTAAATAACCAATCTGAAGAGAAATTTCGTCGATCTGAGAGAAGAGTTCGTCGAACTGAATGTTGATTTCATTGAACTGAACATCTATTGCTGATTCGTCAAACACAGTATGGAATTCGTCGATCCCAAGCTGGAGTTCGTCGAACTGAAGAATAAACTGCTGGACTGGCTGAAGAACTGAGTGCGTCGAGCTGAGAAGCTATTTCGTCGAACGCAGAGAGAAGTTTGTCGAACGCTGAGATAACCTCAATTCGTCGAACGCTGATACTTGGCAAGTTCGTCGAACGCTGAGACTTGGCAAGTTCGTCGAACTAGAGCAAGATATTCGTCGAATGCAGAATGCATTTCGTCGAACGCAGATTGAAGTTCATCGAACGCAGAAACTTGATCTTTTCCTAAGTTCTAATAGCCTAAAACCTTGACCCTTAGACTATACATTGGGGTCAACTTAGTCCTAGTCAACAGATAGTGATCCTAGCCCAAATCAGTAATTGGGTTGTTCCAACAATCTCCCCATATTTGGGTTAGGACACTATTTGACAAAATCAAATAATAAAAATAAACAACAAAACAACAGAACATATATATCTGACAGATTTTAAACATTTCAGCAGATATAAAATATGATACTCTGAGTTTTGAAATTTTACATTGAAAAATGAAATAATAAAAACAAATAATCAGAACCTTTTGTCTTTCTCTGAAGGAGGGTTGAATGTGATTTGCCTTTCAAATTCTTGCTCTGAATTCTGACATTATAGAGAATTGAAATAAATCCTTGCCTTCAGCTTTTGCTTTTGTTGATCTGAGCTGTAGCAATAACTGGAACTGCTTTGTTGAATCTGAATCTACATTTTTAGCTTTTGCATTTGTTGATCTGAACTGAATCTGCTCTATTAAAAATTATTTTTGAATCTGCATTTGCATCTGTCATATCTGAATCTTCAAACTGAAACTGCTGGAGCTTCTTTAAATAACTGAAACCTATCATAAAGGAGCTTCTTCATCAAGAACTGATTTTTGCTTCTTCTTACAGTATCTCCCCCTGAAACTTGAGCTTTTACATAAAGCATCTCCCCCTATCAAAAAAGAAAGCATCTTGATGAGTCCCAATTATATACACTTTTGTGGACTCATCCGGGCTAGTTTTCATTCTCTTGTGCGTCATTATCGAGCTATTATTACATCTATTTCTCTTATGCTCATTCATGCGCACTTACATACTTCGTGCTTCTTTTGGCCCGTTTTGGTGTGCGTTTGCACTCCACGTTATTGGGGGTAAGCACATGCTACTCTCCAATCCATTTTCTATGTTTGATTGGTGCTGGAGGTGTATTCCCAGCTGATTTGCTGTGCTTGCAGGTGTTTGGATCATCTTCTTTTGCCCAGAATTCATGAGTGTGTATATCGCACGATCGTGCATTTTCTTGACGCACGGACGGATGTGGTCATGCGCCTTCATCTGGGGAGAAAACTGGTGATCTGAATTTGATCGTGTATTTTTTACGCACGGGCGGATCGCCCATTCGCGAAGGAAACGCACGATCACCTGTTTCGCCTATTTAAAGCAGGAAATCTGCTGGAAGAGGGAGAGACCCGCGGGAAAAGCTTCTAAAGCCCGCCATTTTTGCCCACTTCGCCGCTCCACCACCATTTTGACCTAGGAGGAGCTCCGGTGACCTTTGGCTTGCAAATCTACCGCCAAAGATCCCTCCTTGGCCTCCTCCATCATCCTCGAGCATAAGAAAGCCATGGACGGAGAACTTCTGCAGCATTCCAGGTGTCGAACAAGAGCTACTTCAAGCTAGACCACGAAGAAGATGGGTAATAGTAGAGGAAGGTGACAGCTCCTCCGGACCCCGGACGCAACTGAAGACCGAGACGGACGAGGCCTGACAACCCTACGATTCCGGCCGAGAATCTTCAGCATAGAATTCGAGCTTTGGTTGACTCTTTTCCCCTACGCTTGTTTCAGAGTTTCTCTTTATATGTATTTGAGATTGTGGATGAAGTTCATAAACATTATGTTTTAGTTGTTATGATTTCATGTTTGTGAGATCCTTTGTGGTTTATGAGATTTGAGGTGCGTCGTAGTCCGCCATCCACTCCACCGCTTAGTAGCGCTCCGCACTAGCAATTGCTAGTTGCGTATTCAGCGACGAGGTGCCTACGACCCTCATCCGCAAGCCTTCTCGTCCACCCGCTCACCGAAGCACGACATCGCGGCCTGCACTCCATCCCGACAAGCGAAGCGGAGCTTTAGGCCCGCATTTTCTTTCTCCGTTGATAACATAGGAAAACTACATTCAAAACCCCCCTTTTTATTAAGTGTTTTAGAATCTTTATAAGAGTTTCCCTAGTAGGCAAATCATACTACCCAACTTGCTGTCCTTTGAGAATGATATTCGGGGAGTTTCTCCCTACTTTTATTACTTGACAATGACCAGTGCACTGTCGTCATACCGCATTTTGCGCTTGCTAATTAACAGTGCTGAAATCGCGCGTCAATTTTTGGCGCCGTTGCCGGGGATTGCAAGTGTGTATGATTCGCCCTTCTCGGGAAATTAGCTTAAAGATATTCTTGTTTTTGAGTTTTCTTTTTGTGTTGTAGTGTGTGTATGCACCGATGAGATCTCGGTGGCTTTGCAGCTTTTGACCCTGAAATAGAGCGTACCCTACGGGCGCGTCTCCATGCTGCTGTCACCATGGATGCCAATGGAAATCAGGTCGATCCCGGGGTGGGAAATGCACCAGGATGTGGTCAGGCAGCTGACGAAAATGAAGTGGCTAGGCCAAGAACTAGGACCATGAGAGACTACACTATGCCCACTGTTGGGAGTGTGTACCCTGGATTCGGCGCGGCTATCACTAACAATAATTTCGAGATAAAGCCGGCCATCCAGAATATGATCTGCAACCAGGCCCAATTCTCTAGGTTAGCCAGTGAAGACCCCTATCTTCACTTGGTTGAATTCGAAGAAATATGCGGGACATTTCGGTATGCCGGGATTGCTGATGAGATGGTGAAACTCCGACTGTTTCCATTCTCCCTTCGTGACAAAGAGAAAGCATGGCTCCACACCATACCACCTGTCACAGCTACCACTTGGGACGCTCTGCAAGAAAAATTTCTGACGAAGTTCCATCCTGTTGACAAGGTGGTAAACTTGAGGAGGGAAATCGCAACCTTCCGACAGCATGATTAGGAGACTCTCGCAGAAGCATGGGAAAGGTTCATGGACCTTCTCCGAAAATTCTCCCAGCATGAGCTGCAACCATGGACCATAGTAGAAAATTTTTACTTTGAAATTGAGCCTAACTTCAGGGCCATGATTGATGCAGCTGTAGGCGGAACTCTAATGAACCACATGCCCGAGGATGCATTGTGGATCCTCCAAGACACTGCCATTCATAGCTCGTTTTGGACTGCTGGAAGAAACGCCCCAAGAAATGCTCGGGGACTCTTTGAGGTGAGCACATCTGGTGCATCCACTGAGATGGCATCAACACCTTATGAAAGTGCGATGTTGCTTAAGATGCCTGCTCTTCCTTCTGCCCCAGTGATGGTTATCTCATGTCAAGGTTGTGGAAGCTCGGGGCATCATGCATATGAGTGTCCCACAGGTGAGCAACCTAACGAAGTATCTTATGGTGAAAGTGTTAATTATATTAATGATCAAAACCGCGGAGCCCCTTTTAATAATGTTTATAACCCGGGTGTGAGAAGTCATCCGAACTTCTCTTGGAAACAAAATGTTCCTGGCCAACGATGGCAAGGAGGCTCGCATCAATTTGATGCTCAAGCCTCCGGTAGCCAACCGCAGCCACCTCAACTGAGTTATGATCAAGGTGCTCCAGCTCCTAAGAAGAGCAACTTAGAAGAAATGATGGAGAGGTTTATGCAGGCCGCTAACTCGAATATGGTTAACCAAGCCGCGTCCATGCAAAACTTGGAGACGTAATTGTGTCAATTGGCTCAACTGCTAACCGAGCGTTCGCAAGGGACCCTTCCCAGCAACACTGAAAAGAACCCAATCAATCAAGGGAAGAGTCTCACCGATGCGGAATTGAGTAAGCCAAGTGAGTTGGTAATCACTTGCTACATAAATAATGTCAAAAATGCTGCCCTGTGTGACTCCGGTTCATCCCGCAACGTCCTTGCACTGTAGGACGTTGCTAAAATGCATCTTGAAATGAACACGGATGACCGGAAGTCCTTAGTGCCAGCGAATGGGACCGTCATTCAGGCGGAGGGAGAAGTGAGAAATGTTGAAGTTGTAATCGAGGGGATGGTGGTGATCGCCGATTTCCAAGTATTGGGACCTCGTGAGAATCAATTTATTCCCATCTTGGGAGTGCCATTCTTGAAAGAGAGCGGTGCCACTTTGGATTTCTCTGTAGGGAGTGTTATCCTACCGAGTAAGGTAACACCCCCTGCTTGCCCCAAGATTGCAACTAAAACATTGATTCGCCCTCCCGACGTTATTATTAATGAACAACTTAGTAATGCAGAAAAAAGATCGTTGGATGGAGGAAAGGGAGAGAAGCTGTCGAGTAGTGAAGAAGATGATGTTCACTCTCGGAAAGAAGATGACTCCGAGAGGGAGGAGAGCTTCATTTTTGAACCTGTCGAGCCAAATGCAACTCGGGACAACGTCCCATTTTTATTTTGCAATAAACTGTGTAACAAACCACTTAAACGCTCTATCTCGTGGGCTGGTCCAGTTGCCACTATGGCAACGGAAGTGAGGCCACCCACCACCAAGGTGGGAAATTCTGATGACTATCAACGCTGGCGCTCTCCAATAGTGGAGAAGCGTAAACAAGAAAGACTATTGCGTGGTGCACGCTCTGCTGCTCTCCAAAATGGCAAGATGGCGGAGGCTAGGGAAAATTGGGTGATACCAATTTTGGCCCTAAAGCTTTCACCTCCAGCCTACGAGCCACTGGAGATGTGCACTACAAAAGTGCGTATAGCTGATTCAATTTTTCTTGTTCTGTGATCTTTGTGTGTGTGAACTCTTCTTGAAAATTTCTTCTTTATGAACTATGCTTTAATACAGGTATTTGGTCCACCTTAAGGACAGTAAACAAAAGGGATTCTTGGGAGACAACCCATGGGGGAACCATTCGGTTCCGGCCTTTCGTTCAGATTTTTGTTTATTATGTGTTGTTTTGGGCTTTTTGCTAACATCACAGGTTTAAGCTCTCGCTTAGGAGATGAGGAAGGAGCACTTTCAAGAAGGAATTGCCGCACTTCTGGCATGCTCATTCGTGAGCATAGGTCCACTCTACCCCTATTTTCCTTATTCATGAACTCTTTATTTTATATGGTTTTGATCGAGTCTATGGGAGATATTGGTTATGCACGTGCACGCACTTTGCATAGCATGTTAGAATGTGCTGAGTTAGGATTTTCAATTATGGCACACATTTGCACCTAGTTCACGAGTACTTGATCACACACGCTTATTGGGTATTGCTGCGAGGTTCCCCGCTCGTAAGAATTGGATTGTTAGTGTAGGAGTGAGGGGTGGAGAAAAATGTCGACTCGTGTAGTGCTCTAGTCGAGTGCTCCCGTCACGCCTAGAAATTCAATTAGAGTAGAATAAAATTCAATGTTATAATTTAATTATTTCTATTATAGTAGATGCAATTTATTTTACTTTAGTGGTGAATCCGGTGAATCCAACGGTAGCATAGGGTCGAGTGTAGTTGGATTAGTAGTAGCTTATTACTAGGATCGGAAGGACGGATAACCTTTCTCGGTGGCTAAAACTTGCACCAGGCGACTCTTGAAACGATTGCGTTGAATAACTCGTTATAAAGCGTGATGTTGGCCATTTCTTGATCCGTTTGTGCTTTTGAAATCCTAACCAATGTAATCACCCTTGCAAGCCCACTTGAGCCTTCCTATCCTTCTTGTTTAGCTCCACTTAAATTTCACCAAAGCCATACGGCCAAGCCTATTTTCGCACCAACAAATGAGTTGAAAGAAAGTTATATCTCCATCACGTGGTGTTATCTCTGGTGTATGGTGGCTGAAAAAAAAAACTAAAGGAGAAGCTTAAAAAGTGCTTACAAAAGATATATATGTCGAGACGAGAAAAGAAAAAAATTTTGTACGAACTTTCAAATGCAATCTCTCGATAAAACAATGTGTGGTCGGCTTAGCATACACCTAGTGTCCAGTTGAAGTCTGGGGGTGTTGTGTGGTTCTTAATTTCCCTGTATTGGTGATTTTATGCTCTCGTGTGCTCAGGTTATGTTGAGTGCGATGCCCATCGTTGTTCTACTTATCTAACCTAAGCTCATCCTAAGCCAAATCTTAACCTATAAGTCCTATTGATTTTAGATATGAGTCGTCTCATGCAGTGGAGAGAGTGCGAACGTGCAAGCCTATGGACACCGACTTTGATGGATTTCTTAGGAGATTGTCCCGAGTTTTGATTCGAGTAATACTCTACTCATTAGTCACGCTATTTTCCCTTGTGCGCAACCGAAAGATTCACCGGGATTCACCATCCGAGTAAAGTAGATTTCAAATTATTGTTCTAGAAATAGTTAAATATAATCTTGAGTTAAATTTTATTCTAATGTATTTCTACGCACGTGAGCATGCGACTTCGCATGGGTCTCTACTGCTCAAACTCACTCTAACACCCAATTGTTTAGACGGAGAGCTGAGTAGTTTGCCCGAGACGTGCAAATGGTTAAGTCTGGGGGTGTGATCAGTCCCAATTATATACACTTTTATGGACTCATCCGGGCTAGTTTTCATTCTCTTGTGCGTCATTATCGAGCTATTATTGCATCTATTTCTCTTATGCTCATTCATGCGCACTTACGTGCTTCGTGCTCCTTTTGGCCCATTTTGGTGTGCGTTTGCGCTCCACGTTATTGGGGGTAAGCACATGGTGCTCCCCAATCCTTTTTCTATGTTTGATGGGTGCTGGAGGTGTATTCCCAGCTGATTTGCTGTGCTTGCAGGTGTTTGGATCATCTCCTTTTGACCAGAATTCATGAGTGTGTATATCGCACGGTCATGCATTTTCTTGACGCACGGATGGATGCGGTCGTGTGCCTTCATCTGGGTAGAAAACCGGTGATCTGAATTTGATCGTGCATTTTTACGCACGGGCGGATCGCCCATGCGTGAAGGAAACGTACGATCACCTGTTTCGCCTATATTCTTGCCAATCTGAATTTGTTCGTGCGTTTTTACGCACGGGCGGATTCGCCCATGCGTGAGTAAAATGCACGGGCGCTGCTGCTTCTTCCTCATGCCTGGTTTCACGTTAAATAACGCATGGGCAACGCACGTCGTGCGTTCGCCCGTGCGTGACTAAAATTCTGCCCGTTTAGTATTTAAAGCAGGAAATCTGCTGGAAGAGGGAGAGGCCCGCGAGAAAAGCTTATAAAGCCCGCCATTTTCACCCACTTCGCCGCTCCACCACCATTTTTACCTAGGAGGAGCTCCGGTGACCTTTGGCTTGCAAATCTACCGCCAAAGCTCCCTCCTTGGCCTCCTCCATCATCCTCGAGCTCAAGAAAGCCATAGACGGAGAACTTCCGCAGCATTCCAGGTGTCGAACAAGAGCTACTTCAAGCTAGACCACGAAGAAGACGGGTAATAGTAGAGGAAGGTGACAGCTCCTCCGGACCCCGGACGCAACTGAAGACCGAGGTGGACGAGGCCTGACAACCCTACGATTCTGGCCGAGAATCTTCAGCATAGACTTCGAGCTTTGGTTGACTCTATTCCCATACGCTTATTTCAGAGTTTCTCTTTATATGTATTTGAGATTGTGGATGAAGTTCATAAACATTATTTTTTAGTTGTTATGATTTCATGTTTGTGAGATCCTTTGTGGCTTATGAGATTTGAGAAGCGTCGTAGTCCGCCATCCACTCCACTGCTTAGTAGCGCTCCCCACTAGCAATTGCTAGTTGCGTATTTAGCGATGAGGTGCCTGCAACCCTCATCCGCCAGCCTTCTCGTCCACCCGCTCACCGAAGCATGATATCGAAGCCTGCACTCTATCCCGACAAGCGAAGCTGAGCTTTAGGCCCGCATTTTCTTTCTCCGTTGATAGCATAGGAAAACCACTTTCAAAACCCCCTTTTTATTAGGTGTTTTAGAATCTTTATAAGAGTTTCCCTAGTAGGCAAATCATACTACCCAACTTGCAGTCCTTTGAGAACAATATTCGGGGAGTTTCTCCCTACTTTTATTACTTGACAACGACCGATGCACTGCCGTCGTACCGCATTTCGCGCTTGCTAATTAGCAGTGCTGAAATCGCGCGTCACATCTCCCCCTATCAAAAAGGAGCTTCTTCAAAACATCTCCCCCTACCTCGTTTTAGGAAGACCTAGAGCTAGGCCCCTAGAAGAAGGGAGAAGTTGTATAGGAGGTAGGGAAGGATGCAATTTTTTTGAAGAAATATTGTCATTGTTCCTGCAAAAGAAAACAAATCAAGTGCAAAGGAACTGGAAGGGAGAAGCAATTTTTGGTGGTTGTTCCACATAGACTTCTTCTTTGATATCTCCATTCAGAAAAGCACTCTTCACATCCATTTGATATACCTTGAACTTCTTGAATGAGGCAAAGGCAAGAAAAATCCTTATAACTTCAAGTCTAGCAACAGGAGCAAAGGTTTGATCAAAATCAATTCCTTCTTCCTGAGAATATCCTTGGGCTACTAATCTTGCTTTATTTCAGATGATTATTCCTTGATCATCTAGATTGTTCCTGAAGACCCACTTGATGCCAATGACTGGATGGACTTTTGGTCTTGGAACCAAATCCCAAACCTTATTCCTTTCAAATTGGTTGAGCTCCTCTTGCATTGCAAGAATCCAGTTTGGATCTTGTTTTGCATCTTTTATGGTTTGAGGTTCAACTTGTGATAGGAAACAAGTATGCATCTGATTTTAGTGTAGTTGATGCCTTGTTTGGACACCTGCTAAAATATCTCCAATGACTTGAGATATTGGATGATCTCTAACTGTTATGTGATCAACAGTTGGAGTTGGTTCAACAATAGTTTCCTCTTGAGGGATTTGTTCAGTTGTCACTTGATTTGAACTGTCAACAAGATCTTCTGGATGATCTTCTTCTTCACTGTCTTTAATAAGTTGAGATGATGGAAGTAGAGATTCTTCATTCTGTAGATTTAGTCCATTGAGTTCTTCACATAGAACTGGTAACTGCAAAGTATTTTTGGTAGAGGTGTTATTCCTCTCCTCATTTAACATATTAGTCTCATCAATAGATACATGCATGGACTCTTCTATCTTAAGAGTAGATTTGTTGTAAACTCTATATGCTTTACTAGAAAGAGAATATCCAAGGAATATACCTTCAACAGATTTTGCTTCAAATTTCCTTAGATACTTCTTATCATTGTTATGCACATAGCATTTACAGCCAAATATTTTAAAATAGTTAACCTTAGGCTTTTTATTCTTGAGTAATTCATAGGGAGTTTTACCCTTAAGCTTATGTATAAGGCTTATGTTCAACACATAATTTGCTGTGTTCACTGCCTCTGCCCAAAAAGAGAGTGGCAAGTGAGCATCAGCAAGCAATGTAGTTGCTGATTTAATTAAGGTTCTATTTTTCCTTTCAGCTACCCCATTTTGTTGAGGAGTTCTAGGAGCAGAGAAACATTGCCTGATCCCTTCTTTTCTACAGAATTCTCTCATCAGAAGAGATTCAAACTTAGTGTCGTGATCACTTCTGATCAATGCAACTAGAGTAGAGTACTCAATCTTGATGGACCTGAGAAAGTCTGTTAGAACACTAAAGGTGTCAGACTTGTTCCTAAGAAATAATGCCCAAGTGAATCTTGAGAAGTCATCTACAATAACTAGAGAGTAATGCTTCCCTCCTAGACTTTGTATTGCAGTGGGTCCAAAAAGATCCAAATGCAGTAAGTACAGAATCCTAGGTGAATCACTCTTGGATAAAGATTTAAAACTACTTCTAATTTGCTTACCTAATTGACAAGCCCTGCAGAGTCCTTCCTTCTTGTATGAACCAGAAGGCAGTCCTCTCACAAGATTGTCCTTAGAAAGCTAAGGTTAATATGTCCTAGCCTTTTATGCCATAATTCATTTGTTTTACTTATTGAATTAAATAAACAAATATCTGAATTTGCAGAGTCAAAATTGACTAAATAAATGTTTCCATGTCTAATACCAGATAACACATTAATGTTTTTATTATTGGTAATAAGACACAAGGAATGGTTAAAAGTTACCTGATAACCTTCATCACATAACTGGCTTATGCTAATGAGGTTATGCTTGAGACCCTTGACATAAGCTACCTCTTTGAAGGTAACTGCTCCAACTTTGATTTGACCATAACCTTTGGTTTGTCCACAGTTGGAGTCTCCAAAGATCACTTTGGATCCAAGCCTTGCCTTGTAGTTGCTTAGGTTGGCCTTGTTTCCTGTCATATGCTTTGAGCATCCACTATCCAAATACCATTGTTCTTTTATTTTTGGATAGCCTTGTACCTGTAAAACAGAAAAGATTCTAGTTGTTCTTGACCCAGACTACCTTGGGTCCTTTTGTTTTTCCACAAAAATCAGAAATGTAAGATATCTCAGGCTGATCCTTATAGCCTTGTTGATGATATCTCCTTGGAGGAATTATCCACTAAGTAAAAGGATTTTTAGTATATTGAGAATAAGAGTTCTTCAGATTTTCTGTATATTTTCCGTTCGACGAATTTGGGTGAATTCGTCGATCTCCGTTCGACGAATTGAGGTTATTTCGTCGAGCGCCGTTCAAATAATAACTATACTGAAAATCTGTCTTCAGAGTTCATAGATCTCCGTTTGACAAATTCGTGCGATTTCGTCGAGCTCCGTTCGACGAATTCTGTTGAATTCCTTTATTCTTAATATTCTTGCTTGAATCATTCTTACTAACATCTACTACCTCTTTGTTCTTAGCAGAAATGAATTTTTCTGGTGTAGAGAGAATGTTTTTCTTAATAAGATGTGGCTCACTTGATGATGCACCTAAGCCCAGTTTGCCACTAAGTCTGGCATTCACTGTGCTTGTGATGTCCATCAGTTTGATACTTCTCCCATTGAGGGACTCTTCAAACTTCTTGGCTTCAGATAACTTCTTCTCAATGAGAACAATGTCTTCTCTGGAGGCAGCCAAATCTTTCTTAAGATTGACATTTTCTTCACTTAGTTGGTTCATTTCAGCCAACTTGCCTCTGAGAGAGATTATCTCTTTCTCAGATTTAATTAAATCTAAACAAAGAGTTCTGAATTCATCTTTGAATTCAGATGAATTTAAATCAAATGTAGAAATTACCTGATCACTGTCAATTTCTGATTCTGATTCTTCAGAGTTGTTTCCTGTGGCATTGATAGCCACCATGCAGAAATTTCTTTCATCTTCATCATCACTAGAGCTGGATGATGATGCATGTTCTGAATCATTGAATGAATCATAGATAGCCATCAAGTATTGGTCCTTCTCCTTTGAATTTTCTTCATCTTCAGAAGAGCTGGATGAAGATTCTGTTGGATCTTACGGCGCCCTTAGAGGGGGGGGGGGGGGGGGGTGAATAAGGGAATAAAAATCTTTTTATAATTTTATGGAAATTACTAAATTGTTTAAAGTAATAGTAGAACACAAAATAACAATTTAGCTAAAGGAAGAAAATATCATAATTTGCAAGTTTAGGATTTAGAAACAAGTGCTAAATTGTTATATGATGAAATAGATTAAGATAAACAATTTAGACAAAGTGATTTGAATTGAAAGCTTTGTAACCAATATTTTAGAGATTACGCCAAATGAGAGAAATCAAATAAACACAAATATAATCATGATTGCATTATATAAAAAAGGGTGTTTACAAAATTTGATTTCAATATCGCTAGAAATCGGAGGCGTACTAAAGTGAATTTCTTTTCCTTTTCTATACCGACTTGTATCCCCACAAACCGGTTGCTTTAGCCTATCCTTCCCCGGATATGGCCTCAAGCCGCTCTAGCCAATCCTTCCCCGGATATGGCCTCGATCCCCCTAGATCTAATCACCTAGAACTAGTCGCCAACACAAGGCGAATTTCCCCCTAAGTCCTACCCAGACCTAGTCGCCAACACAAGGCGAATTCTCTAATCGGTTACAAAAAAGTATGGAATGGAAATAATGAAAAAAAAAATAAAACTCCCTATATGAGATCTCTGGAGTCGAGGATGAAGGATCACTATAGCATAAGCGAGGTAGAAGCGATCGTCCTTCGGATGTAGCGTGACGTAGTCCTCCTCCAGAATTCTCCTTAAGCTTTTTATGGGAGATCCATCTTCGGCAGCATAACAACATTGGAATTTGTGGCACAAGAAACCTCTCTAGGATGGATAGCCAAAACGAGAAGCAAAGCTCCAATTTATAGAACTTGGAGCTAGCGCCTGTGGTAGTGGCTAGCGCCTGTGGTAGCGTTCGTGTGGAGCGATTGCGAAACCGTCGGCGGCGTGGCGCTGTGCACAAACTGGAGATAGCGCTTGGCGATAGCGAAAACTGTCGGTGGCGTGACAGAACGAACTTTCGTCAGTCAGAGCTTCAAGTTCGTCGAACGGACATTTCGTCGAACGGAGCCAAATTCGTCGAACGGAATTTCGTCGAACGCAGCTTCAATTTTGTCGGACGGCTAGCGCCTGGCGGTAGCGTTAGCGCCGGCGGTAGCGCTGCTCCTTTCAAAAGTTTGATTCCATGCTGCCTTCTACCTGTGGAGTATTGCACCTATAGTTCCTGCACACTATAAACACACTACAAGCAATATCAAATACAATATGGGATTTGTTATTCTCAAACAAAGGGATGTGACACACATGTCCAACAATCTCCCCCTTTTGATAATAACAAATCCTCTAAGAAATCAACAATATTGTTTATAAATAAGATAAGCAAGATAAAAGTGCAACTATAGTAAATGATATGCATGATAATGTGCATACTCCCCCTATCTTAATGCTCCCCCTACATAAATGCAATTTATGTGTTACTCCCCCTAAATGATAGATTTCATGAATTAGTCTCCCCTTATTTATCTATATTAATGCATATATAGATTTCTTCAGTAAATCTCCCCCTTTTGGTATTATCAAAAGAAGGTGGGGTGAGGGTAGTAAGGAGGCATTTATATATCATGATCGAGCTTTTCAAAATATAAATAATGATAAAGAGTTTAAGCATAGCATAAATAAGAGATTTCAAATATAAATATAAGAGTTGTAAGCAAGCGGAAGATTATAATAAACATCTTTTTGTAAGCATGAAAAGCATATGTAAAAATATGAGTTTTAGTTCAAAATTGAAAGATGTTTTAACCTTTTGAAATCTCAAAGTTTTTCATAAAAATACCAAGCATGAAATGAAGATATCAAAGAGATATTATACTACAATGTTACTTAATTTAGAGTTCAAGAGATACCAAAACATTGTAGAGATCATGCTAGGTTATCTAGTGCATTTTTATATAAAGAGTAGTATAGATAAAGCATTAGAATCCAATACTCATGAGAAGAAGTGTTATGAAAGATAATGATGTGCACATAAGTGTATTTTGGGCAATGTTAACAATTGATTTAAATCAACAAAATACAAGACATATGTAAAGTAAAGTGCACAATAAAACACAAGTAAATTACTTTCACACACTTTTAATGCACATAATTTTTAACGAAGTGGTGTAATAATCAAAGTTTGCACAAGACACTTTACTATTCTTTCCAAGGTGCTCAACCTCACAATGCTTATGAAGACTTATCAGGAGGTTCAAGTAGTGCTTGGTGGAGTTATATTTGTCTACATATATAATTTTTTGTTCATATTTGTGAGACAACATTCTCCGAATACACTTGTTTTGCAAACCAAAATTTTTAACTTAACCACTTTTCTAAATTTCAATAAGTGTAATTCAAATGTAGTGTAGGCAATAAACTTATGCAAGTTTTAATTTATTGTACAAATACAATATACAAGCAAGCATTTTTAGATTTAGACACACATGTTGATTACCAAAATAAGTGAGTGAAATGTATCATTATCAATCATAAAACATTTACTCATACTTAGAGGCATGCTAAGCTTGGTTCTACACATTTTCAATACAATTGATGCACTTTAAATAGATATATCAAAGCATGATAAGCAAAGCAATGTTCATAGTAATTTGAAGGAATATGTTTTAACATTGTAAAGAATTCTAAATAATAGAATTCATTCATGCTTGATATTAGCAATAAAGATTATACAGTTTTTTTTGTTGTTTTATCATTTTTAATGAGAAAAAGAAAACAGAAAATTACAAAAACATATTTTTGTATTTTTGAATTTTGAACTTTTGTAGTTGATTTTTCAAAATATGGATAAAAACACAAATAACAAAAACATATTTTTGTATTTTTAGATTTTGAACTTTTATAGTTGATTTTTCATAGAATGAATAAAACACAAATAACAAAAACATATTTTTGTATTTTTGAATTTTGAATTTTTGTAGTTGATTTTTCATAATGTGAATAAAATAAAAATACCAAATGTAAGAAATACAAAAACAAAGTAGTACATATAGACTAAAATATTTTTAATGATTTTTAGAAATTTTAAAACCCAGAAAAATCAGACACTCACGCTTGCGCCGGCGCTAGTGATAGCACGGAAAACAGTACGTGATTTTTTTGAGAATTTAACATTTTTGATTATTGATATTGATTAAGTGTCCTTAAAGTAGTTCCATGCTGAAATTTCAGAATTTTTGGAGATCTCTAGGTGGATCAAATTTGCATGAAACTTTGGCTTTTCAAATTCTTGTGTTTTACAAAACCATTTAAACATGAAGATATAAACTATGAAGACACAAGAGGACATTTTTTATTAAACAACCCAAAATATGCATGATTTAAGTAATAAGTAAATAAAATGATCATGCAAAGAGTAATATAAGTACGTCCTAAGATTAAAGACTACCCCGACGAAATGTCTACACCCTAGCCCCGTACTAAGTGACGGATGGGCATGAGGAGCTGCACGCATGCCGTAGGTTGGGGTGTTACTCCCATATGCACACACTAGAGAACGCTCAACCTAGCACTCTTTCCCCCCAGTGCCTCGCAAGGCCCCACTGGAACCCTCCCCGGTTAAGGACAAGACATGACTTAGAGGTTAGGTCTCTAATGTATACAACCCTACGCCCCCGCTATTGTGAGATATGAAGTCATAGGTGAAATAATCTTTTGGACAACCTATGCTTTTAAATCTATGGGTTGATATATAAACTATGGGTGTTGTTTAATGTGATGAGTTATATAAAACCGCATAGTTTTTTTCTACTTTTATGAGATGACGATGTGAGATAACTAGCACAATTACTAATATTCAATAAGTGACAATGCTAGTATGATGAGTTTTGGGTTTAATGTCATGTCATAAGATTAATATCAATATTGCATGTATTCCAAAATAGAATTTCAAATTATAGATCTAGAATGGAGTGATGATTTAGTTTGATTTATACTTTCATTACAAAGTTGATTCTAGAGTCTACAAATATGAGAGATACATGCAATCACTAGCAAAGCAAATCAATACATCAAATAATGTAAAGAAAACATTATTCATAATTTTTATCATAAGATTCATAATTCCTATTATCGATTTGAGATATGTCTTGATAGAACATGAATTATGATTAAAGAGAATTTTTGCATAGAATATATGTTAGATCATCATGATTTATGAGAATTCTAATCCTTCTAGACTTATGATATAGTTTTATAGTGTTTTTCTTTTGAAAGAACATGATTGATTTGTAAGTCTAGAAAAACGATGATCATGTAGTCATATCAAAGACAAAGATCAAATATATAATGTTTTAAAATTTTTAATAAAATTTGCATTCATTAATCGAGTCTATTGATCTTTGGTTTTGCATGATAATATGTGATTTATGATACAATATTCATATATATTTTAATGATTAAACCATAAACTATGTGGTTGTTGGAATTTTAGTATTCTATATAATTTCAAATCACATAGTTATCATAATATTTTAATAACATTGTAAATGTTATACTTAGCATATAAATTTGAGCATAAAATAAGAAGTGATGCTATAATAATGAGTTTGAGTGCAATGTTATTATATATGATTTAATGGAGAAAATGTTGCATGTAATATGAGAAGTTTTAAAATTAATTTTCTTTAGACCTAGAATGTAATGATTAATCTTTTGATTTGATCTTAATGATGCAAGATGATTTTAAGGTCTAAATTACATGCAAACATTGGTGACACACATCACACACATAATATCTAAATTAATATATGAAACAATTATGCTAAGGATAGCATGTGAAGAAAACTCCATAAACACAGAAATTTCCAAATCAAGCAAACTAAGATAGGAGCTTTTAAAACGGAGTTGAAATTGGGCAAGATGACAGCACCAAAAAGAACTTAAATGAGCAAGCCTAGTTTGCTGTTGGATGGAGATTTTTGTGCTCTTTCCGAAAATGTATTAAACGCGAAAATCAGGCGAGCGGATCAAAAAATATGGATGTTTGAAGTTTTGATCGTTAACTCGCATTTTTGAAAGATCAAACATGTGTTTAGATGAATTTTTTTTTTTCGATTTTATTTGATAATATTTTTCATTATAAGGGCTATCAAATGCAATAAATAGAAAAATAATCAAAATGTTGCGCATTTTAATTTTTAGCTTAAGCCCTTTAATAAACCATTTAAATCCATATTTTTTAAAATAGTTTCAATAGTCTTGATAATAATTTCAATATTCAATTTCTAATGATAATTCAAGACAATTAAGGGTAAAGGATTTAAAAGGATAAAGTAGATCACTTTGAAAAATATATATGACTTAATGTTCAATTTTAATTCAAATTTGATTTGATAAACATTAGGCTTAATATATGAAAATCATATTTCATGATATATAAAGTGATCATAGCATGTTTGTTTTAAAAAAAATATAAAATAAACAAAAGAAAAGAGACAATAAGCATATCATGAAGTAGAGTAGTGATATTACATTTTTATTTGTTTCTACTTCATGCAAATGATAGGATACTAATGAATAAGAGATTTAGGTATCCAAAGGGGACCAAGTGGGATGGTTCCTTTGGGTACCCAAATACATCGTGTAGGCTTTTGGAGAGATAGTGATGAATGGGCCTTTACAAGTGGAGTTAGTGTTTTGTTTTTAATTTTGGGCCTCCATTCATACTTTGGTTGTTTGTCTTTTAAATTCATGTTATGATTATGTGACATCTTTATATGATTATATTTGTTTGAAAAATAATTCATTTGTGATTTATGTTTGTTCAAGTTATTTTTCAAAATAGATTGATGTTGATAATCATAATGAATTTTATTACATGGATTCTTTGAAATTTTATAAGAGTGATTGTCTTTCTTTAGAAGTGATTGTTGAAAGAGTGGGTTACAATATGTTTTAGAAGATTGATTATTATTTTGATGATTTTCATTTCCACTCTTTCTTATAGACATACTCTTATAATATGAAGGATAATATTTTATATTTAGATTTTCAAGAGAAGGAGTTTTTAAATTTGAGTCATGATTGAAAATATATTGAGACTTATAATTATGACTCTTAAGAATTTTGTGAGGATCATAATTCTTTTTGAAACTAAACTCCTTTTGAGTTGATGTATGAAAATGATCCTTTTTAGAAATGATTTTGTAAGTTAATTTATCTTTGTTATTCAAAATCTTATGATGAAATTCATTACATGACATTTGAAATTTTTCAACAAAAGATTTTAATTGTATTAACTTACAAGATAAAACATCATTTTCAATTAACAATTTTTCATTATGCCTTTTAGAAATTAAGAGCACTTTTTCAATTTCCTTGAATTTTTCTTTTAATAAATTGCAATTAAGACAAGGAATAGGAATTTTGACTAAAGAGCGTGAAAGAGAATTTATCACATCAATATTTGATTCTACATTATCGTTTGCTTTTAAAGGTTTATTTTCTAAACGTAATTTGGAATTAGCAATTTTTAACTTTAAAATTTTACGTTTAGCAATTTTAAGCATACGAGAAGTAGAAATAGAATTTGATACAAAAAAAAGAAGATTTAGATTTTCTTACCTTGCTATAGTTTCCGTCTTCTCTTTTGCTTGATGTGTTCCAACAAATGAGTCCAATATTGTGACGTTGTATTCTTCTTCCTCCAAGCATAAGTCCTCATTGATTTCTTCTCTTGGATCCATAAGGAATTCCTCGTCGATTTCTTCTCTTGGATCCATAAGGAATTCCTCATCGATTTCTTCTCTTGGATCCATAAGGAATTCCTCTTGTTCATCATCTGTAGAAGGAAGACTATAAGTATTCTCAAGAAATTTCCAAACTTCATAAGCAGTAGGAAGTGTATAAATTAGTTTGAAAATATTTTGATGCAATGCACAATATAGACTATTCATTGATTTGGCATTTAAAAACATTTCATTTTTATTTAAAATACTTGGGGGCATTTTAATTGTAATATTCCATACTTTAATATCCAAAAATTTAAGAAATCTTTCCATAAGAAATTTCCACCCATTATAATTTTTGCCTTCAAATAAAGGTGGTGCTAAAGATTTTTCATTTATAGGAAAGTTTCCCCCACTAGTAAAAGCGAGATCATGTGACGCCATTATTCCTGGTTTTTAAACCGTTTGGAATAACCTGGCTCTGATACCACTTGTTGGATCTTACGGCGCCCTTAGAGAGGGGGGGGGGGGGGGGGTGAATAAGGGAATAAAAATCTTTTTATAATTTTATGGAAATTACTAAATTGTTTAAAGTAATATTAGAACACAAAATAACAATTTAGCTAAAGGATGAAAATATCATAATTTGCAAGTTTAGGATTTAGAAACAAGTGCTAAATTGTTATATGATGAAATAGATTAAGATAAACAATTTAGACAAAGTGATTTGAATTGAAAGCTTTGTAACCAATATTTTAGAGATTACGCCAAATGAGAGAAATCAAATAAACACAAATATAATCATGATTGCATTATATAAAAAAGGGTGTTTACAAAATTTGATTTCAATATCGCTAGAAATCGGAGGCGTACTAAAGTGAATTTCTTTTCCTTTTCTATACCGACTTGTATCACCACAAACCGGTTGGCTTTAGCCTATCCTTCCCCGGATATGGCCTCAAGCCGCTCTAGCCAATCCTTCCCCGGATATGGCCTAGAGCCCCCTAGATCTAATCACCTAGAACTAGTCACCAACACAAGGCAAATTTCCCCCTAAGTCCTACCCAGACCTAGTCGCCAACACAAGGCGAATTCTCTAAACGGTTATAAAAAAGTATGGAATGGAAATAATGAAAAACAATAATAAAACTCCCTATATGAGATCTCTAGAGTCGAGGATGAATGATCGCTGTAGCATAAGCGAGGTAGAAGCGATCGTCCTTCGGATGTAGCGTGACATAGTCCTCCTCCAGAATTCTCCTTAAGCTTTTTGTGGGAGATCCATCTTCAGCAGTATAACAGCACTGGAATTTGTGGCACAAGCAACCTCTCTAGGATGGATAGCCAAAACGAGAAGCAAATCTCCAATTTATAGAACTTGGAGCTAGCGCCTGCGGTAGTGGCTAGCGCCTGCGATAGCGTTCGTGTGGAGCGGTTGCGAAACTGTCGGCGGCGTGGCGCTGTGCACAAACTGGAGATAGCGCCTGGAGGTAGCGATAGTGCTGGCGGTAGCGAAAACTGTCGGTGGCGTGGCAGAATGAACTTTTGTCGGTCAGAGCTTCAAGTTCGTCGAACGGACATTTCGTCGAACGGAGCCAAATTCGTCGAACGGAATTTCATCGAACGCAGCTTCAATTTCGTCGGACGGCTAGCGCCTGGCGGTAGCGTTAGTGCCGGTGGTAGCGCTGCTCCTTTTAAAAGTTTGATTCCATGCTGCCTTCTACCTGTGGAGTATTGCACCTATAGTTCCTGCACACTATAAACACACTACAAGCAATATCAAATATAATATGGGATTTGTTATTCTCAAACAAAGGGATGTGACACACATGTCCAACAGATTCTGATTTCGTTTCACTCCATGTTTCAGCTACAAAGCCTCTTCCTTTATGTTGGTGTTTGTGGGAGGAAGGCTTGTTGGAGTGCCTTTTCTCTTCTTTCTCTTTTCTCTTTTCTTTCTTTTGGTTCTCTGGACACTCAGGTAGAATGTGTATAGGTTTCCTGCATCCAAAACAAATTATTTCTTTAGAATTAGTTTTGTCATACCTTTGCTTTTCTCTTGATTTGAGATCCTTCTTTCTGAAATCCTTTCTAGCCATCTTGTAGAATCTCTTGTCTAGAAGACACATAAACTCCACTTCTCCTGGAGCTTTATCTTCCTCTTCAGTTGCTTGGAAAGCAATGTTCTTTTCCTTCTTGGATGCTGGTGAGGAAGTAGATTGTTCAGCTTCTCTGGACTTGATAAGTTGCTCATAGGATTTAAGCTTGCCTAACAAGGTCACAGTAGAGATCTCATTAAGGCTTCTGGCTTCCTTGATTGGCCAGATCCTAGAGTCACATGTGCTAGGGAAGCACATCAAGATCTTATCATTGACATCAGTGATGGAGATCGCTTTGTCTAGAGATTTCAGCTCATTGATTATGAGGCTGAGCCTGTTGTACATGTCTGCAACACTCTCAGTTTCTCCTTTCTTGAAATTCTCATACTGGGAGATGAGATGAGATCTTCTATCTCTTCTCTCATCTGCAGATCCTTCAACCATGTTGTTGAGGGAGGTCCAGAATTCCCTTGCTAAGATGCATTCCACAACCTTTTGAAAGATGTCATCAGACATTGTCTGTGCCAATATATTCATTGCTTTGGCATCATCACTTCTCTGCTTCTTTTGAGCTTTTGTCCACTCGGGAGGTGGAACAATATTATTTGTTGTTGTTTCAGCACTTGTTGTTGCTGTAGGAGTAGGAGGTCCTGTCAAAATAACATTGAAGATATCCTCATCAATAGAATTCATATATAACCTGATCCTTGCCTTCCATAGTGCAAATTTATTTAGATGGCACATAGGAGGTCTTGTGCTTGAGTATTCTTTGTTCTGTGCTATGGATTTATAGAAAAATAAAACTATAGAATAAATTATGATTTAATTGATCTTCGGATTCAGGTGTTAGCCTGTATACAATCAACCTACCTCTGATACCAATTGAAAGTGAGGTTAGATCTTAAAGTTACTCTAGAGGGGGGGGGGGGGGGGGGGGGGGGTGAATAGAGTATTAAAAGTTTTTCACTTATTTTTATAGCGGAATTAAAATAGTAATATATATGTGTACTGAGTGAATTATAAAAACAAATAAAGAACACAGCATAGCACAGTAAATAAAAACAAACACAGAGGACACAAGGATTTATAGTAGATCCCCAATAAACCTGGGTACATCTACTCTTCTACCACCCTTGGTAGGATTCCACTGGGTTTTTGATCAGGTGCCCTATCACCAATGGATTTTTGATCAGGTGTCCAAACAACAATGAGCTTTTGATCAGGTGCTCAAACCAACCACGGGTTTTTGATCAGGTGCCCTGCCACCAAGGGGTTAACTTTTGAAAGGAGTTAGAACCCTGTACAGAATGGAATAAAGAGAGTTATGAAGTTCTTCTTTGTCAATAATCTGAGAGAAGACTAGTGGAATGTGTTGATGTAAAGCTCCCCCTGTCTGATAGAAATTCTTGACAGTTAAAGGATGGAGCTTTCTCTTGAATGAAACAAATCTTCCTGATAGCTGATGAATCTGAGAGACAAAGTTTCTCAAATTTGTTGTTGCTCTTGAAGATTAGAACTTGCAGCAGAATACTGAGAGAATGATCTTGTCGATGTTCTCAGAGAATGAAAGGATGCTGCTTGAGGAAGATGAAGATCTGAATGCTTTTTCTTTTTCTTCCTGTATATCTTTCTCTCGACAGTTTCTTTCTCTCTTCTTCCTATCTTGCTGTACTGCTATAATACGTCTTCTTTATTTTTCCTTAGAGAAAAATCTCTGACATATTTGAAATTCAAATCTTTTAATTTAAGGAATAAAATATTCTGAATAGATATTCTTGGAACTACAAACTGATTCAGCAAATAAACTTTAACTCTTTTCCTTTTCCATGAAAGTGTCCTTTTCCAATATATGTCAACGACTACTTTCTCAAGAGAAGAGAATGGAAAGGAAATAAATAAAGGAACAAATCTTTTACTTATCTCGAAATGACCAAATAAAAGAATAGATCCGTTGCTGATAGTCGATCTGAGTTCAGAGAATATAATATAACTGATCTTTCTTAAATAACCAATCTGAAGAGAACTTTCGTCGATCTGAGAGAAGAGTTCGTCGAACTAAGTGTTGATTTCGTCGAACTGAATATCTATTGCTGATTCGTCAAACATAGTCTGGAATTCGTCGATCTCAAGCTGGAGTTCGTCGAACTGAAGAATAAACTGCTGGACTGGCTGAAGAACTGAGTGCGTCGAGCTGATAAGCTATTTCGTCGAACACAGAAAGAAGTTCGTCGAACGCTGAGACTTGGAAAGTTCGTCGAACGCTGAGACTTGGCAAGTTCGTCAAACTGGAGTAAGACGTTCATCGAATGCAGAATGCATTTCGCGTAGATTGAAGTTCGTCGAACGCATAAAATTGATCTTTTCCTAGGTTCTAACAGCCTAAAACCTTGACCCTTAAACTATACATTGGGGTCAACTTAGTCTTAGTCAACAGATAGTGATCCTATCCCAAATCAATAATAGGGTTGTTCCAACAGCCTTACTTTTCTCGGACTGATGACCAACACCACTACCCTTCTCAGCAAATGATAATCCATCAATAAGCGGAAGGATATTTTTTGGCTTGGAAAAGCTTTCTACAAGCTTCCTTTCAACCACTAACTTTTCTTCCAGCTCATTAATGAACTTCTCTTTCAGATGTATTAGTTCAGTAGAGCATTAAAGTTCATCTTTCAAGGATTGGACTTCGTCTCTGAGAGGAGTCAATTCCTTAATTTCCTATGTGATTACGACTACACCATGCATTATCATTCGGGGAAGGCAAACACGGTGGCGGATGCCTTGAGTAGGAGAACAGATACATCTGGACCGGAGCCCCGAGTGATTGCTATGGAGCTGGTGAAGATGTTAGAGGACATGGATATCACATTGGTATCCAGGGCTGAGCCTGAATCATACAGAGAGTACTTAGCTGCCCTGAGCATTACTTGTGATATCCGAGACTGCATCAGGGAACAACAAAGATAGGATGAAACACTGGAGTCGGTATTTAGAGCCTTAGGAGGGGGAAACTCAAGAGAATACTCATTACCGGATGACCTTGTTCATTTCTGGGGCCGTATATACATACCCGCAGGAGGTAGGATCCGAGACGACATACTCAGGGAGGTACACTGCACTCGGTACTCAGTGCACCCCAGGATCACAAAGATGATGGCGAACCTACGGAAGACTATGTACTAGACTGGGATGAACAGGGAGATCATAGTTTAGGTGATGCTCTGCGAGACCTACTAGCGGGTGAAGGCAGAGTGTAAGAACACTAGAGGGTTGCTACAGCCATTACGAGTCCCAAAGTGGAAGTTCGAGGATATAGCCATGGATTTTGTGCATAGGCTACCACAGTCGCACTCTGGGCACGATTCCATCTAGGTCATAGTGGATAGATGGACCAAGGTGGCCATATTCATTCCAGTCTGGAAGGACACTTCCGTTACTGTATTAGTGAGACTGTTTGTGGAGCAGTTCATCAGGTATCATGGCGTGCCCAGGACGATTGTTTCAGATAGGGATGATCACTTTACTTTGAGGGAGTGGAGGGCAATGCAGTCATATCTAGGGTCTCGACTCACCTTCAGCACTACCTTCCATCCACAGACCGATGGTCAGACAGAGCACACCAATAGGATGATGGAGGACTTGCTACATTTGTGCATCCTGGATACGGGGAAACCCTGGGAGAGGCTGTTACCACTAATAGAGTTTTCTTAGAATAACAGCCACCAAGCAAGCATTGGGATGGCACTGTATGAGGCTCTATATGGGAGTAAATGCCAGACGTCATTATCTTAGGTCTAGGATGAGGATCCAAGGGCACTTGGAATAGAGTATATAGATGACACATATGCTTTATTATGAATGATCCATGATCGGATGCTGGAGGCTCAGAGCCGGCAGGCCATGTATTTCGATGTGAGGCATCGAATTATGGAGTTCCAAGTAGGGGATAGGGTTTTCTTGAAAATACGACCGGTGCATGGTGTCTCGCGGGTGCGAGGACAGAAGAACCTCAGCCCACAATTTATGAGGCCTTATGTGATCCTGGAGCGGATCGACCCCTTGGTTTATAGGTTGGAGCTGCCATAGGAATTGGCAAACTTGCACAACATCTTCCACGTCTCCTCACTTTGGAGAGCCTTACTTCGGCCAGAGCAGCATGTTATGACAACAGCAGGCCCGATAGCATCCGACAGATCAGTCCGTCTGGAGCCCATCCGCATCGACGATACTGTCGTCCGAGTTCTGCGGAGGAGGAAGATTCCTCTTGTCAAGGTGTTGTGGTCCAATCATGGATGAGAGGAGAACACATGGGAACCAAAGGACCTCATGAAACAATAATATCCTGGACTGTTCACCTCAGGTACACCCTAGACATGAGTTTATATTCTTTATTTTCATCTTGTATAGAATCCCGTAAACCCGAACTTAAATTTCGAGGATGAAAATAATTTTTTTGTTTATTGGGATTTGTAACATCCCTAGTCCTACTAGACCCCATGATGGTGTTCAGGCATAACATGAGGAGAGAAGGGTGAGTTGAGACAGGGAGGTGACATTAAGACTCTTTGAGTTAGGGTGAGCTCACACAGGGTCCCCTATGGTCCACAAGTCAACATAGGGCAAACTACCCAAATTGGACGCATAAGTATAAGTTGAACTCACCACTATGTTACTAACCCTAATGGAGACCCATTTGACCAAGAACCCCACCAATTGGTCACCCAAATAGGCCAAATCGACAAAAGTCAAACCTAGACAACATAGCCCTATTCAACACAATTGGACTCAATTGACCATCAATACCTCCAAGTGACCTTACCTAGGTTTCCCTAATCCCTAAGGAAGGTCATTAGGTCAATAATCACTAAATAATTCCACTCAATTCCAAGGTATTGACCAAAGTCAACTCTTAGTCAACATAGCCCAAATCAACCCAATCAAGGACCAATTGGCCCTCAATTTAGCAAATTGACTTAACCACTAACCTTATAACCCATTAGGAATCTAATGGGCCCAAAAGCCCCATCACATGGTCAACCAATCCATTCAATTTGACCAAAGTCAACCTTAGGCAAAATTGGGTCAAACTCACACCATATGGATCAATTAACCAAATTGAAGCCACACCATGACCCAATGGACTTTGGGTATGGTCATAGGACTCATGGCCATCAAGTGGGGCTAACCCACCACCAAATTTGACCAAGTCAACCCAAAAGTCAACCATGGTCAACATAAGGCCTTAAGAGAGAAATTGAAAGACCAAGTGAAACCCAAGTGAACCAAGACCCCACCTTATGCCTAACCAGCATGACACAAGCCTATTAGCACCCCACATTTGAATTTGGAGAGAGGAGATGAGCATGGGGGCAAAAATGCAATTTTTTCCCAAAAAGATTAAAAGGGAAAAGAGCTTTTGGAGTGAAGGAGCTTCCATGGCCCCCACCACCTCAGCCCAAGCCCCCAGCCAAATCCCTCAGGCCATGAACAGTCATTTCAGGCATGGAAGCCACCCAAACAGTAAGGTAGGGGATGAACAAGTCATGGCTGAACACCCCACTCCCCATTCTCTCTTTGCAGCCATCACCACCTCAAATTGATCATCCCATTAGCTTCAGAAGGCCCTTAGCAGTCGAGCCAGCCTACTTGAGCAGAGGAAACGGTGGAGAATCCACAGACCGAGTGAGCTCGCCTGAGACAAAGGAATCCATGGTTGCACGTCGGAGCACCCATCGCCGAGCCACGATTGAGGTCCATTTCTCCTCCCCTCCCTCTGTGCTAGCTTTCTAGCTCAGTAGGCTGAGAAATCGGTCTCAATTGAGCCGCGATCCATGGGAGATGAGGGAGAAATTTTAGAGCTTTCTACCTTGCTCGGGATCGCCGGAGAGGCGGTTTCTGGCCGGCATCTCGCTGCCTATTGATATCCCTCACCTCAACGGAGGTGGAGGTGGTGGTGGCTGCCAGTGGAGGTGAAGGGGTGGCCGGGAAATGAGGTTGGAAGATGGCCCAGTTGGGAGGATTTCTGGCCGTTGGCTGGAGGAAGGAGACGAAATCAGGGCCCTTGAGCCCAGAGATGATGGCTATGCGCATACCACATTAATATTAAATGAATTAGTTGTCACACTTTATACAGATTTTTATATTGATTAATTAGGCCACTTAGAGGCTGTTTTGGACAAAAGTGCCTGAGACATCTTTTGTAGCCCTTGATGTCTACTACATATAGGGCTTTGAATCACTAAGTTTGGTGGCCTACAGCTCCTTGTAGGGCCATGATACTGAGACATGTCCTAAAATGTGTTCAGACCTTATTTTGTATATCTAGACCACATGGTTGCTTGGATTATTCTAATATTTTAGACATAGTTGTAAAGAGCATAGATACACCCCTTGCCCAAAAATCATAATTTTTGGGTAATATTTTCCTATAGTTTATGATAAATATGATTTTTCAAATTAATGAAATAAAAGTGGTTAGATAAAAATAAATGACCCAAATCTTGGGTGGCATGATTGCTAGACCCTACTTAGTAACATGTCAAAATTTGAGAACATTTAGCTCACTGTAGAACATAATATCTCATATTCATAGAAATGTGATGAATGGAGAGATGGTGTGCATATATCACATTTGTGTATTTTGTGATTTCATCACTCATGGATTGTTGTATGCTCATAAAATTTGGGAAACACACCTACCACAAGGGAGAGCATCATCTATAGACTTATTAGGATTTTTGGAAAGAAAAATCCAAAGTAATTGAATAATAATGTGTTTGTCACAAAAATTTATTAATCAAATAAAAGTTACCAAATAACTTAGGATAATTCTGATTTTCTGTCACATGATATTGTAGGATGTTATACACCTCTGGGAATTTATTGGAATTTTTGGAATTAATTTTCTTGGTCATTTGAACATAATGGATTATGTCACAAAGTGTATTAATGAAATGAACATCACCTAAGTTCTAGGGAAAAATCCAAGACTGTTACATGATGTTTTACCTTGAAATATATCTTTGGAAATTTTGGTAGGATTTTTGGAAGTCATTCACACTGTAAATTACCAAAAATGCCCTTTGTCACACTTATGTATTAATGGAATTTATATAGTAAATATTATCTAGAAAATTTTGAAAATTTGGCTAGACTGTATTTTGCTCATTAGAAGTCTATGGTAATTTTTGTAGAATTTTTGGATCAGTTATTTCAGTACTTACTGTGTAATGTGCCCAATTGATTTAAATGTTTAAATATTTAATTAGTGGTCTTAAACATTATGAAAAATTAAGAAATCCAGTCAGCCATGATATTATATATTACATATCACTGGTAATTTATTGGGAGCATTTTGACTTCAGAAAGTTGTACTTCATGTGTAAAGTGAGGTGTGCATTATCATTAAAGTATTTTTTATAATTGGCCAAAATAGTTGGGAAAATTATGAATTTCTGACCATCTTGTAATTAGGTCATGTTTAACCTGTGGTAAAAAGCTTAAGACATTTGGTCATGTTTTAGTGATGCTCACATTATAGAGGTCATATTAGTTCAATGTTGAGTGGCTCTGTGATTAGTGAAAACTTGGGGTAGTGTTTAGGCTAGTTAAAACATGTGAGAATGAAATGAAATTTGGAACACAACATTAGGGCATACATAACTACAATTCACATAAGTTATAGGTTAAATGGAGAAAGCCTATTGTAAGACCCCCTCCCAAATCGGAGGTCCGACCGAGGGATCTTATCGCACACCACCCTTTTTGCACGACGTCAAAGCGATCACGAAGGGTGAAGGTACTTCCTCACCCGATCCCTTTCCTTGAACACTCTGTTGTCACGCATAGGGGTGATGTTAAGCGAATGTCACAACACACTACAGAGTAGCGAAGTAGTTCTCTAGTGGAAGGCACCATTTATCGAGTGCACATTGTAGTACTTTGCGGAAGACATAGTATTTTAGCGAAAGATTAACTATCACAGAAACCTCAATCTCAAGACCCGTAGGAATAATATCAAATTCGCCGCCGCATTAAATCCTATCCATCAAGGCTTCATTGCTATTATATATATACCATGAGATAGTGCACGACAAAAGGAGATGCGGCTTAACAAACTTATACCCGACGTAGCCTACTCCGTGGCTTCATCCACACATGGGTGTTGTCTCTCATCCGCACCTGTCACCTGTGCTAAAGACCAGTTATTAGCACCACGAACAGAATCCAACCCTTACTAACAACAGACATAATATAACATTTATAAGAGAGGGGATATCTTGGCTCTTATTGGGCCGAGGTAGTCTTCCCATGACCACCGCCTACGTACTCCGTATCATCCTTCATACGGTCTCAGACTCACATAGTTCTATGAGTTTCGCACGGGTTGCCCTCTCAGACCGTCCGTCGTGCGGGGTTCCTTAGAGTAAAACTCATCGGTCATCTGACATCCTCTCAAGGTACAGTTTTCGAAGGCACATTTAATTCTCATAGGAATATTTCTCGAAGGCATAATATATTCCCGTAGGAATATTTTTTGAAGACACAATATATTCCCATAGGAATATTTCTCAAAGGCACAATATATTCCCGTAGGTATATTTCTTGAAAGCACAATATATTCCCGTAGGAATATTTCTCGAAGGCACGATATATTCTCGTAGGAATATTTCTCGAAGGCATAAAATATTCCCGTAGGAATATTTCTCAAAGGCACAATATATTCTCATAGGAACATTTCTCGAAGGCACGATATATTCCGGTAGGAATATTTCTCGAAGATACGATATATTCTCGTAGGAATATTTCTCGGAGACACAATATATTCTCGTAGGAATATTTCTCGATTACAGTCAGTACAGAAATAAAATCCAAAACATTGATTCGTCCGCGCAGCTGCGAGAGCGGTGGCCAGTTCGACACTAGTTAGGGTTGACTCTGAAGGAATGCCTCATCTTCACGTCAACTCTAAATTATAGGCAATAATGAAGGAAAAGCCAAAACATTGATCTAACTACTCTGCTCTACAAGCGGCGACCATTTTGGCACTATTTAGGGTTGACTCTGAAGGATTGCCCCATCTTTACGTTAACTCTAAATTATAGGCAATAATGAAGGAAATGCCTAAACATCGATCTCTCCGCTCTGCTCTACAAGCGGCGGCCAGTTCGACACTATTTAGGGTTGACTCTGAAGGAATGCCCCATCTTTACATCAGCTCTAAATTATAGACAATAATGTAGGAAAAGCCAAAACATCGATCTGACCGCTCCGCTCTACAAGCGGCGGCCAGTTTAGCACTATTTAGGGTTGACTCTCAAGGAATGCCCCATCTTCACGTCAACTCTAAATTTGTAGGCAATACTAAAATGAAGTACAATAACTGAAATAAAGTACAGTAATTGAAATGCTGAAATAACATCAAACATCGATCTGTCCGCTCTGCTCTACAAGGGGCAGCCAGTTCAGTATTATTTATGGTTGACCCTGAAGGAATGTCCCATCTTCACTTCAACATTAAATTTAGGCAATACAGAAATAAAGTGCAGTAACTAAAATACTGAAATAAAGTGCAGTAATCAAAATGCTGAAATAAAGCCAAACATCGATCTGTCTGCTCTACTCCAAGAGCGGCGGCCAGTTCGACACTATTTAGGGTTGACCCTGAAGGAATGTTCCATCTTCAAGTCAACTCTAAATTTAGTCAATACGGAAATAAAGTACATAAATAAACTGGACCATTACGAGACTGGAGTGGTACTAAAAAGAAACTGAATGGAAGGTACTGAAACTGAAAGGAGCGGGACTAGTACGAGATTGGAGTAAAAGAAAGTGCAATAGAATAAAAGGGTTAGTATTCCTTCACTCCATATATAGGAGGCTTCAGTTCTATCTCCGTTCATAGGAGGAAAGTTCTGTTCTATCTCCGTTCATAGGAGTCTCTACAAAATTATGTCCCATTATTACGGTCTGACCATATGTTTTAATTGCGCCTTTTAAACTTGGCTTAAGCAGATTGGAGGAACGTTATTATGAGTTCCTTAATTTCTCCTAACAGAGGTGACTTCCGATGTTCGAGTATTTTTCTAACTGCAGCTCGATGATTTGTTTGCTTCGAATAAGCTCTTATTTTTATATTTAAAAATAAGTCCACCTATCAAAATCACCACACTATGGCAGTGGGTTTCAAAGCAATTTATTGTCTTCTCAAAATATTTTATATTTTTCTGAGGTCTTACATAGCCTCTAGAAATTTTAAAGTAGGCTCGGGTCATTAAATTAAAACCATAAAATATCAAGAATGCCTCAAAAATTTCCAAACATTTTTAGTGGGTAATCACCAGATCCACTATTATCTAGAGATTTTTTCAGATTTTTATAACAAAGTTAAAAGCCTCTGATATTATTAAACCGCCAATTTCTGCCTCATTTAAATCTTTAAAAATATCAGAAATGTATAATAAAATCTGAATATTTTTGTTAGGTTGTACCATACTATAATACACATCATATAAAAACTTGAGACATGTGGGTCATGAAAATCTCCCCCTGGAATTTTTTACAAGTAAAGGACAACTTTATTAAATCCTTGAAAAATATCAGGAATCAAAATAAAAATCTGAATATTTTTCCTAAGTTGTACCATGCTCAAATACATATTATATAAAAAGTTGAGCCATCTGCATCATGAAAATCTCCCATTGGAATTTTTACAAGTAAAGGACCGAGTTCGATTAAACCATTAAATTATCATAATGAGTTCTGAAAATTTTCAAGTAATTACCCCAGGTGTACATTGGCTCTGGGAACATACTAAATTTATTTCATAATTTTATGATCTCATTAGATCCCTCTGATAATTCAAAAACCTAAATATTGGATGTATTTTAATTTCTAAAAATACTTAGCCTCTTCAAAAAATTATGAAATTTTTACACCAGGTCCCTCTTGCCAAGATAAGCAACTTTTGTGTTCAAAGTTTTTGCATTTGGGCTTTCTATAAGGCTGAGAAAAATCCAATGTTATAATATATATTATTATAAAAATTTATAAAAAAATTTAACAAAACCACACGCATCGCCGCCCCTTGCGGGCCTTCCCCACCGCCGGCCGTCCATGGCTCCTCCCCCGGCAGACTCCTCGGGGGCGGGCGCTCCCTCCAGCGGTGGTCCTGTGGCCTGCCGTCGTCGGCCACCGCCGGAGCCTTTTTTTTTTAAAAGAATTGAGGAGAGGTGGGGGGACGGCGACGGTGCTCCGGCCGCCAAATTTCGCATGCATCACATCCAGAAGGTAGGGAGGAAGGAGAGGAGAAGGTTCCACCTTGTTTCGAGGTCTCCGGGGGATCTTAGAGAAATCTGCCATTAGCGGTGGTGGAGGGTGGTGGATCTTGGATCATCAGATGGGAGGATTCCGGCGAGGTCGGGGCTTGGACAGAGATTTATGGGGTTCGATTGGGGCTGGGGAGAGGGGTGAAGGCTTTGGAGGGAGGGGAGGATCTATATATATACTTAGAGGAGCCACCCTCCCCTTCTTCCACGGTGTGGGACTATCCTCTTAAGGATAGTTTTTACTTCCTCCTGTGAGGCAGCTGACAAGCATCTAGAAAGCAAGTACATCTAAGTGTCATCATCTTGGTGCTTGTGTTTGGGCTTGGGTAAGGGGAAAAAGCAAAGGGAAGAGAAGACTTGGGCTTGGGCTCCCCCTTTTTTCTTGTATTTCATCCATTAGGGCACCAATATCCAGAGCCCATTAAGGCTATAGGTGAGCTCATGGTGGGCTTGCTTGGTCTTATGCTTGGTGAGTGGTGGAGGGGTTCTAAATTATGTTTTAAAGAGGTTTGACCAAATTCAACCCTAGGGTGGGTCCCCTAGGTGGGTCAAGGTCAAAGTTGGTCCAAGTCATCGAGAGACAAGTCAATGTTGGGGCATTTTAGTAATATCGGTGTGCGCATGCTTTTCGGTGCACCGTAGAGCTTGATTTGACCAAATTGACTAACGACGTCGAAATCAAGCGCAACAAATTCTGTTGCTCTCGTATTGACCATATGAGTCCAACGCAACTGCCTGAGGTCAATTCCGAGTTCATATGCTACATATACAAAATAGCATTGTCGTGACACGCAACGATACTCAAAATGCTCATATTCCCAATATGACCTCGGATTGGGACGAAATGAGCTCTGTTGCACTCGTATGTGTACAACCCTCATTCTCCGAGGGTAGGACCCACTCAAGGCCACGTAGACAAAAGTCAAAGTCAAAGAGTCAACGCAGAAGCCAACAGTTCGAGATACCAAGATAAAGTCGGCCAGCAGGCCTAGTGAAAGAGTTCGTCAAGCGTAGGAGCAAAAGAGAGCCTAGGCGAGTAGGGGTGCACTCGTGCGAGTAGCCCGGATACTCGCCATAAGGTGGGCGACATAAGTGATACTCGCCCATTTGCCCGGGGAGATCGCCTCAATGTCGCTAGTCGCCGGGAAGGGGCTGGGCTATAAAAACCCCCCTACCCTTTGGTTTTCCTATAAATAGGACCCCAGGGGTACTTGGATTGGCACCTAGACTTGAGCTCTCGAAACCCTGCTCTTGCATTATGGAACCTGTCGCACTTGGCCGCTACTCCCGCTACTAGCCAAGTCGGTGCCTTCCTTGTACCCTGCTCGACCATTTTTGGTCTTGGAGGGGAAGTCTCTTCGGAGCTTCTGGGTACGTGGTGCGACCTCCCTGCCGCAGCACCTGGGGTCCGGTTCGTTGCTCTTCTAGCTTCGTCATCGTCACCAGCGAAGTCATCTCGTTGGATTGCTAGGCGAGTAGCCTCCGGCTGCATCAGTCCGAATCTTGAGGTCAGGATTTTCCTGGCGTCAACACTTTGGTGCGGTGAGCGTGGACCGCAGTCAGAGAAGGAAAGTTCAGTAAGAAGGCGAGATGGTGATAGTTGGAGACCATGACGAAGTTGTTGGCAACTCGCGAGTATGGCGAATTCTCGCAAGTAAGGCGAGCTCCTTCCTTACTCGCCCATAGGCGAGTTCTAGTCGCAAAGAGAGGAGACCATGGTAGGCGAATCCATGCTGGCGAGTTCTATACTCTCCCATAGACGAGTTTCATACTCGCCCCTAGGCTAGTTCCTGCAGGCGAGCTCCAGAGGCAAGTTCAGATCAGCGACTTCAATACTCGCCCATAGGCGAGCTTCCTCGGTAGCAGCGACTATCACTCCTTACTCGCCCATAGGCGAGCTTCCTTGTTACTCGGGGTAGGCATCAGGAAGCAGGCGACGAGCATCAAATTCGGCGAGTTCATGGTGGCGAGTATCGCAGTTACTCGCCAATAGAAACAAAGCATTTTCAAAAGAAAGAAACAAAGCAGGTGAAGTCGATCTCCACGGCAGGTTGGGAAACAGGTCTCCGACTTGATTCTCGTAAGATCCAGAATGGATGATGGGACGGTGCCTCTGTAGTGCGTTCCCCTAAGACCAAGCCTCTGCATTGACGGTCGAGATCAGCTCCCCCCTTGCATGTTGGCCGCGGTTCCCTCCGACTGCACCTCTCATCCGACTGGAGAGATTATCAAGAAGAAGTCGTGACGCCGACCTCCTAAATCGACGATAGGATGATCGACTTAACCTCTCAAGGGACCCTTGAATAAAGGTGTCGTGCACCCTCGAGGGCTAAAAGCCCATAACAAAGCGATGCGTTTCCAATTATTTCCTCCAATTGTGTGAGTTAATGTGCTTAAGTGTGCTTAACTCCCCGTTTAATTGTTGAGCAACAGGAAACAGGTTAGGTCGGCATTCAGCATCCAAGTAGGATGGAGGCCTCGGGATGGTGTGTTCCTTTGGAACCTCCCCGACTGTCAGTCCCTACTTGACGTCATCCTTCAGCGACATCCAAGTAGGATGGAGGCCTCGGGATGGTGTGTCCCCTCGGACCTCCCCGACTGTCAGTCCCTACTTGACGTCATCCATCGCAGACGTTCAACACCCAAGTAGGATGGAGACCTCGGGATGTTGTGATCCCTTAGAAGGTGTTCCATCGGAACCTCCTCGACAGTCATTCCCTACTGTGTCGACCTCTTCAACAGCACCAACATGGAGGTACAAAATGAGGTCTTAGAAGAGCATATCTCAAAGACCCTTCTTCATATGCAGGTGCGAGTATGAAGATGTGAGTATGCAGGTGCGAGTATATATGGCCGAGCATCCAACCAGCGAGTAAGGTATGATCGTCATCCGCAGTATCCTATCTCGCCTATGCTTAGTCGCCTAGCGAGCACTCAACCTCATCTCGAGCCTAAAAGCCTACTCGGCAAGATCACACAAAGCAAAAAGCAAAAAGCGACTACAAAAGGCGAGCAAACAATTCTATTCATTTACTTTCATAAGTACATATACAAAAATTGTTGTACAGATTTGCAAAAGGGAGCCAGGCGACTATGCACCATCATCGCCACCATCCTCGCCGTCCGGATCGACATCTTCGCCATCATCACCCTCGTCCTCAGAATCATCATCGTCGGAATCGATGGATGAGGATGGAAGATCTCGCATAGGAGAGTTGGACTCTTCGGCGAGTAGTGCCGGGATGATGTCCATGACATTCAGGTTCATTGCCTCCGGCTTCAAGAGGCCATCAGCCTTCAGACTGCTTAGAACCACCTTCCCGGTCGCTCGCGCAATCTCCCGGCGAATATGCACCATATCGTCGCCGAGTATCCGAATCTGCTTGCCAACCCTGGAGGGGCCCGCCGACGAAGGTTGTTGCTCGGCAGGCCGAGTTTCCAGCTCGGCGATGCGAACTTGGGCGGCCTCCAAGGTTTGCCGAGTATCCTCCAACTCCTTTTCCAGCTGGGACACCTTCTTCGCCATCTCCACCTCGGCGGCATGCACAGGTAAAAAAGCAGCGGTTAAACAGAAATCCATCGGCACAAAAGGCGACTATCAAAAGAAACTAGAAAGGCGACGAGCGAGTACCTCCTGATCTTTCCACTTGGCAGCCTCCAGCCCCATGGTGATGATCTTCTTGCTCTGCACCTTGATCACCTGCTCGTAGTCAAGCAGTTTCCTCGCCGTCGCTTGACCGAGCTCGGCAGATCGCAGGTAAGCTCGCGAGCTCTGATGGGCGAGATATCCGGCCGAAACATCTTGCAGGGATTCTGCGTCCACGCGACCATAGAGGGTGAACATCACGTCGAACGCCTCGCCCGTATTCTCCCAATCCTCCGACCAGGCGGGGAGGTTGGTGCTCAAAGTCTGTTCGTAGGCTCGCTCAGCCCAGGCCACCAGAGGGCGACCATAAGCATCCTCGCCTCGAATGCCTTTGCCAAAGAGCGGATGATCGCTGGGCTCACCAGCCTCCGAAAGGTTCGCCTTCGCCTTCAGGTCCCTCTTGGCGACCTCTTTCTTCCTCGCAGTCTCGGCGGACTTCGCCTTGACCTTCCTTTTCTTCGAGGTCCCAACATCAACGCCGGCGACCTCCTGATCATCGCCGCCTGGCGACAAGTCGACCGGAGCAGAATCCCCTGCCTTTGGAGCCAAGGGAAGAAGCTCGCTCAGTAAGGAGCGAGTAGCTGCATCAAGACATACAGGGAAGAGCATCAGACACCGACTGAAGACAAAGTGGCGAGTATGACCAAGTACTCGCTTAGAAGACTACCTTCACCCGGGAACACCTCAGCAAGCTCATCTACTCGCCTCCTCCAAAAGACGACATCCAGCCGGCGACCTCGGAAGCTGTCGAGTAGCTTCTCCCGGCTTTCCTCCAGATAATGGGCAGCGAAGGCACTCTCTCCCGGCTGGAAGGATGAGGTCGGCACGACTCCAAAGTCGCCCTTGATGACGACTATTCGCTCGGTCCAGCGATGGTTCTTGTTCACCGTGCCGACCAGCATACAGATGTGGCTGCACAAAAAGACGACGCCCTCGCCAGTAGCGCTAAAGTGGAATACTCGCCAGAAAGATAGCTCGTCGAATCAGGGTTGGATGATTCTTTCTGAGCAACTACGTTACTCGCAAAGAGCGGGGATTGTGTACAACCCTCATTCTCCGAGGGTAGGACCCATTCAAGGTCACGTAGACAAAAGTCAAAGTCAAAGAGTCAACACAGAAGTCAACAGTTTGAGATACCAAGATAAAGTCGGCCAGCAGGCCTAGTGAAAGAGTTCATCAAGCGTAGGAGCAGAAGAGAGCCTAGGCGAGTAGGGGTGCACTCGTGCGAGTAGCCCGGATACTCGCCATAAGGTGGGCTACATAAGTGATACTCGCCCATTTGCCCGGGGAGATCGCCTCAATGTCGCTAGTCGCCGGGCAGGGGCTGGGCTATAAAACCCCCCTACCCCTTGGTTTTCCTATAAATAGGACCCCAGGGGTACTTGGATTGGCACCTGGACTTGAGCTCTCGAAACCCTGCTCTTGCATTCTGGAACCTGTCGCACTTGGCCGCTACTCCCGCTACTAGCCAAGTCGGTGCCTTCCTTGTACCCTGGTCGGCCATTTTTCGTCTTGGAGGGGAAGTCTCTTCGGAGCTTCTGAGTACGTGGTGGGACCTCCCTGCCACAGCACCTGGGGTCCGGTTCGTTGCTCTTCTAGCTTCGTCATCGTCGCCAGCCAAGTCATCTCGTTGGATTGCTGGGCGAGTAGCCTCCGGCTGCATCGGTCTGAATCTTGAGGTCAGGATTATCCTGGCGTCAACAGTATGGACTATACGAGTCTAACGCAGTTGACAAAACTTAATTTGGATCACGTATGCTCCAAATACAAAAGTGCGCTGTTGTGAAATGCTACAAAAGTGCGCTCATTTTCTCTACACGACCTCGGATCGAGGCAAAACGAGTTCCATCACACTCGTATCAACTATATGATTCGAATGCATCTGACGGAAGTAGATTCAGAGCATGTATGCTCAATATACTAAAACGGCGTCGTCGTGACGCGCGACGATACTCAAAATGGTCGTATTCTCCATATTACCTCGGATTAGAACGAAACGAGTTATGTTGCACTCGTATTAACTATACGAGTCTAACACAACTGTCAGAACTCAATTCGGAGCAAATATGCTCCATATACTAATATAGCATCGTCGTGACACGCTACAGTACTTAAAATGGTCACTTTCACCAAATGACCTCAAATTGGAACGAAACGAGTTCCATTGCACTTGTATCGACCATACGAGTCTAACATAACTGATGGAAGTCGATTTGGAGCATGGATGCTCACTATACTAAAATAGCGTCGTCGTGACACGCTATAGTACTTAAAATGGTCACTTTCACGAAATGACCTCGGATTGGAACGAAACGAGTTCTGTTGCACTCGTATCGACCATACGAGTCTAACGTAACTGACGGAAGTTGATTTGGAGCACAGATGCTCACTATAATAAAATAGCGTCATCGTGACACGCTATAGTACTTAAAATAGTCACTTTTACCAAATGACCTCGGATTGGAATGAAACAAGTTCCGTTGTACTCGTATCGTCCATACGAGTCTAATGTAACTAACAGAAGTTGATTTGGAGCACGCATGATCACTATTCCACTACGGTGTTGTTGAATCCACCAACACAAACAACCCTAAATTGACTACTTTAACGAATAAGAAGAGAAACAAGACAAGAAAAGGTCTGCAACAAGGAAAAGGGAAAAAATCGATGAGAGCGCTCGTTGATCGACCGGCGGTCCCGTCGATCGACGGGAAGACTCATCGATTTTGACTTACAGCGCAAGGGAAAGTCTTTCCCCAGCTGATGTCGATGATTGACAGGAGGTCCCATCGATCGACGGGAAGCCCCGTCGATTTTGATTTCAGCACATTTTATTGGGACGAGTTCTGTTGCACTCGTATCGACCATACGAGCCTAACGCAACTAACAGAAGTCAATTCGGAGCACACATGCTTACTATACTTCTTAAGCGTTGTAGCAAAACATAATGCTACCCAAAAAAGTTATTTCTTCAAATAACCATCATTAGGTGACGAAGGTCGGGTCGTGGTTGTCCTATGACCCGACTTATGTTCCTCCAAGGGTTTAACTGAACTGGCTAGACCCTATTTTAGAGTTCGGATGTTACTAACCAATAAAATAAAGAAAATTTTCGTCGCCGAAAATGTGAGTAGGTCATGGGGATTTCAAACAGGACGTGTTGTAGATGACTATAAATGTCGAACGGTCCCAAAATTTTAAGGGTCTATAGATTTGGCCCTATCTAATAAGCTGTATCGATTGCTTCTGTCGTGCATGTTGGGAAAAACCCTTGATTTAACTTAACAAATTATATGAAAGTGATTTTATCTACAAGGTTTGAATTACACATTGTATAGTGAGGGTAATCTGATCATTAGATGTCTTATGATGTCACACTCAACATAGGGTGTCAGGACCAGATCAAGGGAAGCAACATTGGGCTAAGTTAACATTTACGTCGAATGGAATTCGATGTAACATCGAGTCCATATCGACGCTGCTCTGACTAGAAGTCCAAGTGCTTCAACCTTTCTGTCAAAGTAACTAAAGTCGACCTTACGTCGAATAGATATCGACGTAGAGGTCAGGGACTTGTCAGAGTAACTAGTGAAGTCGATGCGACTTATACTTCAACTCGACGCAGAAGAGGTTATCTGTCGAAGCCATCTAAAGTCGACTTCATATCGACGCAGAAGATGAAGTTCAGAGCCAGGGAGATCAACTCGAAGGACACGTTGATAAGATGTTGATGCAACGTCGACTAGCAGAGTTCAGTCAGAGCAGAGATGAAATCGAAGCTACTTCTACAAGAACTCGAAGTTGCGTCGATAAGAGAAGAAATGAATTTGACGCTACGTTGAATACAGTCTGTAAAAGTATTTCTTTTCAGCTGTCTCTCTGATCATTCTCTTCATGGCCCACATTCTTCAAGACTGTTCACCAACGGATTAATAATTGCCTGAAATAGAAAAGAGCATTAAAGAAGGAGACTAAAAGGTTTCTTGGAACCATATTCCTTGTAGATGGACGGGTCGAGAATTAAAGTGGAAAGAAAGAGAATGTCACTGGCAAATTACCTTTTCAGGGCATACCAGAAAGGGAAAGAAATTTGAAAATGAATAGAGAGAATAAAAGGAGAAGATAAGATAGAGCATTAATCACAATCGACTGGTTTTCTTCTTGTTAGGGCTTCCTCTTCTTCTCCCTCTCTCAGGAACCCTAACACAGAAAAGAGAAAGAAAAGAAAGCTCTGCTGTTCTTCATCTAATAGAACAGAGGATCTGAAAGCTGCTCTTCATCACAATATCTTAGCAGCCAGATCTCAATCAACAGAAGTAGAAAGGATCTGACATACAAAGCACCTGCAATTCATCACTATCTAAAGCATGGGTTAATCAAGAGCAGATCCTTTGGAACATCTAATAGGTTGTTCTTCATACAGTCTTCTCAAGAATTCTGAGAACAGAATTCCTATAACTTTCTTCCTTCTCTTTCTTTCTCATTCTGCAAAAGAGTTTTATTAATCCCTCTTCAAAGGATTCAGTGGTTCAAGATCTCCTTATCAAAAGATTTGGTGGTTC
This sequence comes from Dactylorhiza incarnata, assembly GCA_033032865.1. Classification (NCBI taxonomy): domain Eukaryota; kingdom Viridiplantae; phylum Streptophyta; class Magnoliopsida; order Asparagales; family Orchidaceae; genus Dactylorhiza; species Dactylorhiza incarnata. The sequence continues at coordinate 4,339,116 of JAWHQI010000160.1, read as the reverse complement.
AAGATCTCCTTATCAAAAGATCTGGTGATTCATGATCTCCTTGTCAAAAGATCAGTGGTTCTAAGAGTCTCCTTACCAAAAGACTCATGCACAGTGTCCCTACCAGGTGGTAGAAGAGGGGAGTACCCACATTCTGGGGAACCTCTATAAAAAATTTTGTGTGTCTTCTGGTTGCCTATTTTCTGTGTTGTCCCAAGTTCTTTTTATTCTGCACTTTATTTCTTGCACTTTATTTATTCTGCCTGTATTCTTGTTCACATAAATCCTTAGTTAAGTTTATTGTTTTCACAGTTAGGATAGAAATAAATTTAAATCTCTATTCACCCCCCCCCTATAGAGGATTCTCAGAGGCATACTGTACACTTTCAATTGGTATCAGAGGGAGGTTGATCATTAAGAGGTTAACACCTTGATCAAAAAGACCTCCTACTCTTATTTATTTTCTATAAATATATTTTATAAAGAAAATGAGTACTAAGGATTATGCTTCCACGAGACCCTCAGTGTGTAACTTGAATAAGTTCACACTCTGGATGGCTAGGATAAGGCTATATATGAATTCTATTGATGAAGACATTTATGATGTCCTTCTCACAGGTCCTCCAGCTCCAGTCAGACAAAAGGCAGGAGAAACCTCAATAACTGAGGCTGTTCAAAGAAAGGAATGGACAGAGGCTGAAAAGAATGTCAAGGCATGTGATGCCAAGGCCATGAATATTCTGGTGTCAACAATGTTAGATGACATTTTGCAGAAAGTTGTTGAATGCCAATCAGCAAAAAAGATCTGGGACTCACTCACCACCATGGTGGAAGGAAGTGCTGATGAAAGAAAGGACAAAAAGTCCCTTCTCATATCCCAGTATGAGAACTTTCAAAAGAAAGCGGAAGAATCTGTTGTCAATATGTATGACAGATTCAGTCTTATTATTAATGAGCTCAGAGGCTTAGACAAGGAAATATGCTTGACTGAAATTAATGATAAGAACCTCATATGCTTCCATATCTCAAGGGACTCAAGGATCTGGGAAATCAAAGAATCCAGATGCCACAGAGAAATCTCAAATGAAGCTTTCCTAGGAAAGCTTAAGTCATATGAGATGCTTTTGAAGAACAAATCTGAGGCAGAAGAGAGGGAAACTACTCCAGCTCCTGTCCAAAGGAGTTTAGCCCTGAAAGCTACTGAAGGAGAGCCTTCTACTCCAGAAGATGAGATGTTCAATCTTTTAGCAAGGAGATTCAAGAAATGGGTCAAGACTGAGTGTTGGATCTTACGGCGCCCTTAGAGTGGGGGGGGGGGGGGGGGGGTGAATAAGTGAATAAAAATTCTTTTTATAATTTTAAGATAATTACTAAATTATTTTATAATATGTGAAGGTAAAATAACAATTTAGCTAAATGAATAGAAAAATTATGATTTGCAATTTTAGAAACAAGTACTAAATTGTTTTATGATGAAAGAGATTGAAATAAACAATTTAGATTTAGAATTGAAACTTAGAACACAATATAATAGAGATTACGCCAAATGAGTGAAATCAAGTAAACACAAATAGAGACATGATTATATTATATGAAAAGGTGTTTACAAAAATTGATTTCAATATCACTTGAAATCGGAGGCGACAAATATGTAAATAATTTTTCCTTTTCTATACCGACTCGTATCCCCACGAACCGGTTGGCTTTAGCCTATCCTTTCCCGGATAAGGCCTCAAGCCGCTCTAGCCAATCCTTCCCTGGATATGGCCTCAAGCCCCCTAGATCTAATCACCTAGAACTAGTCGCCAACACAAGGCGAATTTCCCCCTAAGTCCTACCCAGACCTAGTCGCCAACACAAGGCAAATTCTCTAAACGGTTACAAAAAAGTATGGAATGGAAATAATGAAATCAATAATAGAACTTCCTATATGAGATCTTCTGAAGTCGGAGATTAAGGATTGTTGTAGTATAAGCGAGGTCGAAGCGATCGTCCTTCGGATATAGCGTGACTTAGTCCTCCTCCAGAATTCTCCTTAAGCTTTTTGTGGGAGATCCATATTCGGCAGCATAACAGCACTGGAATTGTGGCACAAGCAACCTCTCTAGGAGTTCTAACCCAAAACGAGAGAGAACACATCGTTTTATAAATCTTGGAGCTAGCGCCTGCAGTAGCTGATAGCGCCTGCGGTAGCGTTCATGTGGAGCGGTTGCGAAACCGTCGGCGGCATGGTGCTGTGCACGATCTTGAGCTAGCGCCTGCGGTATCGCTAGCGCTAGCGGTAGCGTTAAGGAACCACTGAGACAAAACCGCTGAGATGATCTTGAGCTAGCGCCTGGCATTAGCGCTAGCGCTGGCGGTAGCGCTAGCGCCTGCGTTAACCTCTAGCGCTGGTGGTAGTGCACCATTCAGAAAGTTTGATTCCATGCTGCCTTGTACCTGTGGAGTATTGCACCTATAGTTCTTGCACACTATAAACACACTACAAGCAATATCAAATACAATATGGGATTTGTTATTCTCAAAAAAAGGGATGTGACACACATGTCCAACACTGGGGACTCAAGGAGAAGAGAAAGAGACTCAAGGCCCAGGTATGATAAGACTCCAAGGAAGGAGATTATCTGCTTTACCTGTAACAAGCCAGGGCACATTGCTCCTTAGTGCCATCAAGAACAAAGGAATAGGAGCAGGAATAAAGAGGAGAAGAAGAAGAAATATCTCAAAGGGAAGGACAAGAAGAAAGCAAAGGGTTTCATTGCTGAGACCTAGAGTGATTCAGAAGTGGAAGAGAGCTCATCATCATCTGAGAGTGATGATGAAGAAGAAGCAGTAGCAGCCTGCATGATGGCTCTAGGGATGTTATCAGATGATGAAGAAGAACAGGTATCCATTTTTGATGAATTTGATTTCAATTCAGAAGATTTTAAAACCTGCTTTAGAGATTTCTGCATTGAACATCTTAGGGTAGAAAAAGAACTAGACATTGCTAGGGCTGAATTAGAAAATCTCAAGAATCATGAAATCTACCTAAGGAATCAGAATCTAAGAAATGAAATCAATAATAAAGAGTTAGAACTAATTGAACTTAGGAAAGAGAACATACAATTAAAAGAAGAGCTAGCAAAGACAAAGGCTTTTGAGGACTCACTCAATGGGAGGAGTCAGAAGCTCAAAGTCATCACTGAAAATCTCTCTATGTGATTTAATCACTTAGGGTTAGGAGCAGAGCCCTCCACCAGCTCAGAAGCACCTAGGAAACTTGCCTGGAAAAATCCAGTTTCCATTGTAAGACCTAGTGATCATCAACCCAGTGAGAAGAGTGCATCAATTAAGGGTAAGGCTGCTAGTTATTCAGATAGGTTAGATAAACCCAACACAATCCATCTGAATAAGAAAGAAAAACCTTCAGGAAAGAACAATGTAGAGAAGTCAAATAACAATCACCTAAAAGTAAAAATAAAAAATAAGATAATAAGACACTCTGCTGATCTATTGCATTAAAATATATTTTATACTCATCTAAAGCATCAAAACAAGAGGTTTGGGAAAACCATTCCTTATCATCCCAAAGGGTATCATGAAAGACCCTTCTATTCTTTCATTGAACCCTATAATGGTAAAAGCAAAGGACCCAAGGTAACCTGGGTTCCCTCTAATGGTTGAATTACTTATGCAAAATTAGGTAGGGTCTCACTCAAGAGAAAATGGAGTGGGAAGGGAGATACATGACAAGCATAAGGAACAAACTCCATTTAAGGGAGTAATTTCTACCTCAATTTTTCTTAATAGATCATAAACTCAATATTATCATCTATTTTCAATAAATAAAATTGCTGGGAAAAACAACAAGACTTTTCTAAAGAAATAGATCTGTCTATTAAGAGGTGCGTCGAATAGAAGTCAACGTACCATTGACTTATACTCGACGCCAGCGTCGAGAAGCACACAGAGCAGACAATTCGAATAGAATTTGACGCAGCATTAAGTTCTTATCGACGCATATGTCGACTTAATAATTGCTGGTTAAATTTGAAGTCACGTCGATTGGAAATCAACGTAACGTCGACAGGACTACGTCGACAGGACTACATCGACTTAGGGTCTCTAAATAGTCTCGAAGCTACGTCGAGTACTAGTCGATGCAATGTCGATATATCAACGCATGCAGAATTGCTTCTAGAGGCAATCTCAACACAGCTTTGCGTGCCAAATAATAAGTAATATCGACGGTGCGTCGACATAAATCCTAAGTAGCGGCGATTCATCTGCTTTTAAGCAATTACTGTGTCGAAAAATTTACGCTTTCGAATTCTCTTTCTCCTGCTCTCTTGCTCTCCTGCTCTCCCGTGCCCTTTTTCTCTCTCGTTTTCTATGACTTTGCAGGTACCCAGAAACCCATGGCTCCACCAAAGGTGAACTCAGGATTTGATGTGGACATTGAGTCCTTCAGTGCAGCGGCAGAAAGTTTCAAAGCCATTCTTGGCTTATTTCAAGAGGCTGGACTGACCAAGCTTATCTCCACAAGATGAAAAATCCTAGATATTGAACTGAATGAATTTAAAGACAGTGTTTAGAAAGGAGAGGATGGTTCCCTCAAAGGGAAAATATATGACACAGATGTATTAATAACAGAGGAATTGCTAAACCAAACATTTGATCTGCCCATAGGGAATGACTCAGAGGAACTAACAACAGAAGAAGTATAGAATGTTCTGGAAGTAATGCAGTTCAGGAAGGAGAAGCCAATTAATCTCAAAAAGATTGATGTGGCAGAAGAATACAGGTTTCTAGCTGACATTGTTGGGAAAGTCTTATTATGTAAGATCTCTGCCCATGATGCAATTCCCAAGCAGCAGCTGCAGATTATGGGAGCTCTTGTTCTGAAGAAGAAGATCCATTGGGGAAGATGCCTACTAAAGATGATTGGGCATACGTACTCCCATATGGAGAATGCCTATATGAGAATAATGAGCCAAGTGCTCTTCAAACACTATCCAAATATCTGAAAGTCAAAAGGAGTGCCCATTCCTCCTGGAAAAAGGATTACAATTGGAATCTTTTCCAAATGGACCAAGAAAATCTCAAAGCCTGGTCAAGCTCAAATTTCTACTCCTCCATCTCCTCCTCCACTAGACTCAGAAAGGGATCACCCTCAAGAAGACACCTCATCTCAACAACATCAACAACAACTACAACAACAACAACAACAGTTCCAATCCACCTCATCATTTGAGTCATCTCCTCTGCAAACCCATCTACCACCATCCAATCTAATTCCAGATCATCACTCTGCTCCACCTCCACCTCCATCAACTCACTTCTCACCTGAGGTGTATCATTCTCTCTCTCCCATCCAAGAAGATGCTCCTCCATCTACATCTCATCCACCTACAATTGATCTTGAGCAGATCATTTCCAAGGCTGTGGCCATTGCCTCCTCCACATTTGCAGATCAAGTGGCCTCTCAGGCCAGAAAGTTTGATAGAAAATACTCACAGATGGAGGGTGAGCTATTAAGATTTCAAAAATCATTTCAGAGCCTCCAAGAGTTTATATCTCCCTCTATGGTCTCAAGGGAGTTCTTAACCTCACTGGCCAGCAAGGTCAAGAAGGGGGAGAATATCCTAGAGGAAGAGAGACCTATCCTTGACTTGAGTGGACAGGATCAGGGCAATGCTGATAATGAGCCTGCTCCTGACAAGGTCACCACCTTTCAGGATGAACTGATTTAGGGGGAGCCTACAGTTCAGGGGGAGCCTGCTTCTGATATTCAGAGGAAACTAGATATAGAAATGGAAGCTGTAGCTATAACAGCTATCCAATATGTGCCTCCAAGTGAAGATCTACTATATCAGGTTGCACAGATTGCACAGGAAGCTGCCCAGGAGGCTGAGCAGAATGCACAAACACAAGGGGAGCTTCCTAAATACAGTACTAATGTTGTTGAGCCTGTTGATGATGATGATGTGCCTCCAAAATTTTAAATAAGGCAAGTCTTAGCAAAAGTATTCTCAAGAAAAAGAAAGACCCCGAAGAAGGATTCCTAAAGCTTTATGAAGGTATTCTATGATTATTCATTTTGAACACAAATATATTCTATGAAGAACAATGTTATACAACTTTACTGCCTGTCAAATAAATGGAACTGCATATGATTTCAGTCTGTCCTATGCTATGTCTATGCTGTAATGAATGTACTATTGTTTATACAAAAGAATATGTTAAATCACATTATTCAATTTGTAAAATTTGTTAAGATAAATAGGGGGAGATTGTTGGGAAAAACCCTTGATTTAACTTAACAAATTAGATGAAAGTGATTTTATCTACTAGGTTTGAATTACCTATTGTATAGTGAGGGTAGTCTGGTCATTAGATGTCTTAGGATTTTACACTCAACATAGGGTGTCAGGACCAGATCAAGGGAAGAAACATTGGGCTAAGTTAACATTTACGTCGAATGGAATTCAACGTAACATCGAGTCCATAGCGACACTGCTCTGACTAGAAGTTCAAGTGGTTCAACCTTTCTGTCAAAGTAACTTAAGTCGATGTTACACCGAATAGATATCGACGTAGAGGTCAGGGACTTGTCGGAGTAACTAGTGAAGTCAACGAAGCTTCTACTTCAACACGACACAGAAGAGGTTATCTATCGAAGCCATCTAAAGTCGACGCAACATCGACTTCATCTCGACACAGAAGATGAAGTTCAGAGCTAGGGAGATCAACTCGATGGACACGTCAATAAGATGTCGATGCAACGTCGACTAGCAGAGCTCAGTCAGAGCAGAGATGATATCGAAGCTACTTCTACAAGAACTCAAAGTTGCATCGATAAGAGAAGAAATGAATTAGATGCTACGTCGAATACAGTCTGTACATGTATATCTTTTCAGCTGTCTCTCTGATCCTTCTCTTCATGTCCCACATCCTTCAAGACCGTTCCCCAACGGCTTAATAATTGCCTGAAATAGAAAGGAGCATTAAAGAAGGAGACAAAAAGGTTTCTTGGAACCATATTCCTTGTAGATGAACGGGCCGATAATTAAAGTGGAATGAAAGAGAATGTCATTGGCAAATTACCTTTTCAGGGCATAACAGAAGGGGAAAGAAATTTGAAATTGAATAGAGAGAATAAAAGGAGAAGAGAAGACAGAAATAGACAGAGCATTAATCACAATCGGCTGGTCTTCTTCTTGCTAGGGCTTCCTCTTCTTCTCCCTCTCTAAGGAACTCTAACACAGAAAAGAGAAAAGAAAAGAAAGCTCTGCTGTTCTTCATCTAATAGAGCAGAATTTGAAAGCTGCTCTTCATCACAATCTCTTAGTAGCCAGATCTCAATCAGCAGAAGTAGAAAGGATCTGACATACAAAGCACCTGCAATTCATCACTATCTAAAGCAGGGGTTAATCAAGAGCAGATCCTGTGGAACATCTAATAGGCTATTCTTCATACAGTCTTCTCAAGAATTCTGAGAACAGAATTCTTACAACTTTCTTCCTTCTCTTGCTTTCTCTTTCTGTAAAAGAGTTTTATTAATCTCTCTTCAAAGGATTTAGTGGTTCAAGATCTCCTTATCAAAAGATCTGGTGGTTCAAGATCTCCTTATCAAAAGATCTGGTGGTTCATGATCTCCTTGTAAAAAGATCAGTGGTTCAAAGAGTCTCCTTACCAAAAGACTCAGGCACAGTGGTGCATCCCTACCAGGTGGTAGAAGAGGGGAGTACCCACATTTTGGGGAACCTCTATAAAAAATTTTGTGTCTTCTGGTTGCCTAATTTTCTGTGCTGTCCCAAGTTCTTTTTATTCTACACTTTATTTCTTGCACCTTATTTATTCTGCATGTGTTCTTGTTCAGCATAAATCCTTAGTTAAGTTTATTGTTTTCACAGTTAGGATAGAAATAAAGATAAATCTCTATTCACCCCCCTCTAGAGGATTCTCAGAAGCACACTGTGCACTTTCACTCCCCTTTCTCTTTTATTTTGATGTAATGCGAGAACCGTTATGTAATTCCTCTTTGTAATGAAATGAAAATGAACATCGTCTCTTTCGCTGTGTCGTATATTTTCTTATTGTACCTCTCGTTATTATCAGCCGCTAGCTCGCTCGTTCGTATGCCATTTCACATGCCTTTGCAATTTCGCGTGTGTGCTTGACTATTTATTTTTTCGCTTTTAGCGCCGCTGACCCTTAGTTTAGGTCATGACCGAGATATTTTCACCATACGGAAGCGTCATGCGACTGAGACCCTCTCGCACTTGCCCTATTCTTCTTAAGACTTAGGCAATTTTGTTGATTTTCTGGCGGGAATGGAACTGCGTCGAGAACCCACCTCATCCTGCCAAATTCTCGCGGCACATGGGTCTGGCCAACATTCCACTGCACACTCAACGGGCGAGTGTCTTTCTGAGGCAATGTCATTCACCGCGAGTGTCCCTTGTGATGGCATCACTCGCCGACCTTATGCTGGATTTGCCCTATTTTAACTTTCCACATTGGATTTTTTCTTTCTTTCTTCGCCTCCCTCATGGGTCTCCGCCAAGCGAGCTTACGGCCCTGCCAGCTAGATGAGGGCATGGTCAGTGGCTCTGCTCAGAAACAACCTTTGAAACTTTAGAACCTGCCACCGAGTGAGCCTTTGGCCCTGCCATCTAGGTGAGAGCCTGTTGAAATTGTTGAAGTGGAAGTGAAGGAGGCTTTTGGACCTGGGCGGTCTGGGAGGAGGTCGGGCGGTCTGACGTGACCGCACGACCTGGCGGTCTGCATCCGCGGTCTGGCTGATCTTAGCCTAGCTGCGGTCTCCCGAGTTGACCGCTGGTCTTGTCCAAAGTCTGCTGAAGGAGCCGCGTGGTCTGTGCGTGACCGTGTGGCGTGCTGTCCTCTTCAAGGCTGTGGCGGTCTGGTGTGACCGCACAGTTTGATCCAGGTTCTCTCCGGAATGCGGTCTGGTAGCTGACCAGGCTTTCTGGGGGTATTTGCGGACTAAGGGTCTTAGTCGCGCGGTCTCAGTTCGCGGTCTCAGGAGGAGACTGGTATGCGAGCTGGTTGCTGTTCGCGGTCTCAGAAGGAGATCGGCATGCGGACAGGAGTTCGCGATCTGATGGCGAACTGACAGTGTTCGCGGTCTCGTGCGAACATAGGTGGTGAATAGCTTCGGGCGGTCTGGCGAGCTCCTTGTGGAGTCGCGGTCTGCTGTGAGAGTGGCGGTCTCTCATGGCGACATTGAAGCTGGCGGGTTCACCAAAATGAAGCAGGAGTTATGTTGCTGATCGCACGGGTTGACCGATCAGGTCGCGCGATCTGGAGGGTGGTGATCCTATCTCATAGGGTGGTGACTGGATCAGGTCCCGTGCCTATAAATAGGAGGCCACTGTAGCAGCAAAGTGAGACACACCAAGTGTAAGCTGAGTTCGCTTGTTTCCTGCGGTCTGTTTTATTCTGACCGTGCGGTCTGCTGATTGAATTCCTCTTGTGCAGCTTCTGCGGATAGTGTGGGCAGCAGCGATCACCTCTTCCTCTGAAAGTGTTCGGGCGGTCTGCGGCTTGGAGTTGTGGTGCTGGAGTTCGGGAGAATCAGGAGATCGGAAGAAGGGAGCGGTCTGTGCAGCGGTTTGGTGATGTGCTGTGATCGGCAAGGCGCTGCGGTATGGCAGTGTGTTGAAGTCGCAGGGAGGTCGCGCGGTCTGGAGCGATCTCAAGTTATCCTCATCTACTTGTATTTCTGTTTGGTATCTGTGCTGACGAAATCATGTCTCGCCAAGCATGCCTTGCCCTGTAATGAAGTTTATGCTATCAATAAAGATCAATTGCTTGCCTAAAGTTTGTTTCTGGTTGTTTGGCTTGTATCTCTAAGTTGCATAATCGATTCCTGCTTGCTCTCACAAGGTCCTTAGAAAAATTTCACATGGTATCAGAGGCAGGTTGGAGTGGATAGAGCAGGTTGCAACTTAGAGTAGCCATCGCCTTTGTGAAGAAGGAACCAGAGGAAAAACAATGGAAGGTGGATTTGCAAGAGGTCTTGGTATTGAGATGCTTACATCGACTAACTTCAAGAAGTGGAAGTCATGTATGCAGAGCTATCTTCTGGGTGAGGATCTATGGGAAGTTGTTGGAGGAAATGAGACAGAAGAGGTGAAGGCAACGGAAGCTGGTGACAATGGTCCGGCCGTAAGGGCGTGGAGAAAGACCAATGCCAAGGCCAAGTTCACTTTGAAGCATGCCATTTCACCTGATCTATTTGATCACATCTTAGGGTGTGGATCAGCTGCCAATATCTGGAGAGCCCTGGATGGGCTGTTTAATAAGAAGAATGTAGCGAGGCTGCAGTTCTTGGAGAATGAGCTGGCAAGGTCGGCTCAGGGCGATCTTTCTATCTCCACTTTCTTTCTGAAGATGAAGAACCTCTGCGCTGAGATATCAGCACTGGATCCTGATGAGCCAATTTCTGAGGCGAAGCTGAAGAGGCACATCATCCGCGGCTTGCGGAAGGAATATGTGGCCTTTGTGACGTCGGTACAGGGATGGGCAAATCAGCCGTCTCTGTTGGAGCTGGAGAACTTGCTTTCTTCGCAAGAAAGCTTGGCAAGACAGATGGCGGGGTTATCAGTGACTGGGGGAGATGGCGAAGTTCTCTTCTCGGGGAAGAAGAAGAAGTGGGATAAGAAGAAGAAGACCACTGGAGGCTATGGGCCTTCAACTTCTGGACAGCAGGAAAGGGGCTATCCTCCTAAGGCTGAGGAGAAGAAGAAGAAGGAAGGTCTCAAATGCTACAAATGCGGGAAGGTTGGGCACTTCAAGAAGGATTGCAGAGTGGTCACTCAAGCAGGGCATGCTGCGGAGAAGGAAGAAGCTGAGGCCAGACATATAGATGGAGGATGGGGAGGAGCCTTCTCGGCTTCTATTGGAGCTTCGGCTCCCATCAACTATTTGGAGGACTGGATCGTGGACTCGGGGTGTGGTCATCACCTCACCGGAGACGGGACCAAGCTTTCTTCTGCACAGCCCTACACAGGTAACAATGCAATCATTACTGCTGATAATACCGTGCATCCAGTAGAGAAGGTGGGGGTTGTTTCTTTGGGCAGTGATAGAGGGCCACTTACTTTGAAGAGTGTCTATCATGTGCCCGGAATGAAGAAAAACCTCTTCTCCGTGACCAACGCTGTTGACGCTGGGTATCACGTTCTGTTCGGCCCAACAGAAGTGAAATTTCTACGTAATGTAGAGGCCGTGAAGGCCGAGGTCGTTCATATCGGGAGACGGGCAAAGGACTTATTCGTTTTATCGACAAGTTCCTACGTCGACAAGATGAAGACGAATGATGGTGCCGTTATATGGCATGAGAGGTTGGGGCATGTAGGAATGGATAAGCTGAAAGCAATGGCGGTGAAAGGTCTGGTCAAGGGCCTGCCAAGTCTATCTTCCTACGGAGAAGGTCATGTTTGCGCGGGATGTCAGTTCGGCAAGTCTCATCGATTACCGTTTGAAAAGTCGCAGACAAGGAGTAGTCAGCCGCTAGAGTGCATCCACGGTGACTTGATGGGACCGACTGCTACCCCAAGCCTCGGAGGCAGCAGATATATGCTGGTGTTGATCGATGATTACACCAGATATGTCTGGGTATATTTCCTGAAGGAGAAGGCGGAGGCGTTTGCCAAGTTTGTGGAGTTCAAGGAGCTCGTGGAAGGTCGGCTGGGACTGCGGGTGAAGAAGCTGAGGACTGACAACGGAGGGGAATTCACCTCCAGTGAGTTCTCTACTTTTTGCAAGAAGGCAGGCATCCGGAGGGAGCTTACTTGTGCACATACTCAACAGCAGAACGGAGTTGCAGAGCGGAAGATCCGTCATCTGACGGAGACCTGCAAGTGTTGGCTGCATGCCAAGAGTATTCCAAAGTCCTTCTGGGCGGAGGGAACGTCTTGTGCTGCCTACGTCATCAATAGGATGCCTCTGAGCCCCATCAACATGTTGACCCCGCATGAGATGATGTTCAAGGAGAAGCCAAGCGTGGCACACCTTAGGGTGTTTGGTTCCACTTGCTACGTGCATGTCCCAGATGCTCTTCGGACAAAGCTAGATGCGAAAGCAAGGAAGCTAGTCTTCGTGGGATACGATGAGCGGAAGAAAGGATGGAAGTGCATGGACCCAGAGACGCGAAGATTTGTTGTATCTCGCGACGTTGTATTTGATGAGGTGACATCTTATAAGGGGTCTTCTGGACTGGAGCTACCAGAGAGCAGGGTGGAGGTGCCAGAGCAAGCAGTGGAAGATCTTCAGGTGGAGCTACCTGTGTCACTAGGTGGTCCATCTCCCTCTAGTTCCGAGACGGGGGCTTCTTGTTCAGGGAGCAGGGGGAGCAATGCTCCTAGCACGTCTGGAAGAGGAGCTAGGGAAGAAGCAGCTGGAGATAATGCGGTTCAGGGGAAGGAGCTGAGGAGGTCGAAGCGAGCAATCGTTGCCCCTGATCGCTATATAGGAGGAAACGCAGTGAGCTTTGTCTCATGTTTCTTCGCTGGTCCCTTGGATGAGAGGGAGCCGTCGAGCTTTGAGAAGGCCCAAGGCGTGAAGGAGTGGGATGTTGCAATGCAAGAAGAGATGGCAGCTCTTGAGAAGAATGAGACCTGGTCTCTTGTGCCCAAGCCCAAGAGCACTACTCCTGTAACATGCGAATGTGTCTACAAATTGAAGAAGAAAGCTGACGGCAGTATCGAGCGTTACAAGGCTCGTCTTGTAGCTCGGGGGTTCTCGCAGCAATACAGTGAAGACTATGAAGAGACTTTTAGTCCGGTGGCCAAAATGACTTCAGTTCGGTTCATCATTGCCTTGGCGGCGTTCAGTGGATGGGAGATTTGGCAGCTCGACGTCAAGAACGCCTTCTTGTACGACGAGATTGACAAGGACATCTTCATGGTCCAGCCACCAGGCTTTGTGTCTGAAGATTTTCCGGAGCATGTCTGCAAGCTGAAGAAGGCCCTGTATGGGTTGAAGCAAGCGCCAAGGGCGTGGTATGGAAAGATCGCAGAATATCTCCTATTCTGTGGATTTTGTGCTTCAGACTCAGACTCAAGCTTGTTCGTCAAGAAGAGCGGGGAGCTTCAAGTCATCGTGCTGCTTTACGTCGACGATATGATCGTGACGGGGAACTCGAAGGAGGAAGTAGCTCAGCTTCGGGCCGAGCTGGCCATCAGGTTCGAGATGAAGGACTTAGGTGAGCTTCACCATTTCCTTGGACTCGAGGTGCAGAGGAAGGAAAGTGGAGTGCTGGTTTCCTAGGCTGGATATGCGGAGCAAATCGTGGAGCGATTCGGCATGAAGGAAGGGAAGTGCATCTCTACACCTCTGGAGAAGGCTATGAAGCTTCGGAAGGATGAGGGGAGGATTATGCAAGATCCGTTGGTGTTCCGAGCTCTGGTTGGGAGCTTGATCTATCTGACGATCACGAGGCTGGATATTGCATATGCAGTAGGCAGAGTTAGTCGGTATATGTCGGAGCCTCGGATACCTCATCTGCTAGCGGCCAAGAACATTCTGAAGTATGTCAAGGCGACCTCGGACATGGGTCTCCTATACAGGAGGGATGCGGACTTCGAAGTGCATGGATACATGGATGCTGATTACGGGGGAGATTCGGATGATCGGAAGTCGACATCTGGATTCGTCTTCATGGCGGGCCCTACGGCTATATCATGGTGCAGCAAGAAGCAGGATTCCGTATCAGTCTCCACCACAGAAGCGGAATACAAGGCTTCGGCCTTGGCAGCTCAGGAAGCCATCTGGCTTAGGAGGTTGGTGGGAGACATCCACAAAGAGGTTCGGGAGCCGACTCTGCTACGCGGTGACAACGAGAGTGCTCTCAAACTGGTAACCAATCCAGTTTGTCACGCGAGGACCAAGCATATCGAGATCGAGCATCACTTCATACGGGAGAAGGTGCTGGAGGGGTCTCTTTCGGTCGAGCATGTGCGGAGTGCGGACAATGTCGCAGACATCTTCACAAAGGCGCTGGCAAAGGGGCCGTTCACACGGCTAAGGGAGCTACTTGGGTTGGTTTCCACTTCCCACTTCAAGGGGGAGTGTTGAAATTGTTGAAGTGGAAGTGAAGTAGGCTTTTGGACCTGGGCGGTCTGGGAGGAGGTCGGGCGGTCTGACGTGACCGCACGACCTGGCGGTCTGCATCCGCGGTCTGGCTGATCTTAGCCTAGCTGCGGTCTCCCGAGTTGACCGCTGGTCTTGTCCAAAGTCTGCTGAAGGAGCCGCGTGGTCTGTGCGTGACCGCGTGGCGTGCTGTCCTCTTCAAGGCTGTGGCGGTCTGGTGTGACCGCACAGTTTGATCCAGGTTCTCTCCGGAATGCGGTCTGGTAGCTGACCAGGCTTTCTGGGGGTATTCGCGGACTAAGGGTCTTAGTCGCGCGGTCTCAGTTCGCGGTCTCAGGAGGAGACTGGTATGCGAGCTGGTTGCTGTTCGCGGTCTCAGAAGGAGATCGGCATGCGGACAGGAGTTTGCGATCTGATGGCGAACTGACTGTGTTCGCAGTCTCGTGCGAACACAGGTGGTGAATAGCTTCGGGCGGTCTGGCGAGCTCCTTGTGGAGTCGCGGTCTGCTGTGAGAGTGGCGGTCTCTCATGGCGACATTGAAGCTGGCGGGTTCACCAAAATGAAGCAGGAGTTATGTTGCTGATCGCGCGGGTTGACCGATCAGGTCGCGCGATCTGGAGGGTGGTGATCCTATCTCATAGGGTGGTGACTGGATCAGGTCCCGTGCCTATAAATAGGAGGCCACTGTAGCAGCAAAGTGAGACACACCAAGTGTAAGCTGAGTTCGCTTGTTTCCTGCGGTCTGTTTTATTCTGACCGTGCGGTCTGCTGATTGAATTCCTCTTGTGCAGCTTCTGCGGATAGTGTGGGTAGCAGCGATCACCTCTTCCTCTGAAAGTGTTCGGGCGGTCTGCGGCTTGGAGTTGTGGTGCTGGAGTTCGGGAGAATCAGGAGATCGGAAGAAGGGAGCGGTCTGTGCAGCGGTCTGTGCAGCGGTTTGGTGGTGTGCTGTGATCGGCAAGGCGCTGCGGTATGGCAGTGTGTTGAAGTCGCAGGGAGGTCGCGCGGTCTGGAGCGATCTCAAGTTATCCTCATCTACTTGTATTTCTGTTTGGTATCTGTGCTGGCGAAATCATGTCTCGCCAAGCATGCCTTGCCCTGTAATGAAGTTTATGCTATCAATAAAGATCAATTGCTTGCCTAAAGTTTGTTTCTGGTTGTTTGGCTTGTATCTCTAAGTTGCATAATCGATTCCTGCTTGCTCTCACAAGGTCCTTAGAAAAATTTCACAGAGCCCGGTCAGCGGGTCTGCTCGGGGCCAACTTTTGGAACTTTAGAACCTTCCACCGAGTGAGCCTTCGGCCCTGCCAGCTAGGTGAGAGCCTGATCAGTGGGTCTGCTCGGGGCCAACTTTTGGAACAATATAACCTGCCACTGAGTGAGCCTTCGGCCCTGCCAGCTAGGTGAGAGCCTGGTCAGTGGGTCTGCTCGAGGCCAACTTTTCAAACTTTAGAACCTGCCACTGAGTGTGCCTTCGGCCCTGCCAGCTAGGAGAGAGCCTGGTCAGCGGGTCGGCTCGGGACCAACTTTTAAAACTTTAGGACTTGCCATCGAGTGAGGCTTTGGCCCTGCCAGCTAGGTGAGAGCCTTGTCAGCGGGTCTGCTCGGGACCAACTTTTGGAACTTTAGAACTTGCCACCGAGTGAGCCTTCGACCCTGCCAGCTAGGTGAGAGCCTAGTCAGCGGGTCTGCTAGGGGCAAACTTTTTGTACTTTAGAACCTGTCACCGAGTGAGCCTTCGGCCCTGCCAGCTAGGTGAGAGCCTAGTCAGCGCGTCTGCTCGGGGTCAACTTTCAGAACTTTAGAATCTGCCACCGAGTGAGCCTTTGGCCCTGCCAGATAGGTGAGAGCCTGGTAAGCGGGTCTGCTCGGGGCCAACTTTTGGAACTTTAGAACCTGCCATCGAGTGAGCCTTCGGCCCTGCCAGCTAGGTGAGAGCCTGGTCAGCGGGTCTGCTCGGGGCCAACTTTTGGAACTTTAGGACCTACCACCGAGTGAGCCTTCAACCCTAGCCAGCTAGGTGAGAGCCTGGTCAGCGGGTCTTCTCGGGGCCAACTTTTGGAACTTTAGAAACTGCCACCGAGTGAGCCTTCGTCCCTGCCAGCTAGGTGAGAGGTTGGTCAGCGGGTCTGCTCGGGGCCAACTTTTGAAAATTTAGGACCTGCCACCGAGTGAGCCTTCGGCCCTACCAGCTAGGTGAGAGCCTGGTCAGCGGGTCTGCTCGGGGTAAACTTGTGGAACTTTAGAACCAAGCACCGAGTGAGCCTTCGGACCTGCCAGCTAGGTGATAGCCTGGTCAGCGGGTCTGCTCAGGGCCAACTTTTGAAACTTTAGGACCAGCCACCGAGTGAGCCTTCGACCCTGTCAACTAAGTGAGAGCCTGGTCAGCGGGTCTGCTCGGGGCCAAATTTTGGAACTTTAGAACCTGCCACCGAGTGAGCCTTAGGCCCTGCCAGCTAGGTGAGAGCCTGGTCAGCGGGTCTGCTCGGGGCCAACTGTTGAAACTGTTTCATCCTTGGTAAGCCATTACACCAC
Source organism: Dactylorhiza incarnata (assembly GCA_033032865.1). Classification (NCBI taxonomy): domain Eukaryota; kingdom Viridiplantae; phylum Streptophyta; class Magnoliopsida; order Asparagales; family Orchidaceae; genus Dactylorhiza; species Dactylorhiza incarnata. The sequence goes on along the minus strand of JAWHQI010000160.1, from coordinate 4,322,498 downwards.
AGATTTTAGAAATAAGAATTTTTCAAAGAACAAGTCTTTTTATTACACAAATTTAAGGATAAAAATGCTTCAGATCATCACCTCTCCATGTATGACTGACGGGCTCTCCCTCCATATTCTGGAGGCGATATCCTCCTGTCTTTAAGGCTTCTTCCATGAAATAGGGGCCCTCCCAATTGGGATTGAGCTTTCCTACCGCGGCTGACCTTCCGACCGCGTCGACCTTTTTCAACACGAGGTCCCCCTTCTCGAATTGCTTGATCCGGACGTTCTTGTCAAATTATTTGGCCATCCTCCACTTGACTTCCTCTTGACGAATGGCGGCAAGATCTCGGACCTCTTCGATCAGGTCCAAGGAAAGCCGCACTTCCTCCTCGTTTCATGTTCTCAACTCTTCATCACCATCTGAGGCGGCCCTTACCCACGGCGTCTTGACTTCAAATTACACGGGAATGACGGCCTCGCAACCATGAGAGAGCTTGAAAGGGGTCTCACCAGTTGCGGTGTTGGGGGTAGTCCTTAGAGCCCATAGGACCGAGGGGAGTTGCTCCACCCAATTCCCCTTCAAGTTCTCCACCTTCTTTTTGAGCAGGTTTACTATGATCTTGTTTGCTGCCTCCAACTGCCCGTTGCTCCTGGGGTGATGGATGGATGCAAACCTGAGGTCTATCCCCAGATGGCCGCAGAAGTTGATGAATTCCTCGCTGGCGAATTGTGGACCATTATCTGTGACGATGGCCTGCGGCAGCCCATGTCGGCAGATGATCTCCCCCCATACGAAGTTGCGGATTACCTGGGAGGTGACCTTGGCTAGAGTCTTGACCTCCAACCACTTCGAGAAGTAGTTGATCATGACCAAGAGAAATCTTCTCTGCCCACTGGCCTGAGGGAAAGCTCCTACCAGATGCATCCCCCATATGGCGAAGGGCCATGGTGCTGTGATGCTCCTCAACCTCTGAGCCAACAAAAGTTGAAGTGGAGCGTACAGCTGGTACTTCCTATTGGAACATGGTCTTCCACATCTCCTAGGTTTGAGAATAACAAATCCTATGTGTATTTGATCTTGTGTGTTTAAGTGTGCAGGAAACAAAGTCCATATGACTCAAGGATGACATAAGAAGGTTCCTCCAAAATTGGGCCAATAATTCCAACATGCCCACTAGCTCCGACAGTAGCACCTAGCGCCCGGCGCTAGCGATGATCAGCGCAATCCCGGGAGTACATTTAGAAGGAGCTAGCGCCAGGTGGTAGCAGATAGCGCAGCTGGTAGCGCGGAGCACAGAAGGTAAGAAGAAAATGTTTCCTCGGATTGAAGATTCTCCCGAGCCAAATATGTCCTAATATGTGATAGCGCCGGCGGTAGCGGTAGCGGTGGCACTAGCGCTGAGGCTATAAATAGGACCCCTCTTTTCTCATTTCAGACAACTATTAGAGAGAGAGAGGTTGAGTGCTAGAATTCTAGAGCCTGATTTGGCCGAATGTTGCTCTCCCACCAAAGCTCTGCGAATTTCTGAAGGAGGACTTCTTCACGCCAAATCCAAATGACGTCCACTTCAACAACGCTTATCCTACAGCGGATCATCGTCTCCAACTTCAGAAGTTCTTCAAGAGGGAGTTATTATTATTATTATTATTTCATATTTCTTGTAAACCGTTAGAGAATTTGCCTCGTGTTGGCGACCAGGTCTGGGTAGGACTTAGGGATGAAATTTGCCTCGTGTTGGCGACTAGATCTAGGTTAGGTATAGGGGGTGCTCAAGGCCATATTCGGGGTTGGATTGGCTAGAGCGGCTTGAGGCCGAATCCGGGGAAGGATATGCTAGGGCCACCGATTCGTGGGGATGCGAGTCGGGATAAAAAACAAAAAGAGTTTTATTATTTTTCACCACCGATTTCTAGCGTTATAGAAATCAACTTTTGTAAAACCTTATTTCATATTAATAAAGCATATCTCTACTTTATTTCAATTGTTTTGTTTAATCTCTCACCTGTTTAATCTTATTATTTCAAGATATTCATAATATAAGAAAAAGTTTTAAAACCCTTATTCACCCCTCCCCCCTCTAAGGGCGCCTACCGATCCAACATGTGGTATCCGAGCGGTTTTATTCCAAACGGCTTAACAACCAGGAATAATGGCGTCTCATGATCTTTCTTTTCCGAAGGGTCAGGGTGTTAGTCGACCACCTCTTTTTTTCTGGGTCAGATTTCAACTACTGGAAAAATCGAATGATGTGTTTTCTTATGACCATGGATGTGGAAGTATGGAACATGGTAGAAGTTCGGTACTCTCCTCCTACAATTGTAGCGGGAGAGGCAACGTTACTAACACCTAAGGATAAATGGGATGATAACGATAAACTAAGATGCAAAAATAATGTTAAGGCAATGAATGCTTTATATTGCGCTTTAAATAGAACTGAGTTTAATAGAATTTCTGCATGCATAACTGCTTATGATATTTGGAATCAATTGGAAGTTACTCATGAAGGTACATCGCAGGTAAAAGATGCAAAGCTATTCCAACTGGAGTCTGAATATGAAAAATTCAGGATGGATACCGAAGAGGATATCAAATCGATGTACGTGCACTCGCTTCACCAAGATCATCAACGCTTCAAAAGCACTTGGAAAGATCTACTCAAACGGGGACTTGGTCAGGAAAATTCTTCGCTCTCTACCTCCAAGGTTCAATCCAAAGGTGATGGCCATCTCAGAGTCACACAACCTAAGAACGCTCCACATCGAGAACCTTATTGGGAATATCAAAACCCATGAGGTAGAACTCCAGATTCAACACGATGAATACAACAAAGAGCCAAAGAAAAGGCGCTGGCACTAAAATCAAAGAAGGAGAGCATCGAAGATGATGATGAAAATGAGTAAGGTCTCTTAGTGAAGAACTTCGGGAAGTTCATTAGGAATCCGGAGAAGAACACCTTCAGGAAATACTTCCAAAGGGATGCCCAACGAAAATGAATCTATCATCAAAGAAAATCATAAGCTTACTAAAAAATTAATTTCCCTTGAAAAGAGAAAGGTTTCATGTCAAGAGTGTGAGCACTCCTTATGTAAGGCAAAAGAACTTGAAGTTTCTCTTTCTAAGGCCCTCTCACAAATCAAAACTATTGCGAAAGAAAAGGGGGGCTTAGAGAGAATACTAAAAACCTCTCTCTTACAAATTGAAAATAACAAAAAAGGCTTTGAAAATAAATGTGTTATGATTGTACAAGAAAATACATCTCTTAAAAAACAAAATCATGATCTCAATATGGCCATAAAGAAATTCGGAATAGGTCAAAAATCCGTGGATATGATTTTGGGAAACCAATGTTATGGTTCTGGAAAGTTTGGGCTCGGATATCAAAGTGAGCCCTACCGCCCGGCGCTAGCCACTAACGCCGGCGGTAGCTCAACAGTTAAAAAATCTCCTATTTTTCCTAAAGTTCAAACATCATCCAACAAGAGCAATGTAGAATTTCAGAAAAGGGTCTCAACCCCCTTTATTTCGTGTGCAAATTGTCTTAAGTTTGGACACACGTCTAGCTCTTGTAGGAATATAAAATAGCGATCGTTAAAACAAATCTGGGTACCTAAGAAATCCACTTACTCTATGGGTGGTACCTCTTGGGTATCCGGATCTTTACTCCCATCTTCTTTCTAGATTTGTAGGAAGGCTAAGGAAACGGAGGACGTGTGGTACTTGGACTCAGGCTGCTCCAAGCACATAACAGGCAACAAAGCAAAGTTCCTTATCCTGGAAAAGAAGAAAGGAGGGATCGTAACGTTTGGTGATAATGGTAAAGGAAGGATCATGGGAGTAGGTACAGTGGGTAACGAATCCTTTCTTATCTCAAATGTTCTTTATGTAAAAGGATTAAAACATAACTTAATATCTATAAGCCAATTGCATGATATAGGATTAGATGTATTATTTGAATCATCCACTAATCTGTGCAAAATAGTTAATCCTAACACAAAAGATGTTTTACTAATTGCACATAGAATTCACAACGTTTATATAGTTTCATTTCATGATCTTTCCAAATCATCTATAAAATGTTTTATAACTAAAAATGATGAGTTAGAACTATGACATAGACGTTTAGGTCATGCTAGTACAAAGCTCATTCTAAAACTAGCCAAAAAGGAATTGATTAGAGGATTGCCTAAATTGAATGGAAACTTGTCTTCACTATGTTCTCCATGTCAAAAAGGAAAATTTACAAAATCATCTTTTAAAAGCAAAAACGAAATCTCTACTTCAAAACCATAGCAATTAATTCATATGGATCTCTTTGGTCCCGTTAGCATCGCAAGTCTTGGTGGTAGAATATATACTTTCGTTCTAATAGATGATTTCTCTAGATATTGTTGGACTTTATTTCTCTCTTCCAAATCTGATGCATTTTGCGAATTCTCAAAATTATGTACTCGTATTCAAAATGAACTAGATTTAAAAATAAAATGCATTCGCTCAGATCATGGAGGAGAAATTGAAAATGAAAATTTTAAATCCTTTTATGAAATGTTAGGTATTAAGCATGAGTTCTCCGCTCCACGCACACCTCAACAAAACGGTGTTGTAGAAAGAAAGAATAGGACAATCCAAGAACTAGCACATACTGTGCTCTCTGAATATAAATTACTTAAGTCCTTTTGGGCCGAAGCCGTAAGCACATCATGTTATGTAATGAATAGATTCATGCTTCGTCCATCTTTAAATCTCACATCATATGAACTATATTATCAAAAGAAACCTAACATATCATATTTTAAAGTATTTGGTTGTAAATGTTTTATTCTAAATACAAAAGATTCTTTAGGGAAATTTGATGAAAAATGTGATGAAGGAATATTTCTTGGATACTCTTCAACTAGTAAAACATATAGAATATTTAACAAAAGAACAAGTAAGGTTGAAGAGTCTATTAATGTAAAATTTGATGAATTTATTCCTTGTGTAGAAAGACTTCCTACAGGTACAAATGATGAACCCTTGCCATCTTTGGAGCACGACGAAGAGGACCCTTCTAAAGAAGAGGAGGAGAAGGCCAAGGAAGATGAATATGTGCCCCCAAGCATCTTGAACTTCTCAAAAAATCATCCAAAGGAGTTAGTCATTGGGAGTTAGTCATTGGGGAACCATCTATTGGGGTAAGAACTCGATCTTCTCTTCATGAAATGTTTTCAAATATTTCCTTCTTTTCCGAAATTGAACCTAAAAATGTTTCAACCGCTTTAAATGACGAATTTTGGTTTTTGGCTATGAATGAAGAGTTAGATCAATTTGAAAGAAATAAAGTTTGGAACCTAGTAGAATGCCCATCTAATCATCCTGTTGTTGGTGTAAAATGGATCTTTAAAAATAAATTAGATAGTGAATCTAGGATTACAAGAAATAAAGCTCGCTTAGTCGCTCAAGGTTTTTCTCAAATCGAGGGGGTAGATTTTGAAGAAACTTTTGCACCCGTTGCTTGCTTAGAATTTATATGAATATTTTTGGCATTTGCGAGTTTTAAAAAGATAAAATTATTTCAAATGGATGTCAAAAGTGCTTTCTTAAACGGGTTTATAAAAGAAGAAATTTACGTAGAATAACCCCCCGATTTTATAAACGAAAAATTTCCAAATCGTGTTTATAAACTAGAAAAAGCGCTTTATAGTTTAAAGCAAGCACCCCGTGCTTGGTATGATAGACTTACATCGTTTTGTTAAAGCAAGGTTATGTTATGGGAAGTGCCGACAACACACTCTTCATTAAGCATAATAATAACGATTTAATTATCTTACAAATATATGTTGATGATATAATTTTTGGAGCCACTAATGAAGAGTTGTGTAATGAAGTAGTCTTAGTAATGAAAAATGAATTTGAAATGAGTCTTGTAGGAGAACTATCGTATTTTCTTGGTTTTCAAATTTCACAACGAAATGCTGGTATCTTTATTTGCCAAACAAAATATGTCCATGATATGCTTAAACAATTCGGATTTGAAAACCTTAAACAAGCTTCTACTCCTATGAGGGCCTCTTTAAAACTAGGAAAAGATGAATCTGGAATTTCCATTAATCAAACTTTATATAGAGGAATGATATGATCTCTTTTTTACTTAAGCGCATCTAGACCAGATATAATGTTTGTCGTATGTCTATGTGCTCGCTTTCAATCCAATCCAAAAGAATCTCATTTAAAAGCGGTTGATGCGCAAATCCTGCACACCGCTATAGGCGGTAGCGAGACTGCGATCCGAACGGCAGTGAACCGGTCGTTGTCAAGTAATAATATGAGGAAGTAAATCCCCAAGTATCGAATCTCTCAAGGAACACAGTAAGGTGGAGTTAACGTTCGAGGAAGGACTTGAGATCGAAGTCCTTGAGTCGGATGGAATGCGGAAACGGGGCGATTTGGCTTTTGGAAAATAAAAGAAAACAACTATAACTACTCCTATGCAATGCCGTTATGCAGTGCTTCGCTTGGCGGGATGGAGACTAGGCAGGCCTTGAGCGCGCTGCGTCGAAAGGGCGGATGGACGAGTAGGCAAGCGGAATCGAACTGTGCAGGCCTTGAGCGCACTGCTTCGTTAGGCGGGATGGAATACGGGCCGCGATGCCACGCTTCGGTAGGCGGATGGACGAGTAGGCTAGCGGAGTGAGGGTCGCAAGCACCTCTTCGACAAGCACGCCACTAGCAATTGCTAGTGCGGCACACGAACGCGGTGGTGAAGTGGAAAATGGATGGTGGCGCTCCTCATAAACACATAGACCACAAAAGCATTTCACACAAACATGAAATCTATATAAATAGAAGCAAGTCTAAGTGCAACTTCATCAAAATATATAGATCTAGCTATTACAACAATCAATAAGAGAAGAATAAGGCAAGAAATCGACCGAATCCGAAGGCTCGTTGGAGATTCACGGTTGGAATTGCCGGGTTGTCAATCCGCATCCAAGCTCGGTCCGCAACTACGTCCGGGGTAGAGAGAGCTGTCACGACTCTCCAATGGACCCGTCTTCTTCGTGTCACGATCCGGTAGAGGTTGCAAACTTCCTCTTGCTTGATGGTAATGGCGGCTAGGTCTTCCTTTGGAGCTCTTGGATGAAGGAGGAGGCCGAGAGGAAACTCTGGCTCAAGATTGGCGTGAAGAGCAAGCCCGGAGCACCTCTAGATGGTGGGCGGCGATGGAGGGGCGAAGTCGGACGAACTGGAGCAGAAAACGGCGGAATACGGCGGGCCGGCTGACCTAAATCGCGAGCAGGGAATTTATAGGCGCTGGAATTAAACAGTGCGCACGGTCAGTGGCGCACGACCAGTGGTCGTGCGCACTAGAATTCGGTGATCGTGCGCTCTGCCTGGACGGAACCTGCAAAGACAGAAATTATGAAATAATATGTTCACACGACCAGTGGCGCACGACCGGTGGTCGTGCGCACTGTAGTTGATGGTCGTGCGCACTACAGCAAACAGAACTCGGAAATTAAATGGTAAGTGCGCACGAGCAGTGGCGCACGACCGGTGGTCGTGCGCACTAGCGTAGATGGTCGTGCGCACTGCACCAAACAGAACTCATAAAAAGGGTTAAGTGCACACGATCAGTGGCGCACGACCAGTGGTCGTGCGCAATAGAACCGGTGATCGTGCGCAGTGTTCCTGTGCAGAATTGCACCGGGAACACCTGCACGACTCCAATTCCAGCACAACCACGAATCCAGCCACTGAAAGTGGCACCTAACACGCAAGAAAACTACTAATGAAGAAAAGAAATGAAATCACACCAAAATGTGCCTATAAGTGCACCTAGCATAGAATGACCAATATGAGCTAAAACAGGGCTAAAGTGCAGTGAAAAGACTAAATAGATGGCCCAGATGAGTCCATAAAAGTGTATATGATCAGGACTCATCACACCCCCAGACTTAACTGTTTGCGCGTCCCGAGCAAACAAATTCTAAGCGAACGGGGAAAGAAAAGTAGATGGCTTAAAACTACAATACAGAGTACCATGCGAAGTCGCATGCTCACGTGCATAAGAAAAATAGTAGAAAAGATTTCTGATTATAAAAACAGTTTTCATATTTCTAAAAGAGTAAAAGCATATTACAACTACTCAAAATGGTGAACAACGGTGAATCATTCGGTCATGCATAAGGAGAAAGTAAACTAAACGCTGAGATGAGCATTGCTCAAGATTGGGATGCCGGACAAACTCCACCGAAATCCATCGGTGTCGGTGACCATAGGCTTGCCCGGTCACATTCTCTCCACGGCACTGGTTTGACTCAAATGCGTGAATCAATAGGACTTTAGGTTTTAAATGGGGCTTGGGTTTAGGTGAGGATAAACAAAGATAAAAACGACGGCTCAAGCACTAAACCCAATTGAGCTAATGCAGAAAACTATCCTCATTCACCACACAAACACGCGGGTACACAACACCCCTAGACTTGAACTTAGACGCATGGGTGTGTGCACCGCCTACTCCCAAATATAAATCTCAACCAGATTTTTTTTTCAATCAAACTTTTCATTCTTCTTTTTCTTTTCAAATCTTTTTCTTCTTTTCTTTTTCTTTCTTTAACAGTTTCAGCAAATTTTTAAAGATGCACAACCACATTTTCACAATGTACTACCACAATCAACACCACCAACTCATGAAAATAAAAACAGCTAAAGCTCATATTTAGGTGTGCGACTAGGATTGGCTTTTGGGCTTTGGTGAAATAAAAGTGGGGCTGAATCAAAGAACGGGTAGGCACAACTGGGCTAGCGAGGATATAGCGGTAGGGATAGGCACAAAGGCTCAACCGGGCCAAAATGATGGCCTATATCACATTTACACAATTGACTAACCATATACCCATGCTTCAAGAATCGCTTGGGGCAAGTTCTAGCCACCGAGAAAGATTCTCCTTTCTCCCGACTCAAGTAATACGAATCTAGCGATCGTTTACACACATCCCTATGCTACCGTCTGATTCACACCGGATTCACCATTTGAGTAGAGTAAACAACATTTACACTAATAGAGAAAAATATAAAACCATAGTATAAAAAGAAGTCTAATCTACACAAATTTCTATGCAACCGAGCACTCGACTAGGAGCACTACTAGAGTCAACATTTTACTCTGCTACATAGTCCTAAGCCATCACCTAGACTTTCCCACATAAGCAGAAGAATTAAATTCACTACAGAGCATGCATACAGGCGAGTACGCGCTCAAGTGGGTGCGGTGGTGTGCAATGAAAATGAACAACAATTTAAATGAAAATCTTCTAGCATGCAGTGCAATAGTGCACGTGAGCGGGTAAACAAAACTACTCTCCCCCAGACTTAAACTAAACAATCCGCATAATATATGACATGAAAATCAGAAAAAGCTAGGGAAAGAGAGTACCCAGTGCTCAGAAATGAGCACACCAGAAGATTGGCGTTTAAACCACGACTAAGCTGCAGCATCCGCCATCCAGAAAAAGATGCCTGCAGGGGTCAGCTCCGCAAAAAGAAAATAGAAAACTGAAAAAGAAATACTACTAACTAAACATGATTAGAAGAAATAAAAATGCAGAAAAGAAAGATAACTACTGGGGTTATTGTCATCCCAGCACGACTTATTCTAAAATAAAACAGTTCTACCTAATGGGCCTATGGAAGGAGAAGTGGACAGGTAACTGGCCTAATATCCGTGTCGGTAGCGGGTACCGATACGGTGATAGAACAGTCACGCCTCTACCTGAATATAAATACCTGCTCCTCACAGGTAGAGGGAAAAGAAAGTACGAAGAGGAGGAGGCCTGGTCCTCACTCATCTCACCAAAACTATCCTTGCCCAGCAAGGTATCGTCCACAGCAGGTCCGCAGGAGGAGAAGGCAACGAATGAGGCTTCCTTAATGGAGGAGGGATCAACCTCCTCGCATAAAAGGACACACTCATCATTGACTTGAGCACAAAGCTCCAAGTCCTCCTGAAGTACCTGTGAAGATTCAACCTGCACAGGCTCGGGTGAAGAGGGGGGATCGAGAAATAAACAAGATGAAGAACATAGATAATCAAAAATCGGGGGAGTGGTCCCGGACTCACTCCCATCAGGTTGGGGAAGTAAAATAATGTTTGCATTGTCATCAATGCTACAAGATTCGGCGGGATCAACGGTGGCCAGGCTTAGGATTTGGACTTCCTCCACCGGTGCTGAGGAAAATTCCTCTTCACCTAGAAGGTTGTCCTCCTCCATAGGAATAGGCACAACACTCAGATCAACCGCCTCCTCCTGCGACACATCATCAACAATGTCATCAGAGACGAGTGTAGTATGCACAACAGGGAGAGGAATAGTGCTCGGATAAAAGTCGAGCACCGATTCCTCACAAAGAATCGAATCCACTAGAGGTGGTGGATGCACTGGGAGAATGGGCTCAGCAATATCGGTGCCCAGATCAGCCACACATCTGGTGACTGTGTCAACGCCATACCCTTCAAGATGTGAAGGTGGCAAAGACACAAAACTGGATGTTGAAGGTGTACCGCCAGAGTTAGGAGTTGGGACGATCCAGATATCCGGCTCATCATCCTCATCCAATTGGCGACGAAAAGCAGCACAATCCTTCAGGGCATGGTCTGTGCTCCGACAAAACTGGCACTGCCTAGCGGGCTTCTTTGGCACAGCGGGGGCTGGAGCCGAAAAGAAGTAAGACGATAAAGGCTCAGCAGAGTAGCCATAAGACTTACGCGCACCATATGGAGTACCAGACGAAGTCGGTGCTCCATATGCTGGGCTATAAGAATTATGCCTACTATTCTCCGTAGGACATTCATCACTAGAGTGGGAGGTAGCTCCACACCAACGGCAACGGAAATTGAGATGTGCCCACATAGTGCGAAGATAAAACGATTCAAAATAAAAATGCTATTGTGCAAATACTAAACCAAATAGAAATTACTAAAGCAACCTGATATAAAACAAGAAGGAGGAATAAAGAGAACAGAAATAAAATAAAAGATGCAATTTACAAATGGAAGGGCTTTTCTCTCAAATTCTCCCTCTCCAGAAAACTCACACGACTGTGTTCCCCGGCAACGGCGCCAAAAACTTGATGCGCAAATCCTGCACACCGCTATAGGCGGTAGCGAGACTGCGATCCGAACGGTAGTGAACCAGTCGTTGTCAAGTAATAATATGAGGAAGTAAATCCCCAAGTATCGAATCTCTCAAGGAACACAGTAAGGTGGAGTTAACGTTCGAGGAAGGACTTGAGATCGAAGTCCTTGAGTCGGATGGAATGCGGAAACGGGGTGATTTGGCTTTTGGAAAATAAAAGAAAACAACTATAACTACTCCTATGCAATGCCGCTATGCAGTGCTTCGCTTGGCGGGATGGAGACTAGGCAGGCCTTGAGCGCGCTGCGTCGAAAGGGCGGATGGACGAGTAGGCAAGCGGAATCGAACTGTGCAGGCCTTGAGCGCACTGCTTCGTTAGGCGGGATGGAATACGGGCCGCGATGCCACGCTTCGGTAGGCGGATGGACGAGTAGGCTAGCGGAGTGAGGGTCGCAAGCACCTCTTCGACAAGCACGCCACTAGCAATTGCTAGTGCGGCACACGAACGCGGTGGTGAAGTGGAAAATGGATGGTGGCGCTCCTCATAAACACATAGACCACAAAAGCATTTCACACAAACATGAAATCTATATAAATAGAAGCAAGTCTAAGTGCAACTTCATCAAAATATATAGATCTAGCTATTACAACAATCAATAAGAGAAGAATAAGGCAAGAAATCGACCGAATCCGAAGGCTCGTTGGAGATTCACGGTTGGAATTGCCGGGTTGTCAATCCGCGTCCAAGCTCGGTCCGCAACTACGTCCGGGGTAGAGAGAGCTGTCACGACTCTCCAATGGACCCGTCTTCTTCGTGTCACGATCCGGTAGAGGTTGCAAACTTCCTCTTGCTTGATGGTAATGGCGGCTAGGTCTTCCTTTGGAGCTCTTGGATGAAGGAGGAGGCCGAGAGGAAACTCCGGCTCAAGATTGGCGTGAAGAGCAAGCCCGGAGCACCTCTAGATGGTGGGCGGTGATGGAGGGGCGAAGTCGGACGAACTGGAGCAGAAAACGGTGGAATACGGCGGGCCGGCTGACCTAAATCGCGAGCAGGGAATTTATAGGCGCTGGAATTAAACAGTGCGCACGGTCAGTGGCGCACGACCAGTGGTCGTGCGCACTAGAATTCGGTGATCGTGCGCTCTGCCTGGACGGAACCTGCAAAGACAGAAATTATGAAATAACATGTTCGCACGACCAGTGGCGCACGACCGGTGGTCGTGCGCACTGTAGTTGATGGTCGTGCGCACTACAGCAAACAGAACTCGGAAATTAAATGGTAAGTGCGCACGAGCAGTGGCGCACGACCGGTGGTCGTGCGCACTAGCGTAGATGGTCGTGCGCACTGCACCAAACAGAACTCATAAAAAGGGTTAAGTGCACACGATCAGTGGCGCACGACCAGTGGTCGTGCGCAATAGAACCGGTGATCGTGCGCAGTGTTCCTGTGCAGAATTGCACCGGGAACACCTGCACGACTCCAATTCCAGCACAACCACGAATCCAGCCACTGAAAGTGGCACCTAACACGCAAGAAAACTACTAATGAAGAAAAGAAATGAAATCACACCAAAATGGGCCTATAAGTGCACCTAGCATAGAATGACCAATATGAGCTAAAACAGGGCTAAAGTGCAGTGAAAAGACTAAATAGATGGCCCAGATGAGTCCATAAAAGTGTATATGATCAGGACTCATCAGCGGTAAAACGTATTTTTCATTATTTATTGGGGTCATCTAAATTAGGATTATGGTACCCACACAATGATTCATTTACACTTCACGGCTATTCCGATTCGGATTACGCCGGTTGTTCACTAGATCGAAAAAGCACTAGCGGTACTTGTCACTTTTTAGGACCCTCATTAATTGCATGGTCTAGTAGGAAACAATCTTCGGTTGTACTCACCCCCACGAAGGCCGAATACATCGCACTTGGTAGTTGTTGTGCACAAGCATTATGGATGAGCCAAACTCTAGAGGATTTTAGTTTTCATCTCAAAAAGATTGATCTTACATGTGACAACAAAAGTGCGATAGACCTTACAAATAATCTCGTACACCACTCTAGATCCAAACACATAGATGTTCGCCATCATTTCATTAAGGATTATATTAAGAAAGAGCATGTAAAAGTAAGTTTCATTGATACGAACTCCCAACTTGCTGAAATATTCACTAAACCTCTCCCCGATGCAATATTTCGATTATTATGACTTGAATTAGGTGTCCTAAATCTTCCGGGTTAAAACGCAATAGTTTTATGCAATTTTTTTCATATCTAAACACCTTCACATCTTCTGAAATTTCTGCATAAAACTAATCTTTGGACACTAAACCAATTTCAAAAATAAAAAATCCAAAAAAAAATCATGTACTGTTTCCCGCACTAGCACTAGCACCGACGCTAGCGCACCTCTCTGTTTTTATGTATTTTTAAAAATTTTCTAAAATACCTAGAATTATTCTTTATTATATGTACTATATAGTTTTGCAGTTCCGTTTCAAATTAATTTTTGAAAAATTAAAACAAAAAATAAATATAAAAGCCGTATTACAAAAAAATAGTTTCTCTTGTTTTTTCTTTGTTCATTTGTTTAAAGTCTATTTTTAAATACAAAAATCAAATACAAAAATATAAAACACAAAAACTAACAAAAACTGTATGGAATTTATTGTGAAAATCAAGCATGTTTTAAACAATCTTTAGAAATTCTACAATGTTACAATTTATCTTGTCAAACTACTTTGAACATTGTTCTTTTCATGCTTTGATATATCTATTAATATGTGCATCAATTATATTGTAAAGGTAGTGTAGAACCTAGCTAAGCATGCCTCTAAGTATGAGTAAATGTTTTATGGTTGATAATGATATTTCTTCACTAACTTTTTGGCTAAGTCTACTTATGGTTTTAATCTAAAGATGCTTACTAGTATATTGTAATTGTACAATAAATTAAAATTGCACAAGTATCTTACCTACACTACATTTATTTGCACTATTAAATATAAAGAAAAGTGGTTGTGCTTTCAAAATTCAATTGGTTTGCAAAGCAAGTATAATCAGAGAACTTTGTACAAAAAAAATCATCATAAAATAAATTGACAAAGATAACTCCACCAAACACTGCTTGAACCTCCTGATAAGTCTTAATAAGCGTTGTGAGGTTGAGCACCTTGGAAAGATTAGTAAAGTGTCTTGTGCAAACCTTCATTTAAAAAAAAACACTTATTCTTAAGTACACCGGATCAAAAAAAATTGATATTGAAAAATAAAATTGTGTGATCCCCCAAGCACTACTTTGCACCCTGATAAGTCTTAATGAGCATTGTGTGTGCAAAGCACCTTGGTAGTCGTACATTTTTTTGTGCATACAAAGTGTGTGGAAGTAATCTTATTTGTGTTTTATTATGCACTTTACTCTACATTTGTCTTGTATTTTTTATTATAACATTTGTTTACTCTTTTCAAAATACACTTTGTGCACATCATTATCTTCCATAACACTTCTCCTCATGAGTATTGGATTCTAATGCTAATTCTATAATACTTGTTATATCTAAAATGCACTAGATAACCTAGTATGCTCTCTGCAATGTTTGGTATGTTTTGACTTTATGAATTAAAATAACATTGTAGTAGTCTCTTTTTAATACATCTCTTTCATGCTTGGTTACTTCATGATAATATTTAAAGTCTTTTCAAAGAAAAATGATTTACAAAAACATATTTTTCATTTTATGAATCATCATCTCTTGCAAAAAGATGTTTGTTGTATTTTTATATAAGTCTTCCGCAACATTACATTTACCTTGTATTCCTTCCATGCTTATCTCAAGTTTTCCAACTCAAATTTTTTGGTAGACTTGCATGGTAAATGTTATATTATTCCTTTTAAAGCTAAAAACTCTGATTTATTTCTATGAAAATACTTATGCTGAAAACTCTGATTTATTTCTATGACAATTATTCTAAAAACTCCTTATCATTTTCTTCTCTCTCAAAGCTCGATCATGCCTTTATCTTATTATCAAAACATTTATGTGTTTTGCTTCTTTACCCACTTTTGCTAATACCGAAAGGGGGAGAACTAACATGGTAAATAAAATTCGCTATCAAAATATGATTAATTAAGATGATAGCTTACATATTAGGGGAGCATTCACTTAGGGGGAGCATGTATTTAGGGGGAGCAATTCTAAATACTAAAATCGATAATTATCCTAAGTCATCACTCACATACACACACAAGTAGGTTTCATCATGCTTATATATTAATGCTCTGATTTATCATTAATGAATTTGTTATTATCAAAAGGGGGAGTTTGTTGAAACATGGTCTTCCGCATCTCCTAGGTTTGAGAATAACAAATCCTATGTGTATTTGATCTTGTGTGTTTAAGTGTGTAGGAAATAAAGTCCATATGACTCAAGGATGACATAAGAAGGTTGCCCCAAAAATTGGGCCAATAATTCCAACATGCCCACTAGCGCCGGAGGTAGCACCTAGCGCCCAGTGCTAGAGATGATTAGCTCAATCCCGGGAGTACATTTAGAAGGCGCTAGCGCCAGGCGGTAGCAGATAGCGCAGGCGGTAGCGCGGAGCACAGAAGGCAAGAAGAAAATGTTTCCTCAGATTGATGATTCTCCCGTGCCGAATATGTCCTAATATGGGATAGCGCCAGCGGTAGTGGTAGAACTGGCACTGAGGCTATAAATAGGACCCCTCATCTCTCATTTTAGACAACTATTAGAGAGAGAGGTTGAGTGCTAGAATTCCAGAGCCTGGTTTGGCCGAATGTTGATCTCCCACTAAAGCTCACGCCGAATCCAAACGACGTCCGCTTCAACAACGCTGTCCTACAGTGGATCATCATCTCAACTTCAAAAGTTCTTCAAGAGGGAGTTTTTATTATTATCATTTCATATTTCTTGTAAACCGTTAGAGAATTTGCCTCGTTTTAGCGACTAGGTCTGGGTAGGACTTAGGGCTGAAATTAGCCTCGTGTTGGCGACTAAATCTAGGTTAGGTCTAGGGGGTGCTCAAGGCCATATCCGGGGTTGGATTGGCTAGAGCGGCTTGAGGCCGAATCTGGGGAAGGATAGGCTAGGGCCACCGGTTCGCGGGGATACGAGTCAGGATAGAAAACAAAAAGAGTTTTATTATTATTCGCCACTGATTTCTAGCATTATAGAAATCAACTTTTGTAAAACCTTATTTCATATTAATAAAGCATGTCTCTACTTTATTTCAATTGTTTTGTTTAATCTCTCGCCTTCTTAATCACTTATTATTTCAAGATATTCATAATATAAGAAAAAGTTTTAAAACCCTTATTCACCCCCTCTAAGGACGCCTACCGATCCAACACTTCTGGCATTTTTTGGTGAACTCCGCTGCGTCTTTGCTTAGGGTCGGCCAGAAATATCCCTGCCTCATTATCCTTGCTTCCAACGTCCTGATCCCCGAATGACTACCACACTCGCCGGAATGAACCTCCTCTAGGAACCTCCTCCTCGGATATGCATCGCACTAGAAGTCCTGAGAGGGTCTTCCGATATAAGTCCCCTTCATGAAGCATGTAGTAGGCAGACTTGTACCGAAAGCGCCTTTGGTCCAGAACCTCTTCCGAAAGTTTGCCCGTTGCCAGGAAGGTCACGAAAGGGTCCTTCCACGAGGGTCGTTGTTCTATGTCCATGAGCTCCCCTTCCTCAATCGAAGGGCGAAATAGATCTGTCAAGGTCCCTCCAACCCGAGGGCCGGACTTGGCCAGCCAATCTGCCAGGACATTTTCTTCCCCTGGTATGTGCCTGATGGAAAAGGTTTTGAATGCTTCGACGAGACACCTTACTTTGGCCAGATACTTCATGAGTGTGGGCTCCCTTGCTTCGAACTCGCCCTTGATCTGTGAGGCTATTACCATCTAATCGGTGAGGACTTCCACATCATGAACTCCCAACTCCTGGTCCAGACGCAGGCCGGCGATCACCGCTTCGTACTCCGTCTGGTTGTTGGTGATGGGAAAATGTATCACTAGAGCTTGTTCACTTTTCACTTCATGAGGGCTTTCCAATACCACCCCTCCTCCTAAAGAATTCTTGCCTGAGGCCCTGTCAACCAACAGCTTCCATGGGATGTGATGAAAGGCTTGTTCCCCTTCCATTTCGGCCATATAGTCTGCCATAAAATCTGCGACCGCTTGAGGCTTCATCGACAACTGAGGGACGAAAGTGATGTCAAATTCACATAACTCCACTGACCACCTCGCGAGTCTCCCCGAGTGTTCTACCCCGTCGAAGATTTTGTGAAGAGGGTGGTCGGTCACTACTTGGATTGAATGGGCCTGGAAATACGGTATGATCTTCCGGGCTGAGATGACCAGAGCGATGGCCAGCTTCTCTAAAATCGGGTTTCGGAGCTCAGCCTTCTTCAAAACCCGGCTTACGTAGTAAATGGGTAGCTGCTTCTTGCCCTCTTCCCGGACCAAGACGGAGCTCACAACTTCAGCCCCGACTCCAAGATACAAGGATAGATCCTCTCCCTCCTTAGGACCTTGGAGCAGCGAAGCCTTGGTGAGTTGGCTCTTCAGGTCCTGGAAGGCCTCTTCGCATTCTTTAGTCCATTCGAACTTCTAGTTGCCTCGCAACACCTTGAAAAAGGGGGGAGCATTTCTCTCTAGCCCGAGAGAGAAACTTACTCAACCTCGCGAGTTTCCTAGTTAGGCGCTGGACTTCCTTAGTGTTTCGCAAGGATCCCAATTCCATTATAGCTTTAACTTTGTCCGGGTTAGGCTCCACCCCTGCCGGGGTAAGGAGGTGACTCATAAATTTCCCCTTGCCAGCCCCGAAGACGCATTTCAAAGGATTCAACCTCATCTTCAATCTCTGCAGGGTGGCGAAGGTCTCCTCGAGGTCCTGGAGGTGGGAGCTCACATCCTTGCTCTTTACCATGAGGTCATCTATGTATACCTCCAAGTTCCTCCCCCTTTGCTCCTAGAAGACTCGGTCCATCATCCTCTGGTATGTTGCTCCTGCATTTTTTAGTCCAAACAACATCATCTTATAGTAGTAGCACCCTTCCCTTGTGATGAAAGAGACATCCTTGACGTCCGGGGGGTGCATCCTGATCTGATGATAACCTGAAAAAGCATATAAAAACTCATGTCAGAAAAATTGACGGCTGAATCAACTACCGCGTCGATCCGAGGCAAAGGATAGCAATCTAGGGCAGGCTTTGTTTAAAAGAGAAAAATCGATAAACATCCTCCAGCGACCATCGCCCTTTTTTACCATGACGACATTGGAGACCCAGCCTGGATACTGGATCTCTGATACAAAACCTGCTTTGAGGAGCTTCTCCACCTCCTCGCAGATTGGCCTCTCTAGCTTGTCGGCAATGGCCCTCCTCTTCTGTCGGATGGGGCGGGCCCATGGATCGAGGTTGAGTTGGTGGCAGGCCATGTCCGCATCGATGCCCGGCATGTCTGACGTGCTCCATGCGAAGATGTCCACACTCCTCTAAATGCACTCCAGCATCCTTCTCCTATCCTCTGGACCCAGTCCCCCGCTGATCTGTACCCTCTCCACTCTCCCCTCCTGGGTGGTGACCTCCATCTCGACCGTTTCTTCCACCGCCTCCAGCCGGGCCGGCTCTTCCCATCTACCCCTTGCCTCCCTTTCTTCGGCCAGGGTCTCCTCTTCTGTCGCAGCCTCCTCCTCTATTGGCTTGGAACACTCCTCCTGAGCCACTTCCATATCATCTCCTCGGGTGCTGCTATCTCCTTCTCCTTCTGGTCCTTCTGGCCCCTTCATCTCTCTATCCACCTTTTCAGCCTCCGCTATCCAGGAGATAGTGTTGACGGTAGTCATATAGCACTGCCTCGCTACCTTTGTGTCCCCCCAGATCTGGATCTGGACTCCTCCACTGCGGAATATCAAGCACTGATGGTAGGACGAGGGAATGCATTGGAAGGTGCTAATGAGAGGGCGTCCGAATATGGCATTGTAGCTACTCGGGGCGTCAACGATGACGAACCGACAGTTCCTGGAGACCCCTCCCAACGTCACCTGGAGGCCGACTCCTCCCTCGACCTCTTTCCTTTCCCCTGAAAACCCAAACAAGGGTCCATCTGAGGCATGTACCCTCTTCGCTTCTATCTCCAACGCATCAAAGGATTTCTTGAAGATCACATTCACGGAGCTCCCATTGTCGACCAAGATTCGGGAGACCGTGAAGTTTTTTATCTCCGTCTGAATCACCAAGGCGTCATAGAACGGGTCTTCAAAGTCCGGCATGTCCTCTGACGAGAAGGTGAGATTCTTCGAAGGGGGTGGGGTTTGGGAGGTCGACGCGACGCTCCTCCTGAACATCGCCTGGAAGCTTCTCTTACGAGTCGCTTATATTCCCACCCCACCATGGATCACTCTGATCCCCCCTAGCTCGTACATCTGTCCTGTCCTCGCATCTATCTTCTTCCTCTCCGGGTAGCACTTCTTCAATCCTCACGGGTCGCTGCTGTTGCTGACCTCTGCCCCTCATCTACCGAAATTCCGGGTAGGTGGCTGTCGCGTGACCTTCCTCCTGGTGGAAGTCACAATAGAGCAATGCCTCTCTGCCTCCTCTTCCTCCTCTTCCTCTTCCTCCTCTTCCTCCTCTTCCTCCTCTTCCTCCTCTTCATCAGCCCACTGCCATGGCTTGCTCCCGAGAGGGGTGAGGGGGTCTGGGGCCTTGCCTCCATCCTAGATGGTTGGCCCTCCCCTCCCCCTTCTCTGATGATCTCTTTCCTGAACTCGTGCTGGTCCCTCCTGGGGCCTCCAAGCTAACCGGTTATTGAGCTCCTGGTAACCCCAATACTGCTGCTGCCCCCGAAGCCCCTAAACTCCTCTGGGTTCATCCCTTCTTCTTCCATCTTGTTATCTCACCTCTGGCTCGCTCAGCCTTGCCAACCTCTTTGCAAACTCGAGGTTGGCGGCCTCTCCCTCGATCTCTTCCGCCGCCTGCTCCATAAGCTCCTCGAAGGATAGAGGGGCATTTCGCTTTAGGTCCATTTGAAGAACCCCTCCCGAAGCCCTACTAAGAAGGCTAGTTGGAGGGTGAACCCTGGTACCTCCTGGACTTGTAGGACCTCTTCTTGGAACCTGTCCACGTAATGGGCCAGTAACTCCCCCGGCACTTGCTTGATCTTGAATAGTGCCTCCGCGTCCTTCTTCCTCTTCTTTGACGTTGAGAAACGCAGCCTGAAGCTCCTACGTAGGTCCTAGAAGGCGTAGATGGAACCCATGGGGAGCTGGTGGAAATAGTCCCAGGCCTTCTCCTTCAGAGTGGTGGCAAAGAGCCAACCCTGGAAGGCATATATCATTGGAAGGATCGAGACCATGTCCTCGAACCACTGTAGGTGCAGGACTGGGTCATCTTTGCCGGTATAGTAGGACATCTACGACCCTCTAAACCCCTCTGGAACTGGGGCCGAGATGATCAACTCACAGAAGGGGCTCACTTCCCCTGCTCGGCGAGTGGTCCTCTCGCGCGGAGTCTGCTCGCACACCTCTGCACTCGCTGGGCAGCTGAACAGCTGCAGCCCTGGGAGATCTCGCACGCTTGGCTCTGCCGCTACTTCCTTCCCAAGCCGCTGGCCCGGAGCGTTCTCGCCAATCTGCTGGGGCGGAACCACCAGAACCACAGGCGTCTCGCACTCGCCTCTCCCGATGAGAGCTACCTGCATGGTCTGCATGACCTCCCGCTTGAAATTCTCGAACATCTCCAGCCACTCCATTGCTGCCGGTGGCTGTGAGTGACCTGGGTTAGAACCATCTCTTCCATCTCCTGCCATCAAGCTCAGCTTGAGATTTTCTTGCACTGGCTATGGTCCATGCTCACCGTACCAAAATGTTGAAACCGTCAACCGATCTCTTGAGTTCGGACCCACAGGGGGGTGTAGCCCGTGCTTACTTCTCCCTACTAAACTCTCCTGACTGTGGATGAAAAATCTGGAACAGACCCAAGGCTGTAGCGAGGAGGTCCCGCCACACACCTGGAAGATCTTAGGGAGCTTCCCCTCCCAAACCAATGCTCAGCCGGGCACCTTGGAGGGCACTAGCAGCCAACTCCGAAACTAGCCTGGTGGAGAGAGCTCAAATGATCTGATCTCTTCCAAGGTTTTACTAACCGCACCCCCAAACTGGTCTGCTAATAGCCTAACTCCGCTGTTCTGAAGTGCTATTGGCATCCCACAAAGGGTGTCTAGGTAATTTCCCCCTAAAAGCTTTCTGGGCGAGTGGTCCGTGATGGCGCCACTCGCCAGGCTCCTTGCCCGCCGTATTCCACCGGGCGATTGGCCCGTGAGGACACCATTCGCCAGGCACTCGACTAAATCCTTGAAAAATATCACGAGTCAATATAAAAATCTAAATATTTTTCCTAAGCTGTACCATGCTTAAATACATATTATATAAAAAGTTTAGCCATGTGCGTCATGAAAATCTCCCTGTGGAATTTTTACAAGTAAAGGACCGAGTTCGATTAAACCATTAAATTATTATAATGAGTTCTGCTAATTCTCAAATAATTACCCCAGGTGTACATGGGCTCTCGGAACATCCTATATTTATTTTATAAATTTATGATCTCATTGGATCCACCTAATAATTCAAAAACCTAAATATTGGATGTATTTTAATTTCTAAAAATACTTAGCTTCTTCCAAAAATTATGAAATTTTCACAGCAGGTCCCTCTTGCCAAGATAAGCAACTTTTGTGTTCAATGTTTTTGCATTTGGGATTTCTATAAGCCCCAATAAAATCAAATGTTATAAGATATATTATTATAAAATTTTATTAAAAAAATTTAACAAAACCATCGATCCTGTATGCATCGCCGACCCTTGCGGACCTTCCCCGCCACCGTCCGGCCGCTGGCCATCCATGGCTCCGCCCCCGGCCGACTCCCCGCGGGAGGGCGCTCCTTCCGGCGGTGGTCCGGTGGCCTACCGGAGCCGGCCACCGCCGAAGCCCTTTTTTTTAAAGAACTGAGGAGAGGTGGGGGGACGGCGGCGCTCCGACCGCCAAATTTTGCATGCGACACGTCCAGAAGGTCGGGAGGAAGGAGAGGAGAAGGTTCCACCTTGTTTCGAGGTCTCTGGTGGCTCTCGGTAAAATCTGCCATTAACGGTGGTGGAGGGTGGTGGAGCTCGGATGGGAGGATTCCGGCGAGGTCGGGGCTTGGGCAGAGATTTGTTGGGTTCGATTGGGGCTGGGGAGAGGGGTGAAGGCTTTGGAGGGAGGGGAGGATCTATATATAGGCTTAGAGGAGCCACACTCCCCTTCTTCCACGGTGTGGGACTATCCTCTTGAGGATAGTTTTTACTTCCTCCTGTGAGGCAGCTGGCAAGCATCCAGAAAGCAAGTACATCCAAGTGTCATCATCTTGGTGCTTGTGCTTGGGCTTGGGTAAGGGGAAAAAGCAAAGGGAAGAAAAGACTTGGGCTTGGGCTCCCCTTTTTTGTATTTAAGCCATTAGGGCACCAAAATCCAGAGCCCATTAAGGCTATAGGTGAGCTCATGGTGGGCTTGGTTGGTGTTATGCTTGGTGAGTGGTGGAGGGGTTCAAAATTGTGTTTTAAAGAGGTTTGACCAAAGTCAACCCTAGGGTGGGTCCCCTAGGTGGGACAAGGTCAAAGTAGGTCTAGGTCATCGAGAGACAAGTCAATGTTGGGGGTATTTTAGTAATATCGGTGTGCGCACGCTTTTCAGTGCACCGTAGAGCTTGATTTGACCAAATTGACTAACGACGTTGAAATCAAGCGCAACGAATTTTGTTGTTCTCGTATTGACAATATGTGTCCAACGCAACTGACTGGGGTCAATTCCGAGTTCATATGCTCCATGTACAAAATGGCGTTGTCGTGACGCGCTGATTAGTAGTATTTATATAAGTTTTTAATAGAAATTTTTGTAATTATTTAAAATGAATTTTTCCTTTTCATGTCAATTTTAGGTTATAAGTAGTTCTTTTTGTAATTTTGATTCTAACTTAGCTTAATTCCAATATTTGCAGAATTTTGGGAGAAATTGGTGGAATTTACAAGTCACGCCCAAGGTCACATGCCCGTGACCAATGGGCGTGTAACCTGAAGATCAAACCAGAGTCGATGCCGCGCTGATTGAGCTAGCCCACAACAAGTCACGCCCCTGGTCACGCCCGTGACCCAAAGTCACGCCCGTGACCAAGGGGCGTGTAATTTTAGAATCTTCCCAGCGTGCGGCCGTCGAGACGTGGAGATGCCGTCGAGAAGTCAACATGAGTCACGCTCGTGACCCATAGGTCATGCCCGTGACTTTCCCGTGTGATCTATGCACACCGCCGCGCCGTATTAAATGAAGCTGTCCAAGTACACGCCTGTGACCCAAGTTACACGGGCGTGTAATGTCCGAATTTCTCCCGCCGCCACGCAAAGCCCACGCCACTGTCTGATCTGATGCTAATAGTGTTTACACGCCCTAGGTCACGCCCGTGACCAAGGGTCGTGTAACATGAATTTTTTTCCTATAAATTCAGAGGCTCTCCTTGAGTCCAGGGTTCAGAAATTTGGAGAGGGGGAGGTGATGCTAGAGCTGATAGTGAGTTTTTCCATTTCATGTTCATGTCTCTTTAAGCTTTCATGTTCTCTTTTCTTCTCATGCAATGTACTAGATTTCTTCCATGCACTAGTTTATTAAGCTTGTAATCCTTATTTTTCTAGCTTGCAATCTTGCTTAAGAGTTGTAATAGTTTTTCATTTCAATAAAAGTTGGCATAGTTTTCTTCACCTCTCTTTCTACTTAATAGTTTTCCTTCATGCAATTTTATTTTTCTTCCTCTTCCCCCTAAACCATGAGTAATTAATTCTCATTAGTGCTCGATCGAAATGATCCGAGGATGAGATAATTAAGTTATGATTTCTTAAAGCTCTTTTTTTTCATTTTTATAAAACACTTGAATTACCCTTGAATTTTAACTAGTGAGGCCATATTATCGATGTATGATTTTCACTTAAGTTTTCATACTTAGTTAGCCGAGAGACTCAAAGTATGAATTGATCACTCAAGGGTAAAGTGAGTTGCAAAAACTTGGTGAAGCTGAAACTATATCCGCAAACGATAACTGCAAGTGTACCGTATCGAATGTAGTATAGGTTGTAAAAACCAAGGTCGTATTGGACTCGGGGCGGTTGAGCACTCTTACTTTGGAAAATCTCCATTATCTTATCAAATAAAACTTTGGGTTGGTTGTTTGCAAGAAAGAGAAATAGCTTATTTTAAAATAAACTATGAGTTAGAAGACTAGTACTCAACTTTGAATCACCTTGGAAAATAAATATGATAAATAAAACTTCTAATTCTCTTAAGAACTGACTTGACCGTGGAGGTTCCCAAATTATGAACGTACCTCTCTCGAGGATACGCTCAACTGAGTTTAGGTTGATTAATCGAATTTTTGCTCCAGAATCAAAATCCCTAAAACCCGCTTTATCGTAGTGAACCCCTCTATTGGATTTGACTCCAATCCGGGAGAATTATGTCATCCTCTCTCGAGGAGTGCATTCAACTCTCTTTATCCTTGAATTGATCGATTCGAAATCAAAACCTCTCAGTTATTAGACTACGAAAACAAGAATGAGAATTATATATCGACAATATAATCTCAATCCAATAAAGTTCAAGGATAAATCTTAAGTATTCTAAGGAAGAGAAAGAGAAACTAAAAATTAAATCATGAATTATATTTTCATCTCGGTCGAGTACTAATAGAAATTTAGCTACTCATAGAGATGGAGGAATCGATGAAAATAAAGAAGTTCATGATAAGAAAAGAAGAGTAGAATAAGAGAAAAAGAACTATTTTATTAATTGATGCAAATAGAATTACAAACTAAGAATTGAAAGTTACAACTATTGAATTGAAAACTACAAGTACAAGATTAAAGAGAAATATAAGAAACTACTTAAAACAGGAAAATGATACAAGAAATGAAATGTCTAATCCTAAAATTCGTCTCCAAAATACCTCCCTAAACATCTGCTGGAGCTGGCTTTATATAGGTTTTTCTAGATTTGAAACTGTATGGGAGGGAGGAGGTTGACTGCAATAATTGGAGGCTGAGTTGGAGGCGGCATCAATGGAGCATTGAAGAGGAGGCCTTGGATTGCTGACGTGGAGGACTAGGCTGCCATAGTGTAACGATAGCATTAAAGGGGAGACCGGGCTGGATCGCTGGAGTTGATGGCACTGCATGGAGGAGGAGGTGCACATAGAGGAGGCGGAAGTGGAGGAGCTCGGATCGCTGACGTGGAGGAAGTGGAATTGATTACTGAATGGTGGAGCTCGGTTGGAAGTGGACTGCATGCATGTTGGCGGCGGAAGTGGCTGAGCTGCATGGTGGCCGACGGCTTGCATTGAGGTGGACGTGGACGGTGGAGAGCTGCTTGCATGGTGGTGGCCGGAGCAACTTGAGGTGGTCGAGAGCTTGGAGGCGGCTTGCTGTGTTGGAGGTGATTTGATACGCACTATTTTGACGGGCGATCGACGAATGGCGAATGACCTTGATCAACTAACGCGGGCTTCGATCGACGAACGCAGGCTCCGATCGACGAATACGGACTCCGATCGACGAATACGGACTCCGATCGACGAATACGGACTCCGATCGACGAACATGCAAGAGTTCGACGAACTGCATTCGACGAATGGGCGGGAGATCGATGAACTGTCGCCTGGCAACCTCCGATCGACGAACGGGTAAGAGATCGATGAACTGCGTTCGACGAATGGGCGGGAGATTGACGAACTGTCGCCTGGCGGCCTCCAATCGACGAACGGGCAAGAGTTCGACGAACTGCGTTCGACGAATGGGCGGGAGATCGACGAACTGTCTTCTGGTGGCCTCCGATCGACCTAGCGCGGATATAGGGAGAATTCGCGTTGCGTGTATAAACAAATATCTGATATATATATAAACGTATATATATATATAAACGTATATATATAATTATACATATATATATATAAACATATATGTATATATAAATAAACATATATATATATATATAATATATATATAAACACATACATACGTATATATATAAAAAGAAAGATTTATATGATATAATTCATATAATTTTTATAATTTTATATTAAGAATATATTAAAACTATTCTAAAAGATGAGTATATAAACTACTTATCAAATACCCTCATACTTCAGCTTTTGCTATTCCAGAGCAAAAGAATGAGGAAAGAATTACAAGACATCGATATTATTTCTAATTAACTAAAATTTCATTAAACCAAGAGTAAGTTAAAAGTAAATTTTAGGAATTCAAGAATTAAGTCATAAGTTATGGTGATAATTTAAAAAAGAGAAAATTATTTAGCTAACTACTTCTCAAGATAACTATTTAGCAAACAAAATTATAGAAATTTTCAAACAAGAATAGATTGAAATTATAAACACTTTAACATAAAAGAAACTTAAGGAAAAGACATCTACCAAAATATTGCTCTCTTAATAATTTAGTTTAGGACTAGAAACAATGAAATTGGCTAGGGATGGGTTTAACGAAATGGCAAACTGAAGAGATACTAAAATAAAGGTGATGAATTTTATCCTCTCACCTTATTTGAATACGAAAATGTATATGTTTAGGAAAATAATGAATTTTATCCTCTTATTTTCCATTCCACATAATCTTTTAAATGATTTTGGGTGCATATGTTTAGAAAATAATGAATTGTATCCTCTTATTTCCATGACATATGAACTTTTTCTACATTTTTTTATTTGCCAACAAAGGGTGAGGGGGAAGAAATACTTCTAGTTTATAAATTAAACTATTTTGAGAGCAACTTTTTAGTGGAATGAAATTTCCTAAGATCTTAAAGTTAAAAGAGAATATAATAGAAATCTAGAGATGTTTAGCCAATTTACCACAAAGTGAAGCTATTTAGAATTAAACGGAGAAGTAGTGCTAAATAAATTCTCTAATTAAATTAAAAACAAAAAAATGTTTCTTAAAACTAAATTACATCAAATTTAAGTTTAACAAATTCTGATAAAACAAAAAAATTAGTTAAATTAAAAATGTAAGAATACTTATAATCAAACCTCAAAATAAATTTTTAGAAAACTAAAAACAACAAGGCTAAGTGTATATATTATTATTATTTTCATAAATATTATTTCTTGGACTTCCCGAGGGCTACCCGGTGAAGGGCTCGCAAGGTACTAGGAGCTGTGATGGGAGTTCAAGCCCAAAGCGCCCTTTCCAAGAAATTAGATTTTTATTAAATTATAATTTTTTTTAATTTTTCAAATATAAATACATTGAACGGAAAGTTACACTCCTATACTTAAAATTAAACATTGTCCCAAATGTTTAAAACTAAGTATGAGGAACACTTGAAAAATAAACTTTAAGAGAAAAATACATAAAATTAAAGAAAAACAAGGGGTGCCTCCCAAGAGCGCTTTCTTTTTCCCGTCTTTAAGCTAGACGGTTAGGGGTTAGCTAAATGGAAATTTAAATTAAAAATGGACAGGTAACTCCCATAATTCACGCGTAGGTGAATGTGCCGACGTCAGTCGCCCGACTTCTCCTCCACTTAACATGCGATTCTCCGTTTGTCGTTGGACTTGTTTTTGCAAATCCAAATCACCTATACATACCTGAGGTGATTTGGAAATATAAAGATGAGCGGCATATGGATCATCAATTAGTTGGGGTAGCAACGGCTCATCTTCAACCTGAAAATTATTAGTATATGGAGAATCACAATTAAACGTGCCAGATAATTTTTCGCAAGAAGGAGGTGTTTGCAAAAATAAAAGATTAAGCTCCGGTTGTTCCTTCTCTAAAATAAATATTTCTTTTGAAAAATCTAGTGCATTACCAAGCGGAATAAAATTTTCGGACACAAGATTTTCATGAATTTTCGGTTGAACTAAAATAGAAGAATTTTATGAAAATTCATGAGAAAGAAAAGAAGATCCGGGTGGAGTAGGGGAAGAAACTTATTCTTCTTTTATTTCATCCGGGGTGCCCAAAACATTAAGAAATTCTTGGTAAGAGAATTTTTCTTCATCTTTGGTAAAAGAAGTTATGGGATTACATGAAAACACATGTTCCTCCATAACTAAATTATCAAAGGATGGAGAAAAAACACTAGAAGAAGTAATATTTTTATCTAAGTTTTGGGGGGAAGTATCTATTTGAATCGGCGGAATTTCCCCAAAATTAGAGAACAAAAATTGCGGCACATAAGAAGAAGAACAAAAATTCGGATCTAAAGATTTATCTTCATCGCTCCGAGAACTATCCGGGTGAGCTTGCCACCAAGAATAATCGACTTCGGGGCTAAGAACAATTATTAAACGCCAAAAAATTATTCTCATGAAAATTAGAAAAAAACATGTTCATCAAAGTTTGAAAAATTATTTTCATTAAAAGAGAAAATATTATGATCGTAACTATAATCAAAATTATTTGCATAATATTGAGGAAAATTATTTTCATAATAATTATTTTGAGAATATGAATGTAAATAACATTCCTCACTTTGATGAGGCGCACCACAACAATAACAACTAATTTGGCATTTTCTTGCGGCTTCCAGAAGATTAACTTTATTTTGAAGCTCGGCAATCTTTACGGCCAATTCAGATAACCTCATTTAATAAAAAGAAAACAACCTTCACTTAAATGAATGGAATTTTTAGAGGGGGAATAGAGGAGAGAAATAATTTATATCGATATATATTTTTTGTTGCAAAAAGTGGGTTAAATTAGTCCCAGACTTCCCGAGGTCTACCATGTGAGGGGTTCGCAAGGTACTAGGAGATGAGATGGGAGTTCAAGCCCAAATCTCCCTTTCCAAGAATTTAAATTACGCCTTTTAAGTTTTTTTTATTAATTTTAAGAGAAGGGGGAGAAGAAACTGAACGTTAAAATTAATAGATATTTCTTTTTTCGAAATATCAATCGTGTCCCCGACAACGGCGCCAAAATCTTGATGAAGCTGAAACTATATCAGCAAACGATAAGGGTAAGTGTACTGTATCGAATGTAGTATAGGTTGTAAAACTCAAGGTCGTATTAGACTCGGGGCGGTTGAGTACTCTTACTTCAGAAAATCTCCATTATCTTATCAAATAAGACTTTGGGTTGGTTGTTTGCAAGAAAGAGAAATAGCTTATTTTAAAACAAACTATGAGTTAGAAGACTAGTACTTAACTTTGAATCACCTTGGAAAATAAATATGATAAATAAAACTTCTAATTCTCTTAAGAACTGACTTGACCGTGGAGGTTCCCGAATTATGAACGTACCTCTCTCGAGGATATGCTCAACTGAGTTTAGGTTGATCAATCAAACTTTCTCTCTAGAATCAAAATCCTTACAACCCGCTTTATCGTAGTGAACCCCTCTATTGGATTTGACTCCAATCCAGGAGAATTATGTCATCCTCTCTCGAGGAGTGCATTCAACTCTCTTTATCCTTGAATTAATCGATTCGAAATCAAAACCTCCCAATTATTAGACTACGAAAACAAGAATGAGAATTATATATCGACAATATAATCTCAATCCAATAAAGTTCAAGGATAAATCTTAAGTATTCTAAGGAAGAGAAAGAGAAACTAAAAATTAAATCATGAAATATATTTCCTTGGATCATCTATCGAGTACTAATAGAAATTTAGCTACTCATAGAGATGGAGGAATCGATGAAAATAAAGATGTGCATGATAAGAAAAGAAGAGTAGAATGAGAGAAAAAGTACTATTTTATTAATTGATGCAAATGGAATTACAAACTAAGAATTGAAAGTTACAACTATTGAATTGAAAACTACAAGTACAAGATTAAAGAGAAATATAAGAAACTACTTAAAATAGGAAAATGATACAAGAAATGAAATGTCTAATCCTAAAATTCGTCTCCAAAATTCCTCCCTAAACATCTGCTGGAGATGGCTTTATATAGGTTTTTTTGGAATTGAAACTGTATGGGAGGGAGGAGGCTGACTGCAATAATTAGAGGCTGAGTTGGAGGCGGCATCAATGGAGCATTGAAGAGGAGGCCTTGGATTGCTGACGTGGAGGACTAGGTTGCCATAGTGTAACGATAGCATTAAAGGGGAGCCCGACCTGGATCGCTGGAGGTGATGGCGCTGCATGGAGGAGGAGGCGCACATAGAGGAGGCGAAAGTGGAGGAGCTCGGATCGCTGACGTGGAGGAAGTGGAATTGATTGTTGCATGGTGAAGCTCGGCTGGAAGTGGACTGCATGCATGTTGGCCGAGGAAGTGGCTGAGCTGCATGGTGGCCGGCGGCTTGCATGGAGGTGGACGTGGACGGTGGAGAGCTGCTTGCATGGTGGTGGCCGGAGCAACTTGAGGTGGTCGAGAGCTTGGAGGCGGGCTGCTGTGTTGGAGGTGATTTGATACGCGCTGTTTTGACGGGCGATCGACGAACGACGAATGGCCACGATCGACGAACGCGCGCTTCGATCGACGAACGTGGGCTCCGATCGATGAACACGGGCTCCGATCGACGAACGGGCAAGAGTTCGACGAACTGCGTTCGACGAATGGGCGGGAGA
The DNA here is from genome assembly GCA_033032865.1 of Dactylorhiza incarnata. Taxonomy (NCBI): domain Eukaryota; kingdom Viridiplantae; phylum Streptophyta; class Magnoliopsida; order Asparagales; family Orchidaceae; genus Dactylorhiza; species Dactylorhiza incarnata. The sequence goes on along the minus strand of JAWHQI010000160.1, from coordinate 4,291,759 downwards.
TCGATGAACTGTCGCCTGGCGGCCTCCGATCGATGAACGGGCAAGAGATCGATGAACTGCGTTTGACGAATGGGCGGGAGATCGAAGAACTGTCGCTTGGCAGCCTCTGATCGATGAACGGGCAAGAGTTCGACGAACTGCGTTCGACGAATGGGCGGGAGATTGACGAACTGTCTCCTGGTGGCTTCCGATCGACCTAGCGCGGATATAGGGAGAAATCGTGTTGCGTGTATAAACAAATATCTGATATATATATATATATATATAAACATATATATATATATATATATATATAAACATATATATATAAATAAACATATATGTATATATAAATAAACATATATATATAACATATATATATGTATACATAAACACATACATACGTCTATATATAAAAAGAAAGATTTATATGATATAATTCATATAATTTTAATTATTTTATATTAAAAATATATTAAAACTATACTAAAAGATGAGTATATAAACTACTCATCAACGCACCCCTCGAGAGAGGATGACGTAAATCTCCCGGATTGGAGTCAAATCCAATAGTGGGGTTCACTTCGTAAAGCAAGTTTTAGGTAATCAATTATAGGACGAGAGTCCGGTTGATTTTTCCTAAACTTAGTTGGGCATTAACCTCGAGAGAGGCATGTTCGAGCTTCGGGAACCTCCACGGTCAAGTAGTTTAATTAAACGGAATTAGATTTACTTTCCTTTCGATTGATTATTCTTAATCCAAGGTGACTTTTGATTGAGCACTAATCTCTTTTACCATCGTTTAATCCCTTCTTTTAGCTTGCAATTTGTCTTTATTTAGCTAGTAAAGCAAAACTCAAAAATCGTTTAGATAAGATAATAGTGATTTTCCTTGAAGTAGAAGTAATCAACGGGCCCCGTGGAATATGACCTTGGTGTTTCTAAATATCCTATATTATAGACGATAAGGTACACTTGCCTTTATCAGATATAGTTTTGGAGAAAATCTTTAACCATCTCACTTTGTAAAACCCTAAATTTCAATATCACGCGCAACGATACTCAAAATAATCATAATCTCCACATGACCTCGGATTGGGATGAAACAAGCTCTGTTGCACTCGTATGGACTATATGAGTCTAACGCAACTGACAGAACTTAATTTGGAGTACGTATGCTCCAAATACAAAAGTGCACTATTGTGACACGCTATAATACTTAAAATGGTCATTTCCTCTACACGACCTCAGATCGAGGAGAAACGAGTTCCATCACACTCGTATCAACTATATGATTCTAATGCAACATACGGAAGTAGATTCAGAGAACGTATGCTCAATATACTAAAACGCTGTCGTCGTGACGCGCTACGATACTCAAAATGATCGTATTCTCCATATTACCTCGTATTAGAACGAAATGAGTTCCGTTTCACTCGTATTAACTCTACAAGTCTAACACAACTGTTGGAACTCAATTCGGAGCAAATATGCTCCATATACTAAATTAGCGTCGTCGTGACACGCTACAGTACTTAAAATGGTCACTTTCACCAAATGGCCTTAGATTGGAACGAAACGAGTTCTGTTGCACTCGTATTGACCATACGAGTCTAACGTAACTGACGAAAGTCGATTTGGAGTACAGATGCTCACTATACTAAAATAGCGTCGTCGTGACACGCTATAGTACTTAAAATGGTCACTTTCACCAAATGACCTCGGATTGGAACGAAACAAGTTATGTTGCACTCGTATCGACCATACGAGTCTAATGTAACTGACAGAAGTCGATTTGGAGCACAGATGCTTACTATACTAAAATAGTGTCATCGTGACACGTTATAGTACTTAAAATGGTCACTTTCACCAAATGACCTCGGATTGGAACGAACAAGTTCCGTTGCACTCGTATCGACCATATGAGTCTAACGTAACTGACGGAAGTCAATTTGGAGCACGCATAGTCACTATTCCACCACAGTGTTGTTGAATCCACTGTCACGACCCGTCTCATAACAATTATCAGAGTGCGCTACGGGCGGGTCGTGATGTCGCAGACATGGGCAAAGAGAAACCATGTCTGCCAGGCGGGAGCTGTAATTCCAAAATATCTGTAGAAAATAATCAGATTTTTGAAAAAAAAACAATACCAGTTTGATTTATTATGCGGAAGCTTGAATTAAAAGTGATGCTCATGGCACTTTGATCAATTCTCATGCTATAATTATGATGTAAAGGTAGATGCTAGTAAACCGCAGAAACAAAATGAACATTTATATAATGCTGAAATACATCCGTACCATCCTAAGAGTTGTCCACGATACAAGGAAAATGCTTGAAAATAACTAGTACAGGAAAGACAAATCCAAAAGTAAATGAAACAAGATACAAAGGATCTGATGCAGCAACTACAAAAAAAGTAAACCTCCGACAGACGGAAGCTGGGCGAGGAACAGCTCAGGAAGTAGGCGGCGCAGTCACGAACCCTAAGGAAAATCCAAACAGAAGGAAAAGCCTCAGAACAAGATCAATAACAGAGATTCAAGTTAATAAAATAAACAAGTAAACTGAGAAACAAGCATAACAGTAAAGTATGTCAGAGACTAACTGAGATTCTTTAGTAAATTTTTAGCCTACTCCGGAGTTTAGCCTAAACACAAACGTATAAGCAGAAATCAATGAAAGGCGTGTGTGTTGTCATTTGATGCACAAGATTCTAGCATGGGAGTAGATGCAAGGCTTAAGCTACCGCTGCTTACAAGATTCCCTTATTGGTTTCTGTTACCATTCAAGCGTGAACTCATTTTTCCGGTGTCACATCAAACGACACATTCCCTTTCATTGTTTGCCTATGACGTCTAATGCGCTTACTTATCTGCAAGTAATAAATTCAAGTGGGGCTAGTACGGTACCAGTGTGACTTAAATAAAACTTGTTTGCAAGCGAGAGAGTTTTCTCTACTTGCCTTAAGGAAAAGCCGATCTTGAAGGCGGCGGCCAAGAGGCAAGGTCTAAACTCTAGCGGAACCTGATCGGGATGCATTCAAATAACATAATTGCTTCAATGTTACTCCTACATGCACGCATGTGTTTTTGTTGCGTAAATAATTCAAGGGGGCGAGTACAAGAAAATTTACCTCCCTCGTCAAAGAGGGGAGAAGCGGTTACCACAAGAGATCCGAAGGTTTTGGCGGCGGTTGAAACCCGGAAAACCCTAAATCGGAGAGGGTTTGTGATGATTCCAACAATTAGGTCGACGAGAGATACCGAAAAAATCACAACACAATGCGGTTAGTCGATTATATGAGGGTTACATGCTTGGTCTTTAAAAACATACGCGATTAGGAACACGAATCTACACTAACATTTTCTGAAAATTCTGAATAAAAGGGAGGAAGAGAGATCTCTTACCCAAATAGACCAAATCCGGCCTAGAAAAACTGAGAAAAGGCGGGTCCGAGCAAACCCTAGATGTTCTCCTTGCAAATCTCTGGCTAGATCGAAGAGGAAGGGTTGCCGGAGGAAGGAAGGGTGGCTGCCGGAGGAAGAGGGTCTGGCTGCCGGCCAGAGGAGGAGAATGGGGGGCCTGCTGTCGGCCAGAGGAGAAGATAAGGGGAGGCGCAGCTGGAGGAGGCGGCGGCGGCTGGAGGAGAAGCAGGAGGTGGCGTCGGCGGCCAGTCCTGCGCAAAAAGACTGCCGGTCCGGTCCTGAACCGGTCTTTTAAAAGACCGGACTTTTGGCCAACCAGTCCCGGACCGGTCCCGTGCAAACCAGTCCCGGTCCGGGACCGGTTTTCTCCTCTGGAGGAGGACCGGTCCAAACCGGTCCTAACCGGTCCCGGACCGGTCTTTTTATTAAAAAAAATAAAATTTAAAAAAATAAAATATATAATTATAATTATATAAAATTAAATTTTTTGGGATATAAAACTAATGTGCATACAAATTACAAAATAAAGTTAAATAAAACTCAAAATGAAATAAAAAAGACCGGTGTGCGGATACTCAAAGCCTTCAAAACAAATTATACGTTTATTTAGTTCCCAACTATCTGGATCGACCCAGTGACAAGTTATGTAAATATAAGAAAGACCGTCATTTATACCGCTAGTCCAAACATCGCTCGTTAAGCTAACGCGACCGTCGAATGTTTCAAAATAGTTTTTTAAAAATTCTTTAGATTGTAAGTAAGCCGCTAAAGCATCGCGTCTAGTTGTAGAATGACTTACCTGGTGATATTTAGGCTGGAGTACGTCGTGAATGTAAGACGTCATTTCTTCATCGTCGTAGTGGTTGAATGGGAGTCCTTTTTTGATGACGTTCTCCATTTGTCGCTCTCGTTGCCGAGCTTGGTCGTACGTCCAAATGTGCCCGGTCGCCGAAATTTGGGCTTGGGTAGACTCCGGGGCTTGCTTAGAAATGCAGGATTTCACATGTCGAACGAGCGTTGTGTTGCTGCCGACGGCCATTAGCTTCCCGCAAAGTTTGCACTTCGCCTTCATTTCGCCATCAACCCGCACTTTATCAAATGTATCCCATATTGCCGCTTTGTGACGGTGCTCCACAATCTCAATATCGGCAGACGCGGAGGAGGACGCCGGCTGGGATGAAGAAGACGTCATTTAATAAATTTGAAAGAGAGAGAGAGAGAGAGAGAAATAGAGAGAGAGAGAGAGAAGTGGAGAGAGAAATAGAGAGAGAGAATGGGGGAGGGGAGGTATTTATAAAAATAAAATTAATTAAAAAAAAATTAATTAAAAAAGAGCCTTAAGGCTCTTTAATTAAAGAGCCTTATGCTCTTTAATTAAAGAGCCAATCGGCTCTTTAATAAAAGAGCCGTTCGGCTCTTTAATAAAAGAGCCGAACGGCTCTTTATTAAAGAGCCGTTAAGGCTCTTTATTAAAGAGCCGTTAACGGCTCTTTATTAAAGAGCCGTTAACGGCTCTTTAATGCTCCTTGGCAAAAACCGGTCCTGTCCCAGGACCGGTAAAAGACCGGTTAAAACCGGTCTTTTACCGGTCCTGGTCCGGGACCGGTTTTTGCCAAAATATAAGGGACCGGCCGAGCCCCTAGGACCGTTCCGGGACCGGACCGGTCCCGGACAGGACCGGTCCCTGACCAGTCCTAACCAGTCCGGTCCCGACCGGACCGGTTAGGACCGGTTTTTTTGTACACGACTATCGGCGGCTGGAGGAGCAGCAGGTCTCGACGTCGGCATGGAGAGGTGCAGCCGCAGGCGCAGGCGGGATCGACTTCGCGAGCGGGAGACGGAGCGCTGGAGGGAGTCGGAGCGCTGGAGGGAGTCGGAAGGAATCGGGAGCCCTAGCTTGCGTGAAATAATAAGAGGGGGCTGCTCGGGATTTAACAGTGCAGGGGCTGGGGTGCGGTTAGATGAATAGGGAGATAAAAATTTTTTTTTTTAATTTTATTTTATTAGTGTTATTATAACTTTAGGGTTGTTACATTCTCCCCCACTTAAGAAGTTTCGTCCCGAAACAGTTGGGGATTTCCTGAATGGGGCCTCTTATGACGAAGGTTCAGATGTCATTCATTTCAACAAGGTTTGTAGATCAAGGCAAGGAGGCTAATTATGAACATAGCAAAAGAGAAGAGAACAAGAGCGGAGGCATACCCGGATCAGGAGAAAAGATGCGGATACTTGCTACGCATGTCAACTTCGAGCTCCCAAGTGAACTCCTCAGACTTGCTATGCATCCAAAGTACCCTCACCATAGGAATGGTTCTCTTTCGAAGCTTGCGCTCTTGGTACTCCACGATCTTAGCAGGTTCGACTGGATAGGACAGATTAGCTTCAGGAATCACTGGAACTTCCTCAATGACGCGGGTAGGATCATGAATGTACTTCCGAAGCTGGCTGATGTGGAAGACATTATGAACACTGGCCAAGGAATCAGGTAGCTCCAGGCGGTAAGCAGATCCTCCAACACGCTCTGAAATAACATACGGTCCCACAAATCTCGGGCTGAGCTTATGGTGGCGGCCGAAACGCTTCACCCCAGGAGTAGGAGAAACCTTCAAGAAAACACGATCACCCACCGCAAACTCCAATGGACGGCGGCGTTGATTAGCATACTTCCTCTGCCTCTCAATGGCACGACCGAGCTGAAGACGAGTCTTCTTGGTAGCCTCTTCCATTTCCTGAAGTAGCTCAGGACCCACCACAACTTTCTCACCCACTTCTGACCAGTAGAGAGGGGTCCTACAACGACGCCCATACAACGCCTTAAAGGGGGCCATCTTGAGACTCTCCTGATAGCTGTTGTTGTAGGCGAATTCAACCAATGGCAAGTGCTCATCCCAAGCTCCCTTATAGTCCAGAATATAACACTGAAGCATGTCTTCAAGAATTTGATTCACTCTTTCGGTCTGTCCATCAGTAGTCGGATGGTAAGCGGTGCTCAGGTTGAGTTCAGTGCCCAGAGCTTGCTGGAATCCCTTCCAGAAGTGCGATACAAATCTCGAGTCACGATCAGAAACAATCCGCAGGGGGATCCCATGAAGTCTAACTATCTCAGAAACATAGATCCGAGCCATCTTCTCGGTGGGATGACCTTCCTTGTACGGGATGAAGTGAGCTACTTTAGTCAAGCGGTCCACAATAACCCAAATCGCATCATGACCTCTCGGAGTACGGGGCAGTCCAGTGATGAAATCCATAGAGATGTCTTCCCATTTCCACTCTGGGATAGGCAGGGGCTGCAAGAGTCCACCGGGACGCTGGCGCTGAGCTTTCACCTTCTGACACGTCAGACAACGAGCGATGAAGTGGGCAATATAGTTCTTCATGCCAGGCCACCACACAATCTGTTTCAAATCATGGTACATCTTATTATTGTCGGGATGACCAGAGGTGCGGGACTCATGAGCTTCTCGGAAAATGCTATCCAATAACTCAGGAACATCAGGGATGCAAAGGCGACCTCGGAATCGCAGGATGTCATCAGTGATGGAGAAATCTGGGAGAGTACCAAGTTCCACCTGCCGACGGATACGCTGGAGTTCTGGATCAGATGGCTGCAAATCCTTCACCTGCTCTACCCACAATGGAACGGAAACTCCTCCGTGACCCTCAGGTGCGATGGATATGTCCATCCGGTCGAGGTCCTCTATCAAGGCTACAAGGGATGCTGACATAGGGGTGCAGGCGGCAGCCGTAGCATGTCGGCTCAGCGCATCTGCCACTGAATTGGCTTTACCGGGCACATAAGTGATCTGCAAGTCATAATCCGCTACAAACTCAAGCCATCGTCTCTGCCGAAGATTGAGGTCCTTCTGAACGAAAATGTACTTTAAGCTCTGGTGATCGGTGTAAAAGTGGCACTTCACCCCATAGAGGTAATGACGCCACAACTTCAAGGCAAAAACCACCGCGGCAAACTCCAAATCGTGAGTGGGATAATTGCGCTCATGGATCTTCAACTGCCTCGACCCATAGGCAATAACACAGTCCTCCTGCATCAGAACACCACCCAGACCCACTCTGGAAGCGTCGGTGTACACAGAAAAATCCAAACCCTCAGAAGGAAGAGCTAACACTGGCGCTGAACACAACCGTTGCTTCAATTCAGAGAAGGATTGCTCACACTGATCTGACCACTCAAACCTGGCATGCTTCTGAGTTAGCTTTGTCAGAGGAGCAGCAAGAGAGGAGAAACCCTTGACGAAGCGCCGATAATAGCCAGCTAACCCAAGGAAACTGCGGATTTCGGTAGGGGTGGAGGGTTGCTTCCAGTCCATCACTGCAGAGATTTTGGCGGGGTCAACGGATAGCCCATCCCCTGAAATGACATGCCCCAAAAAGGCAACGCGATCCAGCAAGAACTCACACTTCGCCAACTTGGCATAGAGTTGGTGATGGCGAAGAGTGGAGAGAGTGAGCCTAAGATGTGCATCATGCTCTTCGCGGGTCTTGGAATAGACCAGAATATCATCAATGAACACAATGATGAACTTATCCAGATATTCGCGGAAGACGCGGTTCATCATATCCACAAAGGTGGAGGGAGCATTGGTCAACCCAAAGGACATCACCAGGAACTCAAAATGTCCATACCGAGTTCTGAAAGCAGTCCTGGGGATGTCGGATTCCTTGATCTTCAACTGATGATAACCCGATCTGAGATCTATCTTGGAAAACACGGAACTGCCCTTAAGCTGATCAAAGAGGTCATCCACACGCGGGAGGGGATACTTGTTCTTGATTGTGACCTTATTCAGATCTCGGTAGTCAATATAAAGTCTCAAAGAACCATCCTTCTTCTTTACGAAGAGGACGGAGGCTCCCCACGGAGACGTGCTGGGACGAATGTACCCAAGCTTGAGCATCTCGTCCAATTGCAATCGGAGTTCTTCCAACTCGCGCGGGGCCATCCGGTAAGGAGCTTTAGATATGGGGCGCGTTCCAGGCTCCACATCAATAGAGAAATCTACCTCACGATCAGGCGGCATCCCAGGCAGCTCGGCGGGAAACACGTCAGGAAACTCAGAAACGATCGGGATAGACTCGAGTGAAGGAGTAGCAGAATCCGAATGAGAAGCATAAACAAAGCCAGCAATGCACCCTTGACTGAGAAGCTGAGTGGCGCGTACAGCAGAAATTACCTTCAGATGGCCGTGGGTCTGCACGTGAGCACTGTAATCCTTGCCACCGATGCTGAGGTTGATCCTCTTTGCCGCGCAATCCAGCTTCAATCGATATGCAACCAGCCAATCCATTCCCAAAATCACGTCGAACTCAGACATCTCCAGAATTATGAGATCCGCAAAGACTTGCAATTCTTCGAGCAAGATTGGGCAATTGGGGATACTCCTAGTTGATAGGTGCTGATGACCCGGCACAGAAATCTCAAAAGGGGCCTCCAGAGGTGAAGTGGGCCAACCATGCAGGTCCACGATATGGCGAGCAATAAAGGAGTGAGATGCGCCAGAATCAAAGAGAATCTGCAACCACTTGTTTCTGACTCTAAATCTCCCTAAAACGAATAGCAGTTATAACCGCCAATTCCGGTTGTTTTTGATATAAAAGCATACATAAGTACTTGCAGGAAAAATAAAACAACACATACGTACCAGAAATGATGTCCGTGGAAGCGAGCGCCTCGCCTTGAGTAAGGACATTCAACACAGCCTTACCCATATTCTGGGCTCCGGGGTTAGCCTGCTGTGGCTGAGTAGTGACCGGGCCTTCCCTCATGGGGCAGTCGAACTTGAGATGACCCACTTGCCCACACTTGAAACAGGCCTTCTGCTTACGGCGGCAGTCCCTCAGTTGATGGCCCGGCAACTTGCAGTTGGCACAAACGGTGGAGGCGGAGGCAAGTGTCATCGGAGGCTATGTAGGAGCGGCTGTCTTCTGCTTCTTCAGGAGAGACCGGCAGACTTGGGCGGTATGGCCCACCTTGTGGCAGTAAGCACACACCTCCATGGACCTGGGACCTTGCTCCTGAGGTGGAGCACTCCTGCGCTTGAGGTCGGATGCAGCAACATTGCTTGTTCCGTGTTGGGCTTTCTTTCCAGTACGATCCAGCTCAATAGCTTCCGCCCGCATGGCGGCTCCCACGGTCTCTGCATAGGTTCTGGCGTCGTGTGCTACCACATGCTGGAGAATGTCATGGCGAAGTCCCCTTACGAAATGACTGATCTTCTTGGCTTCATCCGGCACGAACTCCGCAGTAAGGAGGGATAGGCGGGAGAACTCCTGCGCATACTCTGTCACTGTCCTGCCAGGCTGCTGAAGGGACAAGAATCTCTCCGCTAACTTGTCCCGCTCCACAGAAGAGAGGAAGTTCTCCATCAGAGCGTCCTTGAACTGCCCCCAAGTGAGGGTGGTAGATTCGTGGAGGCTGCGGTGCTGAAGCCACCAAGTATAGGCGTCCTCGGTCAGCTGATAGGCCGCAAGAAGGACCTTCTGAGCTTCTGGAACTAAGGCATACTCGAAGTGCTTCTCCATCTGGGAGATCCATTCCGTGATCATGAAGTAGTCGCGATTGCCGTTGTAGGCAGGCGGATTTAGCCTCTTGAAAGCCAGAGTGTCAGCCATCGTCAAAGGAGGAGCAGCCGGAGTGGTCACGGTCGGGGTCACTACAGCATCAAGTGCAGGAGGGGTGATGGTGACAGCTACTCCAGACGTCCCTGCGCTGCCAGAACCAGAACCTGGATCAGGAGCTTGGCGATCCCCTTCCAGACGGGTGACACGCTCCACAAGCTGCTTCAAAAGTTGGACCATTTCACCTAAAGGGGCTTCCCCCGCAGGAGGTGTAGCCTTCTTGTGCTGTGGTCGCTTAGAATCCATCTAGAAAGAAACATAGAAGAAACGAGTGAGACAACGGCTAAGTTAAGCTTGAGGGTTGAGATTACAGGTCATAGCATTATAATACTGTTGGATAAGCAATTCAAGTAGTAGTTACAGCATTTTCATTGGACAACTCTAAGTGACGACCATGCAGATGCAAGTGCGGCGATATGATCACATGCGGTAAGACGATGATTTGTAAAATCCATGTGTGTTCATTCGTTGTCTGTTGTTCTTAGCTTAGACACTTGTGCAATGAGTTATGTTATGCATGCAACATGATTATGCCTACAATGCATTCCTAAGAATGTTTATGAATGGATACGCATGTCATGTTAAGCGCCCATATCACTTAACATGTCATGCGCATTATGATTCTAATGTCATCGCACTTGAAAATATTATATCGCCCATACAATTTAATATTTGCAAGCGGTGTAAATCCTAATGGAAATTCATATGCATATAAATGTTAAGTTTGCCCATACTCCCTTAACATTTGTACGCATACAACTCATGCTTATGGGTGAGTGTGTGCGTGTTTCAGCCTCGAACAACAGACAACGACAAAGTGAGTGAGGAAATGATGCATGCGCGTATATTTACATAATAGATTTCAAAATATATGAAAATTTTAAAATACTTTATCTTTAGATGCGGAACCTGCCTCTGATACCAACTGTCACGACCCGTCTCATAACAATTATCAGAGTGCGCTACGGGCGGGTCGTGATGCCGCAGACATGGGCAAAGAGAAACCATGTCTGCCAGACGAGAGCTGTAATTCCAAAATATCTGTAGAAAATAATCAGATTTTTGAAAAAAAACAATACCAGTTTGATTTTTTATGCTAAAGCTTGAATTAAAAGTGATGCTCATGCACTTTGATCAATTCTCATGCTATAATTATGATGTAAAGGTAGATGCTAGTAAACCGCAAAAACAAAATGAACATTTATATAATGCTGAAATACATCCGTACCATCCTAAGAGTTGTCCACGATACAAGGAAAATGCTTGAAAATAACTAGTACAGGAAAGACAAATCCAAAAGTAAATGAAACAAGATACAAAGGATCTGATGCAGCAACTACAAAAAAAGTAAACCTCCGACAGACGGAAGCTGGGCGAGGAACAGCTCAGGAAGTAGGCGGCGCAGTCACGAACCCTAAGGCAAATCCAAACAGAAGGAAAAGCCTCAGAACAAGATCAATAATAGAGATTCAAGTTAATAAAATAAACAAGTAAACTGGGAAACAAGCATAACAGTAAAGTATGTCAGAGACTAACTGAGATTCTTTAGTAAAATTTTAGCCTACTCCGGAGTTTAGCCTAAACACAAACGTATAAGCAGAAATCAATGAAAGGCGTGTGTGTCGTCATTTGATGCACAAGATTCTAGCATGGGAGTAGATGCAAGGCTTAAGCTACCGCTGCTTACAAGATTCCCTTATTGGTTTCTGTTACCATTCAAGCGTGAACTCATTTTTCCGGTGTCACATCAAACGACACATTCCCTTTCATTGTTTGCCTATGACGTCTAATGCGCCTACTTATCTGCAAGTAATAAATTCAAGTGGGGCTAGTACGGTACCAGTGTGACTTAAATAAAACTTGTTTGCAAGCGAGAGAGTTTTCTCTACTTGCCTTAAGGAAAAGCCGAGCTTGAAGGCGGCGGCCAAGAGGCAAGGTCTAAACTCTAGCGGAACCTGTTCGGGATGCATTCAAATAACATAATTGCTTCAATGTTACTCCTACACGCACGCATGTGTTTCTGTTGCGTAAATAATTCATGGGGGCGAGTACAAGAAAATTTACCTCCCTCGTCAAAGTGGGGAGAAGCAGTTACCACAAGAGATCCGAAGGTTTTGGCGGCGGTTGAATCTGGGAAAACCCTAAATCGGAGAGGGTTTGTGATGATTCCAACAATTAGGTCGACGAGCGGTACCGGAAAAATCACAACACAATGCGGTTAGTCGATTATATGAGGGTTACATGCTTGGTCTTTAAAAACATATGCGATTAGGAACACGAATCTACACTAACATTTCTGAAAATTCTGAATAAAAGGGAGGAAGAGAGATCTCTTACCCAAATAGACCAAATCCGGCCTAGAAAAACTGAGAAATGGCGGGTCCGAGCAAACCCTAGATGTTCTCCTTGCAAATCTCCGGTTAGATCGAAGAGGAAGGGTTGCCGGAGGAAGGAAGGGTGGCTGCCGGAGGAAGAGGGTCTGGCTGCCGGCCAGAGGAGGAGAATGGGGGGGGGCTGCTGTCGGCCAGAGGAGAAGAAGAGGGGAGGCGCAGCTGGAGGAGGCGGCGGCGGCTGGAGGAGTAGCAGGAGGTGGCGTCGGCGGCTGGAGGAGCAGCAGGTGTCGACGTCGGCAAGGAGAGGTGTAGCCGCAGGCGCAGGCGGGATCGACTTCGTGAGCGGGAGACGGAGCGCTGGAGGGAGTCGGAAGGAATCGGGAGCCCTAGCTTGCGTGAAATAATAAGAGGGGGCTGCTTGGGATTTAACAGTGCAGGGGCTGGGGTGCGGTTAGATGAATAGGGAGATAAAAATTTTTTTTTTAATTTTATTTTATTAGTGTTATTATAACTTTAGGGTTGTTACATCCACCAACACCAACAACCCCAAATCGACTACTTGAACAAAGGAGAAGATAAACAAGACAAGAAAAGGTCTGCAACAAGGAAAAGGGGAAAGTCGATGAGAGCTCATGTCGATCAATGGGCAGTCCCGTCGATCGACGGGATGACCCGTCGATTTTGAATTACAGCGCAGGGGAAAGTCTTTCCCCAGCTGATGTCGATGATTGACGGGACGGTCCGGTCGATCGACGGGAGGTCCCATCGATTGACGGGAAGCCCAGTCAATTTTGATTTCAACACATTTTATTGGGATGAGTTATGTTGCACTCGTATCGACCATACGAGTCTAACACAATTGACAGAAGTCAATTCAGAGCACACATGCTTACTATACTACTTAAGCGTTGTGGCAAAGCACAATGCTACCCAAAACAGTTATTTCTTCAAATGACCACCATTAGGTTACGAAGGTCGGGTCGTGGTTGTCCTATGACCCAGCCTATGTTCCTCCAAGGGTTCAACTGAACCGGATAGACCCTATTTTAGAGTTGAGATGTTACATCTACCCTATGGGAATAGTGAACGGGAAGCACGTCTCGGTGAACAATTAGAGTATTTTGTGAGTTTCCTATCAGTGGAAATTATAGTGACACTTAAGGTGATCTTGATGCTTTCAAGGTTAGTAATGAGCATATAGGTGAACATCTAAGGATCTGCACACTCATCGTTAAAAAGGTCGTTAAGATACCTAGAAGAGTCTAAATCATACTTACATAATTTAGAGCAACCATGTGGGTAACCTCGACAAGTGTAGTTATCAATAAAAGTAAATATTCTGAGAAAGGAAGGTCTGAGATGTCATCCCAGAATACCATCTAGTACCGTCACGAGCCCTTCATAGGGTAGACCTCGGGAAGTCCAGAATTCACCTTAAATTATTACGATTGCCTAAGTAACAAACAAGAGTAACCCTATCTGAGATAGACTGAGAAAAGTAAACCTCGTCCTATTAGAAGGGACGACACGATTCAAGAGTAGTTAGTCCTACTAGCTGGAGGCTCGAGTAATGTAATAAATCTTGCATGTGCATAAAATAGTGGCAGGTCTTCAGTATGGGTCCATTTGTCACACCAATGGCGGTAACGTTGACTTTGGCGGGGTGTGGTGAGTTAGAGGGCCAGTAGGTTACTTTACTATGGTCTAGCAGACAATCGCTAGTAACCCACCCCCGACCATAAAAGTCTGGTGGGATGTCAACAAGAGTACGCAAAAGCTCACGGAAGTGCATCTAGAACGTGTACAGCAGCGTACGTAAGGTCTAGGTCTGGCAGTGTGTATTCCCACCTAGAAGTGAAGTGCCTGATTCACTGATTCCGTTGCCACGACAGAAGTACCTGAGAGGCTTGCTATCTCCGAAAAGAGGGAACTAAAGGTCTGTGCGTGCAGAGTCGTGTGAGTGAGTTGCACTGTATGAACATAGCATTGCATTTCATAACATTCATAACATCATAACAACATATACATTTGCAGACCTTTATCATATAAATTAGTATGGGCTCTTTTATATGATAAGTTATAATTTCGGAAATCTTAACTTATAAGTTTGTATGGACATTCATATAAGTTAAGGTACTCTTGATGATAGTGTGGTAGTCTTCCTTATTACTTCACTTGCGCTGTTTTTACTTACTTACTGCACTTTATTTACCTACTACTGTTCTATTTACTACTATTCTTGCTGCTCTTTCATTCCTTATACTGCTAATATATTCCATGTCACTTGTACCTTCTTTTACATCTTGTTGTCCTCCGCTTCGTCCTCCCGCTCGGTACCTAGGAGTCGTGGGGGGAGGCGGGGACAAAATGGCTTAGTCTTTTTGACTTACGGTCGGATGTGGCCGTAACACCAGGAGATTGAGGAGCATGAGCCGCAGTTTGTCAGGCAGAACGAGATGGTAGGCACTGAGGAGCAGATGCTGCGCATCTCTACTTCCACACGATGATAGGTTAGAGAGTATTTTGTGTTGCTTCCGCATAGTGTAGAGTTAGAGAGTGATTTACCTTTATTAGTCACTTTTTGGATCTGTATCGGGTTTAAGCCCTTGCACTCTCTTAATTTTGTTTCATTGTGGACTATTTGCACTCTTATATATATATACATATATGTGTGTCGTGGTTGTGGACTGGTCTTATTTGTACTTAATACTTCTTGCAATTAGACTGTGATATGATCGATTTAGCTGGCAGGATCCGCGTTGAACGGTGTCAGCTAACCCGTGAGTTGGGATCTTCGTAAGACGGCGGTTCTGGGCATAAGATCCGGAACTCTCCGGTAAGGAGAAGAGGGATCTTACACACATAGTTACTGAAGAGGTGACTGCATGGACTACAGGCGTTGGAGCTCTTTGCGCACACATATGGAGGTGTAAAGACAGAGTAGCTACAACCAATCTCCTATTGAGCCGATCAAACTGAAGATTACTTGGGCTACTGGATACCTTCCGGTACTAGGCTTAGAGGACACTGGATTGTGTGACTGCGCTGACTACTGAATGATTCACTTGGATTGTGATCATCTGGGTTCAAAGGAGTTATGATCACGGAGAGGGTGTCCGCGTTGACTATTGAAGGTGGGGGGCTAGGGCGGTCGCTACACTATTGGACACATGTCTGAGTTTATTCTGACTTGTTGATTCTTCTAGCCGCGGGATCTGCGGTAAACATGATCCCCGCACTTTTTCAAGTTTACGAGAACTTCAAAAAAGTTAAAAAAAAATGACCGCGTATACCGTGGTGGTCCTTTAATGCTTGGAAAATCTGTAAATACTGCCTAGGATCGGAGGATTTGAGAAAAAATTTCTTGACAAACCGGTATTCATCATTTGCAGTTGTCATTTTGAAGAGGGCTATGACGGACAAGGAGAACACTTACATGGTCAAACTAATGTTGCAGAATAAAAAACTCGCAGCTCTCCTCAGAAGAAGACGGAGAAAGAGGGCTCTCGCGGTCATAAGAAGAGAAAGACTGTGGCCTATAAGAAGCCAAAGGAAAACCTCGGGGTTGGGAAAATTACTTTTGAGGTCACGAGGACTCCTTCCTCAGGGTCTCTTATCAAAATCATTAACACTCCAAATCTTCAGCAGATGGACCTCAGCACGGACAACATCAAGATAAATGTTGTCAAAACTATGAAGGCACTGGAAGTGGCCTTTGGAACACCTGCCACCGAAGAACCGGTACAAAAACAAATTCTGAGGATGTTATAGACGATCGAGCTATTATTTACATGCCCGCGCAAATGGATGTAACTATGTCCGATACTTCAAAAGGTCTGAAGAAAGTTTTTGAATATGAGGGGATATTATTGGGAAAAACATCTTTTGATTTACCTTACAAATTATAAACAAGTAATTTCATTTTCTAGGATGCATTACCCATGTTATATAGACAGAGTAATTTGGTCATTAGATGTCTTAGGATGTCACACTCTCATTAGAGTGTCAAAGACCAGTCCAAAAAGAGTCAAAAATTCAGTTGAGTTAAACCTGCGTCGAATAAAAGTCGACGCAACTTCAACTTCAAGCCGAAGTAACTTTGAATAGAAGTATGTTGGGAAAAACTCCTTGGATTTAACTTAACAAATTATCAGAAGTGATTTTATCTCTTAGGTTTTAATTACTCATTATATAGTGAGGGTAATTTGGTCATTAGATGTCTTATGATATCTCATACAACTTGGAGTGTAAAGACCAGAGCAAGACAAGCACAAACTTGGTTGAGTTAACAATTGCGTCGAATAGTATTCGACGCAACTTCGACTTCTTGTCGACGTAACTTAGACTAGAAGTCCAAGCAACTCAACCTCTCTGTCGAGGCAGATCAAGTCGACGCTACGTCGAAAGGATATTGACGTAGATAAACTGAGCATGTCGAAGTATCTTTTGAAGTCGATGCAGCTTTGACTTCAACTCAATGCATATTGAAGAATCTGTCGAAGCCATCATAAGTCGACGCAACGTCGACTACAATTCAACACAGATGATGAAGTTTAAAGTCAGGCCTTCAACTCGAAGGTTACGTCGATAAGTAATCGACGTAACGTCGACATCAAAGTTCAACCAGAGCTTGAAGAAATTCGAAGCTGCTCTTACAAGAACTCGAAGGTGCGTCGATTAGAGAGAGATAAATCGACGCAACGTCGAATACAGTCTGAAAAGAAACCTTTTCAGCTGTCATTTTAGAACTCTCTCTCAGGGCCCACAATACTGAAGACCGTTCTACAACAACTCATTTATTTCCTAGAATAGAAAGGAGCAAGAAAGAAGACAACAAAAGCTTTCTTGGAAAGGATCAAGACAGTTGGCAGACGGGTCGTGCACAAATAAGGAAAGGAAGAGAATTTGTCCAGGCCAATACCTTTTCAGCACACTCTAAAAGAGGAAAAGAATTCAAATTAAAGGATGGACAATAAATAAGAAGATTAAGGAGAAGAACATACACAACATTCATCACAATCTTCTACTTTGTCGATTAGGGCTTCCTCCTTCTTCTTCTTCCTCCTTGAACCCTAAAAGACAGTGAATCAATAACTGCTCCCTCTCAGATCAGATAAACAAAAGGCTGCTTCTCATCAATATTATACATCGGCCAGATTTCAATAAAAGAAAGCAGATATGATCTTAAGCTCATAACCCCTGCAATCTCTATCAAAAGCAGGGGTCCATCATTTGCAGATCCAGAAAAGAGAAAACTGAAGCAAAAGGCTTCATTTCTTACTACTTCTTCCTCCTCTCCTTCACCTTCTCTTCAACTGTAAAAGAGTTTTTAGAATCCCTCTTCCAAAGGATTCAATGGTTCAAGATCTCATTACCAAAAGATCTGTGGTTCAAGATCTCCTTATCAAAAGATCTGTGGTTCAAGATCTCTTATCAAAAGATCTTTGGTTCTAAGAGTCTCCTTATCAAAAAACTCAGGCACATGTGGTGCATTCCTACCAGGTGGTAGAAGAGAGGAGTACACACATTTTGGGGAACCTCTATAAAATTCTTTGTGGTTGTGTTGTGCTTTTCTATGTTGTCCCTTTTACTTTCTCAGCATTGACTTTCAGCAATATTTATTATGCCTGTGTTTTGTTTGTGAGCATAATTCTTTATTAAGTTTTATTGTCTGCACTATTAGGATAGAAATAATTTTAAATCTCTATTCACCCCCCTCTAGAGGACTCTCAGAGGCACACTGTGCACTTTCAATGTAACATAAACTCAAACTGAAGTATAAGTCGACGCAACGTCGAGATGTACTCGACGCAGAAGATAGAGTTAGTAGAAGCAGTATTAGAAGTCAATGAAGCTTGGACTTATAATCGACGCAGAAGGAAGTGCTCTGAGTTCAGGATTTCAACTCAACGGGTACGTCGATAACTATTCGACGCAACATCGACTGCATAGGTCATTTCTAATATGAGGAGGATTTCAACGCAGCTTCAAGTAGAATTCAGAGTTGCGTCGATAAGAAGTCAAATGTATTCGACGCTACGTTGAATACAGATAGAATTAGTCATTCTCCTTTATTCTTTTCTAAAAGTGATTCAGAGGCTATATGTGGAATAGTTTGGTCTCTAACTGGTCGATTATATCCAAGAATAGAAGGACTACAAATAGTCAATAAAGTTATTTTTGGAAGATATTCTAAAAGGATTTGACGGGTCATCAAATTAGAAAGTAAACGAAATTATCTCATGGACTTTCCTATTAGGGATACAGCAGAAGAGGAAAGAAATTCAAATTTTATTCGACATAGAAATGAACATACTCAACAAGATTGGGACAACAAGTATTCGGTAATTCAATTAGTCTTTTTCTTCCTCCAGCCTAAAGCTTCTCCTCCCTCCCCACTCTCAGAAAGACATACACAACAAGAAATCTCTGTACAGATAATAACAAAAGAAAAGGCTTCTTCTTCTTCTTCTTCTTCATGTACTACATAGCAAGAAGCCTACAGATTACAGAGATTCTGTGGATCAAGCTTACGCAATCCTTGCAACTCTTATTTTCTAGCAAGGACTCATCTACTGCAATAATGATCCATCTACATAACACCAAGTGCCTTGAATCCTCAGTGATTTCTGAAGAGGATTCATTTAGAAGAACTTTCTTCAATACTTCTTATTTTTCTTACTCTGTCTACTTCTTAATTGTAACTTGAGTAAAGAGTCTTAAGAATCCCTCTACAAAGGATTCAGTTGGTTCAAGACCTCCTTACCAAAAGATCTACTATGGTTCTAAGAGTCTCCTTGGTTCAAGATCTCCTTACCAACCCTAAACCCTTATCAAAAGACTCAGTGGTTCTAAGAGTTTCTTTATCAAAAGACTCAGACACATGATAATGTATTCCTACCAAGGTGGTAAAAGAGTGGACTACCCACAATTTGTGGGGAGCCACTATAGCTATTGTCTTTGTGCTGTGAATTTTGTGTGATGTCCACTTGTTTTATTTCTGCACTCTATGATTACTTTATTCTGGATTGATCAGCTGAATGCATAGGAATTAGAAATATTTTTATTATGTGTGCATTATATTATAGAAAAAAATTTAAACTCTATTCACCCCCCTCTAGAGAATACTTAGAGGTATCACTGTGCACTTTCAGATAAGTTTATCTGAAGAAGAAAAATTGTCAGCGGTAAGAGAAAGAATAAGAGGAAGAAGAGAAAAGTCTCAGAGGCTATTGAGAAGAGAGTGTTTGTGGATGCTGAGGATGTGAACGTTGTTGTTGTTGTTGTTCAGCTTGAAGATGGCGAGTATGTGCGGTCTTAGGAGGAGATCGAGTCCAGGGCCTCGATGATAGGGGTTGAAGTCGGCCAAGCAGCCAATGTTAGAACCTCCCTACCAACTGAGGGGGAACAAAATCCGAGGAGCAAAGAACCATTACGGTTAAGGATCTGATCGGTCAATCATTATCAGTCCAGTTCAAGGAAATGAAGAATGATAATCTTGCAGTTGTCTAAGCAGTGGGTAAGAAGGTTATGGACAAGGATGTCGCGGATATGGATGCCACAAAAAAAGATGTCGCGGACAAGGATGTGGCGACGGAGGCTCTCCGGAAGAGCAAATGAAAGGATGTAGTAGGTATGAATTTGAGCGCTGAGTCATTGAGGCTAGCATCCATGTTCAAACCCACACCCCCGTTACCGCGACCATAGATTGTGATTATCCTTATGGACGGGGAACCTTCTGCCAATCATGAGGAGATGAATTGGCAGTACTAGAGGGGAGAGGCAGTGTGTAAGAAAAAGCTAACACTCATGGGTACCAAGCTGAGGAAATGTCCTCTTGTTCCTACAAAGCAAAAAAAAACCGAGGACACTCGGATTCCCGAGGAGTGGCCACGGTAAAATGACGATATGCATGTGGCGGACACAGAATGTAGATCTTAATTACCTTCATTGATACTTACTGCCTTAGAATGATTATGACTACTTTTATGTATATGGGCAATGATCGCGTCGAATACTACACTGGGAGTGGAGCTTCGAATGGTGAAGGAGCATCTTCGGTCTATGAAGTAGCAGCTTGGGTTGATGAAGGAGCAGCTTCGGACAATGAAGGAGTGGATGAAGAACATTGAAAGAACTTTTGTTGAGGACAGATGGTTCTCCGTCGAGAGGTTTCGTCATCTATAAAGTGGCAATAACTACTTTACTAACAAGATCTCAGTGATGTCCGCCGAGATAAGTCCTTTGAAGAGAACTCCTTCAGCGGTTATAGACACGGCAGTTGTTCGTGTTGAAAGAGGCCCCGGAGAACCTGAGGTGCACTCCTCTAGAAGCACATGTGGAGAGGAATGTTGCTCGAGTACATCAATATCTCTACCATGCGGTACACGTTCTATCTCAGGTGCTGACCGTGATTATTCGGGCACAGCATGAGGCTACTCATATTGGAAAAATGTGTGTGCAACCATGACAATAATTGTTTGATGTGTGTGTAACAAACTTTCTTTGGATGTTAACTTTATGAATGTTTGTGGATGATTACTTTTGAAAAGATTTGTTTATGTTTTCTGGAACTGCTTTATTTTTTCCTATATTGGATGTGCGTCATTACAATGAATGAGTTTTTGCGGGCATTGATACACTATTGCAAACACTATTCTGTGATGTTCATTTCTGCGCAGGGAAAATGGAAGCAAGGCATCGTGAACGTTATCGGGCTGCACAGTCATATCACCTCCTATCTTTTCGATTTCCATCGGAGGAAAACTATAAATAAGAGCCCCCCCTAAGCCAAAGAAATCATTTCCTTTGGATGTGACCAAAACAAAAGTCTGCGCGGATGTACGAAATGGCCCCTGGTCGCACCTCTGCTGCTGAATCTTTTATTTACATGAAACTTTCAAAACCCCATGTGACACGGGTAGAATTCCAAGCTTTCTTGATGCAGACTCCCTTGGATGGCGATTACATTGTGACCACCTCGAGGGGATGAGAAGCTGAACACTTTAAGTGTCCACGAGCTCGTGATCCCCCTTGAGCAATTCAGTTACGAGTTCAAACTCCAACCATTTTGGCAGGCCGTGGACATCTTGAGGCACTATGGTATTGTGCCCATGCAACTTCCCACGAATTTCGTTGCGACAATCCATGCCTTCGTTATCTATTTGCGGACGAAGGGAATTAGGTTCCATCTTGATGTCTTTAGAAACCTATTTTCTATGCGGTCCCAAAAGGAGAGGGACTGTGGAGAAGACTTACACTCCGCGTGCAAGGTCTATTTTGGCACTACGAGAATGAGGACCATCAATCAGCCGAACAAGCTTCATAATTGGGAGGACCGCTTTGCTATTCTCGATGGTAACTATGGTAGATTACTAATGATATCGGAGCCCCAAAATGCAGCTGCGTTTAAGACCCTGTTTCTTAAAAGTAGAGATAGCGGGCATATACATGGATTTTTATCTATCGTGGGCTCGAGAAGTCCAAGGCGTTGTTTACGCGCATAGTAATGCAACATGGGCACATTGTGGGCATTCACTCTGCCTGATCTGTTTTTGTTTTCTAACTTAGACAGTTTTCTTATAGTGGTTTTAATGGTTCCCGAGAATTGGCCGCGCGATCCCGCAGTACCTATTCTCACTGCACATGAAAAGAGGAAATTGCGAGAGAAGAAGAAAGAGGAGTCAGAAGCAGGTGCAAGCTCTTTATCCTCTTATAAGAGGTCTGCACGGTCTCCTGCTGGGAGGGAGTTTCCATTCATTGGCTATGGGGAAGGCTTGAAGAATACTAAGAGTGGTCATTTCTTGGTGTTGGACTCCGAGGGACGAAGCGTGAAGATTAGCACTCACCTGTTGTAACAGTGTGTTATGAGACAAGTGAACTAGACGAAGGCGAGAGGTCGCCGGAGGGAGAGGAGAGAGAGAAAGGGAGAACGGGAGGAAGACGAATGAAACAGGAAGAAGGAAATTATCATTATTCTCATAAAATGTTTAATTACAGCTAATACTTATTTATAACAATCTGCCTAACGACAGTTTACAACGGTAAAGTAGATCAATGGTCTAAATGATATCTTGGAACACATTCCAGTGGTTGGATTGCTAGCACATGGACGGAGCTGTATAATTCTTTATCTCTGTGGTTTGTTGATGGCTGACACGTGTAAGGCGCTGTTATAATATTTAATAGTTGTGGCTGTACGATCTGGACACTTGTTACCATCTGTTGATGTTAACTTTATATCTGAAACCCGGAGATGGATACACGTGTCTGCTTGTCTCGTAACAATTCCCTTGCCTTTAAAAGATGCCTTCATCTTTGCGCTGTATCTGTGGAGTAAGAACCCTAACTGGGTTTTGCTGCGGCGGAACATCTTCCAGGTTCCGCCGGTGTTGAAGCGTGAACTTGCTGAGGTGGGGTATCTTCCAGGTTCCGCTGGAGTTGAAGCGTGGGCTTGCTGTTGGCGTTTGCTTGGTGGCGCTTGTTGGAAGGAGGTCTGGATCCCTCCTGTTCGTGCTGTAGCGACTTGTTCTGGAATGGCAGGTAACCTCTGTGTTGCTGGTTGTTGGTTGGTGAAGCTTTTCGTGCTCGTAGCGTACGTCATTTTGTTTGAGTCCAGGTTGGGCTCATGTTTGCACGTAGATCTGAGTGTTTAGTTGTCGGGGTGTTTGTTGAAGCGGTATTTTGCAGGGATCTGGGTAAGGTAGCTAGGTCTTCCCACGTACTGTCTTCGGGTGGAAGATCTTTCCACTGGACCAAGCCTTGCGGTATGTTGATATCATCCCTGATGATTTTGCGGTAACTGACTATCGCAAGAGGAGTGTGTACTGGCATATTCCGATGACTGTGAGTTGGTAGAGGGGTGATCTGCAAGTCAGCTTGCCCCTTGTAAGGCTTCAATTGCGAGACGTGTATGACCGGATGTATCTGGCAGTCGGCCGGAAGCCGTAGTTTGTAGGCCACTTCTCCTATTATTTCCTCAATCTGAAAGGGGCCGTAGTACCGTAGGGCGAGTTTTCTGCATTGAGTTCGCTGGAGTGTTGTTTGGCGGTAGGGGTGCAGTTTTAACAACACCCAGTCGTCTTTTTGAAATTTCATGTCTATTCTCTTCTTGTTGGCCATGCATTTCATCCTCTGTTGTGTCTGCTGAAGATTCTCCCTTAGTTGATGTATTTGCTCGCCTCTGGTTTGCATTGTCAGCTCCACTGCTTCATTGTTTGTGCTCCCTGCACAATAAGAAAGTAGCCCGGGGGCGATCGACCAAACATGGCTTCAAATGGAGTCATGCCGGCCGAGGTATTAACTGATGTATTGAAGTGATATTCAGCTAGGCTTAAGTATAATGACCATTTTTTTGGGTTTGTGTGTGTGAATATACGTAGGTATTGCTGTAGACAACGATTTGTGCGCTCAGTTAATCCATCTGTTTGTGGGTGATATGAAGAGCTGTAATGTAAATTTGTTCCTTGCAGTTTAAATAAATCTTGCCAAAATTGACTTAAAAAAATTGAATCCCGGTCAGATACGATTGACTGTGGGATTCCATGGATTTTCCCCACGTTTTCCCAAAATGCTGCTGCTACTAAAGGTGCAGCTAGTGGTTGGGTCATAGGGGTAAAGTGTGCTGCTCGTGAAAGTCGATCTACTACAACCATAATTATGGTGTAGTTGTTTGACTTTGGTAAATGAGTAATAAAGTCCATTGTTAAATCTGCCCATAGTAATGTTGGGACTGGAAGGGGTTGCAGCAAACCATAGGGTAGATGGTTAGCTGGTTTTGCCTTTTGGCACAATTCACACTGGTTTATATACTCAGTTATATTTTTTTTCATGTTTGGCCAGTGAAATTGGTTCTGTAATCTATGCAGTGTGGCATTGATCCCAGAATGTCCTCCATAGAAGCTATTGTGTGATTCCTTTATAATTTGTGGTATTTTGTTTGATTCTGGTGGTATATATAATCTATGCTTAAAGAAAATGTGCTCCCCTCGTTTTGTCCAATCTGGGTGTGCAGCAGGATTTAGGGTCCAGTCTGCCAACAATTGTTGTGCAAATTGGTCCTGTGCATAGTCCTGAGATAACCCGTCCAATAATGATGATTTGCTACTGGATAATGACATGGTATTTACTTGGGCTATGGCCTTTTGTTTTGCCTGTGTTTCTGTGGTTGGTGTATTATCCTGGGAGAAAGCCCTGGATAAGGAATCGGCAATGATGTTTGTGTTCCCAGGTTTATATGTTATGGTGTAGTCATATCCAATAAGTTTTGATAAAAACATTTGTTGCTTGGGAGTGTGTAAGTCCTGAGTCAGCAAGTCATGTAGGCTTTTATGATCGGTAAAAATTTGAAATGGGTGTCCTAAGAGATACTGTCTCCACTTGGCTACAGCCGACGTAACTGCGTACATTTCACGTACGTAAGTGGATTTCTTTTGCATTAGTGGTGACAGTTTCTTACTAAAAAATGCTACAGTGTTGTGTTTTTGGAGTAGGACCGCTCCAATTCCAATACCTGAAGCATCCGTTTCTATAGAAAATTTTTCATTGAAGTTTGGCAATGTCAGAATTGGTTTGGAAACTAATAGTTGCTTAATTGTTTCAAAAGAGTTTTGGGCCTGATAATTCCATATAAACTTAGTGTTTTTAAGCAGGTCCGTTAATGGTGCAGCTATAAGAGAGTAATTTTTAATGAACTTGCGATAAAATCCCGATAAGCCTAAAAAGGATCTTATTTCTTTTTGTGTCTTAGGTGTTGTGTACTGCTCCAAGGCGGCTATATTTGTATGATTGGGATATACCGTGCCCTCGGAAATACAGTGCCCTAAAAATTCAATTTCCTTTTTTAAGAAAAAACATTTAGAGTATTTTACAAAAAGTTTATGTTGTGTTAATATTTGGAAAACCGTATTTAAATGGGTCAGATGGTCAGATTCTGTATTGCTAAAAATCAAAATATCGTCGAAAAATACCACAATAAATTTTCTTAAGTGCTCTTGGAAAATTGTATTCATGAGAGATTGGAAAGTTGAGGGAGCGTTAGTTAGGCCGAACGGCATAACTGTGAATTCGTAGTGACCGTGGTGCGTGCGAAACGCGGTTTTGTGAATATCTGACTCGGCCATCCTAATTTGGTGGTACCCTGCTCTAAGATCTAGTTTTGTAAAAAAACGAGCATGAAATAATTCGTCTAGTAGTTCGTCTATCGTGGGAATCGGAAATCTGTCCTTAATTGTAATGTTATTGAGGACTCGATAGTCCACACAGAAACGCCAAGTTCCGTCCTTTTTTTTAACTAAAATAACCGGTGAGCTGAAACTTGATGTACTTGGTCTAATGTGTCCTGCGTTTAACATTTCTACCACTAGGCGTTCAATTTCATTTTTTTGGTAATGTGGGTATCGGTATGGTTTTATGTTAGCTGGCTGTGAATTTGGAAGTAGTGGTATTGTGTTGTCTATAGATCTTTCAGGTGGATATGATGGTCGGTCCTGAAATAATTCCTTATATTTGTTTAAAAGAACTAAAAAAAGTGTAGGTAGGGTGCTATCAAATTCTAGTGTATCCTTACCTGTGGTTGGTTGTGTATGTTTAGTAAAAACACAAAGTGTGGATGCCTGTAAGGACATAAGACGTGCTACCTGCGATGATGAAACCGCAATATCAGGGATTGTTTGATTCCCCTGTAATGTGATCGGTCCATGATCAGTGTTGTATGTTATTGTGAGAGTAGAGTAGTCAGTGGTGACGGGGCCCAGGGACCGGAGCCACTGTACTCCTAACACAATATCCGCACCTTGGAGATCGAGAACATAAAGGTGCACCGTGAAGGGTACGGTTTGAATGAGCAGGGATAGATCTAAACATTTGCCTGTACAAGTTATTGACATACCGTTTCCCATATATACGGAAAAGGGTTTTATAGTTAAAATTGGTAAGTGTAAAAACTTTGCAACTCTGGAGGAAATAAAATTGTGTGAGCTGCCGCTATCAATTAAAGTTTCTAGTGGGTGATTGTGTAAGTGTGACGTTAAACGAACACAGTTTCCCGGTGTGTCACTGGATAGTGCGCAAAGGCAAATGGAACCATTTAGTTCTGTTATTTCCGGTAAGGAGTTCTCGGGTGTGTCCTCAGTTTCCTCGTTTTCATCGGTTCCTTGAAAGTATAATAGTGCACCGGAGCCCTTACATCGGTGACCAAAGGAATATTTATCGTTACAATTGTAACATAAACCTTGGTCACGACGACGTTGACGCTCCTCGGTAGAAAGTCGTTTAATTGGAAATTTGGATGCAGCCTGTGGGTTTTTGGGTATAGTAGTAGCTGGGGTCCATTGTATACGTGGAATTGTAGTGCGAGTAGTGGGTTCATCCAGACGTTGTGTGTGTCGTTGAAGGGTGTTTTCTAAACGGGGTATTGGTGTTATAGCATTCGACAGTTCTTGATCCTCGAACATACGAGCCAGGGAATAGGCATCATGTATTTCAGTGGGTCGATGGATCAGGACTGCGTTGCGAATACTAGGTTTCAGGCCGGAGACAAACATACTAGATAAAAAGTCCGGGGTTAGTCCCGGTACTCTGGTAGTATATTCCTCAAAAATTGCTTTGTAAGCCATAACCGTGGTTGTTTGGTGTAATTTTGTTAGGGTGCCTGCTGGGTTTTCATAGGTAGATGGTCCGAATCGTTTAAATAACGCATCTATAAAGAAAATAAAGGTAAGTTGCGGGTGGTCGATTAAAGTGGCTTGATACCAGCGGGATGCTGGACTATCAAGGTGTAATGTTGCTATTAATAAGAAGTCGCGTTCTCGTATATTATGGAATTGAAAATACAATTTCAAATTGTAAACCCAATCAGTAGGGTCACCTTCGGCAAAGCGAGTGCAAGAAAATTTAACGGAGGGGTAGGGTTGTGACGAAACGACCTGGGATGGTTGATTGGCAGGTGATTTGCCCAGTACGCCAGCGGATGAAGAAGATTGTCCCATTTCTGTCTGTGCTGAACGCTGAGTGAGTACGTCCAGCGCCTGTTGAAGCTTTGAAAATTGAGTCATCATATCCGTGCGTAGGCCTTCAACCTGATCTGTGGCCGCATCTCTTGTGTCGATGATTTGGCGGGCAAGAATCGTTTCTCTGCCCAGTAAATCCTCCCGGAGTTCGTTGATTTGTTGTTTACGCGCTTCTTGTTCCTCGTGAAGGGCATGCTGAACTTCAAGAAGTTGATTAACTGTATCCTTATAACGTGTATTCTCGGCCATTGTAATGTGCGAGAATAAGAAGGATTACGAGAGCACCAATGTAATAGTGTGTTACGAGACAAGTGAACTAGACGAAAGCGAGAGGTCGCCGGAGGGAGAGGAGAGAGAGAAAGGGAGAACGGGAGGAAGACGAATGAAACAGGAAGAAGGAAATTATCATTATTCTCATAAAATGTTTAATTACAGCTAATACTTATTTATAACAATCTGCCTAACGGCAGTTTACAACGGTAAAGTAGATCAATGGTCTAAATGATATCTTGGAACACATTCCAGTGGTTGGATTGCTGGCACGTGGACGACGCTGTATAATTCTTTATCTCTGTGGTTTGTTGATGGCTGACACGTGTAAGGCGCTGTTATAATATTTAATAGCTGTGGCTGTACGATCTGGACACTTGTTACCATCTGATGATGTTAACTTTATATCTGAAACCCGGAGATGGATACACGTGTCTGCTTGTCTCGTAATACCTGTCCAGCTGGAAAGAGAGTGATCGCCTCACCTTTCACACTTTCATTCTTAACTCGGTGCTCTATGGGTGGGAAAATGAACGCGAGCTGAGAGATGTCCCTGCAGACCACATGCCATATGATTCTTGTCCGCCCTGGCTGAGCGACGGTGTGCAGTCCTTCACCATAGGACTGGTTATGATCTTAAAAATGTGCTCGATCTAGTAGAAGAACATCAGAAGAAGATTGAGAAATTGGAGAAACAACTTGAGGTGAGTGCGGCTTACACTTTTCGCTTTCATACCCGACCCATCCGCCCAGGCTAATTGTTAGGTTTAATCACCACTCTCTTTTTTGCAGGATGCTTACAACCCTCGATTCCCAACATTCCCGAAGGATATTTTTAGTATAGCCGGGGTTCGGCGGAGGGCACAATGAGGATCATCAATGAAAGAGGAGTATTCAAGCCAGAGTTTTGCCAACACTGACTATGCCTACTAGTATCCTAAGTAATAAGTATGCGAACTTGCTAGACTCCGACGCTTCTGGCGAGAGTTTAGAGGAGTATGAACTTGTGGCGGACAATCTAGAGGATGGCGATGATAATCCTTCTTTGAGTGTTGGTCAGGAGGAGGCTGGTAGCCAGGAGACCACGGAGCCTGAGAGTCCTTCAGGGACTGACTCGTCTAGTTCGTCGGAGGCGTCGCGTCCTCCTGAGTAAAAAAAGCAAAAAAAGGACATAGAGAAAGCCCCACTGCGAGAGGAGAAAATGTTGTGTACGTATAGCGTTCAATAGGAACGTCCTTAAATAAATAGAGTGGGCCCGCTTTATTTTTCTCTCCCTTTCCCGCTAGTTGCTTACTTCAAACTTCGGCGTTTCGCTACCCGCGGCAGCTGAGCTCTATTTTCGCCGACATTTTGCTACCCAGCATCGCCGGCATTTCGCACCACCAGAAAACCTAGCCGGCCTCACCTTCATCGGTCGATGGGAAGTGGCGGTCGCTTCCTGCCGATTCTTATCTCCTACAATTTTGCAGCTGAGCTCGAAAACGGCATTTCGCTACCCAGTTTCGCCGGCATTTCGCTCCACAGGAAAACCTAGCCGGCCTCACCTTCATCGGTCGACGGGAAGCTTTCTTATTGTCTAATGGCGGTCGCTTCCTGCCGATTCCGATCTCAATAATTATCTCCCACAATTGTGCAGCTTCTTTGGGTGTAGGGATAGTCGCCGTCGTTTTGCACTTTACACCTTCTATTCCTCATGGATTCAGAAAGAACTGTAAGTATTTTTGAACTGTAATTCATTATTTAAGCCATTACTTCATCAGTTCTGAAACTGTAAGTCCAAATGTGAGCCCACCGGTAACACCAACTGTAATTATAAGTCTTGAACTGCAAGTCGAACTGTAATTATAAGTGTCTTTTGCACTGTAATTAGGGCATGCGAAACCAACTGAAATTCTACAGTACAGTTCATCATTTAACAAAGTAAGAAATTACAGTCCAACTGTAAGGACAACTATAAGTACAATTGTAAGTCAAACTGTAAGTCTAAGTGTAATTCTAATTGTAATTGTGATTATGTTTAGACATGTAAGTCAAATTGTAATTATAAGTATTCAACTGTTAGTACAACTGTAAGTCCAACTGTAAGTCCAAGTGTAATTGTGATTATGTTAAGAACTGTAAGTCAAATTGTAATTATAAATGTTCAACTGTAAGTTCAACTGTAATTATACCTGTGTTTTGTACTGTAATTTTGTTAAGGGAATTTTAAGGCAACTGTAATTTGTTTACTGATGAACTGATGAGTGATGAAATTATCTTCATTCATTCCAACTTCAGTTAATTTGATCAGTTAACAAATAACCAAATTCCAACTTTAATGTCCAAATGTAAGCAAAACTGTAATTATAAGTGTAAGTAGAACTGTAAATACAACTGTAAGTCCAACTGTAACTTTAACTATAATTCATAATTTACCTATAGGTTCAACTGTAACTATAATTCATATTTTAAATATAACACCAACTGTAATTTGTGTAACTATTATGCATATTACAACTTTAACTTAATTATTGTTGTACCACTTAATTCGGTGTAGTTTTTATTTAATTTCCTTTATTTCTTTAAAAGGATCCCGTTGTGTTCCCCATCGTGCATTCGGAGGATGAAGCTTATAAAATGTATTGTGATTATGCACACCGGATTGGTTTTAGTGTGCGCAAACAACACATAATGTATTGGACGCATACGAGAACAATCAAAACTAGAGAGTATAGTTGTTCAAATGCCGGAAATAAGCGAATAAATCCTTCTCCGAAGAAGTTCCGCAAATTAGATACACGCACTGGTTGTCTTGCTTGTATTCACTTCCATGCAGATGCAGATGGCAGAAATTGGACAGTAACAAAGTTTATTGAGGAACACAATCACCCTCTCGCAACAGAGAAAGAGAGACATTTATTGAGATCTAGTCGTTCGATATCTGAAATGCAGGGTAATCTACTGAAAAACATGACGGGCGCAGGTATTAAACCTGTTACGGCATACAACTTTATGGTAGACGAAGCTGGAGGTGAAGAAAATATTGGTTTTACAAAGACAGATGCTTTTAATTACATTCAGCGTGAAAGAGCAACATTAATTGAAAGCGGTGACGTTACTGCCTTGCTAGAGATATTGCAGGATAAGCAATCAAAGGATAACATGTTTTCATATCATGTTCGAACAGATGAGCTTAACAGGTTAACTGGATTCTTCTGGATGGATGGAAATAGCAAATTAGATTATGACTGTTTTGGTGATGTTTTGATTTTCGATACAACATATCGATTGAATAAGTACAATCTTGCATGTGCGCCTTTCATTGCCGTGAACCATCATTGGCAGAATATATTTGTAGGCGGAGCTTTCATTGCTGAAGAAACAACTGAGTCATTTATTTGGGTTTTTGAGTCATTATTGACGTGCGTTGATAAAAAGGAACCAATATCAATATTTACTGATCAGGATCAAGCTATGGCCGCTGCAATTGATCGAGTGTTTACTAAGACCAGACATCGGTTGTGTCAATGGCACATCTCAAAAAAGGCGCCTTCTAAAGTTCCGAGCTTTAACAATGACAGTACTATTCGTGCATTTTTTTATCAATGTATGTCAAAGTGCGATGGGGAAATTGAGTTTGACAGAAATTGGTATGAGATGATCACTAG
This sequence comes from Dactylorhiza incarnata, assembly GCA_033032865.1. NCBI lineage: Eukaryota > Viridiplantae > Streptophyta > Magnoliopsida > Asparagales > Orchidaceae > Dactylorhiza > Dactylorhiza incarnata. The sequence goes on along the minus strand of JAWHQI010000160.1, from coordinate 4,260,455 downwards.
AGGCAATTTACAAGAAAATCGATGGTTGAAGGATTTGTACATTGCTAAGAGGAAGTGGTCGACTGCCTTTAACAAGGATTTGTTGGACCTTGGGATTTTATCTACCCAAAGGAGTGAATCAGCTAATAATTCCTTGCATGGTTCTTCAAAGGGTACTAGTTCTTTAGTTGAATGTTTTGTTGGTTTAGATAGCCTTGATGCATCATGGCGCCGGGGGGAGCATGAAGAGGATTTCAAAAGCAAACATGGTGCGGTTACCTTGAAGAACAACACATGTGTCTTGCTAAAGCACGCTTCAAAAATATACACTAGAAAAATGTACGGAATATTCGAGAAAGCATACACGGATGGGGCCCTTGGATTATGCATTGTAGATGAAACACGATATGATGATGAGCATACGGTGTTTGTAACAAAAGGCCATGGTGATTTGGCGGATGAGAAAAGATGGTTTGTAAATTTCAACTCAATAACATTTGATTCAGATTGTTCTTGTCGAGGATTTGAAACAAGAGGTCTTCTATGTGAACATATTTTAAGAGTATTCAATTTAAGGAATGTAAAACAAATTCCAATGAAATATGTGCTAAAACGATTCACGGTTGATGCAAAAAAGGGCATGTACCTTCCAAATATACCATCTATTACAGAGCGTGATTCGAACCATATATTCAGGAACCACCTTATGCGTTCTAGTTACAATTTAGCAACTCGCATTGAGAACTGCAAAGCGGGCAAATTTAATGTTATGAATGTTATGAATGAGTTGTTCAAGTACACTGATGAGATGGTGGATAAAGATGAAAGGCAAAAGAAAGGACTTGTAGAAGAGGAAGATTCTAATAAGACACCAACTCTTCGAGATCCACCTACCAAGAGGCGAAAAGGTGCAAGCAATGCACGTCATAAAGACCATTGGGAACAACGGACAAAGAGTACAATTAATATTTATAACTTTCATTCTAAAGATAGAAGCATTTATTATTATAAATCATTTTTACAAGATGATTTATAAGGTTCATTTATCTAAATGATTTTCGACATGTTGCAGGGAAAAAAACTTCTGGGCGAAAAAGGGATATCATTGTTGGGGAAGAGCCTGGAACGAGGACTGAGTTGAACTTTATGGGAGATTGCAGTTACAACAGACCATCAACGCCACCTGGAGGGTCTAATTATTTGCAAATACAGGATGACTACCTCACCAATCCTACTACATTAGCATCTTTTTTAGTTGAAATCTGCAGGAGCAAGGATTTTTGCAATGGATTTCGGGGCGAACTTCACATTCTGAAAAAACAAATTGTCTTTATGTTATTATCTCTCTTAAATCAGTATTGTGGATTTGTGATGTCTCCCATCCTAAAACATACCATGATATCATACCAAAAAAATCTGTTATTTTAGACTGTAAGTTATAACTTTAATTGAAAAGGTATTTACAACTTAAATTATAATCTGTTATTTTTTACCTGGACTTTAAAAGTATTTTGTACAATAATTTAGCAAATAAATGTAGGAAGAAAAGAAGTGACGTGAAGGTTTGCTGATTACAGTTACAGTTATACATTACATGTTTAATTACAACTGTAAATGATACTATAAATATAAAGTTATTTGCTCTTTACAGTTTGCCAAGCCGGTAGCCCGCGTTCGTCGAATGCCGGCCCGCGTTCGTCGAATGCGGGAGTGCAGCAATATACTTTTACTAATCAAGTAACTTTAGCAAATCTTGCAATCAAATAAACTGCAAACTAAGGGAGTTAGAGATACACAGTAAAATGACAAGAGATGAAGAGAAACATGTTAATTTTTGAACTGTAATTTACTTGTAATTCTAGACTGTAAGTTATAACTGTAATTGAAAAGGTATTTTCAACTGAAATTATATTTCAAAAAAAATGTACCTGTTTATTGGACTTTAAAAGTTTTTTGTACAACAATTTAGCTAAACTTCTACATGGTATGTAGAACACACAAATAAGTTCAGAAATAATTGTGTAAGACTTAGTAAAGTGACAAATAATACCATATTGTATGTAGTACACACATATTTTACTTAAACAGTAAATAATTGTAGCAAAAATTGTCTCCAGGACCATAAAGTGGTACGCTATACGTACACATTATTTTCTCCAAGATAAGAGCATGCACCATGTTCAAATACTTTTACACGTCAAGAAATTTAAACAAATGTTTTAATTAAATCAACAGTAATTTCTGCACAAAATATTGAGGTTTGAGTTGGCCAATCATTGCATTCCTCCCATGACGTTTCTTGTGTTGATACAATTGCCTCCATATATTTCAGAACAAATACTCCGCAGTCATCACCATTTGCCTGTTGAGGCAAGCCAGGAACTTCTACAATTGGCCAATTTGTAATGCCGGCTGGGAGTGCTGTCTTTGCGTCTTCATGGAGTATTTGTACCTGCAACACAACTCTGAATTTAAATAAAAAAACTACTAATATTAAAATCTATTCAATGTTAAACTGTAAAAAGCTTACCAATGATGATAGGCCTGTTAGGTGACGCTTACTTTTCATAGAGTCATAAAACTCCCACTTACATTCCTTTAAGCGACACACCAGCAAAGTCCAATGATTGGTTAGGTGGCATGGCATGATAATGAGTTCATGGCTTTTAACACTTGTTGTTGTTAAATGGTTGATTAAGCACTTAGTGTTTTGCGTATTGATTCTCCTATAATACTGTTTTCAATGTTAGAAAACTAAAATGCAAATTGTAATAAAAGTTATAATTGTTAAATGGTTGACTTACAGCGTAGTCCGACGATACATAGAGAAATTTTTTGACACTCCCCTTTGACAGTTTGATTCTGGATTTTAGCTGCAATGCATACGCATTCAAATGTGTATTGTGTAGCCACCGACCTTTCAGTAGGTCATCCATTGCTTCTCGAGTTATCACGATATTTTCACACTTCAACACAGTGTCGCTACTGAAAATAGCAAACAAAAAACATTAGTATGCAAAAATGGCATTTTTAGAGAATATTGCGAATGTGTAAAGTTCCTACTAGATAGTTGTACGGGACAGTATTTTTTAGTTGAAATAGAGACTGTAAATGTACTCATAGTTTTATTTACAGTCGTAAAAACATATGTACTTTACAACTGTAAGTGTATTAAAAAAATCACTTCTCAAGAAGTTCATCTTAAAATGATCATAAAAGTTAAAGAAAGAAATTATTCTGTAATTTATAATTTAAAAAGCAATGTATTTTGCCCTACAAATACAATCCGTGCACCATCCTATAAAAACGTTACCTTACAAAATAGAAGAGCGATATTACCTTTCTGGGAATGTTTTCATCATAATATATATAACGCCACGCGACGAAGCCGATATATATGCTTTGCCCGGGTAAATATCCTCCTCTCTTACCTCATCTTTGACCTTAACTTTCCCTTTCATAGGGCTATTGGATAGTTTTTTCTTTCTAGAACCTCTGGTCTTTACATTTCTTACCAAACTACTAATAAGAATATCATCCTTATCATTCTCAGATTCTATTTTGACTATAGATTTAACTTCTTTCGGAGAAGAAATGGGTGTTGGAGGTTGTTGTGGTTGTGGTCCACCATAGGAATTTGCTTCCAATCTTTTAAACCATGATTCACAATAATCTTTTATTGAATCTACACCCCTCTGTACTTCCGCTTTAATAAATGATTGGAGTCGGACCTCTAGTCCGCCCCAACCCTGCTCAAATAATAAGTTCTCAGCTTTCCTCATCTCTTCCTTCTTGACCTTCCTCTTGGTCAATTCTCTCCTAGCTTTCCTCAACATTTGGTTTTGTGTTTTAGCGGTAAGTCTTTGTTCTTCAGTAGTAAAAATATAATCTTCCATCTCCGCTTTTAACTCCAAATTATCTTTACCATTGTCTACCCCACCCTTCTTCTTCTTCTTCACTGTTTCGAAATCAGAATCGTCCTCTGATTCCGCAAGTAAACATTCCTCATTTTTTGTAATCTTCTGAAATTTTCGTTTAACCTACATCACAATAACAACATATGTTTACAATACAAAATAACAAATCATATTACTATTACAAGGGATTTACATTTGTAATAACCTCATTTGTTTTCTTTAGTTGACTAAGTAGATTGAAACAAAATTCCGCTCTGTAACTTTTTTTATCTGACCACCTACATATCCTAGGTCTCGCCAAATCATTCACAACTATCTGAACGTTAGTGTGCTCATATAGCCACACCTACAACCAAAAAGGGCATTAATACAAAATTATAAAAAATAGATAAATGCATTTAATTTAATCCTGCTTACCAATAAGACAGTTGCACAACCCTCTAAGTATCCCAGATTTACACCCACCTTTTTGACTACACTAGCTTGATTTAAAGAATCAACCTGTGATAGTAAAAAGCTGTGTATTGCCTTCGGCCAGTTGTACTTTTGGAATTCCGATAAACCATGAATTCTGTACAATGAAGCTGGGATCTTCATCCCTTTCAGCGGAAAAAAGAAAACATTCACCAGATACCTTATCAAAGCATCCACTCTCCTACTCTCCAACGTGGGTGACCAATCATCAATTGCGAGATTATTCATCTCCTCTATTAAATCTTTATGTGTTAAATCTGTGCAGGGTAGTCTATAAAAAGTAATGTCTAATCCACGATTTGGTAGACCCAAAATCAAGGCCACCTCGTTGACTGTGAAGTTCAAAGAGTCATTTCCTATCGTAAAGGATTGTCTGTCCCTATTGAAAGCCCTTACTAGAACATAAAGCATGGGAATGTTTTGAGGCAAACTAGGCATTTCAAATATTGGGAGAACACCTACTTCCCTCAAAATATTCTTAGAATCCTCCTCCAAAACTTCCAACAATTGACGAGCATTAATTTTGAAAGTGGAAACTGCACATCTAGAGTTCAAATAGTTGCTCCCAGGCACTACAACAAAATTTAACAATTAGCATATATAAATCCAAATAAAACCACATACAATGTGTAATTAAACTTACTTTTTGTCCTGGGAGCAAAGAACAACTTGGAATATTTATAACCTTAGCTGTGATGTCACCTATTGGGAAAATGTTTTACCTAAATACAACCCTAAGAAGCAGATAACCATAAGAAACAAATGATAACATTACCAAACAATGAACCACACTAAACATAAAAGTTAAAAAAAGATAAGTTGTAATTACAACTGCAAACAAAAATGTAATTACAACTGTAATTACACATATTAGTAATTACAACTGTAATTAAACCTAAAATTTTGGTTGTAATTAAAAACATTTTTTCACTAGTAGTAACTAATTTAAATACAACTGAAATTATACATAAATACACAACAGTCAGCATATACAAAAAAGCAAACAAAAAAATGTACATTAAATGACTTACAAATGGTAACAAAGGATAAACAATCAACATCAGTATAGTTCATCATTTAACAAATTAAGCAATTACAGTCCAAATGTAAGTAGAACTGTAAGTCAAACTGTAATTATAAGTGTTCAACTGTAAGTCCAACTACAATTGTAAATGTAAGCATATATAAATGACCAAACACAAACATTTATAAGTGTTGAAATACAAGCCCAACAGTAATTATAAGTGTATTTTGTACTATAATTAGGGCATCTGAACCCAACTGTAATTCATCAGTACAGTTCATCATTTAACAAAGTAAGAAATTACAGTCCAACTGTAAGTACAACTGTAATTATAAGGGTGTTATGAACTGTAATTTTGTTAAGGTCATTTTAATCCACCTGTATTTGTTTACTGATGAACTGATGAACTTAACTTTATACATTCCAACTGTTAAGTTCATCACTCAAGTTGATCAGTTAATTTCTCGACAAATTAAATTCAAACTCTAATTCTAAATGTAAGCCCAAACACAAACATTTACAACTGTAATTCTAAATGTAATCCAACTGTAATTCTAAATGTAAGCCCAAAGACAAACATTTACAACTGTAATTCTAAACTCATCCAACGGTAATTCTAAATGTAAGCATATATAAATGACCAAACACAAACATTTACAATCAATGAATTACATGTAATAACATTACTTGAAAATGAACCATAAGAAACAGATAAGTTACAACTGGAACGTTTAATTGAGTTGCTATAAAAAACTAGCTAAAATTTTGTTTCATATCATGTATTTTGTACTGTAATTAGGGCATCTGAATCCAACTGTAATTCATCAGTACAGTTCATCATTTAACAAAGTAAGAAATTACAGTCCAACTGTAACTACAACTGTAATTATAAGGGTGTTATGAACTGTAATTTTGTTAAGGTCATTTTAATCCACCTGTATTTGTTTACTGATGAACTGATGAACTTAACTTTATACATTCCAACTGTTAAGTTCATCACTCAAGTTGATCAGTTAATTTCTCCACAAATTAAATTCCAACTCTAATTCTAAATGTAAGCCCAAACACAAACATTTACAACTGTAATTCTAAATGTAATCCAACTGTAATTCAAAAGTTAAGCCCAAACACAAACATTTACAACTGTAATTCTAAAGTAATCCAACTGTAATTCTAAATGTAAGCATATATAAATGACCAAGCACAAACATTTACATTCAATGAATTACAAGTAATAACATTACTTGAAAATGAACCATAACAAACAGATAAGTTACAACTGGAACGTTTAATTGAGTTGCTATAAAAAAAACTATCTAAAATTTTGTTTCACACTAGAACATCAAATATGGTACAAACATGAGCTTTAAAAAACATTTATTGCAGCTGGAAGAAGAACTTACAACTGGAACATTGACTGGACATTGGCTGGACATCTTGGAACTGCAATTATGCCACTGAATTGTAGATGAATGCTTCAGAGCCTAGGTAAGCATGAAAATGAATTATAGATGAATGCTTCAGAGCCTAGGTAAGTGTAAGAAATATTTACATAGGAGGTTCGATCAGCCGGAAGAGGCGTTTTGTTTCGATTTCCGGCGATGAAACTACTCCAGCGGCAGGCTAGGTTTACGGTGGAGAAGCGAAACGCCAAGGTCGGTGGAGGAGAGAAATGCCAAGGTCATTACACCTACAAACGCCGGAAAGGAATGTAGGAGCGAAATGCCGAAGTAAGCAGGAGCGAAATGGCGACTCCAGCCAAGGTCGGTAGCGAAACGCCAAAGAACGGGAAAGGGAGAGAAAAATAAGCGGGTAGCGAAACGCCGAAGAAGGGGGAAAGGGAGAGAAAAATAAGCGGGCCCCACGCTATTTATTTAAGGACCATTAAGTGGTACGCTAAACGTACACAACATTCTCTCATGAATAGTCATTAGTGCACTCTTGATGTAATATTTGTTTTTTTGTAAGTGCGGACATGACACTTTCACTTTTGAATTTAATGAAAAGGGATATATCATTACCTTGGCTCTTTTCTTGCGAACTTACCATCTATGCTCACATGTGTTGATGTCAGCTCTTGATGTGTGTGTGCAAAAAGAATCCCTCTGTCCGCTTTATATCTAGGCAATTATTATCTGCACTTCACTATTGGCTATCCACACTCTATTTTAGGCTTTTTTTCACTCCCTAAATACGATAATCGCAAAGCAGTTTTCTCCCTTCCGCCTCGACAAAATCGTGATCTGCTTCCGCCCCGATGAAATCGCAATCCGCTTCCGTCGTCCGCCCCTTTGAAAGTGGAGGTTTAGTTCTTATTTATCTTATTAAAAGATCTTGCTTAATTTTTACTTTCAAAGTAAGTGATATATATATATATATATAAGTGAGTTTGCTGATTTCTGTATGAGCAATAAAATCAAACAGTTAGAGTGCATATAAATAGCAGCACAAATAAAAACAGAAATAAACAAGCAAACAAGAAGCACAATCCAGATGACACAAGATGTATAGTAGTTCCCCTCAACTGGGTACATCTACTCTTCTACCCACTGGTAGGATTTCACTATGAGGTTGTTGATAAGGTGCCCTCACACCAGGTGAGCTGTTGATAAGGTGCTCTAACCAAACTGCAGGTTTTTGCTAAGGTGCCCTGTCACCGAGAGTTAACTTTTGAAGGGAGTTATAACCCTGTACATGATGGGGTGAAGTAAGGAAAGATAAAAGCAGAAATTAAATTGTTCTTCTCTGTATAAGAAGACTTTTGAAGATCCTGATTTGAAGTTAAATGGATCTTGATGAAGATGTTTGAAGAGCTCCCCCTATCTTATGAGAGTTGATGACAGTTCTGGAGCCCTCTTCTCTTGATTGTACAAATACTTCTTTCTTCTTAGGCAGAGATGATCCTGAGCAAATGGTTGTGATCGGTGTCTCAGGATATATGTGATCTGCAAGAAGATGTTAGTACAGAAGACGAACAATAAGATGAATTTTCTCTTTTCTGTCGTGTGTATGTTGTATATCTATCTTTTTGTGAGTACTGCTCTTTTCCTTTTATAATCTGAAAGCCTTTGCTCTTAATTTGAATTCTTCTCTTGGGAAGAAGGAAAGAGCTAAGGTCTCCATCAATGATTTGACTCCTCGAGAGGATAACCTGCCATTGCTTTTTATTAGAGCTGGTCTGCAACGGCTAATAGTATTGATTGATATAAAACGGCTAAGAGGAATAGTCAAAAGATAGAAAAGAAAATATAAACTAATTTAGAGAGAAATTCGTCGATCCCGCTTGATATTTGTCGGGCTGTGCTCGCCATCTTATGTACTTGAGCAATTGTCTTTATCTTGGAATTCGTAGACCGCTGAAATGGCTAGATTGAGTTTGTCGAGTGCCATTCAGAGAATGCCTGCCCGCTCCAATTGTTCTGATTGGATTCGTCGAGCGTCGTTCGCTATTTGTCGAACGCTGTTCTGTTGAATATTTGTCGAGCGCTGTCTGGCTATTTGTCGAGCGCCGTTCGACATTTGTCGAACGCATAGAACTTATATTATTTGTTTAAGTATATTCTCCGATTCGATCGCATCATATTTAATTTATGTTAATTTAGATTGATCTAAATTATTAGATGACTTATTAACAAAAGGATGGATCCTAACTCAAATCAAAAGCTATGGTTCCAACAATCTCCCCCTATTTGAGTTGGGATCAAATCAAAACTAGTGACCTGGTAATCTTAAAATGGCTTTTAGAATTTTCAGTTGCAGCAGCTCATTTCTTGAAGTTAAAATTTTCACTTCCAGAGATTAAATTTTTTGATATCAATTGAAAGGGGGTTTTGATTTTCTCTCTTACTTGGTTTCTCTGGATTTCTCATTTTCTCTCTCACTTGAGCTTTAATAATTTTTGTTCTTAAATTATTTGAGCAACTCTGCTTTCCTAAAATTAAAGATTTAGAGTTTTCAATTGCAGCAATCTTTAATGGATTTCTAAGGAAATTTTTGTCTGATACCTTCTTTCTTAAGATTCCTCCCTATCAGAAGAGACTCACACTCAGTGCTTCTGATTATTTCTAATCAATGCAACTACAGTAGAATGCTCAACATAATTTGGAGAAGGTCTATAAGAACATTGAAGTTATCTGACATTAATATTTTTATGCTTGTTTATTAGGAATAGAATTTAATGGTGAGAAACTTATTAATAGTTTAATTTAGAAAGTTTTTTTAAAATATATTAGCCTTTTTATTTCATTGAAATATAAGTTTGATGATTTTTGTTGATCATGATTGATTAATTTCTCTTTAGAAAGTTGTTCAAATTTTTTGTCCTGCATTTTGAGATTTCTCCCATTGGTTGTGCTTGCCATAGAAAATTTGTTTTTAAGAAGAATAGTCTGTTCTTCTGATGATTTCAAATTTTTTTGGAGTTTATTATTCTCAGGAGTTAGAAAATTTATATTTGTTAACTCTTTTAAAGGTTTAATTTCATATTTTATTAATTCTGTAAATGTTAATTTATGATTAGTTTTATCTTGAGTAGAGGTAAAATTATAAGTTGGAGTTACCTCAGTTACCTCAAGTTTTTCCGATTTGAATTCTGCATCTGGAATTTGAGATGAGCCTCCATATATGGCCATCATGCAGAAAACTCTAGCTCTAAGTTCTTCTTCATGTTCTTCTTCACTTAGGTTTGTTGATGGTTCTGCATCAAAAATATAGTTAGTTGAAGAAATGGAAGAAGGTTCACGTTTTATTTCGGCAGTTTTCTTTGAAGAAGATATATCAGCTCCAACATAAACAGGCCCTTTCATTGCTCTCGAAGGAGACTTGAGACCCATGGAGCTAGGTAATGCAGGTGTAACTGCCTTTGATATGAGGGGAGGTCCTGTCAAAATAAATTTGTAAGTTTCTTCATCTGTGGCATTTGTATATATCTTAATTCTATCTTGCCATAAAGTAGATCTATCTAGATTACAGGCAAGTGGATCTGAAGATAAAAGATCTTGTGTCATTTTTGAAAAACAAAATAACAAAAAAATATAAGAACTAGGTGATCTTTGTGATTTCAGGTGTTAACTTGTGTGACAAATCAACCAGCTTTGATACCAATTGAAAGTGGAGGTTTAGTTCTTATTTATCTTATTAAAAGATCTTGCTTAATTTTTACTTTCAAAGTAAGTGATATATATATATATATATAAGTGAGTTTGCTGATTTCTGTATGAGCAATAAAATCAAATAGTTAGAGTGCATATAAATAACAACACAAATAAAAACAGAAATAAACAAGCAAACAAGAAGCACAATCCAGATGACACAAGATGTATAGTAGTTCCCCTCAACTGGGTACATCTACTCTTCTACCCACTGGTAGGATTCCACTATGAGGTTGTTGATAAGGTGCCCTCACACCAGGTGAGCTGTTGATAAGGTGCTCTAACCAAACTGCAGGTTTTTGCTAAGGTGCCCTGTCACCGAGAGTTAACTTTTGAAGGGAGTTATAACCCTGTACAGGATGGGGTGAAGTAAGGAAAGATAAAAGCAGAAATTAAATTGTTCTTCTCTGTATAAGAAGACTTTTGAAGATCCTAATTTGAAGTTAAATGGATCTTGATGAAGATGTTTGAAGAGCTCCCCCTGTCTTATGAGAGTTGATGACAGTTCTGGAGCCCTCTTCTCTTGATTGTACAAATACTACTTTCTTCCTAGGCAGAGATGATCCTGAGCAAATGGTTGTGATCGGTGTCTCAGGATATATGTGATCTGCAAGAAGATGTTAGTACAGAAGAAGAACAACAAGATGAATTTTCTCTTTTCTGTCGTGTGTATGTTGTATATCTATCTTTTTGTGAGTACTGCTCTGTTCCTTTTATAATCTGAAAGCCTTTGTTCTTAATTTGAATTCTTCTCTTGGGAAGAAGGAAAGAGCTTAGGTCTCCATCAATGATTTGACTCCTCGAGAGGATAACCTGCCATTGCTTTTTATTAGAGCTGGTCTGCAACGGCTAATAGTATTGATAGATTGATATGCAACGACTAAGAGGAATAGTCAAAAGATAGAAAAGAAAATCTAAACTAATTTAGAGAGAAATTCGTCGATCCCGCTTGATATTTGTCGGGCTCTGCTCGCCATCTTATGTACTTGAGCAATTGTCTTTATCTTGGAATTCGTAGACCGCTGAAATGGCTAGATTGAGTTTGTCGAGTGCCGTTCAGAGAATGCCTGCCCGCTCCAATTGTTCTGATTGGATTCGTCGAGCGCCGTTAGCTATTTGTCGAACGCTGTTCTGATGAATATTTGTCGAGCGCTGTCTGACTATTTGTCGAGCGCCGTTCGACATTTGTCGAACGCAGAGAACTTATATTATTGGTTTAAGTATATTCTCCTATTCGATCGCATCATATTTAATTTATGTTAATTTAGATTGATCTAAATTATTAGATGACTTATTAACAAAAGGATGAATCCTAACTCAAATCAAAAGCTATGGTTCCAACACCCTTGCTCTCTGTCGGCTAGGGTTCCGCCGTCGGCTAGGATTTTGCCTGGAAGGGCTCCGCCTGCTCCTCGCCGTCGGCATAGGGTTTCGGTTCTTGGTTGCCCCTTGGCTAGGGTTCCACCGATTGCTCCCCTCCCGCCTGCCACTTGCCGTCGGCTAGGGTTCCGACTGGACAACCCCATCGTAAATATCTTCGTGCTCCTTCCCATTCTGGTTCCCATCTGGCATGCTGCTCGCCATTTGACCAAATAGGTTACATGCATCATACAGCATAGATAGTCTGCTGGTACCATTTGACCAAATTCTCAAACGAAAATAGAAGAATAATCAAGTGCTCATTTGAAAGGGAACATCAGTTTGATCAAAAATGTATATTCAATTTTTTGTCTCACATGTAGTTGATTCAAAATGAACTAAGAACATCAATGAAAAGCACGTACAATGAAATAGAAGTAGAGATGAAATCAAAGACAAGATTATTTCATTGACGCTTCACAGCACCAAGCATCATTGAAGCTTTACATCACCCTCCAATTTAGATGATATTATGGAATATTTGAGAACAAAAAAGTTATGTTACAATTTTATTAAAAATTCAATTTACGAATATCAAAAATTTGATTTGCGGATATAATTTTAACAAAGAACTGTTTTGCAAATAGCCAAAACTGTAGTGCGGATAACAATCACCTATATCTATTTAAATACATTTTCTGCTGGGATAATTATTGATGTGGAAGATGTGACCTTATGAATGATACAGACTGCCCGCGCATATTTTAATAAGATTATCGATTCAGCGGAGGCCTGATATATCAAAATCCTATCAGATGTAGGCTTCATTTAGCGCGGTGGTGGTGGTCGTGAACGCCGTGGTCATGAACCGTCATTTGTGGACGCCCGACCTCACCTAAAAAAATTCACGCATTTTATGCTCAAAACTAAATTATTTTATTTATAGCGATCATAACATTTGTCTTGCCAAACATGCATTCTATGATAATGACAATTTTTACCAAACTCACCGGAACAAATAAGCTGCGTCAAACGAAGCCGTAGTAGAGCTTATTTATATCCTGAAATTTATATATCAAGTTTTGATATATATATATATATATATATATATATATATATATATATATATATATTAAACTACTCAACATTCAAAATTGTCAAATATAGGCTCATTCTTTTACTCCAATGACAACATATATTATGAAAAAATGGAAATTCATAAAATATAATGACTATTAGTGTAATTACACTGTATCCTTATAATAAAAATAATGATGAAAATTCATAAAATCCAAAAACTTTTTAATAGACCTCCTACACCTACTATGATAGGTAATCATTAGACCTTCTAGACCTACTTTAAAATAATTTTTTTGATAAAATATAAATGTTTTTGAAAAAATAAAATAAAATATTAATTAAGTTTTTGTGCGGTCATTTTGAGTACTCATATGTATATGCCAGGGGCAGAAAAAGCCCGCCCGAGCGAAGCCCGTCGTCGTCAGTTGGGTAATGTCGCACTTGGCAGTAGGGGCGGAGCCCCGTGCCTATAGATATGACCGTCGCGATCTTCGTACTGTGATCGCGCGTATATAGGATATTAGGTACATGTACTAATAATATGAAGACTGAATGAAGATTTCTCTATAGAGCATGCACAAACTCTTGTATTGAGGTCATATCGAGCGAAAGATGCTATTTAATTTACCCATGGGGTGGACCTAGATAAGCTCAAGCGAGCGCACTCTGTCTGCATCCCATCAAATATTATACAATGAGAAACAAGTGAAAATTAACATGACGGGGCTTCCGTGGGTAGATATTTTGAGGCCGCATAGATCAGAATACTTTTACTAAGATAACCATAGGGCTGAGTAGGACTAGCTTGAGCGAACACAAAACTCTTTGTTCGCGACACATTATATATTATAGCATGATGTTGTTTAAGCGGACGCGCATAACAACTGGCAGATTCATTTGAGAATGAGAATAAAGTGAGTGGTTGCGGACATTAAGGGACCGTATGTGAACTTTGCTTGAGTGGAAGATCCTTAGATGGGACAAGGTCATAGTCTGACAGTCCTTTTATATAGAATTTTTTAAAATTAGGACAAGGATAGGTTGGCAGTTCCTTGCTTGTTAGAGTTGTAGAATTAGGACAAGGTCATGGGACGACAGTCCTCTCATTATTGAAGTTCTACTATACAAGCCAAGGGAAGACAGTCCTTACAGGTTTTATAGGACAAGGCCAAAGACATGCAGTCCTTTATGGGGAATAGTAAGGGGTCTCAATGGCTAGGGGCTAGGATTAACTGGTTGGTCAGGTGTCCAGTGACATTGCTTTCCCAAAAGGGTTATCATAGCCATAAGGATATCTCCCATTGGTGCACAACAGAGCTGGAACATTCACCCAGACCTCCCTTGACATAGAGACGTGTCAGATGTCGGCGGAGATCCGGAATCCTAAATTCCACCGCAAGAGATTGGTCAAGCCCCTACTACGCGGTGCGAAACCTCCCCGCTACCATCGGCCATGGTGGTATTACGTTGATGACTACAATTCGGTGTGGGGGGGGGGGGGGGGGGGGAGGGGGTCAGGTTGGATCCGGTGATTCCCCTCCATGGATACATTTCTAGTTACTCTTTGATTAATGCAATGTGCGTGCATGAATAAGAAATAAATAGAAATGAAGGGTAAAAATGATATTTTTATTATGAATATAATCTTTTGAAATCATCACCGCTCCATGTGTAAGATATATCCCCTCCATCATACATTTGGAGATGATAAGCCGATCCATTTAGAACTTCTTTAATGATGAAGAGACCTGCCCAATTCGGATTTAACTTTCTGACTAAGCAGACTCTGGATGCTGAATCGACCTTTTTCATGACTAGGTCACCGACGATGAATTACTTCACCCTGACATGTTTATCAAAATATTTTGTCATTTTCCACTTGACTTCTTCTTGCATGATCACAGCCTGGTCCCTCAGCTCTTCAATAAGATTGAGGTTGCACCTGATCTCATCGTCATTTGTATCCATCCAATCTTCATCACCTTGCTTTGATAGAATGACTCTTGAACACATAAATTTGAATTCCATGATAATGAGTTCTTCAGAACCATGAGAATGTTTGAAAAGAATTTCACTAGTGGCTGAAGACTGAGTTGTTCTTAGAGTCCACAATACCGATGATAACTGCTCTGCCCATTTTCCTCTAGTATTTTCAACTTTCTTTTTCAACAAGTTCAAAATCAACTTATTGGCAGCTTCAACCTGTATGTTGCTCCTTGGATGGTGAACTGAGGCGAAACATAACTCTGCGCCAATTTAATCACAGAAACTTATTAACTCCGAGTTGTTGAATTGAGGGACATTATCCATGATGAATGTCACTGCAATCCCTTCTCGACAAATGATTTCCACCCATATAAAGTTCTTGAAGACCTGGGTGGTTGTCTTAGCTAAAGCCTTTGCTTCTATCCACTTACTGAAGTAATCGATCATAACTAAAATCAAATAGCGCTGACCATTCACCATCAAAAAAGGCCCCAAGATATCTATTCCCCAAACCACAAATAGCTAAGGGGTCGTGATAGACTTTATATGTTGAGTGGGATGTAATTGATACGGAGCAAACCTCTGGCATTGAACACAACTTTTTGCAAAAAAACTTTGAGTCTTTATTTATCTTAGGCCAGAAGTAGCCTTGTCTTAGGTTTAGCTTCTCTAGGGTTCGGGCTCCTGAGGGACTATCACACTCCCCGAAGTCTACTTCTTATAAGATGATAGGGACTTCTTCTCAAATGCATCTTGCAAGTGGTGAGATGAATGTTTTCCTGTATAAGATCCATAAGAGGAGGTAATAATGAGCCACTTTTAGCTTAAATTGCATCTTATCTATGACCAATGGGTGGAATTGTCTTGTTGAAAGATATATAAAGAAAGGATACATCCAGGAAGGATGCTAGTCAATCCGCATAATCTCTCCTTCATTGACAGCCAGGTGAAAAATTTCTATCACTGTTCCTTCAGAGAGGAAACCATGCTTGGAGAGTTCATCTACTTCAGAGTTCTCAGATCGAGGGATGTGATGGATACTAAATTTTTTGAAATGGAAAATCTCTTTCTTGGCCAACGAGAGGTAGTGTTTTACTGTCGAATCCTTGGTTTCAAAGTTTTTTTAACCTGCAATGCCATAACTAGAGAATCTGTTCTAACTTCGACGTCCTCGACTTTCAATTCTTTGACAAGCCTAAGACTAGTGATTAGAGTTCATACTCTGCTTGGTTGTTTGTGGTTGGAAAGTAAAACATGAATGACTGTTCCAACTGAACCCCACTTGGATTGATGAGCACCACACCTGCACCTGATGAGTCTCTACTTGAAGAACAGTCCATGAACATAGTCCAAGATAAGGGTGTCTTAACATCCCTTTCTACTACTTCCTCTGTCAAGTCAACCATGAAACATGCTAATACTTGAGCCTTGATAGCCATTCTTGGTACGTAAGAAATAACAAATTTGCTGAGTTCAGTGGACCACTTAGCCAACCTGCCGGAGTGCTCTAGCTTCTCTAGAATGCCTTGAGAGGTAAATCCGCAACCACTTGAATGGTGTGAAGTTGAAAAGAGGGTTTCAACCTCCATCCTGATATGACCAAGGATAAAGTTATAGATTCTCAAGAATGGAATACCTAGTTTTTGCATCTTTCATTATTTTGCTGACATAATGGATCATATGATGCTTCCCCTTATCTTCCATGATAAAATCCAAACTAACGACATCAAAACCAACTCCATGGTAGACTAGGAGAGTCTCCCCTTTATGAGGACTCTAGAGAAGTGGTGTCGACGTTAGTTGACTTTTGGGCTCTTCAAATGCTTTGTCACACTCCTTCGTCCACTTGAACCACGACGCACCCAGAGGGTCTTGAAGAATGGTGCACACTTATCTCCAGAGAGAGATGAGTCTGCTTAACTCTGCGATTCTGCCTCCTAGCTGCTGAACTTCCTTTAGGGACCTTGGGGTTGACATGCTTAGTATTTCCTTTACTTTATTAGGATTCAACTCGAGTCCCTGGGGTATTAAGAGATGCCCCAGGAATTTTCCTTTACTGGCTTCAAAAACACATTTATTTGGAGTGCGCTTAATATTGAACCTTCTGAGAGTAGCGAACATCTCTAGAAGATCATTAATATGCATGTTGAAAATTTTGCTTTTGATCAAGAGATTGTCTACATAAAATTCTAAATTTTGGCCTTTCTGTTCTTTGAACATGAGGTCCATCATTCTTTGATAAGTTGCAACAATATTTTGAAGACCAAATGACATTACTTGATAACCAAAACATTCGTCATTCGTAATAAATGAGGTGTGTAGAATATCAAGCTTATGCATTCTAATTTGATGATAACCAAAGAATGCATCTAAAAATCTCATCAAAGAGTATCTCACTGCATTATCAACTAAAGAATCTATTCGAGGCAGAGGGTAGCAATCTTTAGGGCAAGCTTTATTAAAATGAGTGAAATCCACATACATACCCAATTTATCATTGTTTTTTTAAACATTACATGTGAAACCCGAACGGGGCATTGAATTTATTTGATGAACTTAGCCTCCAACAGCTTGCATACCTCCTCCCGGATTGGCTCTTCATGGGTTATTGTTATGACACTCTTATTCTACTTGATCTGTTTGAAGTATGGATCGATGTTAAGACGGTGTCAAACAACATCAGCGTTCACCCCAAGTATGTCGGTTGATGACCAAGCAGAGATGTCAAGTTTTTTGAGGAGGCAGGCAACCAGCTCAACCTTCTCCTCCTCTCGCATCTCAGCGTTGACAGAGAGTGCTCAATATCTGTCTCCTCCCACAATAGGAAAACTTTTTGATTACCTGGGTAGGTTCTAGGTGATCACCATCTCTTTCTTCTTCCACATCAAATTCTTCTTCTTTGGTAGGTTCAGCTTCAACTACCTCGGTGCACTCTTCATATATGAGGCAGGAGAACATCTCACACTTCTTCAACTACTAGAGGGGAAAATTCAATGTAGTTAATGGAGTTAACTTAACATTATATTGATATCTTTGGGCCACTCCTGACCCAAAATTGCTTCCCTTCCTTGGCAAACTACAGCACCTAGTGGAAAGTCAACATCATTGTCTGATACTCTATTTAAGATTGGTCGCCCAAAAAAGGCATTATAGTTGCTAGAGGCATCAATAAGTATGAATAAGGCAGGACTTGTCACCCCACCCATAGTCATAGAGAGTGTGATGCTTCCTTCAATCTCTTTCCTTTCTCCAGAGAACCCATAGAGGGGGTCATCACTTTCCTGGAGAGTCTTGCCGATGTTCATCGCCTTAAAGGAGGGTTTGAACAACACATTACCTGAACTACCAGTGTCTATTGGAATCCGTGACACTGTATTATTCTCCAAGACTGCCCTGACAATGGCATCGTCATTGAAAGTATTGGCGGTCTTCAGTGGTCATCCTTATCAAAGATGACCTCTCCTAGCAACGAGACTGATGATGTGGTTGTAGTAACCTCCTGTCGATAGATTCTTGCGATGCTTCCTTTGCGGGAGGACTCGAGTCTGGCTCCTCCATGAATACAGTTAATTTGTTCCAGCTGTCCTTCATCAGCTAACTCAATGCACTTTTCAACACAGTTGATGCTCCCAAGAGAGCCTTCATCTTCTATTTAGATGCATTCCTACATGGTTAGGTGATGAATTTATGCAACCTGCTTCACTTTTTTGATATCAGTCTTAGCAGTCGGCTTACTGATCGAGTCTTAGAGATTTCCTTCCTTGAGTATTCTCTCAGTCAGGTTGTGAAGGGAATGAAAACTATCGGTACAGTGACCCTTCTCTTTGTAGAACTTATAGAAGAGCTCCATGTTGTGGTTCCTCGAGTTAGACTTAAGGGGGAGAGGCCTTTTAAAGCAGGTTGTCTCTAGAGTATCTTCATGAGCTCCTCCATAGGAACATTATGCTCAGTATATGACTCTAGCGAGTCTTCAGACTGGCATTAGGTAGGGTATGATGGATGCAGAGGTGGAGCTCGAGAGGATGATGACTGAGAAAAGTGAGGAGCAAGTTGCAAGCGAGAAGAGGGCCTCGTCCATCAAAACTGTTGATGATGGAAAGGAGGGTGATGATGACAGAAGTTCCTTCCGCACTATGCTAGCGACGGAGGGAACTCTGGGAGAGGAAATTTTGGTGGACATTGAGGAGGTGCAGGGGCTTGACAGAAGAAATTTCTTTCCTCTTCCTAATAGACTCGCCGAGAGAGTAAATGATGTTGGGGTTGGTGGATTCCGCTATGATGAAGTGGTTGGCCATATCAATTAGCGCTTGAAAAGAATTAGGCGACTTCCTATCCACTTCAAACATGAAAAATACCTTGCTTAAGGCCGCAAGTGAGCACTAATTGATACATAGCTGGATCAACATCATGAATTCCTAAGATTTCTTCCTGAAATATGTCATTGTAGTGGGCCAAAGTCTCGTTGACACCTTGAAAATTTTGGAAGAGGGCGGAAGGGCCTCTCTTTCATTTTTTTAGAGGTTGTAAACCTTAGAAAAACCTCACTTTGAAGATCTCAAAAAAGATGAAATAGAACTAGAGGGGAGCTTGTAGAACCATTCCCTCGCTTTGCCATTAAAAGTCATGGAGAGTTATTTACACCGAATCCCATCGGTCAGAGTCCTCAAAAAAATGGTGGTTTCGAAGGCTTGGAGGTGGTTAGAGGGATCTTCCCTTTTGGAAAAATAGGGAATATATGATTCTCTGGATCCATTCGGGGCAACTTCCCAACATACATTTTCATAAAAAGAACAACGCTCCTCTCTTATAGTAGCTCGAGGGCAGGAAGCATTGTCCTGGAAGTTAAGTTCTCTAGTTGGATTAAAGTTTGTGGCTCCTCTGAAGAAGCCATGTCGGGCAACGACAAATTCATCTTTCTTAGACCGTAGAGGCAGTGTAGTCATGGGTTCTTGCGAATGGACTGTAGGATTCTTGGGCACTCCTAATGGAGGGGCTGACTGTTGGGTTTATTGAGTGATCTCCTGCATCATGATAGTCATTTGTTGTGTGGTCTCTTAGCAAGATTGCTCAAATCTGAGCTCGAAAGATTCTAGAGAGGTCACACCCTCTAAGTTAAAGTGGGATCCATCATGATTAGAATGCTGGTTGTCGCGATCAACCATTTTGACCGGACTTGTTCTTCGACCAAATATTGATCTAAAGTGCACGTGTTTGTTCTATTGGTGCAATAATATGACTCCATAAAACTCACATTGAAATAGGGGAAAAGGAGAAAGAGGCTGAGAGTAGTTATTTACTTTGCGGTCAAAAGGGAGAGAGGAGAGAGGTGTCGCGAGCGGAAAGTATGAAGACTTCCCGCAACTACAACTCGTTGCGGGTGATAATATTGATTTAGAAGAAAAGGTTACAAGTTTATTGTCTTTGCTAGCTAGTGAGTTGACAACACCCGAGAGGCTCCAGATCTAAGTTCGCAGCGAGCTGGCACTAGCTCAGGCTCAATTTAGATCAGAATACACATCCTTTTTAGGGTACTATTCACCCCTATTTATACTAGTGGGGATGCCCGAATGAGCAGTTCTAGAATAAATGTGGGCTGTCCAAGTTACAGGAGAGCCCCGAGCAGGGATGAGAGGGTACTTGATGAGTAGATAAGAAACAGTATATGGCGCGCGATTACTAGAGAGGTGACCACATGGACTGCGGGTACTGGAGATCTTTGCGGACACAGCTGTAAGTGTAAATTTGGAGCGAGTATAACCAATCTTCTTATTGAGGTCATCGAACTAAAGATCACTCTGGATGGAGGATGCCTTTTGATGCTAGGCATGGCGGACACTAGATCATGTGACCGCATTGAATACTAAAGAAGTCACTTGGCTTATGATCAGTTGGGATCAAGGGAGGTGCAGTCACAGAGATGTGATGATTCTTCTAGCCGCGGGATCCGGGGTAAACATTCATAAAATCTCTTGATGGAACAAAGCACTCTTTTCCTTCATGCCTTAGTAATTCTAGATAGCTTAGGATAACATGGAAATAGAAATTACAACTTGGATGAAATCAACGTACGTTGATTAATTATTTGACGGATGATGATTTTACAGCAAATTATTAAATAGTTAAGAAATGTCGAATACCAATGCATGTATGCGTCGACTTCTATTAGACATACTTTTAGGTTTTGACGAATATTAAAAGGGACAAGAACTCAAAGCCTGCATCACATCTCTCTTTTTCAAAACCTTCCCCTTTTTTTTGCTTCTCTCTAATGGGTTTTGCAGGAATTCAATGGAGATCAATATCGATAGTGGTTTTGATATGACATTGACTCCTTCAAGGGTTGTGATTAGGAATTTAAAGATATTTTATCATTGTTTGAAGAGAAAAGATTGAACAAACTATTGTCGGGCCGTTCTCGGCTTGTGGAAGAACAGTTAAGAGAATTTCACAAATCTCTTGACCCAGATCATGAGAGTGAAATTTTATTAGCTGTTAAAGGCATAATGGTTAGGGTTTCTACTGAAACTATATCAGAACCCTTTAAATTAAACAATAATGTGTTGTACGAAAACATTTCAAATGAAGATATCAAGAAGTCTCCCCTTAACATGAATTATTTTGGCTCAAAACCATCTAATATCAAATAGATAGAGGTAACAGAATAATACAGGTTCATGACAGATATAGTTGACAAGGTTTTGATGTGCAAAACCTCTTACATGATGCCATATCTAAAGCTCAGCTACAAATAATGAAAGTTCTTGTGATAAGGAAGAGATGTAATTTGGGAGAGTGTATGCTTTAGTTAATTAAACACAAGCGGACTCTAGGAGGTATATCTTGTGGAAGGATTTTGATTTTAGTTCTGGCGCACTCATATCCATTGTTGTGCACTTCTAAAGGCATTCATATTACTCCTGGAAAAGGGTTATCCGTTGTGTTGTTTGCAAAGTGGAAGAGAAGTATTCCTAAAGGGAGGATATTCAAGGATGCTTTTCTTAATTCTGCACCATCCTCCCATACTCCTCGTCCCTCTATATTTCCAATGAATGTCAAGTAACACTACCACTTATCTCCCATCAACCACCGTCTATTTATCTCTCTCCTCCCATACATATTTTTGAATTTATTGATTATTTAAAAACTTTTGTACATTTTTGAATAAGGAAGAACAAAAGTTAAAAGAAATTAATATTTTTCAAAACAGAGAAACAGATATGAAAATATGCATGAGAGAATATCAGAAAATTTTCACCATTTAAAAAAAAATAAAAATAGAGCACAGAAGGGCTAATGCCAGGCATTGAGTTCTAACGCTGGCGTTGGATCCTAACACTGGCGTTAAAAGTTAACACTGAAATAGATGACAATTTCTTTAATTTTTGAAAAAAAAAATATTTGGTTTGGAGTTATTATATAGAGGTCTTCTTAGTGTAGAAATTTCAGACATTTTATAGATCATTAGAAGGCTCTTTAAGCATGTTTTTTGTTTAATAGCTAAATACGAAAATTCATCATTTAAAGTGATTGAAACATTTTTTTGTTCGATTTCAGAAACCAAGCAAATGTTTGAAAAAGATTCATGTAGGGAAGAACGAGTCGTTACCTCTTTCGATGGCTCTCCAATGACAAGCACCCTTAGATGATGTTTTGTGAACTTTAGCATGCTAGGAGGCACATACTCCTCTTCCTTGTTCTCCTCTTCTTGTGATATGTCATTCTCATGCCCTGATGGGGAGAGGGGTTCCCTTTATTTTCGGTAATAATATTCTCTACACAAGGAACAACCTCATCAAATATAACATGAATAGATTATTCAACTATTATTTTTCTTTTGTTATATACTCTATAGGCTCTACTAGTTGAAGAATCAATAACAACAACACTCAGGCCTTTATCCCACCCTAGTGGGGTCGACTATATGGATCCTCTGTCGCCATTGCGCCCTATCATTAATCATAGTCTCACTAATGCCTAAGTACATCATGTCTTTTCTTATAGTTTCATTCCAAGAAAAAATCCGTCATCACATATTTCATCAAATTTTCCTAATGAATCCTTTGTATTTAATAAAATGCATTTGCAACCAAATACACGAAAATAGGATACATTAGGTTTTTTTTTTTGAAAATACAATTCATAAGGGGTTAATTTCAAGAAAAGTCGAAGCATGACACGATTAATTACATAATATAATGTGCTAACGGCTTCGGCCCAAAATGATCTAAGCAATCCAAATTCAGAAAGCATTGTGGGTGCTAATTCTTGAAGGGTTCTATTTTTCCTCTCCACAACACCATCTTGTTGTGGGGTGCGTGGAGCAGAAAATTCGTGCTTAATTCTTAGATCACTACAAAAGGTGGTAAAATTTTCATTTTCAAATTCTCCTCCATGATCCGGGCGAATGCATTGAATTTTTAGATCAAGTTCATTTTGAATATGTTTACATAATTTTGAGAATTCACAAAAAACATCGGATTTTGAGGTAAGAAAGATTGTCCAACAATATTTAGAAAAATCATTAATCAAAACATAAGTATATTTCCTACCACTTAGACTAGCGGTGCTCATTGGACCAAAAAGATCCATATGAATTAATTGTAGGGTCTAGTGGTAGAAATTTCATTTTTACTTTTAAAAGATGTTCTAGAAAATTTTTCTTTTTGACAAGGTGGGCAAAGTGAAGATAAATTTCCATTAAGCATAGATAATCCTCTAATTAATTTATCTTTTGCTAATTTTAAAATAAGTTTAGTGCTAGCGTGTCTAAGATGCTTATGCCATAATTCTAATTCATCATTCTTTGAAATAAGACATTTGATAGATGATTGTGAAAGATCATGAAAAGCAATCATGTAAACATTATAAGTTCTTGGTGCGGTGAGTACAACTTCATTTGTTAGGGGATTTATAATTTGTAAAGGTTTTTAGAAGATTCAAATACGATATTTAGACCTTTATCACATAATTGACTAATAGATATTAGATTGTGTTTCAAACCTTCAACATATAAAACATTTGAAATAGAAAAAGAGTCATTACAAAATATACCAATGCCCATGATCCTTCCCATGCCATTGTCACCAAAAATCACCATTCCTGCTTTCTTCATCATGAGGCTAAGAAACTTTGCTTTATTGTCCACCATGTGTTTAGAGCATCCCGAGTCCAAGTACCACATGTCTTCCTTATCCTTAGCCTGCCAACACACTTAAAAAGAAGATGGGCATAACGATCCAGATACCTAAGAGGTTCCTCCCATAGTATAAGTGGAGACCTTAGGTACCCAGATTTGCTTTATAGTGCATTTTTCCTTCTTCCTACAAGAGTCCATGGTGTGAACAAAAATCAAACAATTGCTACAGGCAATAAAAGGGGTTGAGACCTTTCTTCGAGAATTTTGTTGACTCTTGCTGGTAGACAAGGATGTAGTAGAGATGATAAATGAATTTTTTAAAGAAACATTTTATTTTTTGTAAGTGGGGCTAACGCCAGCGTTAGGAGTTAACACTAAGCGATAGCCTCCCGAATCATATCCCAGACCAATTTTTGAAAAACCATGGCACCGGTTGGCCAAAATCATGTCCAGTGATTTTTGGTCAACGCCGAATTTTTCTATAGCCATATTTAGATCGTGAATTCAGGCTTTCAAAGAGGTGTTTTCGGTAACTAGCATCACACATCGATTTATAAACGATTTCTTTCCTCCTTCTATTTGGAGAAGAGAGGTTTTTAGCATTTCTCTAAGTCCCCCTTTTCTTTCATATGAGATTTTCGTTCGGAGAGAGCCTTAGAGAGAGTTTCTTCAAGTTCTTGAATTTTTCTCAATGAAGGATCACTATCTTGGCAATCTACCTTTTCTTTTCCATTTTTTTATTATTTTTTTAGTTAGTCATTTAATTTTTTTAATAAAATCTTATTTTTAGTTTTTAAGAGATCAATATCCTTAAGACTTTTTCAAAATATTTGCAAGTTTGAAGAAATTCATTATAGAGATCATCATAAGTAGGAGGAGGTACCTCAGTGTCGCTTTGGGCACTGGTTTCATCATCAATGAGATCATTGCTCCTACCTATGAGGCACATGTTTGCCTCTTCATCGTCGCTTGAAGAAGATCCACTTGACTCCTCGGAGGAAGAATCATCCCATGTAACCGCATTTAGAACTTTCTTCTTTTCTTTTCCTTTGTGCCTCCTTTCCTTTCGCTCTTTCAAATACTTTAGGCACAGTCTCCCAATGTGTCCGGTCTTTCGGCAATGGTAGCACTCCGATGGTGTCTGCTTGTCATCGTCGTCGCTATCTTTTTCTTTTGTAGAGGACGATCCCTTCCTTTTTGCATCTTTCACGAAGTATTTCTGAAAAGAGTTTCTTCTGTTCGGATTCTTCATGAATTTCTTAAAATTCTTTACAATGAGGCTTTCTTCATCCTCTTCATCATCATTGGACTCCTTCTTGGATATTAGTGCTAAGGCCTTCTTCTTTGGCTATGTATGGTACTCTTCATGTTGAATTTTGAGTTTCACCTCATGGGGTTTTAGATTCCCAATGAGGCTCTCAATGTGGAGTTGCCTTAGATCATGAGATTCCGATATAGCCATCACCTTCAGATTGAATTTTGGTGGAAGAGATCTAAGAATCTTCCTCACTAGATCTCCATCCGCGGAGGTCCTTTCGAGGATTTTTGTTGCATTTACGATCATTGCAAATCTTGTGTACATGACCTCGATATCCTCGTCTGATTCCATGTGGAATTTTTCATACTCCGATTCCAGTTGGAAAAGCTTTGAATCCTTCACTTGTGAAGTACCTTCATGAGTAATTTCCAATAAATTCCATATATCATATGCAGTTTCACAAGCACAAACACGATTAAATTTAGTTCTATCTAAAGAATAAAATAGTGCGTTCATTGCTTTAGCATTATTTTACATTTAAGTTTTTCATGATCATCCCACTTATCTTTAGGTTTTTCAAGAGTAGCTTCTCCTACTATGGTGGTAGGAGGAGAATAGCGTTGTTTCATCATTCCCCAAACTTCTATATCTAAATTCATTAGAAAATATCGCATCCTAGTTCTCAAATAGTTATAATCAGACCCGGTAAATAGTGGAGGTCTACTAATTCCTTGCCCCTCGTAGAAAAAGAGATCATGGTGTGCCATTATTCCCAATGGTGAAACCGTTTTGGAATAACCTGGCTCTAGACCACTTGTTGGATCTTAAGGCGCCCTTAGAGGGGGGGGGGGGAGTGAATAAGGGTTTAATAGATTGGATCAAAAGTGAAGTGCAAGAAAATTAAAACCAAATCAATTTTATTGAAAAAATAAAAACATGATTATCATTTATAAAATTGATTACAAAATTGGATTTCTATGATGCTAGAAATCAAGGCGAATATGAAAACTCCTTTTGTTTTTTATACCGACTCTTTTTTTTAAGAACTGGTTTGCTTTAGCCGATCTATCCCAAGATATGACCTCAAGCTGCTCTAGCCTTTCTATCCCCCCAAAAGGCCTCGAGAACCCCCTAGATCTAAGCCCTAGACCTAGTCGCCTTGTGGCAAATTGCCCCTAACCCGCACAAGGACCTAGTCGCCAACAACCACAATGAATTCACGAAATGATCAAAAGATAAAAGTATTACAAAATATGAAATTCAAATTGAAAACTCCCTATGAATAAATCTAGACAAGATGATGAAGAACCACTGAAGATTGTTGAAGTCAAATCGTGCATTCTTCACGTTGAGTTAGCGCTGATCCAAGGCTCCTTTGATTCCTTCTCTTGAAATTGAATGGGAGATTCTTTGTGGTCTGGAAATATCACCCTTACAGAGAATTCAGAGTGCTGGAATAGGGCTCCTTGAGTTGTAAAGTTGAATAGAATGAATGCCAACTATTTATAGGAGAGGAAGCTAACGTCGACGTTAGGGCCAACGTCAGGCGTTGAATCTATATAGAAAAGTTTTGATTGCTCAAATCCATAATCGAGGAGGGAGATATTGCATGTTTGGAAACATATCATTTTAAGCCACCCTAACGCGGGCGTTAATGCTAATGTTGGCGTTAGGTCTAATCATTCCCAAAATGCACCTGCATTCACAGCAGCTTCCCTCCATATTATTTTCATACTGGTGAGATTGAGGGTCACGCTAGTGTTGACTGTAACACCTGGCGTTAGACCACAACCTTTCTTTTCACCAGTTGAGCTAGTCCAGACCAACATATAACATCCTAGTGTCATCTTTGTTCAATCCTGCATACTAAAAACACAATGAAAAATTATATCAAATACAAGTAAGATTTGTTATTCCCAAACTAAAGGGATGCAGAAAACCGTGTTCCAACAAAATCAGTATCCACACAAATTATCAAATTCAAAGATCTTTTCAAAGTTTGTCGAAGAAAGAATCTCATTGTGGAAAAGGATGCACCATTTGATTTGTGATTTTTATATAGTGATTTTGGCACCTATTTAGCTTGTATTTTCATTATTTAACTTTTGAATTTATTGACTTTCATTGCATATCAATTAGTTTTCAAAATGTCCACATAGGAGCATCTTGTGAGCTAAATATGTGGATTTTCACGCATTTCAAGTTTGGGGAGATCAACTCTCCCTCCCATCCTTTATGATTTCTGATGTATTTAAGTATTATGGCTATTATATTGAACTATGGCAGTTAGTGGTTATCTTGAGGAGCTTCTGACATGGATTTAGGACTTTCCCTGGAACCGCACAACTATACGAGCCAAATTCTGCACAATCGTGCATGTTCACGATCAAAATGCATCAAAATCCAAAGTTCTGAACTTGC
The DNA here is from genome assembly GCA_033032865.1 of Dactylorhiza incarnata. Classification (NCBI taxonomy): domain Eukaryota; kingdom Viridiplantae; phylum Streptophyta; class Magnoliopsida; order Asparagales; family Orchidaceae; genus Dactylorhiza; species Dactylorhiza incarnata. Next base: position 4,232,671 of record JAWHQI010000160.1, on the reverse strand, counting down.
ATGTGCATTTTAGTCCCGCACTACCGTGCACATTCAAACTGCATTGTTGGTATTCATTAAGGATTTTGCCTGATCGTGCTCTTTTATACATGCACAATCGTATGTGTACATTTGCTTTTGATTCTTCATAAATCCAATCTCTGAAAATGCTCGCGCGCTTTAGTGCTCACACGACCATGTGAGGCAAATTGTGCATGACCATATTGTGGCTATTAGGGTTCTCATTTCCGCGCCCATTTTACACTCCTTTGTGCAAGATTACATGCATGACTGCGCGTCTGATCATGCATGACCATATTTTTTGATGGAAAAAAAATATGATTTTTCACAAAGAATTATGAATCCTTAGGGATTTAGCTTGCAACTTCGTCTGGTTCTGTTTCTTGAAGCGAGGTTTGTCCCAACAACTTCTCCGGTAAGACCCTTTTTTTGCTTATGCTTTCTGGGTCTTAGGCCCAGAACTGTCGCCTTGTGGTGACACCAATTCACAGGCTGGTCGTCACTACAAGACGTTGATCCTGCTGGCAATTCAAACATCCAAGCCAACCATGATTCACAGAGTAATAGAATGAATTAAAGACTAAGTCCACAAAATCACCGCATGGCATATATATAATAAAAAGGAAGATTCCACAAATGAGATGAATAGAGTACAAATAAATGAAAGGGCTTAAGCCCGGTACATCAAATCCTCACTACAAGTCACTTGCGCAAGTAAAACTAAAATTACTCAACACTCACTACGGTGGTTGCTGCAATACGTGCTGGCCGAGGGTGGATCACCTCATCATGCTCGTCCCTCCTAGTGTGCTGGTCCTGCTTCTCCTGGTGCTCTTATTTGTTATGCCACATCCGGCCATTAGTCAAAATGACTAAGCGGATTCCTCATCCCCTCCCCTGGTGACTCCTAGGCACCGGGAGTGCGGATGGATAAAGACAGGACATCAAAGCAGTATGTAATCAAGCAGTTGACGGTGACCCTTATAATACCCTACCGGTACAAACACTATAATAGTTGTTCTGACCAGGACCCCACACCATATTGAACACACTAGCTAGATGTTAATAAGATGATAAACAAAAAAGAACTACACGAGAGTATAAACAAAGCATAAGCGAAAACTTTCATTAAAATAACAAAAGAAGATGTCCACCAACTCAGGAATGTCACAATAAGTTATGGCCTTAAGGCCTTACATTCAATAATGTAGCTAACTCAAAAGCATACTTCAGCATGCAGGCCGACAATATATGGAAAGCAGTAAAAGTAGGATGACCTTCAAGGGCCAACTCAGCAGTGGGCTTCAACCCGCTATTTCCTGCTTGGCTCACTAGCACCTACACCAACCACAAAGAAGAGGTAAACAAACTTCAGCTATGAGATGACAAACCATGTAATGATCCCACCCACCCTGACCATTCTAGACAGCTCAGGTGCGGGGCACCGCTAATCTACAAGCAAGCGATACATGCAACATGTAATATAATAAAGAAAGTGCATCTACTCTACACTATGTGAGGTTTCAAGCACAATCAATCTTCTAGGTTGAGCATCAAGCAAAGGGGAACCTAGGTATGCACATGATGTTGGTTGGGTTCACCCGGAGGATCCCCACAACCGCCTAAGCAACCACATTAGGCTAACATAACATCAATTCACCGCAACACAAATGTGGGCACTCACGACCACACATTTCATGCACATAAGTCATGCATACAATGTACTGCTTCATCAGTATCAACGCCACCCTAAGTTATTCAACCTTAGGTGGGAAAAGAGCTTTTGTCTGGTCTAGATAAACACCTTCCACGGCCTATCTCATGATCGTACGACGTACCAGAGGTGCAGACCTCTCGTCGATCTACATGGAAATGGGTCGGTTCAGCTTTGCCTGTGCTCTAGTCATAACACATGCAGGTACTACTCAAAAGATAAGCAATGCACCTAATCCTTACAAGAGGACAGAGGCTTCACAAACATAACTAATGAAGGAGGTACAAGACCACTCCACTTCAAAACTCGTGGTGAAGGTTTGCGTTCAACCACAACCCAAGCATGGGACTTCCTTAGGCTCTCCAAAAGACATATACAAATCAAGTCCTGCATTCATAATGATATATATCACAGAGTTATTCTCCGTCATGCATTCTAGGCTTAACTAAAATGCACGTCACAATCAAGCATCACCGATTCGGGCTAACGGCCACGGGTAGGCTTCACACAAAATGCCTAAATCCGTACAATTACCGAATTTCTATATGTGAAATTTTTCGAATCTTTATGAAGCGAGCAGGAGTTAGTCAACTTAAAGTTCACAAGCCAACCAACGAGAAGCAAATGGAGGCAAACAAGAAATCTTTATTGATAGCAGTACTTCAATTACAAGGCAAGGCATGCTTGGCGAGACATGATTTCGCCAGCACAAACACCAAAGAGAAAAATACAAAGTTGAAGATAACTTGAGACCGCTCAGACCGCGCGACCTCCCTGTGACTTGAGCAAGCTGCCAAACCGCAGCGACCTGCCGATCACAGAACACCACCAAACCGCACTCCTTCTTCCGAACTCCTGATTCTCCCGAACTCCAGCACCACAACTCCAAGCCGCAGACCGCCCGAACACTTTCAGAGGTAGAGGTGATCGCTGCTGCCCACACTATCCGCAGAAGCTGCACAAGAAGAGTTCAATCAGCAGACCGCCCGGTCAGACAAATAGAGACCGCAGGAAAGAAGAGAACTCGGCTTACACTTGGTGTATCTTAATTATTGCTGCCGATGGGTCCTATTTATAGGCGTGAGACCTGATCCAGTCACCACCCTATGAGATAGGATCACCACCCTCCAGACCGCGCGACCTGACCGGTCACACCGCGCGATCAGCAACAATACTCCTACTTCATTTTTGTGAACTTGCCAGCTTCAACATCAACTATGAGAGACCGCCACTCTCACAGCAGATCGCGACTCCAAGAGAGATCGCCAGACCGCCTGATGCTGTTCACCCCTTGTGTTCGTCCGAGACCGCGAACACAGCCAGTTCGCCAACAACCCGCGAACTCAAGTCCGCATGCCGGTCTCCACCTGAGACCGTGAACAACATCCAGCTTGCATACCAGTCTCCTCCTGAGACCGCAACCTGAGACCGCGCGACTAAGACCCTTAGTCCGCGAAGACCACCAGAATGCCCGGTCAACCACCAGACCACATTCTGGAGAAACCTGGGACAAGCTGTGCGATCACACCAGACCGCCACAGCTTTGAGGAAGACAACCCGCCACGCGATCACGAACAGACCGCGCACACCAGAAGATGAACAACCCGCCACGCGGTTAGAGACAGACCGCGCAGCCTTCACCTTCAGCCGCCTTGGACCCAGATACCAGCGATCAAGCCAGGAGACTGCAGCTAGGATAAGACAAGCCGGACCACAGAGGCAGACCGCCAAGTCGTGCGGTCACGCCAGACCGCCCGACCTCCTCCCAGACCGCCCAGGTCCAAAAGTCTCCAAACTTCCACTTCAACAATTTCAACACTCCCCCTTGAAGTGGGAAGTTGACACCAGCCCCAGTATGCTCCTTAGTCGTGTGAACGGCCCCTTTGCCAGCGCCTTTGTGAAGATGTCCGCGACATTGTCTGCACTCCGCACATTCTCGACCGAAAGAGATCCCTCCAGCACCTTCTCCCGTATGAAGTGGTGCTCGATCTCGATATGCTTGGTCCTCCCGTGACAAACTGGAATGGTAACCAGTTTGAGAGCACTCTCGTTGTCACCGCGTAGCAGAGTCGGCTCCCGAACCTTCTTGTGGACGTCTCCCACCAACCTCCTAAGCCAGATGGCTTCCTGAGCTGCCAAGGCCGAAGCCTTGTATTCCGCTTCCGTGGTGGAGACCGACATGGAATCCTGCTTCTTGCTGCACCATGATATAGCTGTAGGGCCCGCCATGAAGACGAATCCAGACGTCGACTTCCGATCATCCGAATCTCCCCCGTAATCAGCATCCATGAACCCGTGCACCTCGAAGCCTGCATCCCTCCTGTATAGGAGACCCATGTCCGAGGTCGCCTTGACATACTTCAGAATGTTCTTGGCTGCTAGCAGATGAGGTACCCGTGGCTCCGCCATATATCGACTCACTCTGCCAACTGCATATGCAATATCCGGCCTCGTGATCGTCAGATAGATCAGGCTCCCAACCAGAGCTCGGAACACCAACGGATCTTGCATAATCCTCCCCTCATCCTTCCGAAGCTTCATAGCCTTCTCTAGAGGTGTGGAAGTGCACTTCCCTTCCTTCATGCCGAATTGCTCCACGATCCGCTCCGCATAACCGGCCTGGGTCACCAGCACTCCACCTTCCTTCCTCTGCACCTTGAGTCCAAGGAAGTGGTGAAGATCACTTAAGTCCTTCATCTCGAACCTGATAGACAGCTCGACCCGAAGCTGCGCTACCTCCTCCTTCGAGTTCCCCATCACGATCATATCGTCGACGTATAGCAGCACGATGACTTGAAGCTCCCCGCTCTTCTTGACGAACAAGCTTGAGTCTGAGTCTGAAGCACCAAATCCACAGAATAGGAGATATTCTGCAATCTTCCCGTACCACGCCCTCGGCGCTTGCTTCAACCCATACAGGGCCTTCTTCAACTTGCAGACATGCTCCGGAAAATCTTCAGACACAAAGCCAGGTGGCTGGACCATGAAGATATCCTTGTCAATCTCGCCGTACAAGAAAGCGTTCTTGACGTCGAGCTGCCAGATCTCCCATCCACTGAACGCCGCCAAGGCGATGATGAAACGAACTCAAGTCATTTTAGCCACAGGACTGAATGTTTCCTCGTAGTCTTCACCGTATTGCTGCGAGAACCCCTGAGCTACAAGACGAGCCTTGTACCGCACGATGCTGCCGTCAGCTTTCTTCTTGAGCTTGTAAACCCACTTGCATGTCACAGGAGTGGTGCCCTTGGTCTTGGGCACAAGAGACCAGGTCTCATTCTTCTCGAGAGCTGCCATCTCTTCTTGCATTGCAACGTCCCACTCCTTCACACCTCTGGCCTTCTCAAAGCTCGACGGCTCCCTCTCATCCAAGGGGCCAGCGAAGAAACATGAGACGAAGCTCACTGCATTTCCTCATGTATAGCGATCAGGGGCGACGATCGCTCGCTTCGACCTCCTCAGCTCCTTCCCCTGAACTGCATTGTCTTCAGCTGCATCTTCCCTAGTTCCTCTTCCAGACGTGCTAGGAGCATCGCTCCCCCTACTCCCTGAACCAGAAGCCCCGTCTCGGAACTAGAAGGAAATGGACCACCTGGTGACACAGGTTGCTCCACCTGAAGATCCTCCACAGCTTTTTCTGGCACCTCCACCCTGCTCTCTGGTAGCTCCACATCAGAAGACCCCTTGTAAGATGTCACCTCATCGAACACGACGTCGCGAGATACCACAAATCTCCGCGTCTCCGGGTCCATGCACTTCCAGCCTTTCTTTCGCTCATCGTATCCCACGAAGACTAGCTTCCTTGCTTTCGCATCTAGCTTCGTCCGAAGAGCATCTGGAACATGCACGTAGCAGGTGGATCCAAACACCCTAAGGTGTGCCACGCTTGGCTTCTCCTTGAACATCATCTCGTGCGAAGTCAACATGTTGATGGGACTCAAAGGCATCCTGTTGATGACGTAGGCAGCACAAGACATTCCCTCCGCCCAGAAGGACTTTGGGATACTCTTGGCATGCAGCCAACACTTGCAGGTCTCCGTTAGATGACAGATCTTCCGTTCTGCAAGTCCGTTCTGTTGTGGAGTATGTGCACAAGTGAGCTCTCTCCGGATGCCTGCCTTCCTGCAAAATGTAGAGAACTCACTGGAGGTGAACTCTCCTCCGTTGTTAGTCCTCAGCTTCTTCACCCGCAGTCCTAGCCGACCCTCCACGAGCTCCTCGAACTCCACAAATTTGGCAAACGCCTCCGCCTTCTCCTTCAGGAAATATACCCAGACATATCTGGTGTAATCATCGATCAACACCAGCATATATCTGCTGCCTCCGAGGTTTGGGGTAGCAGTTGGTCCCATCAAGTCACCGTGGATGCACACCAGCGACACACTACTCCTCGTCTGCGACTTGTCAAATGGTAGTCGATGAGTCTTGCCGAACTGACATCCCGCGCAAACATGACCTTCACCGTAGGAAGATAAACTTGGCAGGCCCTTAACCAGACCTCTCACCGCCATAGCTTTCAGCTTGTCCATCCCTACGTGCCCCAACCGCTCATGCCATATAACGGCACCATCATTCATCTTCATCTTATCGATGTAGGAACTTGTCGATAAAATGAACAAGTCCTTTGCCCGTCTCCCGACATGGACGACCTCGGCCTTTACAGCCTCAAAATTGCGTAGAAACTTCACTTATGTTGGGCCGAACAGAACGTGATACCCAGCGTCTACAGCATTGGTCACGGAGAAGAGGTTTTTCCTCATACCAGGCACGTGATAGACACTCTTCAAAGTAAGTGGCCCTCTATCACTGCCCAAGAAAACAACCCCCACATTCTCCACTGGATGCACAATATTGTCAGCAGTAATGATTGCATTGTTACCTGTATAGGGCTGTGCAGAAGAAAGCTTGGTCTCGTCTCCAGTGAGGTGATGACCATACCCTGAGTCCACGATCCAGTCTTCCAGATAGTTGATAGAAGCAGAAGCTCCAACAGAAGCCGAGAAGGCTCCTCTCCAACCTCCTTCAAAGTGCCTGGCCTCAGCTTCCTCCTTCTCCGCAACATGCCCAGCTTGGGTGACCACCTTGCAATCCTTCCTGATGTGGCCATACATGCCACACTTGAAGCACTTCGGACCTTCACCCTTCTTCTTCACGTCAGCCTTGGGAGCATACCCCCTTTCCTGCTGCCCAGAATTTGAAGGCCCATAGCCTCCTCCAGCGGTCTTCTTCTTCTTATCCCACTTCTTCTTCTTGCCTGAGAAGAGCACTTCGCCATCTCCCCCAGCCACTGACACCCCCGCCATCTGCCTTGCCAAACTTTCTTGCGATGCAAGCAAGTTCTCCAGCTCCAACAGAGATGACTGATTTGCCCGTCCCTGCACCGACGTCACAAGGCAACATATTCCTTCCGCAAGCCGCGGATGATGTGCCTCTTCAGCTTCGCCTCAGAGATAGGCTCATCAGGATCCAATGCTGAGATTTCAGCGCACAAGTTCTTCATCTTCAGAAACAAAGTGGAAATAGAAAGATCACCCTGAGCCGACCTTGCCAGCTCATTCTCCAAGAACTGTAGCCTTGCTACATTCTTCTTGTTAAACAGCCCATCCAGGGCTCTCCAGATCTCCGCAGCTGATCCACACCGCAAAATGTGATCAAACAGATCAGGTGAAATTAATCTCTTCAGAGTGAACTCTGCCTTCGCATTCGTCCTCCTCCAAGTTCTCACCTCTGCGCCATTATCCCCTTCCGGGACAACTTACTGCGTTTGATCTCCTCCAACTACCTCCCAGAGGTCCTCACCTAGAAGATAGCTTTGCATACACGACTTCCACTTCTTGAAGTTAGTCGATGTAAGCATCTCAATTCCAAGACCCCTCGCTTCCATTGCTCTACCACTGGTTCCTTCTTCACAAAGGCGATGGTTACTCTAAGTCACTCACTGCTCAACCACTCCAACCTACCTCTGATACTATGTGAAATTTTTCGAATCTTTATGAAGCGAGCAGGAGTTAGTCAACTTAAAGTTCACAAGCCAACCAACCAGAAGCAAATGGAGGAAAACAAGAAATCTTTATTGATAGCAATACTTCAATTACAAGGCAACGCATGCTTGGCGAGACATGATTTCGCCAGCACAAACACCAAAGAGAAAAATACAAAGTTGAAGATAACTTGAGACAGCTCAGACCGCGCGACCTCCCTGTCACTTGAGCAAGCTGCCAAACCGCAGCGACCTGCCGATCACAGAACACCACCAAACTGCACTCCTTCTTCCGAACTCCTGATTCTCCCGAACTCCAGCACCACAAATCCAAGCCGCAGACCGCCCGAACACTTTCAGAGGAAGAGGTGATCGCTGCTTCCCACACTATCCGCAGAAGCTGCACAAGAAGAGTTCAATCAGCAGACCACCCGGTCAGACAAATAGAGACCGCAGGAAAGAAGAGAACTCAGCTTACACTTGGTGTGTCTTAATTATTGCTGCCGATGGGTCCTATTTATAGGCGTGAGACCTGATCCAGTTACCACCCTATGAGATAGGATCACCACCCTCCAGACCGCGCGACCTGACCGGTCACACCGCGCGATCAGCAACAGTACTCCTGCTTCATTTTGGTGAACTTGCCACCTTCAACATCAACTATGAGAGACCGCCACTCTCACAGCAGATCGCGACTCCAAGAGAGATCGCCAGACCGCCCGAAGCTGTTCACCCCCTGTGTTCGTCCGAGACCGCGAACACAGCCAGTTCGCCAACAACCCGCGAACTCAAGTCCGCATGCCGGTCTCCACCTGAGACCGCGAACAACGTCCAGCTTGCATACCAGTCTCCTCCTAAGACCGCAACCTGAGACCGCGCGACTAAGACCCTTAGTCCGCGAAGACCACCAGAAAGCCCGGTCAACCACCAGACCGCATTTTGGAGAAACCTGGGACAAGCTGTGCGATCACACCAGACCGCCACAGCTTTGAGGAAGACAACCCGCCACGCGATCACGAACAGACCGCGCACACTAAAAGATGAACAACCCGCCACGCGGTTAGAGACAGACCGCGCGGCCTTCACCTTCAGCCGCCTTGGACCCAGATACCAGCGATCAAGCCAGGAGACCGCAGCTAGGATAAGACAAGCCAGACCACAGAGGCAGACCGCCAAGTCGTGCGGTCACGCCAGACCGCCCGACCTCCTCCCAGACCGCCCAGGTCCAAAAGTCTCCAAACTTCCACTTCAATAATTTCAACACTATATGCAATATATGCTGTGGTCGGACACAATTGACCCAGAGTTCCAAAGAACTAAAGGGAGTCCTGCACTTCACTAATTAGTGAAAGAGACAACCATATGCAAGCATAGAAAAGGGATGAAAGGAATAAAACACGTCCTAAGACCGGGAGTATGGATTGTTACCCTTGTCGTTCTCTTTGGCGCCATGAATCTGAGATTTCAATCGTATGGAAAGAACCGCACCGGGCTGCTCTCCATGGATCTGGAAATGGCTCGAGCTTTGGATCTTCAGAACTCTGTCAATGGAAGGAAGAGTCTTCTTCTTCATCTTTGTCTTTACTCTTTCTCAAGCTTGGAGAGAGAAAAGAGTTATGAAAATAAGAATAAACATTCTTTGCTCATGACCTAATAGTTTTTGGAACATCCCTCAACCATTTGATCAAATGCCTCAAAGATTTGACTGCCACGATCGCTGTTTCGCGGATCTGGTTCATCAACTACCGCCCGACGGTATCGCTACCACACCGCGCTAGCATTTGATCTTAACCATCAACATATTGTCTCGCTCTATCGACGATACTGCGCCTCATATTGACTTGAAGACTTACCACCGTCGGTAGCGCTACCTCCCGATGCTAGCGTCTAGTTGATATTTTCTCGATGACACCTTCTGGATGACATAGTTAAGCTTCCTGACGATATATCTACCGCCAGCGGTAGCACCTGTCGCGCTACGTTAGTGTCTTAACAACACGAGCCGATATAGGGCTCATCTAGATGGTACATAGCTCATCTCAATGGTACATGGATCTTCTCGATGATACAGCTACTGTCAACAGTAGTACATACCGTTGGGCATTAGCTCTCTGCTATAGAAATCATGCCTTCACAACATTGTGAAAACGGGGGTGTTACAACTCCACCTCCCGTAAAAAAATTTTTTGTCCAGAAATTTTGAAAATAGTAAAGTACAAAATTAATTTATACCTCAGAGAAATAGCTTAGGGTACTCTGCAAGCATTGTTTGCCATCTTTCCCAAGAGAGTTGCTCTCTCCCGCAATTGTCTCAACAAACCTTTACCATCTTGATAGATTTGTTCCGCAACTGTCTGACTTCGGTGTCTTTGATGCAAATAAGCTTGACTTTCATCGCTAGCCCACCATCTACCGACACTTTGCTGACCACAACAATATGTGTAGGATTTTTCACAGCCTTTCTCAACACTAAAGTGTGAAATACATAGTGCAGACAACTTAGCTCCAAAGATAGAGCAAGTCGGTAGGCAGCTTCACCGATGCGCTCCAAGATCTCAAATGGTCCTACGTACCTTGGAGTTAGCTTTTTCAAGCGTCGGATCCTTGATACTCCCTTGAACGGTTTGATCTTTAAGTAAATCCAGTTGCCAATGATGAACTCGATGTTCCAGTGATTAGCATTGTAGTACTTCGCTTGCCTATCTAGGGCAATTAGCAACTGCTCTCGTATTGCCTGGATAAATATATTTGCTTCATCCACGTCTTTACGCTTTAACAACTTCGTGTCTCCCGTTTCCACCCAAGCCAAAGGTGTACGACAATTTCTACCATAAAGGGCTTCAAAGGGTGCCATTTTAATACTTGTCTGGTAGCTGTTGTTGCAGGCAAATTCAATCATATAAAGGTGGTCCTCTCATCTCTTTCTGAAGTCTAAGACACACATCCGGAGCATGTCTTCCATTGTCCTATTGGTCCTCTCGGACAGCCCATCCGTTTGCGGGTGGAAGGACGTGCTATGCTTTAGCTTGACACCCAATAGTTGATTAATCAACTTCCAATCATTGGATGTGAAACATCCATCTCGATCACTTACGTTGCTACTGGGAACTCCGTGCAATCGTACGATATTATCAACGTATAGCTTGGCTAGCTTTTCCACAAAATCATCCTTCCGGTTTGAAATAAAGTGCGATACTTTCGTCAAATGATCTATGATCACCCAAATGGCATCGTGATGTGATCTCGGCAATCAGTGCATGAAATCCATTGAAATACCGTCGAACTTCTATTCAGGAATTGACAAAGTCTTTAGAAAGCCACCAGGTCTTTGAAATTCATCCTTCACCAACGCGCAAGTATGACACTTGGCTGCGTAGGGAACAATGTCTTTCTTCATACTCGGCCACCAAAAGAGTCTCTTAATGTCCATATACATCTTTGTGCTCCCCGGGTGGATCAAATACTTGGTAAATTGAGCCTCATACATAAAGTGTTCTCGTAATTTGGCAACTCTCGGGATGCATAGTCTAGCATTCTTCCATAAAAGACCATCCTTAAAGGAGAATTCAGCGTTAGACCCATCAACAGTCTCCACTTTATATCTCTTCATGCTTTCATCTAGTTCCAAAGCTTGTCGAAATCATTCGACAAGGTCATATTGAACCTCCATCTAGTTCAAGCATGTTGAAGTAGACACTCTCCTATCGACACAAGAGATCCCCAAGGATTCTAGATAACAAATTAGACACTCGTCATGCATCAAAATTCAATTTGCTTGCATGGGAGCCTGCCGACTCAATGAGTCTGCAACAACATTTCCCTTTCCGGAAGTGTAACGAATGTCAAAGGTGTAGTCCCCAAGTAACTCCATACACCTCCTCTGTCGCATATTCAACTCCTTCTGATTTAACAGGTACTTTAGGCTCTTATGATCTCTAAAGATGTCAATCTTTACGCCATATAGGTAATGCCGCCAGAGCTTAAGAGCGCCTACCACAGCCGCTAACTCCAAGTCATGGACCGGGTAGTTCCTCTCATACACCTTGAACTTAAGAGAGACATAAGTAATCACATTTCAGAATTGGACAAGGATGCAATGCAAGCCGCTCCCAGATGCATCACTATATATCTCAAAGCCTTTCGTACTACTTTGCGAGCATAAGATAGCCGCCATTGTCAGAAGGCTCTTCTGCTCCTCAAAAGCTCGTGCGCACTCAGGCGACCAAGCAAACTTCTAATCTTTCCTTGTCAACTTAGTGAGAGGAAGTGCAATCCTCGAAAATTTCTCCATGAGTGCCTATAGTAGTCAGCAAGTCCTAAGAAACTTCGGACTTCCACCACATTTTTCAGCGCAGGCCACTCTCGGATTGTCACTATCTTTGATGAATCGACTGCGATTCCCTCACCACTAACAACATGACCAAGGAACTCCACTAGCGGTAGCCAAAACTCGCATTTGGAGAACTTGGCGTCTAGCTGATTCCTCCTCAGTGTGCTCAAAACTATGAGCAGATGCTATGCATGCTCCTCTTCGGACTAAGAGTATACCAATATGTCGTTGATGAAGACGATCACAAATTGGTCCAAATACTCTAGGAACATTCTATTCATCAAGTCCATAAATACTGACGATGCATTAGAGAGACTGAACGGTATAACCGTGAACTCGTAGTGCCCGAAACGTGTACTGAACGTTGTTTTTGGAATATCACAATCCCTTATTCTCAGTTGATAATAATCAGACCTTAAGTCTAGTTTATAATACATTGTCGACCCAACCAGTTGGTCAAACAAGTCATCGATTGTAAGACCTAGTTTTATTTTGCATTTCCACCGGGTCCTATGCCCAGAACCGCCGCCTTACGGTGACACCAACTCTCGGGAAGGTCACCACTACAAGTCGCTGATTCTGCCAGCAATTTCACATCCAGGCCAACCATACATCACAGAGAAATAGAGTAGAATAATATAAGAATAAGTCCACATCACAAGGTGATATATATAAAATATCACAAAATAGTCCACGATAAGAAATACTGAAGATAAAGTGCTCCTGCCCAGTACATATAGTCCTCACTATAGATCGCTTGCGGAAGTAATAAATACTAAATACTCACAGATCTCGTGGTCGCCGCTGCTGCTCCCAAGCTAGGATGGCTCACCTCCTCCTACATCATATTCTGGTTGCGCTGGATCTCCCGGGGCAGCTCCCTATCTCCCATTCGGAGCCCCTATGGTGTTTGGTCATAACCGACCGTTATTCAAAAGACTAAGCCAATCCCCCACCCTGCCCCAGTGACTCCTAGGAACCGAGCGGGAGGAATGAAGAGTAGGACATCAAAGCAGAAGTACAAGCAGATGGCGGTGACCCTCACTCACATAGATTATATACTGAATGCAAAGCTATACTAGCAATTCTACTATTTGAGCATCAAATAAGTGCAGTAAAAGGGCGATTAAGAAACAGTATTGAAATGATAATAAAGAATAAGTAAAATAAATAATAAGCGACTAACTATCATCACACGAAAGGTAACCTTAACTTAAGAGAATGGCCATACAAAATATAAGTTAACAGGTCGTTTTGCAAAACCCATCGTATAAAAGATCCCATAATAATTTATACGATGAGGGTACATGTTTTATATAATATTATGAATGATATAAAATTCTATGCAAGGTTTAATGGTATATTTCACACAAGTGCAACTCACCCACACGACTCTGTGGGCACAAACCTTTAGATCCCCGATTTGGAGTTAGCTAAACTCTCAGGTACCTATCATAGTGGAAAACAGAGGCAGTGGGTTGGGTCACCACACTCCTAGGCCGATATTCACATTACCTAACCTAGACCTTAAGTACTACTCGGTAAACCAAGCCAGGTGCTACATAGCATCTTATACTAATGCTGGAAACCACTAGTCTTTTCTTGGCTAAGTGAATATTCACACATGCCGAGCCAACGTACTGACGTCGGTATGAATGACTGCCCAATATCGATGACCCACCACTTATATGCACAAGCACATATGCTACAATTGAACTCCCGAGCCACCGCCTCACTGGACTAACCAATCCATTTCATCAAACACCAATCCTTAACTTGCATCACCTTTCCTCATTAAACTCACGTCGAGTCCACTGCTCGTAGGACTAGACCAACCAATACTATCTTCCCATCATATGTTGGTGTGTGTGTTTGTGTTTGATCTCCTGTTATTATGTTAATCTATCTTATTGTATGCCCTATCAATTTATGGTTAGTCTTGGACTTTTTGAGGTCTACCTTGTGAGGGGATCGCAACGGTACTAGGAGGTACGATGGGATGACACCCCAAACCTCCCTTTCACAAGACACTTAGTTTTATTGGTGACTACCCAACATCACTTTCTTATGTTACTCTAGAGACCTATAGTGGATTAAGGTTCACCGAAAGTATTAATGTTCTCTTGAACACCAACACTCCACACTAAGAGTGTTCAACTCACACCCACAACTAGGGGAGGTCTTGAAGGGACTTTTGCCCCTTCCACCACAGAGTTGACCTACATAACCTCTCACTGAAGAAATCCTAATCAAGAACCCTTACAGAGGCCCAAAACCACTAAACTCCTTTTTAGCTATCCGCAGACCTCTTCAATCCCAAGGGGAAAGTTTAACATTTATGAATGTACCATATGACTCCAAGGTATCCTTATGACAAAGTATATATCCAGAGATTAGCTTTGGACTAATATGATGGAAAGTCAGTAAATTATATTTTTCTCGCTAACTAATTTCATGAAAACCATTAAATGAATAATAATGACATAATCCAAATTTGTGAAGAGACTTCCACCTCCTACTACCCAAATGACATGAATAAATTTCCAGGGGTTCTAATGGGCCTAAAATGTCCTCCAACTAAGTTTGACTACTTTTCAAGATTAAGGGCCCATATAAATGAATTAGATTACAAATGCTGCATTTTATAATTGTATGAACAAAGTACTGAAAAGAATCATCCAAATATTACCATAAATTTTCCAGAGGACCATATTCACCCTAAGGGCTCTCTGACCAATATTCACATTTTTCTAAAGTCAGATAACCACCCATATTAATTTATTTCATGATAATTGAATCTAGGCACAATGTGAAGGAACTACCAAAAATATTTCTCTAGTAAATGTAATAAAATTACTAGAGCTCCATCATGACCCTAGAAACTCTCTGGCTAAATTTCACTTTCTATAAAATCAGAGAGTTACATAATTAACTTAAGTCATGAAAATTAACTTTTGGTACATTATGAAGGAACTACCAAATTACCATATCCAAAATTATAATAAAATTTCCAGAGACTCATTGCATCATGAGAAGTTTACTGTCCAAGTTTGATATCTTTTCTAGAACATATGACTATAAATTTTGCACTTGAATTAGAAGTTACCAAATAAAATATTAAATATTCAGTGGGTGACAACAACTCTAAAAATTCCAACTAAATTACCTAGGTTGTTTATTTAACCAATGAAACTATCTACAAAGTTTCAAGCCCATCCATGGAGATTTGACTCAATTCCCTTCATCAACCCAAATATGCAACCCTAAGGGTTGATCTAGGTTTTCTTGGTATTCCAACCTTAAACCTTCTAAAATTACTTATGGGGGTGTTTTATGTGATAACAAAGGGGTGACCAAAGTTTCATCACATTTGTTTGAGGGATGGCCACATAAACCACTAAGTGCACTTTTGAATAAACAAGGACACCTTCCCTAGGTGACCAAGATTGAGCACTAGTTTACCTGATCAAATCAAGCCCAAATGGTATGATAATTTTACCATGACCATATAATATTCCAATAAACCATCCAACAAAGATTTGGAGGATTTTGAGGTCCACAAGACCTATATTTAAGTCATGTGTGTATTATTACATTATTACAAAAACTATAGAAAAGCCATCTCCAAAAACTTTGATTTTTGGATATGATGTGGGTTGATGAGTAGTATTTATGCGTATTTTAATTATAGTATTTAGTTTAGTTTTAATTTAAAATTGAAAATATTATTTATATTTTAGTTTAAAATCACTTCTTTTATAATTTCTATTGTAAATGTAGTTTTACTTTTGTTTTGTAGATTTTCTGGTGTTTTTGGACAAATTCCATAGTACACGCCCTCAGTCACGCCCGTGATCAAGGGCGTGTAACCTAAAGATCTGCGTTTGACGAAAGTCGAGCCGAGTTCAACGAATCCACCGCCGCACCGCAAGTCATGCCCCAGGTCACGCCCGTGACCCCAAGTCACGCCCGTGACCAAGGGCGTCTAAACATAGAATCTTCCCATCGGGCTACCATCGAGACGTGGAGATGCTGTCGAGGAGTTGACCCAAGTCACGCCCGTGACCAAGGAGTCACGCCCGTGTCTTCCCGTGTGATCCCTGCTCCCTGCCGCGTCGAATACAAGCCCATGCCGCATTAATGGAGTTGACCCCAGTCACGCCCGTGACCCATGAGTCACGCCCGTGACTTTTCGCGCATGATCGCTTTTCGCTGCAGCGCCGCACTCAAGCCCACGCCGCATTAATGAAGCCGCCCAAGTACACGCCCGTGACCAAAGTTACACGGGCGTGTAATGTCCTTTTTTGCGACACTGTCACGCAGGACACACGCCGATGTCGCAGCAATGCAGAACAAGTATTACACGCCCTAGGTCACGCCCGTGACCGAGGGCGTGTAACCAGGAAATTTTTCCTATAAATTCAGAGGCTCCACTCCAGCATTCCTCTCCCTTCCCCCTGCCCATTTGGGCTGTTCTTGTATAGTTTTCCTTATTTTTCATGTTTTAGTTAGTTTTTAATTAATGCAATTTCGTTTCTTAAGCTTAGTTTAATTTTTGTTTTCATTTCATGCAAGCTTGTTTAGTTTCAATTTCATGCAATATAATGTAGGGTTTATTTCATGTAATCTCTCTTTTTATGCAATGAAAATTTAAGCTTCCTTTAATTTTTACAAATTCTCTTTCTTCCTCTTAATTTAGTCTTGTCTTCTTTATTTTATTTTTGTTGTTCTCTTTTTAGTTAGTTTTAATTATGCTTCCCTTATCAAATTTTATTTCCGATAAAATAATAGTTAGCTTTCTCGAAGTAGAAGTACTCGACAGCCCCGAGTTTAAATACGACCTTGATATTTTCTTTAAAATATCCTATGCTATACGCGATAAGGTACACTTGCCTTTTCGAATGAGTAGTTTGGATTATATTAACAAAAACTTGCAAAAACTTTCTCCTTTTCTTTTTAAATTTTTAGAGAATTCGGCGCCGCCGCCGCGGCGTAAACGTCGATATTCCGAAAAAAGGAAAGACTATTACTTTTATCATCTCGATGGGTAGGATAATGGTTAGTTCCTCGAAGTAGGATTACTCGCGAGACGCCTCGAACGCGCCCGTCGAATTCTTATCGCATCGCAGAAAGGATTTTGCTAAACTAAAATTTTTATCATCATGGGTCATGGCTATACTGGCATATGGTCAAATATTTAGCTCATTTGACTGAGTGGATTAATGGGGGCACTCAAATACATTTCTGGTTATCCGTAGGGACACCTTGCACCAAAAAGGGTGCCGAGGGAGATCCAGTGGGCCAAATTGAGTGAAACAAATTTTTAAATAAAAAAGACACCAAGGGCAACATATTTCATGTTGACCACTTTTTCAGTAAAGGTAACTAAGTATTTTTAATAAATAAAAGCATCCACTGCATAATATGTGATATATTGCATTAATATATATGTTAATTCATTTCGACCTGCGATTAACAGATCGCGCAAGATCTGACGACCGTGAGTCATCATCCCCAACAATTTGATGGTCCCCGATAGCCTATCCTGGGTGACTTTTAGAGTTGATTTTTTGGCCACCCAAGCTTCCTTCCGGCCGACTATTGCCACCACCACCTTCGTCGAGGTGGTGGCCGACGATTCGCAGTGGTTTGCCGGCCAGAGGTGGCCGGAAGTGGGATTTCTAGCGGGGGAAAAGAGCTTAAAAATGAGCCCTTTTGGGAGCTTGATTCGAGCACGATTTGACTCGAATCAAGCCCCAAATAGATTAGGTTCTATACATTAATGGAGGAGGAGGGGATCGGACCTGTGAGGTGGCTTTTTGCCTTGCCGATCGCCGGTTCACCATGGATGCTTGAGAAGCTTTGGGGGCCATGGAAATCTCCTGCTAGGGAGCACAAAATTCTCTGTAAAGATGGGGGTTTCACTTCCCTCAAACATCTTAAGGTGATAAAGGGCTCAATTGAGGGAGAGAGGGTTACAAAGTTGAATGCCATTAATGACCCTTAATGGTAAATTTTGTCCATGTGAAACTCCCATGAAATTCACCTCCCCTTGGCATGAAAACATTTGAAAAATCCTCATAATTGATAGAGGGAATGAATCATCATCAATTGGGAGAGAATGGAGGGTCAATTTGCCTTGAATGCCATGAATTCACCTTGAATGTCCACTTTCTCTCTCTTCAAATTGGTGAAACTCCTAATTTCTCTCTCCTAGTCAGCCCCTCCAGAAATTGGATGGCATTTCATGTAATTTCAGTGGTGACTAATCATTTGGGCCATTGAAATTTGGCTTAGCCCAAAGGGATTGAGCTTTGAGCTTGATTAACCCAATTTGGGCAATATTGACCAAGTGCTGACTTTGGTCAAATTGGTGAAATTGATTGGGCCCAATGGGTCAATGTTGACCTATTGGCATCCCTTAGATGGTAGGGGAACTTGGGGAAAGTCAATTGGGCCAATTGAACCCTAATTGACCCTAAATAGGGTGGTTTGACTTATTTGGAGCTAGGGTTGACTTTGGTCAAATCGACCAATTTGGTTGACCCCAATGGGTCCTTTGTGACCCAAGGGTATCCCTAAAGGGTTAGGGTGTCATGATAGGGTTAGGTGATTAACTTGATACCTAGGACTCCAACCCTAGGTTTGGTAACTAGAATTTACTCTTTGCAGTCCAATGTGACTTTACCTCTTTCCTTAAGCTCTTAGGGCATCCTTCATCATCCCAGAGCATTGTCATGACCTAGTCATGACAAAAATCTTACCTAGGGGTCTATTTTTTTGTGGGATGTTACATCAATTCTCAAAATCGGTTAACAGTTCTTCTCCGTCCGCTTATTCAGTTCTCGATAATCAATGCATTGTCGTAAGCTCCCATCCTTTTCCACAAAGAGGACTGGTGCACTCCAAAGGGATGAAATTGGACGTACATAGCCTTGCTATAACACTTCTTGCAACTAAAATTTTAATTCTGCCAATTCCATTGGTGCTATTCAGTACGACGAGCGTGGCACTGGCTTGGCACCTGCACCAACTCAATACATAAATCAATTTTTGGCTGAGGCGGAGCACCAGGGAGTTTGCTTGGAAACACGTTAGCATACTCTACTACTATCAGGAAATCACTTAAACTGGGCTTAGGCTTTGAAGCCTCAAACAAACTGAAGAACAACTCCATGCCTTTCCTCATTGCCTTTACCACTTAAAGAGCAGACATCGGCTTTTTGCTCGATCCTCGCATACCAGCAAATGTGGTCTCATCACCATTGTTTTTTACCAGAGTAGTCTCCTTTAGATTGTAATATATGCATGCTCGCTTCTTCGAGAGCCGTTCCATGCCAAAGATTACATCAAATTCAGCAAGCGGTAGTAAAGACGCTTCCAAGTCAAAATCTTGACTCACAATCCGCACCTTTACACAGCTCCTCCTATCTGTGCTCATTCGAGACCCATTGGGCTACACGACCTCCAATCTATCCTTTACCAAGGTAGATGACACTATGATTTGCACCATGAAGTCCTTAAAAAGGAAGGAGTGCAATGCTCCAGTATAAAAAAGAGCTCTCGCTGAATAGTTGAAAATTAGGACAAAGCCTAACTCGACACACAAACAAATGTATAGTCGCACATGAAGTATAAATCACGCCAAGTTGTAAAAGCTAAAATTATATTTCATACATGTGACGACATCATTTTGTCGGATGGCTTCCTGTAGGCCAAGCGAGTAGACTTTAAGCTGGGTCGGAGGATGCTAGGAAGCAGAAGAATCTGCAACTTTGCCTTTTTCCACATAAGTTGAACCCTCCGCACAAGCACAGTCCACTGCTTTATTTTCTGCCCTCGGAGGACCACTTCGACACACTTGGGTTTTGTGTCATACCTTTCTGCAAGTGAAATACATTACAAGAACCCGTGCAGTAGTTTCTCCTGATACATGAGAGGGAGCTGGTTCCGCAAACCTAGAATTCCTCTTATTCATTCTGAACTCAGGCTTTGACTGAGAGGTCGGCGCATGAAAGTCTGACTTCTTTGCATTGAGACCTTTTGAGCGCTGCAACCTCTGCATATCCATTTCTGGAGATCTAGCAGTTTGTACAAGAACATGAAAGCCAAATATCATTCGGCCTGCTAGAAGCAACCTCAACTCATCACGAAGTCCTTCGTAAACTTATTCATCTTTTCCTCCTCATCTTCTACCAAAGATCCCGCCTAGCGACCCAGCCTGGTGAACTAATGCATATAGTCATCTAAAGAGTGATTACCCCAAGTTAAATGAAGAAACTGGTTTTGCAATGCAATGCGCTGGGCAGAGGGGATAAACCTCTGGAGGAACAGTTCTGAGAATTCTGCCATCGAGACATCAGTAATCTCTCTACCACCAAACTTGTGCACATCTAGATCCTCCCACCAAAGCACTGCCTCTCCGTTTAGAAGGAAGGTGGCTAAGGTGTCAATCATAGCTTCTTCAATTGCTGTCATCTATAAAAATCTCTTTATCCTTGACAGCCAATCCTCTGCCTCTGTTGGGGATTCAGTCCCCGAGAAGGTTTGAGGATGGAAGCTCAGAAAGTGCTCTATTGTTGGTCATGAGCTCGTTCCACAACTACAGGCTCAACTCTATGTTCCACCCTAGGCTCCATTGTAGGTTCCACTGCAGCAACACGCACTGGGGTCACATCCAAAGTAGAAGTAGTAGGTTGTGCAAGCCATCCTGGCTTAGTATTGATCATCGTGAAGACCGCTCTGACAACTAATCTAATCATTTCAGCAGAAGGAGTGGTCGCAACACCTCAGCAGATGCACTACTTTCTACAGTGTTGCGGGGTTGAGACTGCCCCACACCACTCTTAGTCACCTATAATCGTGTAACACACAATTTAGTGACTAAAACATAGCAAACAAACTATCATGGAAAGCTCAGGTTCCGCAAACAAGAAAGTTTTTCATTCCTAAGTTCACATTCTTATTAGCTTTTACCATTTTAGGTGAACGCACAACATGTGCAAACCACCCCTGAAAAAGAAATTCGACCACGAATTGCTAAACTACGGATCGACTCCTAAAGTCTGATACTAAATTGTAACACCCTGCCAGTACAAACACTATAATAATAGGTCCGACCAAGACCCTGCGCCATATTGAACACACTAGTCAGACGTTAATAAGATGATAAACATACAAGAACTACACAAGAGTATAAATAAAGCGTAAGCGAAAGCTTTCATTAAAATCGCAAAATAAGATGTCCACCAACTCAGGAATGTCACAATAAGTTATGGCCCAAAGGCCTTACATTCAACTATTGGTTTAACTTATGGGTAGACACATAAGATGTGCACAACAAAATATACAAGAACAATCCAAAAGATTCATAAAATGATCTTGCTAAAACCATGAATCAAGAAATTACAAAAACAAATAAATTACCTGTGCGGAATTGAGTCACTACTCAATCGGATGCTCCAAGAAAATTCTTCCAGAAATCAGAATCCTATTCCGAGTCCTCCTTTTCTGGTTCCTTTGGTTCTGTCGTGATCGAACTTCTCGTCAGAGGGAGTTAGCACAGAAATAAGTCAGCACCTCTACAAAAGTCCACACAAGCGAAGGAGAACCCTAAGTCCTTGTCGAACAAGAACTAGGCCGGAGAAGGAAAGCCCTCAACATCTCTATGGATTACTAGATCTGACAAGGAGAGGCGACAACGAGAATGGATGGATGAGAAGCGACTAGACCTCACAGGAACACTTCCTATCAAATCTCTAGAGGTGATGAGATTTCAAGGAACCGTTCCTCTCAATCTCCAGGAGTAGCGGCGACACGGGTGCGGGAGTTGATCGGGATTGCCCTTCAGTTATGGCGTCATTTTTATCGCTCTCAATCTCGTCGGATATATAGAAAATCTAAAGTGTCTGCACTTTTATACCCAGGAGTATAAGGCAGACTAAAAGCTCCTCTATCCGTAGACCCAGCCTTAACAGAATATAAAAGTTTCATTGGGATCTATTCATTCGTCAGGACAACTCAACGAAATCGTCAAGACAGTCTAGACGAAATTGCCGAGATAGTATCAAAGAAATCGTCGAGATAGTCTCAACGAAATTGTCGAGATAGTCTCGACGAAATCGTCGAGACAACTCGATGAATTCTATCATTTGTCAAGATAGTCTCGATGAAATGACCAGTGATGTCGGGACAGTCCTGAAGACATGGATCATTCATCGAGATAGTCTCGACGAACTCATCCAAAAATCTCTACGAAAACATCGAGACATCTCGACGAAATCGTCGAGACATTCTCGATGAAATATCCACGAGTCTATGTCGTTGAGACGATCTCGACGACATTGATCACAAGTCGATATTCATAATATCGGCTTGTGATCCGGACATCATGCAATCTGTCATGATGACATTCAAAATATCATCTTGAAGTCTTCTCGCACGATATTCACAATATCGTCTTGAAGCCATTTCGACATGCTCCATACAATATTCACAATATCTAAGGAGCAGTCTCCCCGAACCAACTCAATTCCAAATAGTCATAGGATTGGTCCTTTCACTCATATCCAATATGAGCAAGGCCAACACAATCCTTTCTCCAATTTCTCTAAATGCTCTTATGTGCGACCCTATAGGCACATATCGCGTTGGCAGTAAGACTAACTACTTAATTACTTCTGGATCACTGTAGAAACTCCAACATCAATAATGTAGACTCAAAAGAATAATACATAGGTCAACAATATAAGGAAAGAAGTAAAAGTAGGCTAGCCTTCAAGGGCAACTCAGCAGTGGGCTTTAATCCGCTATGTCTCGCTCGGCTCACTAGCACCGGCACCATCCACAAATATGAGGTAAACAAGGTTCAGCTATGAGCTAACCACAATCCTTGTAACGATCCCCCTTCGGCCATTCTAGTCGTCTCCCTGGCGGGGCACCGCTAACATACAAGAAGCCGTACATTCAACATGTAATATAATAAAGAAAGTGCATCTACTCTACACAAGGTGAGGTTTCAAGCACAATTAATCTTCTAGGTTGAGCATCAAGTAAAAGGGTACCTAGGTATTCACATGATGTTGGTTGGGTTAACCCGTAGGATCTCCACAACCGCCGAAGAAACCACATGAATGAGGCTAACATAACATCAATTCATCGCAACACAAATATGGGTACTCACGACCACATATTTCATGCACACAAGGCATGCTTCTAATGTACTCCTTCACGAGTACCAACACCACCATAAGTTATACAACCTTAGGTGGGAAAAGAGCTTTTGGCCGGTCTAGGTGAACATCTTCCACGACCTCTCCCATGATCTTATGGCATACCAGAGGTGAAGACCACTCGCCAATTTGCATGGAAACGGGTTCGGTTTAGCTTTGCCCGAGCTTTAGTCACCGTGATCCATCTGCACGACACATGTACAATTTTGCCTCAGTCCGTAAGGGTTTAACACATGCAAGTTCTACTCAAAAGATATGCTACGCACCTAATATTTACAAGAGGACATAAGATTCACAAACATAACCAATGAAGTAAGTACAAGACCACTCCACTTCAAAACTCATGGTGAAGGTTTGCGTTCAACCACAACCCAAGCATGGGGCTGCCGTTAGGCTCTCCAAAAGACACCTACAACTCAAGTCTCACATTCATAATGACATATTTCACAGAGTCATTCTCCGACATGCATTCTAAGCTTAACCTAAATGCACGTCACAATCAGGCATCAACGATCCGGGAAAACAGGCACGGGTAGGCTTCACACAAAATGCCTAAATCCGTATGACTACCGGATTTCTATATGCAATATATGTCTGGGATGGACAAAATCGACTCGGAGTTTCAAAGAACTAAACGGAATCCTACACTTCACTAATTAGTGAAAGAGACATCCAATGCACTACAGAAAAGGGATGAAAGGAACAAAATACGTCCTAAGACCGGGAGGAAGGGTCGTTACCCTTTCCATTCTCTTTGGCACCATAAATCTGAGATTTCAGTCGGATGGAAAGAACTGCACCGGGCTGCTCTCTGTGGATCTGGAAACGGCTCGCGCTTCGAAGCTTTGGAGCTTCGTCAATGACGAGAAAAGTCTTCTTCTTCCTCCTTGGCTTTCCTCTTTCTCAAGCTTGGAGAGAGAAAAGACTTATGAAAATGAGGATAAACTTCCTCTGCTCACGCCCTAATAGTTTTTGGAACATCCCCCAGCCGTTTGATCAAAAGACTTACATATTTGACTGCCACGATCATCGTTTCGCAGATCTGGTCTGTCAACTACCGCCGGCGGTATCGCTATCGTGCCGCGCTAGTATTTGATCTTAACCTTCAGTGCATTTTCTCGCTCTCTCGATGATACTGTACCTCATATCGACTTGAAGACCTACCGCCCGGTGCTAGCATCTAGTCGATATCTTCTCGACAACACCTTCTCGACGACACAGCTAAGTTTCCCGATGATATTGCTACCGCCAGCGGTATCACATACCGCCTGGAGTTAGTGTCTCAACAAAACGAGCCGATACAGGGCTCATCTAGATGATACAAGGTTCATCTTGACGATACATCTACCGCTAGCAGTAGTACCTACCGTTGTGCGTTAGCTCTCTGCTACAGAAATCTTGCCTTCACAACATTGTGAAAACTGGGGTGTTACATCCCTAGCTAGCAGGTAGTAGGTACAAGTATTTAAAGTAAAGTACATGGGCCTCCATTAACCGTTCAACTATAATCTACAAGTATGTAAATAAAAGCAGTAGTAAGTAATGAGAGAAAACATCTAACTACCAGCATAAAAATAACTTAACTTATATAAATCCACATACAAATATATAAGTTAAGGGTCATTCTAACATAATAAACTCATTGTATAAAAGAGCTCATACTAGTTTATACGATGAGGGTCCTGTTGTATGCAATGATGTGTATGCTATGTAGTGCAATGATTATGTTATGACCTCACACTCATGCAACTCACACACTCAACTTTGTACATACAGACCTTTTAGTTTCCACTTTTTGGTGGTAGCTAACCTCTCAGGCACCCCCCGTCGTGGTCATATGGTGGCAGAGGAGCGGGCGCCTCCTCACCTAGGTGGGTATAACACACTACCAGACCTAGGCCCTAACTTACATTATGGCACCTATCCATGAGCTCCTGCGTACTCCTGCTGGATCCATCGAAACCAGACCTTTTATAAGGCTAAGGGTAGGGTTATTAGGGAATGTGTCCTATCAAACGCGCAGTAAAATAACCTGGCCCTCTAAACACCTACCACTTGCTGAGTCATCGTACTTCCGTCGGTGTGTTGACTGGGCTAGTAACAAAGACCCGCCACATTCTATGCTCATGCACTTATGTATCATCTCTATCATCTGAGCCTACAGCTTGTCAGGCTAACCAGCCACTACTACATATTCACTGATTCTATTACTCACAGGACCAACCCTTCTTCATAAACACCGAGACTACAGCTCCAAGGACTGATATGCCCTTCAACTCTATGAACAACCATTCACCAAAAATGTGTGTGTACATAGGACTCATTCACATTCCCTAATTAATCTAATCTTTTTCAACTCTTAGTTAAACTTAGATGTTTAGGGTGAATCTTGGAAATCTTGAGGTCTACTCGGTGAAGGGCTCACATCGGTACTAGGCAGTATGATGAGATGACATCCCAAACCTCCCTTTCTCAAGATATTTACTTTTATTGGTGGCTACCCATTTTAAAAGACCCGCTTCCTCTCTAGTTGCTTTGTAATCTTAAGGTGGATTAAGATTTATTCACGGGAGCATTGATGTTCTTGAATTCCAACACAACCCTTTCTTAGTGACCGAATACTATTCTACCCGTCATCACTTATCGCTCTCTAAGGTTCCAAATTAGATATTCACTACACTTCATCTTTGCTAGTAATCATATCACTTCACAACTCCCTTAACAAGCGCTTTACTAAACACACCCCAAATCTATACAAAAGTATTGACCCCAGGTTAAGATGCTCCACAATTCAATCCCTTATTTTCCATAGTTGATCCAATGGTGTATATTGGTGCAATAAGGTCTAAATCACTAAAGGCACCCTTGGTTGTTCGCATACCAACTTATATTCTGAGTATAATATTAGAGCCTCATGAAGCATCTATGTAATCATTATGTCCAAACGACCTATAATTAAATCCTGAGGTTCTATATGACATATGATGTAATTTCTTTCAGATTTGACCATTTCTGATTATGAGGCCTAATTACTTACAATTACATATTTGATAGGTGATTTCCAAATTACACATGAAGTATAATTTTGTGATGTCTAAATAATGCACAAAAATTTCCAGAGATTCTCTAAGGTCTATAATGTACTTTTACATAGATTGACAATTTTACATTTCCATTCACAATAAATAATATTACATCAATTGAGGCTATCTCAACATTTACAAAGGCTTTATGTGATTTCATAATCTAAAAATTACAGCAAAATTTTCAGAGGATATATTTGATCAAAAAAGTATTCTAACTAAATATAATAATTTTCCAGACATATTTATCCACAAAAATTAAATTTGCTAAAAATAGTAATAAACCACAAATGCACAGAAACTAAATAACTTTATCATCAATAAATTCCTAAAAGTTCTCCAGATGTTTTATATGTTCAAACATGTGCTCAAACAGAGATTTATATTTTTCTAACATTAATTTCCACCAATAATAAATAATTCTCCAAAATAACAAATTTCAACATTGTGAAGAACTACTGAATATCATCAACTAGTAATTGTGATAACTTTTCCATAGGTTCATATTGGTCTAAAAAGTATGATGAATAATTTTCACATTTTACAAAAATCATTTTGTCACATAAATATCACTTATATCAAAAGGTGACAAATCAAATAAATAATATTCAGAGGGGAATATGAACTTCAAAAATTCCTAGAAAATTTCCTAAGGTGTACTTTGGCCTATATATTCATATTCTAGAGTTTGGGATTTTTCCATCATAATTTGGTCACAAAATTCCACTAATTTAAATATGTGGCCTATTTAAATTACATATAAAACAGTAGGAAAATATCACCCAAAAATTTCCAAGTTCTCAGAGATGATACATTTTATCATATTACTTGCATGCACCAAATTTCCCAGTATGCATCAAGGGAATATTGAAAAATTCATAAAACATGAAATTGTGCAACATGCACAACATTCCCTAACATTTACCAAACTTGCATGTGAGATATCTCAGCATGAACAAGCCCAAAATTTTGGCCAGGGACATTTCTTGATCTAATCTATCATTCACAAATGATTTGAGTAGATTTGACTTCATTAAACCTTAGCTCCACCACATGCATGGATTTAAATTATTTTTAATACTATAGACATTTTATCTACAAAATTATGATTTTTTTACAGAATGTGTATCCCATAATATTTCATGCATGGTAAAAATTTCAGCTCATTTGGATGAGCCAAATGATGGGGGCACATAGATTTGTGTATAGGGCTCAAATTGTACACCCTGCACCAAAATAGGTGCCCATGGAGCTATGCTGCACCAAATCACATGAAACAAATTTATATGTGTAGTTGAAACCTAGGGCTACAATATTCATTTAGGTCACGTTTCCTGATTAAGGCTCTAAGGTGCCTAAATAATTAGTTGAAGCTGTTGTTAAACATGTGACAGGAAACAAATAATCATTTCATTAAATGAGGGTTTGCAGTTAGCAGATCTAGTACAGATCTTAAAGATAAATGCGGTATCAGGCCATCTTCCACCTCCAACCAATGACCTATATTAACCCATCCTGGAGCTTAAATCAAGGGGATTTCCTGGCCACCTGAGCTCCTCTAAGTCCGACCACCACCACCACCTCCATCGAGGTGGGGGCTACTGGAGGGTGGTGTTTTGCCGGCCTAAGGCGGCTGTGTAAAACCCCAGTTTCCTAATGCTTGAAGGAAAGATTTTTGTAGCAGAAAGATAACGCCCAACAGTAAGTATTACCGCTTGCGGTAAGTACTACTGCTGACGGTAATGACTACTAGCTCCAGTTTATTAGCCTAAAACTCACTCTATTTCTAACGCCACGCGATAGCTATACCGATGGCGGTAGCTTTGTACGTCGAGAAGATGTGCATTGAGAAGATATCGTCGAGATGCTAACGCGGCGCGGTAGCGATACCGCTGGCGGTAGGTCTTCAAGATGATATGAGGCACATTATCGTTGAGAGAATGAGATGATACACTAAAGGTTAAGATCAAAGGCTAGCATGGCGCAGTATCGCTACCGCCGGGCGGAAGCTGACGGAGCAGATTCGTTAATTAACGATTGTGGCGGTCAAATATTTAAGGCTTTTGATACAACGACTGGGAGATGTTCCAGAAATGTTAAGGGCTTGACCAGATGAAGTTTATCCTCATTCTCTTAAGTCTTTTCTCTCTCCAAGATTGAGAAAGAGGAAAGCCAAGGAGGAAGAAGAAGACTCTTTCTGCCATTGACAAAGCTCTGAATCACAAGCCATTTCCAGATCCACGGAGAGCAGCCCGGTATGATTCTTTCCATCCGATTGAAATCTCGGATCCATGGCGCCAAAGTGACCGGCAAGGGTAACGATCATTTCTCCTAGTCTTAGGATGTGTTTTGGTCATTTCATCCCTTTTCTATGTTTGCATAGGGTTGTCTCTTTCACTAATTAGTAAAGTGTATGACTAGCTTGACTCCCTTCAGTTCTTCGGAACTCCGGGTCGATTGTGTCCGTCCTCGACATTTATTGCATATAGAAATCTGGTAGTCATATAGATTTAGGCATTTTGTGTGAAGCTTACCTGTGGCCGTTAGCCTGGATCGATGATGCTTGATTGTGATGCACATTTATGTTAAGTCTAGAATGCATGTCGGAGAATGACTCCGGGAGATATGACATTATGAATATGGTACTCGGGTTCTAATTGTCTTTGGAGGTCCTAATGGAAGCCTCATGCTTGAGTTGTGGTTGAATGCAAACCTTCACCATAAGTTTTGAAGTAGAGTGTATTGGACCTCCTTTGTTGGTTATGTTTGCAAAGCCTATGTCCTCTTGTAAGGATTAAGTGCATAGTTTACCTTTTGAGTAGCACTTGTATGTGTTACACCCTTACGGGCTGAGGCAAAGCCATAACCGCATCATGTAGTTGGATCACGTTGACTAAAGCATGGGCAAAGCTGAACCAAACCCGTTTCTATGCAGATTGGTGAGAGGTCCCATACTCTTGTATGCTGTGTGATCATGGGAGATGTCATGGAAGGTGTTCACTAGACCGGCCAAAAGCTCTTTTCCCACCTAAGTTGTACAACTTAGGGTGGTGTTGGTATTCGTGAAGGAGTACTTTGGAGGCATGCCTTGTGTTCATCAAATGTGTGGTTGTAAGTACCCATATTTGTGTTATGATGACATGATGATATGTTAGCCACATGAGGTTGCTTAGGCGGTTGTGGGGATCCTCCAGGTGAACCCAACTAACATAATGTGCATACCTAGGTTCCCCTTCTTTGATGCTCAACCTAGAAGATTGATTGTGCTTGAAAAGTCACCTTCTATAGAGTAGATGCACTTTCTTTATGTTGTTATATGTTGCATGTATGACTTGCTTGCAGGTTAGTGGTGCCCTGCCTGGGAGCCGTCTAGAATGGTCGGTGGGTGGGGGGGGGGGGGGGGTGAGATCATTACGTGGTTTGTGGTCAGCTCCTAGTTGACCCTCGTTTACCTCATATTTATGGATGGTGCAGGTGCTGGTGAGCCGAGCGGGAAGTACCGGGCTGAAGACCATTGTTGTGTTGGCCCTTGAAGGCCAGCCTACTTTTACTATTTTTCTTGTATTGTCAGCATGCGTGCGGATGCATGTTTTAAGTTAATTACATGGTTGAATGTAAGGCCTTAAAGCCATAACTTTAATGTGACATTCCTGAGTAGGTGGACATCTTATTTAGCTATTTTAGTGAAAGCTTCCGCTTGTGCTTATTTATACTCTCGTGTAGTTCTTTGTTCTGTTTATCATATTATAACGTCTAACTAGTGTGATCAATATGGCATGGGGTCCCGGGCGGACCTATTGTTATATTGTTTATAATGGCAGGGTGTTACAATTTGTTATCTGACTTTATGAGTCGATCCGTAGTTTAGCAAATTTGAGGACGAGTTCCTTTTTAAGGGGTGGTGTGCACGTGTTGTGCGTTCACCTGAAACAATAAAAACCAATAAGAAGGTCCACATAGGAATGAAAAACTTGCTTGTTTACGGAACCTGAGTGTTCCATGATAGTTTGTTTGCTATGTTTTCAGTCACTAAATTATGTGTTACATGATTATGGGTGACTAGGAATGGTGCGGGCAGTCTCAACCCCGTAACACAATCGAAATTAGTGCATCCACTGAGGTGTCAATGACCATTCCTTCTGCTGAGATGATTATGTTAGCCGCTAAAGCGGTCTTCGCGATGATCAATACTTAGTCAGGATGGCTTGCACAACCTACTACTCCTACCCCGGATGTGGCCCCAATGCTTGTTGCTGCATTGGAACCTGCAGTAGAGCCTTGGGTGGAACATAGAGTTGAGCTTGTAGATGTGTGACGAGCTCATGACAAAAACTGAAGCACTTTATGAGCTTCCATCCTCCAACCTTCTCGGGGACCGAATCCCCAACATAGGCAAAGGATTGGCTGTCAAGGATAAAGAGAACTCTAAAGGTGACAACAACTAATGAAGCTATTATGGTCACCTTAGCCACTTTCCTTCTAGACAAAGAGGTAGTCCTTTGGTGGGAAGAGATAGAAGTGCACAAGTTTATTGGTAGGAAGATTACTGATATCTCGATGACAGAATTCTCAGAACAGTTCCTTCAGATGTTTATCCCCTCTGACCAGCGCATTGCATTACAAAACTATTTTCTGCAATTAACTTAGGGTGATCGCTCTGTAGATGACTACTTGCACGAGTTCGCCAGACTGGGTCGTTATACGAGATCTTTGGTAGAAGATGAGGAGGCAAAGATAAATAAATTCTGCTAAGGACTTCGTGATGAGTTGAGGTTGCTTCTAGCAGGCCCAATGACTTTTGGCTTTCATGTTCTGGTACAAACTGCCAGATCTCTGGAAATGGATATGCAGAGGGTGCAATGCGCGAAATGACTCAATATAAAGAAGACAGAGTTTCACACGCCAACCTCTCAGTCAAAACCTGAGTTCAGAAAGAACAAGAGGATGTCTAGGTTCGCGGAACTAGATCCCTTTAATATATCAGGAGCAATTACAACATGGGGTCCCTAACACGTTTCACTTGCAAAAAAGTGGGACACAAAGCTTGAGTATGTCAGAGTGGTCCCCCGAAGGCAGAAAACTGAGCGGTGGACTATGCTCATGCGGCGGGTTCAACTTATGTGGAGAAAGGTAAAGCTGTGGAGTCTTCTGCTTCCCTACATCCTCTAACCTAGTCGAGAGTCTACTCGCTTGGCCAACAGGAAGCCATCTGACAGAACAATGTCCTCACATGTATGAATTGTAATTTAGCATTTACAGCTTGAAGTGGTTTGTACTTCGTATGCGACTATGCATTTGTTGGTATGTGCAATTAGGCTTTGTCCTAATTTTCGATTATCTGGTGAGAGCTCTTTTTGATACTGGAGCATCACACTCCTTCATGTCTAAGGACTCTGTGGTGCGAATCAGAGTGTTATATACCTTGGTATTGGATAGATTAGAGGTAGTGCTGCCCAATGGGTCTCAAATGAGCGTGGATTAGTTGAGCTGTGTAAAGGTGCGGATTGGGAATCAAGATTTCGACTTGGAAGCGTCTTTATTACCACTTGCTAAATTTGATGTAATCTTTGTCATGGACTGGCTGTCAAAGCAGCGAGCATGCATAGATTGCAATCTAAAGGAGATTACTATGGGAAAGAATACCGGTGATGAGACCATATTTGCTTGCATGTGAGTAGTGAGCAAGACACTGATGTCTGCTCTCCAAGTGGTTAAGGCAGTGAGGAAAGGCGTGGAGTTGTTCTTCACTTTGTTGGAGGATTCGGATCCTAAACCCAGTTTAAGTGATGTCCTCGTAGAAGCGGAGTATGCTGACGTATTTCCAAATGAACTCCCTGGCGATCCCCCTCAGCGAGAGATTGATTTCTATATTGAGTTGGTGCTAGGTGCCAACTCTGTGTCACGCTCACCGTACCGTATAGCGCCAAAGGAATTGGTAGAGTTAAAAGTTTAGTTGCAATAACTGCTAGAGCAAGGCTACATACGTCCAAGTTCATCCCCTTAGAGTGCACTAGTCCTCTTTGTGAAAAAGAAGGACAGGATTTTGTGTCTATGCATCGACTATCGAGAACTGAATAAGCTGATAGAGAAGAACCATTATCCGATTCTGAGGATTGATGACTTGTTCGACCAACTGGTTGGGTCGATGGTGTATTCTAAACTAGGCTTGAGTTCCGATTATTATCAGCTGAGGATAAGGGAATGTGATATTCCAAAGATGGCATTCAGTACCCTCTTTGAGCAATACGAGTTCACATTCATGTGTTCGGTCTCTCCAATGCACCGTCGGTATTTATGGACTTGATGAATAGAACATTCTGAGAGTATTTGGATCGATTTGTGATCGTCTTCATCGACGACATATTGGTATACTCTCAGTCCAAAGAGGAACATGCAGAGTATTTGCACACAGTTTTGAGCACTTTGAGGAGGAGTCAGCTATACACCAAGTTCTCCAAATGCAAGTTTTGGCTATCATCAGTGGCATTCCTTGGTCATATTATTTGTGGTAAGGGAATTGCAGTCGATCCATCGAAGATAGTGGCTATCCGAGAGTGGCTTGTGTTGAAAAATGTAGCGGATGTCCGAAGTTTCTTAGGAATCGCCAGCTACTATAGGTGCTTCGTGGAGAACTTCTCTAGGATTGCACTTCTTCTCACTAAGTTGACTAGGAAGGATCAGAAGTATGCTTGGTCGCCCGAGTGTGCACGAGCTTTTGAGGAGATAAAGAGTTGTATGACCACGATGCCCATCTTATGCTTCTCAAGTGGTACAGAAGGCTACAAGATATATATCGACGACTCAAGGAGCGACCTGTGTTGCGTCCTGGTACAATTCAGAAATGTGATCGCTTATGGATCTGGTTAGTTGAAGGTACATGAGAGGAACTACCTGGTCCATGACTTTGAGTTAGCGGCCATGGTATTTGCTCTTAAGCTGAGACAACATTACCTATATGGCATAAAGATTGACATCTTCACGGACCACAAGAGCCTAAAGTACCTATTAAATCAGAAGGAGTTGAATATGCGACAAAGGAGGTGGATGTAGTTCCTCGGGGACTACACCTTTGTTATTTGTTTCGCTCTCGGAAAGGGAAACACTGTTGCAGACGTGCTGAGTTGGCGGGCTCCCGCACAAGCAAATTGGATTTTGATGTATGATGAGCGTCTGATCTGTGATCTAGAATCCTTGGGGATTTCTCGTGTCGATAGGAGAGCGTCTACTTCAATATGCTTGAACTGGAAGGAGGTTCAATATGACTTTGCTGACCGAGTTCGACAAGCTTTGGAGCTAGATGAAAGCATGAAGCATTACAAAGCGGAGACTGTGGATGGGTCTACACTAAATTCTCCTTTGTTGATGGTCTTTTAAGGAAGAATGTTAAATTATGCATCCCCAAAGTTGCCAGATTACTGGAAGAATTGATGTATGAGGCTCACTTTACCAAGTACTCGATCCACCTGGGGATCACAAAGATGTACATGGACATGAAGAAACTCTTTTGGTGCCCGGGTATGAAGAAAGACATTTCTCTCTATATGGCCTAGTGTCAAACTTGCGCAATGGTGAAGGCTGTATGTCAAAGACCTGGTGGGTTTCTTAAGTCTTTGCCAATTCTGGAATGTAAGTTCGACGATATTTCGATGGATTTTGTGCACGGATTGCCAAGATCGCAGCATGGAAATGATGCCATTTGAGTGATTGTAGACCGTTTAACAAAAGTATCACACTTCATTCCAAACCAAAAGGATGATTCTGTGGAAAATCTAGCCAATATTTCCGTTGATAATATTGTACGATTGCACGGAGTTCCTCGTAGCATCGTAAGTGAGCGAGATGGGCGTTTCACATCAAATGACTGGAAGTTGATTCACCAACTATTGGGTACCAAGCTAAAGCTTAGCACACACTTCCACCCGCAAATGGATGGGCAGACCGAGAGGACTAATAGAACAATAGAAGATATGCTCTGGATGTGCGCCTTAGATTTCGAAAAGAGATGGTAGGATCACCTTTATATGAACAAATTTGCTTACAACAACAACTACCAGACAAGTATTAAAATGACACCCTTCGAGGCCCTTTATGGTAGAAAGTGTCGTACGAAGTTGTTGAAGCGCAAGGACGTGGATGAAGCGAATACATCCATTTGGGCAATACGAGAGCGGTTGCTAAGTCTAAGGTACTTAGGACTATTCGAGATCTTGGAGAGCATTGATGAAGTTGCCTACTGGCTTGCTCTATCTACGGAGCTAAGGGGTTTGCATGATATATTTCACATTTCTGTGTTGAGAAAGGCTATGAAAGATCCTACACATATTTTTGCGATCAACGAAGTGCCGGTAGATGGCGGGCTAGTGACAAAAGTAAAGCCCATTCGCATTGAAGACACTGAAGTGAGACGGTTGTAGAACAAATCCATTCAGATGGTAAAGGTCCATTGGGATAATTGCGGGAGCGAGGAACTCTCTTCATAAAGAGAGCAAACAATGCTTGCAGAGTACCCCAAGCTATTTCTCTCAGGTATAAATTAATTTTGTACTTTACTATTTTCAAAATTTCGGGACAAAATTCTTTTATGGGAGGTGGAGTTGTAACACCCCAGTTTCCCAATGATTGAAAGCAAGATTTCATAGCAGAAAGCTAACGCTCAATGGTAAGTACTACCGCTGGCAGTAGCGACTACATGTTCAAGTTATCATCCTGAAACTCACTCTGTTGCTAATGCCATGCGGTAGCTATACCGCTGGCGGTAACTTTGTGCGTCGAGAAGATGTACGTCGAGAAGATGTGCATCGAGAAGATATCATCGAGATGCTAATGTGGCGTGGTAGCACTACCGCCGATGTTAGGTCTTCAAGACGATACGAGGTGCAATATTGTTGAGAGAACGAGATGATACGCTAAAGGTTAAGATCAAAGTCAAGCGCCGCTACCTCCAGGCGGAAGCTGACGGACCAGATTTGTGAATTAACGATCGTGGTAGGCAAATCTGTAAGGCTTTTGATCCAACGGCTAGGATATGTTCCAGAAACATTTAGGGCTTGACCAGAAGAAGTTTATCCTCATTTTCTTAAGTCTTTTCTCTCTCCAATCTTGAGAAAGAGGAAAGCCAAGAAGGAAGAAAATGACTCTTTCCGCCATTGACGGAGCTCCGAAGCTCCTGATCGTGAGCCGTTTCCTGATCCACGGAGAGCAGCTCAGTGCGGTTCTTTCCATCCAACTTAAATCTTGGATCTATGGCGCTAAAGAGACCGATAAGGGTAACGATCCTTCCAACTAGTCTTAGGATGTGTTTTGGTCCTTTCATCCCTTTTCTATGCTTGCATGGGGTGGTCTCTTTCACTAATTAGTGAAGTGTAGGACTCCATTTAGTTATTCGAATCTCCAAGTTGATTGTGTCCATCTTCGACATATATTACATGTAGAAATCCGATAGTCGTACAAATTTAGGCATTTTGTGTGAAGCCTACCGGTACCCGTTAGCCCGGATTGGTGATGCTTTATTGTGACGTGCATTTAGGTTAAGCCTAGAATGCTTGCAGGAGAATGACTCATCGAGATATGTCATTATGAATATGGGACTTGGGTTCAAGTTGTCTTTTGGAGATCCTAACGGAAGCCCCATGCTTGAGTTGTGGTTGAATAAAATCTTCACCACGAGTTTTGAAGTAGAGTGTCTTGGACCTCCTTCGTTGGTTATGTGGTGTGAAGCATATGTCCTCTTGCAAGTAATAGGTGCGTAGCTTACCTTTTGAGTAGCACTTGTATATGTTAAACCCTAATGAACCGAGGCGAAGCCGTAACCGCATCGTGCAGTTAGATCATGATGACTAGAGCTTGGGCAAAGTTGAACTGAACCCATTTCCATGTAGATCGGTGAGAGGTCCCAACCTTTTGTACGTCGTGCGATCATGGGAGAGGTCGTGGAAGGTGTTCACCTAGGCCGGCCAAAATCACTTTCCCCACCTATGTACAACTTTGGGTGGTGTTGGTACTCGTAAAGGAGTACTTTGGAGGTATTCCTTGTGTGCATGAACTATGTGGTCGTGAGTGCCCACATCTGTGTTATGATGATGTGATGATATGTTAGCCTCATGCAGTTGCTTAGGCGGTTGTGGGGATCCTCTAGGTGAACCCAACTAACATCATGTACATACCTAGGCTCCCTTTTCTTTGATGCTCAACCTAGAAGATTGATTGTGCTTGAAATCTCACCTTGTGTAGAGTAGATGCACTGTATTTATGTTGTTACATGTTGCATGTACTGCTCTCTTGCAGGTTAGAGGTGCCCCACCCCTAAACCGGCTATAATGTTCGGGGGGGGGGGGGGGGGGGGGGGGGGGGGGGGGGGGTCGTTATGCGGTTTGTGGTCAGCTCAAAGCTGACCCTCATTTGCCTCTTATTTGTGGATGGTGTAGGTGCTGCTGTGCCGAGCAGGAAGTAGCGCACTGAAGCCCATTGCTGTGTTGGCCCTTGAAGGACAGTCTTCTTTTACTGTTTTCCTTGTATTGCCGACCTGCATGCCGATACATGTTTTAAGTTAGTTACATGGTTGAATGTAAGGCCTTAAGTCCATAACTTTAATGTGACATTCCTGAGTAGATGGACATCTAATTTAGCTATTTTAGTGAAAGCTTCCGCTTGTGCTTATTTATACTATCATGTAGTTCTTTGTTCTGTTTATCATCTTATTAACGTCTAGCTAGTTTGCTTAATATGGCGTGGGGTCCGGACCGGACCTATTGTTATATTGCTTGTACTGGAAGGGTGTTATATGTCAGAATTGGGAAAATGAGTGGGGGCATTTTGGCATGGAATTCATGCTCGAATTCCATGGATCCGAGCTTAATTGAGCTCGGATTTCTTCCTAGAGGATCTATAGAGCTAGTACAGAGGGAGTGGAGGTGGAAACCTGCCTCAATTTGGGCTGGGGATGGGGAATCCTTCTTGGTGTCATTGTCGATCTCTAGCTTGAGCTCCTTGTCGAATTCTCTATTCTCCACCAAATCCTCCAATCTCAGATAGTTTATCGACTCCTCAAGGCCTTTTGAAGATGATGGAATGGTTCATTTGGGCCGAGGAGCTGTGTATGTGGAAGTACCATTGGGGAGGGGTCTGCCAAGCCTTGGTTGTTTCACCATGTAGCCATTTGGCACTAATTCAGCTAGAATTCGGCTGGGAATTAACTAAAGAGTTCAGTTATAAGCTTGGGAGGAGGAATGGAGGGCCAAGTGGCCTCCATTCCTCAATTTCCTCTTTGTGACTCATGGAAATTTGGAGATTTTCCCAAATTAGCCTCGTGGATGGCTTTGCATTCCATTTTCAGAGTGCAATTAGGGTCATTATACTCATGGATTGCAGGAATATAGTGGTGAGGTCAATTTGACCATGTGAAATCTAATTGTACCAATTCTGGTTGAATTGGGCTATGCAGACATAGAGTTGACTTTGGTCAATTCCATGAAATTGGTTGAGCCCAATTGCATATTTCTACCCTAATAGTCTACCTTAGTGGTTAGGAAGATATTGTTGAAGCCAATTTGATCAATTGAAGTCCAATTGAGCCAAATTAGGATAGGTTGACCTATTTTGACTTTGGTCAATTTGGCTAGTTTGGTTGACCAATCCATGTGGTCCATGGTCCATTGTCCCACCCTTATGTCCAGCACTGTATTGGTGAGGTCAATTTAGGCTTGTGAGTTCAATTAGAGGTGAATTGACCTAGGTTGACTTGTCTCTTATTGGGGTATACTTGGTGAGATCACCTAGTCAATTAGGCTCCATGGTCAATTCCTTGCCCTATGCCATATGTGATGTCCTAACTCACATCAGGGGTCTAGTTGAAATGAGGATGTTAGATCTCCAGCATTACAAACCTCCAAGGAATGGATACCTCCATTAATCTAAGCCGCCAAGCAAGGAATACTAAGAGATCGACGTGGACGGTGTGAAGAACTCGAGAAGATGGGTAAAGTCTTCTTTGGAGGTGACAACTCCCTTAAGATCCCAGATGCAACCAAGGATCATGATGGATGAAAGCTACATGCATAGTATCTCCATCGATACCCGAGGCACAGTCTCGATCATTATTTGTATCTTTATCTGCTTTTTGGCCTCAATATGTTTATTTTGACGAGTTTATCTATTTTCATGAATGTTGGGATGTGAAGATTGTTGTTATGAACTCTTGTAAGCATGTCTTGCTCTTTACAATGATAAGATTGATTTTGGTTGTGTTCATTGCGATGTGTTGTGATTGTGTTCTTGTATTGAGGTGAAGGCTACCTTCAAGTTGATAAAATACTTTTGTGAAGAGGTGAAGGTAACCTTCACATTCTCTTAGTCTAGGTATTTTCATGTGCGTAGCATAGAAAAAAAAATCATCAAAGTAATGATATGCACCGCCTTAGTAACTAGATATTCATTTCGATAAATCACCACACCCATGTTTCTCGAGAGATTCGATACTCAAGGGTAACTCTCAATTTTATTTATTACTTCGACTCGTACACTGCTGACACCATCTCTTCGTGGGAGTAGTGGTCATAGAAAGCAATCAAATTTTTGGCACTGTTGTCGGGGAACACGGCTCATATTTGTGATTCTTTTATTTGAGTATTTAGCTATGAAGCTTTTTCATTTCTTGCATTTTCTATTTATTTCCTTGCACTTTTTATCTTACTAACCTTACTAATCTCTTAGGTTGTAGTTTTACTTGCAGTTTTTTCTAGTTTTTTTTTTCATTTTTGTTTTTTAAAAAGGAAAAATAGGTGTTTATTGCATGCTCATTTCAATTGAAGTTATGAGTGAGTTCTATTGCTTTGTGTTGGAACAACCCTATTACTGATTTGGGCTAGGATCACTATCTGTTTATTAGGACTAAGTTGACCCCAATGTATAGTCTTAAGGGTCAAGGTTTTAGGCTGTTAGAACTAAGGAAAAGATAAGTTTTCTGCGTTCGACGAAATGCTTTCTGCATTCAACGAACGTCTTGCATTCTGTGTTCGACGAATACCTTGCTTCAGTCTCAGCGTCTTAGCATCTCAGCGTTCGACGAAATTGCTCTGTCTCAGCGGTCGACGAATTTGCTCAGTTCAGCGGTCGACGAATTTGCCAAATCTCTGCGGTCGACGAAATATTCATCTCAGCTCGACTAATTGAATTCTTCCAGCTAGAGTTAGCAGATTATTCTTCAGTTCGACGAACTCCAACTTGAGTTCGACGAATTCCAGTCTGCGTTTGATGAATCAGCAACAGAAGTTCAGGTCGACGAAAATCAACATTCAGTTCGATGAACTCAATTCTCAGGTCGACAAAATTTCTCTTCAGTTCAGTATTTCAGAAGGATCATTTTGATTTCATTCTCTGAACTCAGATTATCAGCAACGGCTCTATTTATTCCAGATAAGTCAAGGATTATATCTTTCCATTTATTTATTCCTTTCCATTCTCTTCCTGAGAAAGTAGCCGTTTGGCGGAAAAGGATATCATTAATTAAAAAGGAAAAGGAATTAAAGTCTTGGTTTGCAGTTCCAAGAAATAATCCTCCAGATTATTTTATTCCTTATTTCAGAGGATTTGAAATTCAAATCAGTCAGAGATTTCAAAAAGGAATAAGAAAGAAGATATACAGTATTTTTTTACTGTACAGCAGCACAGCAAGATAGAGAAGAAGAAAGCTGTCGAGAGAAATACAGAAAGAAGAAAAGAAAAAGCTTTACAGATCTTCATCTTCTTCAGCAACACATCTCATTCTCTGAGAACAACAATACAAATCATCATTCAGATTTCTGCTGCAAGTTTCTAGATCAGATCTTCAAGAGCAACAAACAATCTGAGAAACATTTGTCTCTCAGATTCATCAGCTATCAGGAAGATCTACATTCTAGAGAAAGCTCCATCCTCAACTGACAACCCTTTCTATCAGACAGGGGGAGCTTTACATCACATTCCACTAGAGTCTTCTCTCAGATTATTGACAGAGAAGAACATCTAAACCCTCTTTATCCCCTCTTGTACAGGGTTATAACTCCCTTCAAAAGTTAACCCCTTGGTGGTAGGGCACCTGAACAAAAACCTATAGTTTGGTTAGAGCACCTGATCAAAAGCTCAAGTGGTGTTTTGGGCACCTGATCAAAAATCCATTGGTGATAGGTCACCTGATCAAAAACCTAGTGGAATCCTACCAAGGGTGGTAGAAGAGTAGACGTACCCAGGTTTATTGGTGAACTATTATAAAATCCTTGTGTCCTCTGTGATTGTTTATTTTTCTGTATTATGTTGTGTGCTCTCTTTGTGTTTGTTTTTATTACTCACTCAGTACACATATATATATCATTATTTTAATTCCGCTATAAAAATAAGTGAAAAACTTTTTAATACTCTATCACCCCCTCTCTAGAGTGACTTTAAGATCTAACCTCACTTTCAATTGGTATCAGAGGACTTTCCACTGATAACAGAGGACTTTCAATTGGTATCAGAGGTTTCAATTGATATCAATTGACTTTCAATTAGAATCAGAGGTTGGTTGATTCTTTACAGGCTAACACCTGAATCTAAAGATCAATTAGATCTTAAATTTATTTTAGAGTTTTCTTTTTCTAAAAACTCATGGCACATTACAAAGAATATTCAAGCACAAGAACTCCTATGTGCAATCTAAGTAAGTTTGCACTATGGAAGGTAAGGATCAGATTGTACATGAATTCTTTTGATGAAGAAATTCTTAATGTTATTTTGACAGGACCTCCTACACCTACAGCAACAACAAGTGCTAAAATTGCAACAACAAACAATGCTGTTCCACCACCTGAGTGGACAGAAGCTCAAAAGAAGCAGAGAAGTGTAGATGCCAAGGCAATGAATATTTTGGCACAAACAATGTCAGATGACATTTTCCATAGAATTGTGGAATGCACTTCAGCAAGGGAAATCTGGATGT
Source organism: Dactylorhiza incarnata (assembly GCA_033032865.1). Taxonomy (NCBI): domain Eukaryota; kingdom Viridiplantae; phylum Streptophyta; class Magnoliopsida; order Asparagales; family Orchidaceae; genus Dactylorhiza; species Dactylorhiza incarnata. The sequence continues at coordinate 4,191,383 of JAWHQI010000160.1, read as the reverse complement.
CACTCAACAATATGGTTGAAGGATCAGCGGATGAAAGAAAAGATAGAAGATCTCACCTAATCTCCCAGTATGAAAATTTCAAGAAAGGAGAATCTGAGACAGTGGCTGATATGTACAACAGGCTAAGCCTCATAATCAATGAGCTGAAGACCTTGGACAAAGTGATCTCCATCACTGAGGTCAATGATAAGATCCTTATGTGCTTCCCCAGCTCATGAGACTCTAGGATCTGGCCAATCAAGGAAGCCAGAAGCCTTAATGAGATCTCCACTGAGAGCTTGTTAGGCAAACTCAAATCCTATGAGCAGATTATCAAATCTAGAGAAGCTAAACAATCTACTTCATCTCCAGCATCCAAGAAGGAGAGAAGTATAGCTTTTCAAGCTACTGAAGAAGAAGATAAAGCTCCGGGAGAAGTGGAGTTCATGAATCTTCTAGCAAAGAGATTTTATAAAATGGCTAAGAAGGACTTCAGAAAGAAGGATACAAGATCAAGGGAAAAGCCAAGGTATGACAAATCAAGTTCTAAAGAAATTATTTGTTTTGGCTGCAGGAAACCTGGACACATTCTGCCTGAGTGTCGAGAGAATCAAAAGAAGGAAAAGAGAAAAGACAAAGAAGAAAAGAGGCACTCCAACAAGCCATCCTCCCACAAACACAAGCATAAGGGAAGAGGGCTTGTAGCTGAAACATGGAGTGAAACAGAATCAGAGTCTTCATCCAGCTCATCTGAAGATGAAGAAAAATCAAATGAGAATGACCAATGCTTGATGGCTGTCTATGACTCAAGCAGTGAGTCAGAAAATGCAACTTCATCCAGCTCCAGTGATGATGAGGATGTTGAAGAAGAAAAGAATTTCTGCATGATGGCTATCAATGCCTCAGCAAACAACTCAGATGAATCATAGTCTGACAATGATGCTGATCAGGTAATCTCAAACTTTGATTTTAATTCAATTGAATTCAAAGTTCTTTGCTTAGATTTAATCAAATCTGAGAAAGAGATAATCTCTCTCAGAAATTAGTTGGCAGAAATGAACCAACTAAGTGAAGAAAATGTCAATCTTAAGAAAGATTTGGCTGCCTCCAGAGAACACATTGTTCTCATTGAGAACAAGTTGTCTGAAACTAAGAAGTTTGAAGAATCCCTCAATGGGAGAAGTATCAAACTGATGGACATCACAAGCACAATCAATGCCAGACTTAGTGGCAAACTGGGCTTATGTGCATCATCAAGTGAGCCACCTCTTATTAAGAAAAACATCTTATCTACACCAATAAAATTCATTTCTGCCAAGGGCAAAGAGGCTGTAGAAATAGATGAAAACATTTCAAGCAAGGCTGTTAAGAATAAAGAAATTCAGCAGAATTCGTCGAATGGAGCTCGACGAAATCAATTCATTTCGTCGAACGGAGACCGATGAACTCTGAAGCCAGAATTTCAGTATATACATTATTCGAACGGCGCTCGATGAAAGCAGTTCACTTCGTCGAACGGAAAATTTACTGTAAATCTAAAGAATTTTTATTCTTCACATACTAAAATTCCTTTCACTGAGTGGATAATTCCTCCAAGGAGATATCATCCACAAGTTTATATGGATCATCCTGAGATGTCTTTCATTTCAGATTTTTGTGGAAAAACAAAAGGGCCCAAAGTAGTCTGGGTCAAGAACAACTAACATATTAAATAAGGAGAGGAACACCACCTCTACCAGAGACATTTTGCAGGTACAAGATCACTATCTCAAGCAGTCATTTCTTCCAAGATATTATTCAATTGTTTGAAGAATAATAACTTAAGAAGTCATTGACCACCAGGTTCAAACTCATTTTTCTTTTGATATCAGAGACCTCAACTGATATCAGATGACTCTCAATTGGGAAGATTATTATCAGTTATAGAAATAAAAGAATGGGTTTACACTCTCAAAGACAGAGAATGCAAATGAAATTGCAAGTTCAATATCAGAAAACTAGGACTTTCAATTGGTGTCAGAATCAAACTCCCAGTAGCAGAAATAAAGGAATGGGTACACATCCTTAAGACTAAGAATGCAACAACATTATCAAAACAAATTTCTGGAAATCAGATTGCATCCTTCCCTTCCTCCTCTTCAAATGTCCCTTCTTCTAGGGGCCTGGCTTCAGGCCTTCCTGAAACTAGGCAGGGGGAGAAGTTCTATAAAGAAGCTTCATATGATGTAGTTTTTGCTCAAGGGGAGATGTTCTATGAACTAGGCAGGGGGAGAAAGTTGAAGAAGCTCCAGTCTCAGGGGGAGATGCTCTCAGGGGGAGATGTTTTATGAAAGAGGGAGATGATGCATGAAAAAGCTACATATGTTGCAATTTCAAATACAGTGTTTGCTCTAGCTTAATGCAGATTCAAATACATTTTTTGATATAGAATAAGCAACAGATACAGATTCAAATAATCAGTTATTGCTACAGCTCAGTTAATCAAACCCAAAACTCAGAGAAAGACAATATCGGAATTTAGAAAGTCAAAAAGCAAGAATTCAGAAAGACAAAAGGTTCTGATTGTTTGTTATTATTATTTCTATTTTCAAATGTAAAGTTTCTAAACTCAGAGTATCATATTTCTTATATATCTGCTGAAATGCTTATAATCTGTCAGATATATATATACTCTGTGTTTTGTTTGTTTTAATTTTTGTCAAATAGTATCCTAACCCAAATAGGGGAAGATTGTTGGAACAACCCTATTACTGATTTGGGCTAGGATCACTATCTATTTATTAGGACTAAGTTGACCCCAATGTATAGTCTTAAGGGTCAAGGTTTTAGGCTGTTAGAACTAAGGAAAAGATAAGTTTTCTGCGTTCGACGAACTCATATTGCGTTCGACGAAATGCTTTCTGTGTTCGACGAATGTCTTACATTCTGTGTTTGACGAACGACTTGCTTCAGTCTCAGCGTCTCAGCATCTCAGCGGTCGATGAAATTGCTCTGTCTCAGCGGTCGATGAATTTGCTCAGTTCAGTGGTCGACGAATTTGCCAAATCTCTGCGGTCGACGGAATATTCATCTCATCTCGACTAATTGAATTCTTCATGCCAGAGTTAGCAGATTATTCTTCAGTTCGACGAACTCCAACTTGAGTTCGACGAATTCCAGTCTGCGTTCGACGAATCAGCAACAGAAGTTCAAGTCGACGAAAATCAACATTCAGTTCGATGAACTCAATTCTCAGGTCGACGAAATATCTCTTCAGTTCAGTATTTCAGAAGGATCATTTTGATTTCATTCTCTGAACTCAGATTATCAGTAACGGCTTTATTTATTCCCAATAAGTTAAGGATTATATCTTTCCATTTATTTATTCCTTTCCATTCACTTCTCGAGAAAATAGTCATTTGGCGGAAAAGGATATCATTAATTAAAAAGGAAAAGGAATTAAAGTCTTGGTTTGCAGTTCCAAGAAATAATCCTCCAGATTATTTTATTCCTTATTTCAGAGGATTTGAAATTCAAATCAGTCAGAGATTTCAAAAAGGAATAAGATAGAAGATATATAGTATTTTTTTATAGTACAGCAGCACAGCAAGATAGAGAAGAAGAAAGCTGTCGAGAGAAATACAGAAAGAAGAAAAGAAAAAGCTTTACAGATCTTCATCTTCTTTAGCAGCACATCTCATTCTCTGAAAACAACAATACAAATCATCTCTCAGATTTCTGCTGCAAGTTTCTAGATCAGATCTTCAAGAGCAACAAACAATCTGAGAAACATTTGTCTCTCAGATTCATCAGCTATTAGAAAGATCTACATTCAAGAGAAAGCTCCATCCTCAACTGTCAACCCTTTCTATCAGACAGGGGGAGCTTTACATCACATTCCACTAGAGTCTTCTCTCAGATTATTAACATAGAAGAACATTTAAACCCTCTTTATCCCCTCTTGTACAGGGTTATAACTCCCTTCAAAAGTTAGCCCCTTGGTGGTTGGGCGCCTGAAAAAAAACCTGTAGTTTGGTTAGAGCACCTGGTCAAAAGCTCAAGTGGTGTTTTGGGCACCTGATCAAAAATCTATTGGTGATAGGGCACCTGATCAAAAATCCATTGGTGATAGGGCACCTGATCAAAAACCTAGTGGAATCCTACCAAGGGTGGTAGAAGAGTAGACGTACCCAGGTTTATTGGGGAACTACTATAAAATCCTTGTTTCCTCTGTGATTATTTATTTCTCTGTATTGTGTTGTGTGCTCTCTTTGTGTTTGTTTTTATTACTCACTCAGTACACATATATATATCACTATTTTAATTCCTCTATAAAAATAAGTGAAAAACTTTTTAATACTCTATTCACCCCCCCCCCTTTAGAGTGACTTTAAGATCTAACCTCACTTTCAATTGGTATTAGAGGACTTTCCACTGATACCAGAGGACTTTCAATTGGTATCAGAGGTTTCAACTGATATCAATTGACTTTCACTTTGTGTGTGGTGGATGGCACTAACATGTCAGATTTTGCCAAGAAGGAAACGTTCAAATGATGTCAAGGTTGCATCCCTCTCTACCACTATAGCAAGAAGACACATCTTATTTGGAGGAGCTCTTTATTAAACACATGGGCACTGTGACCGAATGTCTTCAAGCTCAGCAGGTGTCCAATACTAGATTAACTAAGAAAGTTGCGAAATTAATGACTTGTAATTTCTCCCAATCTCAAGAAACTCCCTCAGTTGATGTTTCCTCGCAATCAGAACCTAAAAATGCCCATGTTATGGCTATACTTAAGGAAAAGGTTCTCAATCTCTCTTAACCTACTTCTTGCTCCTCTAATAATTTTATTGATAACAACACTTTAATATCTAATGAACATGGTTGTAGTGAATTATCATAGGATTGTCAGTTGCAGTCTAAAACCAAACTGAAATGTTTGAGGAGAACAATTTCTAATATGAGGATAACACCTCTTCAATGGAAGAGGTTCAACTCGATGCCTCCATTGTCTGTTCCACTCTCGGTTTTACTAAAGTTTTTCCTCTCCCTCTCCTTTCTGATGCATTTAATTAACATTCTTGCAATACTGTTGGGAAAATGATTTCTCTTAACCCCTGAAAATGAGTTGAATATGAATTCTAAGAAAGGAAAATCAAGGTTAAGTAAATATGCGTCGAATAGTATTCGACGCAACGTCGAAGTTGTATCGACGTTCCTTTCAGAATGAATCGAAGTACCTTTAAGAAGAATTCGACGTATCCTATGTCGACGTAGCTCTGACTTCTAGTCGACGTATCTTGAGAAGTCGACGCACCTTAGTCGACGCACCTTCCTTATTCTCCTCTTGACGTTCTGCCAGGACGAATTCGACGCTTACGTCGAATGGTAATCGATGCACGTCGATCTCTATGATTAATTCAAAAAACGTCGGATCTCTTTCCTTCTTTCATAGATCTGATTTATGTGGAATCAATTTATTCTTTGTAGCCGTTCTGAATCATTATTTCTTATAATAGATTCTTGGCTAAATTTATTAAATCCTTTATGGACATTATTTGAAATCAGATTGAATACTTTCCTTCTATGGATATAACTGTTATGGAAATTTCTCCTTCTTTCTAATACTCTGCCTGCTAATTGATTACTCTCCTATAGTGTTGTTTTAATGAACAGAGCTATAAATAACAAGGTGGTCGGCACAGAGCAATATGAAGTGATCCACCATTTTTACATTTGAAAAGAGGAAAAGCTCCCAAGTAAAAAGAAAGAGAGTTGAGAAAGATTCCTGCAGCAAGCATCAAGCATTCTTCTTCTTTTGCTTCTAAAGCCATACTGCTGTAAAATTCTGAAAAGCTGACAATCTCCTTCTCACTATATAAGAGAGATTTAATTCACTACTTCTTGTGCGTCCAATCTTCTTGCTAGGAAGAAAATTCATTCTTGTCTTAAATACTTCTTTTTCTTTTTCTTATTTTCATTCTCACATACTGTAAAAGAGTTTTTAGAATCTCTCTTCAAAAAATTCAGTTGTACTGGTTCTAAGAGTCTCCTTTTCAAAAGACTCAGTTGATTCTAAGAGTCTCCTTGTCAAAACACTCAGGGTGGTTCTAAGAGTCTCCTTATCAAAACACTCAGTGCAAGATAATGAATTTCCTACCAAGGGGGTAGAAGAGTGGACTACCCAAAGTTTGGGGAACCACTATATCTCTTTGTGTTGTGCTGTGATTTTTCTTATTGCATTTATTTTTCTTTACTTGTTTAATTCTTGTTGGTGTGTGGGAAGCTCTAATCTGTGATCACTACACCCACATATATATAATTATTAACTTTGCACAAAAATATTTTAAATCTCTATTCACCCCCTATAGAGAATTCTAGTGAGGTTAACTGTGCACTTTCAATTGGTATCAAAGCGAGGTTGACCTAAAAAGGATAACTCCTTGATCAAAAAGGTCCTACCTCTTATTTATATATATATATTTCTCTAACAATTATTTTTCACATGGCACAAATCAAAGATTATGCTTCCACCAGACCACCAATGCGCAATCTTGAAAAGTTTGCAGTTTGGAAAACAAGAATTAGGATTTATATGAACTCTATAGATGAAGATTTATTTAATGTTATCTTGACAGGTCCTCCCAAGCCTTATAGGAAAGACTCAAGTGGTGAAGTGACTCAAACACTTGTCCCAAAGGCTGAGTGGACAGTTGAAGAGAAAAAGGCAGGAACATGTGATGCAAAGGCTGTAAATATTCTGGTCTCAACCCTCTCTGATGAAATCTTTCAAAGGGTGGTTGATTGTGAATCAGCCAAAGAAATTTGGGAGGCTCTCATAAAGATGGTAGAAGGAAGTGCTGATGAAAGAAAAGATAGGAAGGCTCTATTGATCTCTCAATATGAGAACTTCCAAAAGAAGAATGAAGAAAGCATCTCTGAGATGTATGACATATTTAGTCTGATCATCAATCAACTAAGGGACTTGGATAGAGAAATCTCTCTTACAGAAATCAATGACAAATTGCTGATGAGTCTCCCAAGCTCATGGGATTCAAGGATATGGGCAATAAGAGACACAAGAGGACAAAGGAAAATTTCAACAGATGCTCTTTTAGGAAAGCTCAGATCCTATGAGCAACTGCTGAAAACCAGAGAAGAGAAGAAGAGAAGAGAAAACACCCCAACTTCTTCAAAAGACATGAACATTGCATTAAAAGCAACAGAAGAAGGAAGCACTATCACTGAAGAAGAACTATTCAATTTCCTGGCCAGAAAATTCAAGAAATGGGTCAGGACAAATGGATCAAGAAGGAGAGAGTCAAGACCAAGGTATGACAAAACTCCTACTAAAGAAATTATTTGTTATTCTTGCAGGAAACCTGGACATATTGCCCTAGAATGTCCAGAAAATGCTGAGACAAAGAAAGATCTGAAAAAGAAAGATCTCAAGAAAAAAGGGGAAGAAGAAAGAAAGAGGCTTCATAGTAGAAGCCTGGAGTGATACAGACTCTGAGGACAGCTCCTCTTCTAAGAGTGACAATGAAGAGCCTAAGCAAGAAGATCTGTGCTTGATGGCCCTTGAAGGATCAAAGAATGATGATGGTGCTAAATCATGGAGTGAGACAGGATCAGAAGAAAGCACATCTTCTGAAGATGAAAAAGAAGATAGCCTTATTCTCATAGAGGAATCTGAGGATAAGGATGAGGTAAGCATTTTTGATGAAATAGATTTTCAAAGTGATAATTTCAGAAATGATTTTATGGGAATGTGTCTAGATCAACTAAAAGCTACACAAGAAATTAAAGATCTAAAGGAACAAATCAATGTGGCTAAAAACCAGAGAAATAGAGAGGATAAATGCTCTAAAATTTTTGAAGTAAACATCATAGAAAAAGAAGTAGAAAGGGCTAGAATAGAAAATCAGCTCCTTAAGGATAAGGTATCACAGGCAAAAGCCTTTGAAGAATCAATGAACATGAGAAGCCAAACTCTCAAGGAAATCACTGAACAACAAACAAGGAGACATAAAAATCTTGGTCTAGGGGCTGATCCCTCAACCAGCCAAGTTCCATCCAACAAACCTGCTTGGATGATCCCTGTAAAATTCACAAAACCCATCAAATCAAACCAAGAAAAAGACTCACTAAATAAGGAAGAAGACTCCCTCAAGGAAATAAAACAATTTGATGAAACATCATATTACTCAGCAGATGACTCTCAAACTTCATCTGAAGAGGCAACTAAGCCAAAAGAAACAATACATAAAAGAACAAAATCAGAAAAAGGGAAAAAGAAAATGTGTGAAGATACAGTTGCGTCGACTTTATATCGACTCATGAATGATAGTGCGTCGACTTTTACTCAACGCAACCTCTCAGATGCCTCGACCTCTACTCGACGCTTGAATAAAAGTACGTCGACTTCCAATTGCGTAACTTTTTCCATGCGTCGATATCAGATCAACGCTATCGGGAGAAAGCGTCGAATATAAATCGAAGCAACTATCAACATGCGTCGAATAGATATCGACGCACAAAAATTCAGAGCAACTTAAATGCCTATTCTCCAAATACCTTATATAATTCCCATTCAGGATCCATTCATCCTAACCATGATTTCCATCCTAATCAACACCTCTATCCTAACCAAAATTTCTTCCCTAAACCTGGTAACCAAAATTCTCATCTTAATCAAACTTTCTATTCTAATCAACCCTTCTATCCTTCTCTAAACTCAAATTACCATAAGAATAAGATAATCAAGTGCCATATATGTAACAAAACTGGTCACCTTGCCAAACAATGTTGGCACAACCAATCAAACCTTCTGTAAAAATTAGTCCAAGACTGACTTAGAACTAGGAAGAGATAAAAAGAAATATACACCTAAAATTCTTCAGGAAAATCAAAGTCACGTCGACTTCTAATCGACGCACCGTCGATGACTCAACTCAATAAGTAAAATCGATGCATACGTCGATTACAATCGCTGCATACGTCGATTACAATCGATGCATACGTCGATACGAAACCCTAACCTCTTAACGCGGGCTGTATCGACGCTTACGTCGAATTCTACTCGACGAAACGTCGACTTCATAAAAACGAGCGGCAATGCTAAAATATTTTTGGTCACATCCAGTGAAGTACCGAATAAGCCTCGAATTGAGTCCCGTTTCGACGCTTCACCTGACTTAAAAAGACTCTTCAGTTAGAAACCTTCACTACTCTGCATCCTTTATCCGTGTTGCTCCTCAGTCCAGCCGATTTCTTTCTCAATTCTCTCACTGATCTACAATGGCCCCCAAGATAAGGATAAGGTAAAGTCTGAAGAACTCTCTTTCTTCCTCAAGAGTTACCAAGAGTTACCAAGTCTGAAGAACTCTCTTTCTTCCTCAAGAGTTACCAAGTCTTTCTTAACCTTCTTGGCCAAGAAGGTCAAGAAGGGGGAGAAGCTAGATGAAGAGCAGCCCTCCATTCTTAAATCTTCCTCACACAAATCCCCTCCTTCTTCAAAATCTGACAGTCTTGCTCTGCTCAAGACAATTGGAAATGAGAAAGTACCTGAGCTACATATTGAAGAACAAACAATAGAGGTACTCAATATAGCAAGAGAGGTTGCAAATCAAGTGGTACTATTACAAGGGGAGGCAAGCAGGGCAGAAAATGAAGCTGAAAAGGAAGATGTGGCAGATGGTGAGAAGGAGCCAGATGCTGTGTTGGCTGAAGCTGAAGCTCAGGTGGAGCCAGATGCTGTTTTAACTAATGCTGAAATAGAAATAGAAGGCTCTGAAGTTCCATTCCAGGGGGAGCACACCACTGTGACTCAGGGGGAGCTGAGTGCACAATCTGCTACTGAGAAAGTGCAACCCACCAAAGTATTCAAAAGAAAAAGAAAGACTCCTCCTACCCCTCCTGAATAGTGATTGAAAATAATGCCGATATACTTTACCTTATAATTGAATACTAAACATGAAGTCTGTTTATATAATTCTGGGAAGCTTGTTTATATGATCTCTATTTCTAATTTCTCTTCTGATTGTTTAACATATTTTTGCCTTGCTGAGTTGATTAAATGCTAGTACAATTTCCCTCTAAATAGGGTTAAGACATAGGGGGAGATTGTTGGGAAAATGATTTCTCTTAACCCCTGAAAATGAGTTGAATATGAATTCTAAGAAAGGAAAATCAAGGTTAAGTAAATATGCGTTGAATAGTATTCGACGCAACGTCGAAGTTGTATCGACGTTCCTTTTAGAATGAATCGAAGTACCTTTAAGAAGAATTCGACGTATCCTATGTCGACGTAGCTCTGACTTCTAGTCGACGTATCTTGAGAAGTCGACGCACCTTAGTCGACGCACCTTCCTTATTCTCCTCTCGACGTTCTGCCAGGACGAATTCAACGCTTATGTCGAATGGTAATCGACGCACGTCGATCTCTATGATTAATTCAAAAAACGTCAGATCTCTTTCCTTCTTTCATAGATCTGATTTATGTGGAATCAATTTATTCTTTATAGCCGTTCTGAATCATTCTTTCTTCTAATAGATTCTTGGCTAAATTTATTAAATCCTTTATGGACATTATTTGAAATCAGATTGAATACTTTCCTTCTATGGATATAACTGTTATGGAAATTTCTCCTTCTTTCTAATACTCTGCCTGCTAATTGATTACTCTCCTATAGTGTTATTTTAATGAACAGAGCTATAAATAACAAGGTGGTCGGCAGAGAGCAATATGGAGTGATCCACCATTTTTACATTTGAAAAGAGAAAAAGCTCCCAAGTAAAAAGAAAGAGAGTTGAGAAAGATTCCTGCAGCAAGCATCAAGAATTCTTCTTCTTCTGCTTCTAAAGCCATACTGCTGCAAAATTCTGAAAAGCTGACAATCTCCTTCTCACTATAGAAGGGAGATTTAATTCACTACTTCTTGTGCTTCCAATCTTCTTGCTAGGAAGAAGATTCATTCTTGTCTTAAATACTTCTTTTTCTTTTTCTTATTTTCATTCTCACATACTGTAAAAGTGTTTTTAGAATCTCTCTTCAAAAAATTCAGTTGTACTGGTTCTAAGAGTCTCCTTTTCAAAAGACTCAGTTGGTTCTAAGAGTCTCCTTGTCAAAAGACTCAGGGTGGTTCTAAGAGTCTCCTTATCAAAAGACTTAGTGCAAGATAGTGAATTTCCTACCAAGGGGGTAGAAGTGTGGACTACCCAAAGTTTGGGGATCCACTATATCTCTTTGTGTTGTGCTGTGATTTTTCTTATTGCATTTATTTTTCTTTACTTATTTAATTCTTGTTGGTGTGTGGGAAGCTCTAATCTGTGATCACTACACCCACATATATATAATTATTTACTTTGCACAAAAATATTTTAAATCTCTACTCACCCCCCCTCTAGAGAATTCTAGTGAGGTTAACTGTGCACTTTCAAATACCTTGCAGGAATTAGAATTTGAATACCCCTTCTTGGGATTGGGCGGATGGACATCTTGGTCAGGCCAGTGCTTTGAAGTAACAACTCTAGTCCTCTATTCTTGTCCGTTGTCAAGACAAGCTCTCCACCAAAAAGACTTTCTGTAGGGAGGCTGGAGTTTTTTCATTGCTGAATTAATGTTGGATGAGATGAAGAGTGTGAAAAAGGAGGAGAATTGGGATGAAGGACTAGCACTCCCTCTATCCACCTCTACCTCTTGTTCTTCAACTCCTTTTCATTCATTTTTAGTTACTACATCAAATCATCATATAGTTAATTATTGTGTTAAGCCTATATTAATAGTAATTAGGATTTTATGAACTTATGATTATTTTCAGCATGGTAAACTATTATAGTTTAAACTATACATATTACATGGAATTGGTCCAGCTAAGAAAACTACACAAAACGCTCTTGTGAGGCACCCAAAGCCTATCAAAACAATTTTGCTTACTTGTTTATGTGTATTTACTTATTTTCTTATGTTTTTATGTGTGCTTGTAGGTTAGTCTAGATGAGGTGTAAAAAGGAGCATGTTATCTTGTTTAGTTTATTTTGCATGTGCATTTTCTTATTCCTAATCACAGCTTTTTTAACTGTGTTTTTCTTTGGAGATAATAACTTTTGTAGGACCCTGTGTACTTTGATTCTCTATGGACAGACATGCACTCCTTCAGCAATAGTTCATTTTGGTTGTGGACACTTCTTGGTCATGGGGATCCAGATATCATTAACTTCTTTGTGAATGATTGTGTACACATTGACGGGTCGCATCTTATGCTAGTTTGCAGTGGACACTTATTTCAGTAATGGGGTAAAGCATCTCTTACTGATAAGTAGTAAAATATAAGTATTTTTAGTATAGTTATTAGTATGGTTTTAATTAATATTGTAAAATTTCTATGTAAATTAATGAATAATTGTCTGTTTTATTATTTTTGTTACTAACTTATTTTATTTCCTTTTTTCAAAATTTTGACAAAATTTCCTCAGGTCACGCCCTCGGTCACGCCCGTGACCAAGGGTGTGTAATTTAAAGTTCACAATTCGACGAATCCCGAGCTGAGGTCGACGAAAGGCGAGCTGAGTTCGATGAACGGCAAGTCACGCCCTCGGTCACGCCTGTGACCCAGGCCGTGTAACTTTAAAGCTCTACGTCCGACGAACCCCTTCCAGCTCACTCCAGCCGCCCCAAGTCATGCCCGTGACTCTACAAGTCACGCCCGTGCTCCAGCAAAGTCATGCCCGTGAGCCGCCAACGTGTCACGACCCAAAGTCGCGCCCATGCTGTTGACGTCTGCAACCCATAGTCACGCCCGTGACTCTACAAGTCACGCCCGTGACACACCGAGTCACGCCCGTGACACACCGAGTCACACCTATGACACACCGAGTCACGCCCGTGACACACCGAGTCACGCCCGTGTGCAGCCTTATTTGACGGTGGAACCTTCGAGAAGTCGGCGACTACAGCCGAGCAAATGTCATGCCCCAGGGTCACGCCCATGACCAGAAGTCACCCCGTGACCTAGGGCATATAAAAATGAAAATTTTCCTATAAATAGAGGGGCTCGGCTGAAGGAAATCTCATCCAAATTTTGAGTGCTTGTTAGTGTATTTGATTTCTTTTGAGTGATTGTGAGCTTTTCTTTATGCAATTAAGTTTTTGTTCGTTTGTAATTTTTTGCTTTTTTGTCTAGTTGTAATGCTTATTTTAGAAATAAAATGTTGTTTTTCTCATTTGGATCATTATCATTTTCATTTTCAATTTATGCAAGTGTGTGTATGTGTATGAGTATAACTTTATTGCTTTCATAACTTAGTTTATTGCTTTCATAAAACTAGTTTATCGCTTTCTTTAACGCTTTATTTTTCGTTTTTGTTTAAACGCTTTCTTTCGATTTAGTCTTTTTATTACAAGTAGAGTGCGTGCATATATGAGATAGTGTTTTTTTTGTAACTTAGCTTTATTTCAATCTTTATATAACTGCTATATACCACACCCATCTTGAATAAGAGGCTATTTTCCTTTAGCACTTGTTTAAGTCGGTTGGGACGGATATTATTTCTGCACCTTTATAAGTATTTCATTTCTATACCACCCCCGTTTTGGATAAGAGGCTAAGAACTTTTTAGCGCTTGTTTAAGACGGTTGGGACGGATACTATTATTGCTTTTATATAAGTCTTTTTATTTTTATTTTTATCCGCTTAAATAATTAAACATGTATTTTCCAACTATTAATGTCGTCTCCATTCCGATGAGTGGCAAATTTCCTTTAGCGCACGATGTCGAAGAGCATTGGGACCCAAAAATAGTTTTTCTAAAAATTAAAACATCTCTTTCTAAAATAATTAACGCCTATGGTTTACCCGAGAATAACGTTGAGTGGAGCCACATAATCGATGTGTGGTTTTCATTTCCGTATCCGTATACTAGTTAGCCGAGAGGCTCATGCGTACGGACTGATCGCTCACGGGTAAAGAGAAGTGCGCTCTACCCTCGAGAGAGGATGAGTTAAGTCTCCCGAATTGGAAGTAAAAACCCAATAGCGGGGTTCACAACATAAAGCGAGTATTAAGAAGATTCGATTATAGAACGAGAGTTCGGTCGAATATTCATAATCTCAGGTGGGCGTACCCTCGAGAGAGGAGCGTTCATAATTATGGAACCTCCACGGCCAAGCCGTTTTAATGTTTTGAAAAGTCATCACTTTTACTTCTAAAAAAGACTATTTTTGTCTCAAGGTAATTAGACATCAGGCGCTATTATTATCATCGTTTAGAACTCTAGTTATACGCTTATTATCATTCGTTTTTAAAAACTCACACTAAAAACTTATTCCGATAAAATAATAGTTCATTCCTCAAAATAGTATAATCAACACGATCCACGAAAATATACGACCTCGATATTTTCTAAAACAAAGTATCCTGTATTACTCCCGATAAGGTATACTTGCTTTTATTATATGATTAATTTGGATTAAAAAATTAAACAAAAGCTTTTCAAACTAATTTAGTGCAAAACTCTCCTTTGCTATTTTAAAAATCAATTGAATTCCGCATTGTAGTCAAGGTGTAAATGTCAATATTTCAAAAGCATAAAAGACTGTTACTTTTATCTTTCGATAGGATAACGGTTAATTTCTCAAAGTAGGAGTACTTGCGAAACTCTTTGAAAACACCCGCCTAATTCTAATCCCGTCATATAAAGGTTGTACAAACCAAATTAAAAAAGAAGAAACAATCCGAAGAAAATCATCACTTACCCTCTCCCACTCTTTTATTTTCCATGCATTGAAGGAATTGCATCATTGAAGTTAGGGTAGGGGTTGTTCTGTTTGCTTGCATTCGCCACACACTTTCACTTGCATTAGTTATTTATTTTGCCCATTTTGGCTCACTTATTTTCAATTCTGCACCCACAAAAATACATTTTCCCATAAACTTTGTTTTCCTTGTTTTTCAATCTTACTTTGCCAGTGATATAGTTTTAAACATGCAATTATACTATGCTATGAGAGTATTGTGTAGACTTGTGCAATATTTTTAGTTTGTGTGCAATTGTTCTTGAGTAGGAATTATTTCCAACATTATCTAATTTACATAACCTGTTTTTATACCTTTTCACATTATATCAATGCATTATTCGTCACTTCTTTATAGGACTAGTTTTGTTTGATGGTTAGTGTAGTGTGTGATAGGTTGCTAGAGAAGCATTATAGGATTGTTATGAAAGGGCATCCCTTCTTAATGGCTAAAACTTGCTCGAATGCGATTCTCAAAGCATTTGCATCGATTGTTTTTGTGTTTAGGAAATGAAATAGGACTTCATTTGGATAGTTTGAGCGTTGTATTGTATAAGATCCCCATTTTTACTAGGCCCATAAGAGGACTTTGTCATGACAAGTGTCATGACATAAGGTTAGACTACCCAAAATGGCCTTAGATGTCTACGTGACAAGATCAAAACACTTTGGTTTACATTTAGCAATTTAGGTCACCTAGACTAGGATTAACCAAAGGAGCTTCAATATGTCAATATAACCTCACCTTGACCCTCATAATCCTTAAAGGAGATAAATAGGTCACCATGGACACATTCGGGTCAACCAAATTGGTCAAGTTGACCAAAGTCACCCCTAGCCCTAAATGGGTCAAACCTCTCTAATTAGGGCCAATTAGCTTTCAAATGGACAATGTGACCCCACCATAACACTCCTAACCACTTAGGGAGTCCCTTGGATCATTATGAACCCATTGGCGTTGCCTAAAGTGGTCAAATTGACCAAAGTCAGCCACACCCAAGATTGGTAAAATCACCCTATTAAGGGTTAATTAACCCCTAAATGGTCAAAGTGACCCCACCTAAGTCTTCCTAACCCCTTGGAGAGATCAATGGGTCACTTATAATCCATTGGATCAAGCCAAGACCATGGTTTAGGTCAAAATCATCATTGGGGCCCACTTAGTTAAAATTGGGCCAATTAGGTCAAATGAACCCTAATTGACCTAACCAAGCCACATTTCACCCAAATTGGTGTCTAAGGACTCAATCCAACCAATGTGGGTCAGCCACATTGATCAAATTGATCTAGAGTCAACCTTAACCCCACTTAGCCTAATTTGAGCCCTTTATGTCAAAATAGCCCAAGCCCAAATCAAGTGAGCTAAGGCCTCAATTTGAGGCCCATTGATAAGTAGTAAAATATACGTATTTTGAGTATAGTTATTAGTATGGTTTTAATTAATATTGTAAATTTTCTATGTAAATTAATGAATAATTGCCTGTTTTATTATTTTTGTTACTAACTTAGCTTTATTTCTTTTTTTTCCCAGATTTTTGACAAAATTTTCTCAGGTCACGCCCTCGGTAACGCCCATGACCGAGGTCGTGTAAATTTAAAGTTCACAATTCGACGAATCTCGAGCTGAGGTTGACGAAAGGTGAGCTGAGTTTGACGAACGGCAAGTCACGCCCTCGGTCACGCCCGTAACCAAGGGCGTGTAACTTTAAAGCTCTGCGTTCGATGAACCCCTTCCAGCTCACTCCAGCCGCCCCATGTCACGCCCGTGACTCTACAAGTCACGCCCGTGCTCCAGCAAAGTCACGCCCGTGAGCCGCCAGCGAGGCACGACCCAAAGTCGCGCCCATGCTGCTGACGGCTGCCGCCCATAGTCACGCCCGTGACTCTACAAGTCACGCCCGTGACACACCAAGTCACGCCCATGTGCAGCCTTACTTGATGGCGGAACCTTCGAGAAGTCGGCGACTACAGCCGAGCAAATTTCACGCCCTAGGGTCATGCCTGTGACCAGAAGTCACGCCCGTGACCTAGGGCGTGTAAAAATGAAAATTTTCCTATAAATAGAGGGGCTCAGCTGAAGGAAATCTCATCCAAATTTTGAGTGCTTGTTAGTGTATTTGAGTTCTTTTGAGTGATTGTGAGCTTTTCTTTATGCAATTAAGTTTATGTTCGTTTGTATTTTTCGCCTTTTTAGTCTAGTTGTAATGCTTATTTTAGAAATAAAATGTTGTTTTCTCATTTGGATCATCTTCCTTTTTTATTTATGTTAGTGTGTGTGTGTGTATGAAAATAGTTTATTGCTTTCATAACTTAGTTTATTGCTTTCATAACTTAGTTTATTGCCTTCATAAAAATAGTTTATCGCTTTCGTTTAAACGCTTTCTTTCGATTTAGTCTTATTATTACAAGTAGAGTGCGTGCGTATATGAGGTAGTGTTTTTCTTTTTTATAACTTAGCTTTATTTCAAGTCTTTATATAACTGTTTATACCACCCCTATCTTGAATAAGAGGCTAATTTATTTTAGCACTTATTTAAGAAGGTTGGGACAAATATTATTTATGCACCTTTATAAGTATTTCATTTCTATACCACCCCCGTCCTGGATAAGAGGCTAAGAACTATTTAGCGCTTGTTTAAGACGGTTGGGACGGATACTATTACTGCTTTTATATAAGTCTTTTTATTTCCCTTTTTATCCGCTTATATCCGTTTAAATTATTAAACATGTATTTTCTTAATTATGCCGTCTCCATTCCGATGAGTGTCTAATTTCCTTTAGCGCACGATGTCGAAGAGCATTGGGACCCAAAAATAATTTTTCTAAAAATTAAAACATCTCTTTCTAAAATAATTAACGCTTAAGGTTTACCAGAGAATAACATTGAGTGGAGCCACATAATCAATGTGTGGTTTTCATTTCCATCTCCGTACACTAGTTAGCCGAGAGGCTCGTGTATACGGACTGATCGCTCACGGGTAAAGAGAAGTGCGCTCTACCCTCGAGAGAGGATGAGGTAAGTCTCCCGAATTGAAAGTAAAAATCCAATAGCGGGGTTCACAACATAAAGCAAGTATTAAGAAGTTTCGATTATAGAATGAGAGTTCGATCGAATATTCATAATCTCAGGTGGGCGTACCCTCGAGAGAGGAGCGTTCATAATTATGGAACCTCCACGGCCAAGCCATTTTAATGTTTTGAAAAGTCACCAATTTTACTTCTAAAAAAGTCTATTTTCGTCTCAAGGTAATTCGACATCGCGCGCTATTTATTATCATCGTTTAGAACTCTAGTTATACGCTTATTATCATTCATTTTTAAAAACCCACACTAAAAACTTATTCCGATAAAATAATAGTTCGTTCCTCAAAGTAGCATAATCAACACGATCTGCGGAAATATACGACCTCGATATTTTCTAAAACAAAATATCCTGTATTACTCACGATAAGGTATACTTGCCTTTATTATATGATTAATTTGGATTAAAAAATTAAACAAAAGCTTTTCAAACCAATTTAATGCAAAAGTCTCCTTTGCTATTTTAAAAATCAATTGAATTCGACATTGTAGTCAAGGTGTAAACGTCAATACTTCGAAAGCAGAAAAAGACTGTTACTTCTATCTTTCGATAGGATAACGGTTAATTTCTCAAAGTAGGAGTACTTGCGATACTCTTTGAAAACACCCGCCTAATTCTAATCTCGTCATATAAAGGTTACACAAACCAAATTAAAAAAAGAAGAAACAATCTCGAAGAAAATCATCAAGTTTTTGGCGCCGTTGCCGGGGAAATTAGTGCTGTTATTTGAAACGAGGAATTTTACTTTTATCATATATATTAAAAATATATAAAATATATATATATATATCTACATAAAAATAAAAAAAATAGAAAAAGCCAAAACTATATAATAATTTTTATTATTAGTATATGACCCGAGGAAACTCCTTGGACGATTCGAATATCCCTTTTGACCCCGAAATCGAGCACACCCTTCGTGCGCGCCTCCGACTTCGTGATCAAAACTTACTCAAATTTCCCGAAGAGTGTGTCGGGGATACTTACACTGAACCTATGGCCGATGAAATTTCAGATGTGGCCCCGCCACGGACCATGGCATATTATGCCAGGCCAAATTTGGAAGATACCGAATCGAGTATTACATGCCCAACAGTGGCTATTAATAATTTTGAAATAAAATCTAGCATCATTCAAATGGTACAACAGTCAGTCTAATTTGACGGTTTGCCAGGTGAGGATCCGAATTTACACCTTTCTAGTTTTTTGGAAATATGCGATACCTTTAAAATTAATGGCGTTATTGATGACGCTATTCGTTTACGCTTATTTCCATTTTCACTGCAGACGAAAGCCAAGGCGTGGTTGAGTTCTCTCCCCAGAAGATCCATAACCACGTGGGCACAATTGACGGAAAATTTTTTAACAAAATATTTTCCCCCGTCTAAAACCGCTAAACTGCGCACAGATATCACCACTTTCGTTCAATACGATTCTGAGTCTCTCTATGATACTTGG
Organism: Dactylorhiza incarnata; assembly: GCA_033032865.1. Lineage (NCBI taxonomy): Eukaryota > Viridiplantae > Streptophyta > Magnoliopsida > Asparagales > Orchidaceae > Dactylorhiza > Dactylorhiza incarnata. The sequence continues at coordinate 4,172,088 of JAWHQI010000160.1, read as the reverse complement.
GAGCATTTTAAAGAGTTCTTGCGTAGGTTTCCTCATCACGCGCTACCATCCTGGCTGCAGGTCCAGACGTTTTATAATGACTTAAATTATTCCACACGACAGATGATCGATGCGGCCGCCGGAGGAACGTTAAACAACAAAACCCTGGAGGCCGCCCAAGCTCTGTTCGAGGAAATGGCCATGAACGCCTATCTGTGGAATGCACCTAGATCACGCCCTACTAAACCAACTGGGATATATGAAGTGGATGTCACTTCTTACTTAGCCTCTAAAGTCGAAAGGTTAAGTAAGCAAGTGGCGGAGATGACTGCTTCCTCCTCCACTCCCGCTTGGCTTAATAATAATAATAACAATAATAATAATAATAATAATAATAATAATAATAATAATAATAATAATAATACTTTTGTCGAAGAAACTGTAGATTACCTAGGCAACCCAGTTAGGCCCCCCTTCAACACTAATAACAATCCAGATAGTAATAATTATAATACGGGTTGGAGGAACCACCCAAATTTTTCCTGGAGCAATCCTAACAATGCTCAGAGGCCCCCAATTATAAATCCGCAAGGATTTCCAAACAGATTTCAGCCTCCACCTCCAAAATCTTCTCCGCTTGAAGATATTTTTGCTAAATACGTTGCTTCCACCGAGTCAAATATCCGGAATATTATCGGATCGATTAAAAACTTGGAAAATCAGGTGGGACAACTAGCAAAGATGGTCTCCGAGCGGCCATATGGAGCTCTACCAGGGAACACGGAGCCAAACCCCCGAGAAAATGCCAACGCCATAAACCTTCGCAGCGGCAAGGAGGTAACCTCCCCAAAACGGGTTGAGCCCAAGGTACATGTTTCGACACCGACCCCTCCACCCCCTCTCTCGATAGATAATACAATGAGTATTCCGACTGTGCCAAATGTTTTTAGCCCGTCCCTTCCTTATCCCTCAAAAATAAAGAACGAGCGGAAGGACGAGCATTATAAAAAATTTCTACAAATTTTAAAACAAATCCACATAAATGTTTCTTTCTGCGAGGCACTCTCCCAAATGCCGAAATACGCAAAATATCTTAGAGAGTTGCTTTCTAATAAAAAATGACTCGAAGATGTTTCGCGTGTTTCCCTTAACACGGAATGCTCGGCTGTCCTCCTTAACAAATTGCCGCCAAAACTGAATGAACCGGGACGATTCTCCATCCCGTGCCTCTTCGGCATAATGTTAATAAAGTACGCTCTAGCGGACTTGGGAGCTAGCATCAACTTGATGCCTTTCTCCCTTTTCAAAAAACTTGATTTGGGCATCCCAAGCCCGACTAAGATGAGCATCCAACTCGCGGATCGCTCGGTAAAGTACCTATTGGGGAAATGATTTATCTTAACCCCTAGAAATGAGTAGAATATGTATTCTCAGAGTGAAAAATTAGTTTAAGTAAATATGCGTCGAATAGTAATCGACGCAACGTCGAAAGTGTAGTCGACGTACCTCTCAGAAGGAGTCGAAGTAACTCTAAACAGAATTCGACGTAACCAAAGTCGACGTAACTCTGATTTCTAGTCGACGCACCCATTAAAGTCGACGCACCTCAGTCGACGCTCCTTCCATATTTTCTTCTCGACGTCTAGCCAGGCTGAAATCGATGCTTACGTCGAATAGTAATCGACTCACGTCGATTTCTATGACAGATTCAAAAACACGCCAGATCTCTTTCCTTCTTTCTGTAGATCTGAATTTTATGGAATTATATTATTCTTCTCTAGCCGTTCTGAATCAGTCTTTCCTTCTAAATGATTATTGGCTAATTTGATTAAGATTATTATGGACTTTATTTGAAAATAGAATGATCTCTTTCCTTCTACAGAAATATTAATTATGGAAGATTTCTCTCTTACCATTTCTCTGTGAGCTAATTGATTATTCTCCTATAGCAATATTTTTGAATAAACAGAGCTATAAATACACAAGGAGGTTGGCAAAGAAAAATAAGAAGTAATCCACTCCATTTCTGAAAAAGAGGAAAAGCTCCCAAGAGAGAAGAGAAAATTGAGAAAAGTGAAAGAGTGCTGCAGCAAGAAAAAACCTTCTTCTTCTTCTGCTACCTTTTGAAGTCATACTGCTGCAAATTTCTGAAAGCTCTCACTGAAAGAGAGAAAGGCCTACAATCTCCTTCTCACTATAGAAGAGAGATTTCATTCACTATACTTGTGCTTCTAATCTTCTTGCTAGGAATAAGATTCTTTCTTACTTCAATTGTTTTTCTTCTTCTTCTTCTTCTTATTTCTTATTCTTATTTCAATTTCAATAGTGTAAAAGAGTTTTAAGAATCTCTCTTCAAAAAATTCAGTTGTAGTGGTTCTAAGAGTCTCCTTATCAAAAGACTCAGGTTGGATCTAATAGTCTCCTTAACAAAAGACTCAGTGCAAGATAGTGAATTCCTACCAAGGGGGTAGAAGAGTGGACTACCCAAAGTTTGGGGAACCACTATATTTCTTTGTGTTGTGCTGTGATTTTCTTTTCGCTATTTCTTTATTTGCTTAATTCTTGTTGGTGTGTGGGAAGCTTAAATCTGTGAATATTACACACACACACACATATATATATTTGTTAACTTTGCACAAAATATTTTTAAATCTCTATTCACCCCCCCCCCCTCTAGAGAATTCTAGTGAGGTTAACTGTGCACTTTCAATTGGTATCAGAGAGAGGTTGATCAAAAAGGGGTAACTCCTTGATCACTAAGATCCTACCTCATATATATATATATATTTCTAAAAACTTTGTATGGCACAAATCAAAGATTATGCTTCCACCAGACCACCAATGTGCAATCTTGAAAAGTTTGCACTTTGGAAAACAAGAATTAGGATCTATATGAATTCTATTGATGAAGAATTGTTTAATGTTATTTTGACAGGTCCTCCCAAGCCTTATAGAAAGGACTCAAGTGGTAAAGTGACTCAAACACTGGTCCCAAGGGCTGAGTGGACAGATGATGAGAAGAAGGCAAGAGCATGTGATGCAAAAGCTGTAAACATTCTTGTCTCAACCCTCTCAGATGAAATCTTTCAAAAGGTGGTTGACTGTGAATCAGCCAAAGAAATCTGGGAGGCTCTTACAAAGATAGTAGAAGGAAGTGCTGATGAAAGGAAAGATATGAAGGCTCTATTGATCTCTCAATATGAGAACTTTCAAAAGAAGAATGAAGAAATCATATCTGAGATGTATGACAGATTCAGTCTGATCATCAATTAATTAAGGAACTTGGATAGAGAGATCTCTCTCACAGAGATCAATGACAAATTATTAATGAGTCTCCCAAGTTCATGGGACTCAAGAATATGGGCAATAAGAGATACAAGAGGACAAAAGGAAATCTCAACAGATGCCCTCTTAGGAAAACTCAAATCCTATGAGCAACTACTGAAAACCAGAGAAGAGAAGGAAAGAAGGGAAAACACTCCAACCTCTTCAAAAGATAGAAACATTGCATTAAAAGCAACGGAAGAAGAAACCCCTGTTACTGAAGAAGAATTATTCAGTCTCCTGGCCAGAAGATTCAAGAAATGGGTCAGGACAGATGGGTCTAGAAGAAGAGAGTCAAAACCAAGGTATGATAAGACTCCTACTAAAGAAATTGTTTGTTATTCCTGCAGGAAAACTAGACATATTGCTCCAGAATGTCCAGAAAATGCTGAGAAAAAGAAAGATCTGAAAAAGAAAGATCTCAAGAGAAAGGAGAAGAAGAAAGAAAGAGGCTTCATTGCAGAAGCTTGGAGTGAAACAGATTCTGAAGACAGCACCTCATCTAAAAGTGACAATGAAAAGTCTAAGCAAGAAGACCTATGCTTAATGGCTCTTGAAAGCTTAGAAAAAGAATGTGTTGCTGAATCATGGAGTGAAACAGGATCAGAAGGAAGCATCTCTTCTGAAGATAAAAAAGAAAATTCAACAACAAAAGCAAATAACCTTATTTTCATAGAGGAATCTGAGGATAAGGATGAGGTAAGCATTTTTGATGAAATAAATTTTCTGTGTGATGATTTCAAAAATGATTTTAAAGGATTCTGTTTAGATCAACTAAAAGCTAAACAAGAAATTAAGAATCTAAAAGAACAAATTAATATGAGAAAAATAGAGGATACATGTTCAAGAAATTATGAACTAAGGTGTGAAATCTATAAAACAGAAAAGGAAATAAAAAGTGCTAAAATAGAAAATCAACTCCTTAAGAATAAGGTATCCCAGGCAAAAGCTTTTGAAGAATCTATAAAAGTCAGAAGCAAAACACTTAAAGAAATCACTGAAAAACAAACAATCAGACATAAGAATCTGGGGCTAGGGGCTGATCCTTCAACCAGTTCAATACCATCTACCAAACCTGCTTGGATAAGCCCTGTTAAATTTACTAAACCATTCAAATCAACAAACCTAGAAGAAGACTCACAAAATAAAGAAGAAGACTTCACCTTCAAGGAGATAAACCATTTTGATGAAACATCATACTATTCAGATGAAGACTCTCAAACTCCTTCTGAGAAGGCAACTAGGCCAAAAGAAACAATTCATAAAGAAATAAATCTCCAACCAGAAAAAGGGAAAAATAAAATCTGTGAAGACACAATTGCGTCGACTTCATATCGACGTACGAATGATAGTGCGTCGAATTCTACTCGACGCAATCTCTCAGATGCTTCGACCTCAAATCGACGCATGGATAAAATTACGTCGGCTTACAATCAATGCAACTACTTCCGTGCATCGATTCCAGATCAACGCAATCTAGAGAAAGCGCCGAATATATATCGACGCAACTCTCAACATACGTTGAATAGATATCGACGCATAAAACCTCAGAGCAACTTAGATACAGGACATATCTATCCTTCAAAAATTTTCTATCTTAACCGCCATTCAGGACCCATTCATCCTGATCAAAATTTCTATCCTAATCAAAACTTTTATCCTAATCAACAACTCTATCCTAATCAACACCTATATCCCTCTCTAAACCCAAATTCCCATAATCTAACGACAATAAGGTGTTATATGTGTAATAAAATTGGCCACATTGCCAAACAATGTTGCCACAATCAATCTAATTGTCTATACAATTAGTCCAAGGCTGACTTAGAAAACCTTAGGATTAGGAAGAAATAACCTGTCAAGAAAAACTTAGAATTTTCAGAAAAATAAAAGTCACGTCGATTCCTTGATCGACGCATCGTCAAAAGTGTTAAAAGCGACACATACATCGACTTCCACTCGACGCAATGTCAACTTCATGAAAAAGAGCGGCAATACTAAAATATTTTCGGTCACATCTACTGAAGTACCGAATAAAGCTCGAGTTGTGTCTCGTTTCGACGTTTCACCTGACTTAAATAAACTCTTCAGTTAGAAATCTGCACGCTCTCTGCATCTCTCATCCTTCTCACTTCTCAGTACAGACATCTCTTCCCTACCAACATTATCCACACCAATAGTTTCCACTACCCTCACACCTCCTACCTTAACTACATCTTCACATTCACCAATTCAATCACCACCTCTTCCTCCTCCTACTATCACATCCTCTCTACCTACATCATCTCCCATACCTCATATATCAACAATCACTTCTCCACCTTCATCCCCTCCACCAACACACCTTGAACCATCTCCATCCACTGAAACTCTCATCACTCAGTGTATCCAGTCAGCAGCCCAAAGATTTCAAGAAATGCTGGATGGACACTGCCTTCAAATTCACTCCTCTATCAGGCACATGCAAACCCAGTTGGATGGGGTAAATGCCTCTGTGCAAGTACTCAAAACCTCTGTGGCTTCATCTAAGGTTACTAAATCATTCTTAACCTCCTTGGCTAAGAAGGTTAAGAAGGGGGAGAAGTTAGATGAAGAGAAGCTCTCCAGTCACAAATCTCACTCACACAACTCCTCTCCAACATCAAAATCTGATAGTCTTGTTCTGCTTAAGACCATTGGGAATGAAATAGCACCTGAGCTACAAACTACAGAACAGATAACAGATGTATTTTCTATAGCAAGAGAAGCTGAACAACAAGTAGTTCTCTTTCAAGGGGAGGCAAGTAGAGTAGAGAAAGAAGTTGAAAAGGAAGTTGAAGTTGAAAAGGAAGCTGAGGATGAAGGAGTGGATGAAAGTGAGAAAGACAAAGAAGCTGATGCTCAGGGGGAGCCAGATGCTGTCATAGCTGAAGCTGGAGCTGGGAAAGAAGCTGAAGAAGTAGAAATAAAAGGTATAAAGGAAGTTCCATCTCAGGAGCAGATTGCTTTGACTCAGGGGGAGCTGAATGAACATCCTGCTACAACCTCTATAAAAAGACCTGATCTCCCTTTAGTATTCTCCAAGAAGAGAAAAACTCCTCCTACTCCTCCTGAGTGATATTTTGAACAATTTTGATATATTCTATTAATGCTTAAGTGCTGATGATTTCTTCCTTCTGATTACCTAATATATCTCTTTTCTATAAATATGCTTGGATGTGTTGATTAAAAGCTGATAAAATTTCTCTCTGAATAGGGTTAAGACAAATAGGGGGAGATTGTTGGGGAAATGATTTATCTTAACCCCTAGAAATGAGTAGAATATGTATTCTCAGAGTGAAAAATTAGTTTAAGTAAATATGCATCGAATAGTAATCGACACAACGTCGAAAGTGTAGTCGACGTACCTCTCAGAAGGAGTCGAAGTAACTCTAAACAGAATTCGACGTAACCAAAGTCGATGTAACTCTGATTTCTAATCGACGCACCCAGTAAAGTCGACGCACCTCAGTCGACGCTCCTTCCATATTTTCTTCTCGACGTCTAGCCAGGCTGAAATCGACACTTACGTCGAATAGTAATCGACTCACGTCGATTTCTGTGACAGATTCAAAAACACGCCAGATCTCTTTCCTTCTTTCTGTAGATCTGAATTCTATGGAATTATATTATTCTTTTCTAGGCGTTCTGAATCAGTCTTTCCTTCTAAATGATTCTTGGCTAATTTGATTAAGATTATTATGGACATTATTTGAAAATAGAATGATCTCTTTCCTTCTATAGAAATATTAATTATGGAAGATTTCTCTCTTACCATTTCTCTGTGAGCTAATTGATTATTCTCCTATAGTAGTATTTTTGAATAAACAGAGCTATAAATACACAAGGAGGTCGGCAAAGAAAAATAAGAAGTGATCCACTCCATTTCTGAAAAAGAGGAAAAGCTCCCAAGAGAGAAGAGAAAATTGAGAAAAGTGAAAGAGTGCTGCAGCAAGAAAAATCCTTCTTCTTCTTCTTCTACTACCGTCTGAAGTCATACTGCTGCAAATTTCTGAAAGATCTCACTGAAAGAGAGAAAGGCCTACAATCTCCTTCTCCCTATAGATAAGAGATTTCATTCACTATACTTGTGCTTCTAATCTTCTTGCTAGGAAGAAGATTCTTTCTTGCTTCAATTGTTTTTCTTTTTCTTCTTCTTCTTATTCTTATTCTTATTTCAATTTCAATAGTGTAAAAGAGTTTTAAGAATCTCTTTTCAAAAAATTTAGTTGTAGTGGTTCTAAGTGTCTCCTTATCAAAAGACTTAGGCTGGTTCTAAGAGTCTCCTTAACAAAAGACTCAGTGCAAGATAGTGAATTCCTACCAAGGGGGTAGAAGAGTGGACTACCCAAAGTTTGGGGAACCACTATATTTCTTTGTGTTGTGCTGTGATTTTCTTTTTGCTATTTCTTTATTTGCTTAATTCTTGTTTGAAAGTGCACAGTTTACCTCACTAGAATTCTCTAGAGGGGGGGGGGGGGGTGAATAGAGATTAAAAAATATTTTGTGCAAAGTTAATATATATATGTGTATGATCACAGATTAGAGCTTCCCATACACCAACAAGAATTAAACAAATAAAGAGAATAAAAGCAAGTAAAGAAATCACAGCACAACACAAGAAAATATAGTGGTTCCCCAAACTTTGGGTAGTCCACTCTTCTACCCCCTTGGTAGGAATTCACTATCTTGCACTGAGACTTTTGATAAGGAGACTCTTAGAACTACCCTGAGTCTTTTGATAAGGAGACTCTTAGAACCAACTGAGTCTTTTGACAAGGAGACTCTTAGAACCAGTACACTGAATTTTTTGGAGAGAGATTCTAAAAACTCTTTTATAATGTTTAAGTGAGAAAGAAAGAAAGGAGAAGAAATAAAAACAAGAAAGAATCTTCTTCCTAGCAAGAAGATTGGAAGCACAAAAAGTGAATTGAATCTTTCTTCTATAGAGAGAAGAAGATTTGCAGCCTTTCTCTCTTTGTGAGAGCTATCAGATTTTGCAGCAGTATGACTTCAGAAGCAGAAGAAGAAGAAGTGCTTGAATGTTGTTGCAGAGCTTTTTCTCAATTTCTCTCTTTTCTCTTGGGAGCTTTTCCTCTATTTCAAATGTGTGTGGTAGATCACTCTCAATCACTTTTCTGCCGACCTCCTCTTTATTTATAGCTCTGTGTATTCAAAATAATACTATAGGAGGATAATTAATTAGTAGTCAGAGAAATAGAAAGATGAAAATGTTTCCATAATGTTTATTTCTGTAGAAGGAAAGAATGAATTCTGATTTCAAATAATATCCAAAATAGAGTTAATCAGATTAGCCAAGAATCAAATAGAAGGAAAGAATGATTCAGAACGGCTATAAAATATTGATACTTATTCCATACAAATCAGATCTACTGAAAGAAGGAAAGAGAACTGGCGCATATTTAAATCTGTCATATAAATCGACGTGCGTCGATTCCTATTCGACGTAAGCGTCGAATTCATCCTGGCTGGACGTCGAGAGGAGAATAAGGAAGGTGCATCGATTAAGGTGCGTCGACTTCTCCATATGCGTCGACTAGAAATCAGAGTAGCGTCGACAACACATACGTCGAAATCTTCCTAAAGTTACTTCGACTCAATCTGAAGGAAACGTCGACTATATTTCGACGTTGCGTCGAATACTATTCGACGCATATTTACTTAACCTTGTTTTTCTTTCTTAGAATTCATATTCAACTTAATTCAAGGGGTTAAGAGAAATCATTTCCCCAACAATCTCCCCCTATTTGTCTTAACCCTACTTAAAGAGAAATTGTATTAGCATAAAATCAATCCAGCACAGCATTTGTATAGAAAAGAAATATATCAATTAATCAAAAAGTGAAATTTAGAAGAAGAGATCAAATGTTCCAGAATCATATAAACATATGTCATGTTCATTCCAATTAGTACTCAAAAATATATCAGCATTGTTTTCAAATATTACTCAGGAGGGGTCTTTCTCTTTCTCTTGAATACTACTATTTTAGGAGAGGAGAGTTTCTCTTTCTCATTTGTACGAAGTTCTCCTAGCTCCCCCTGGGTCTCAGCCATTTGCTCCCCCTGAGTCTCAGCTTCATTTATAATAGTATCCTTAGCTCCTTCTTCAGCTAAAACAGCTTCCAGCTCCCCCTGAAGTTCAGTTTCTTTATCTTTCTCACCATCTTCCTTTGCAGCCTCATTTTCTGCTCTGCTTTCCTCCCCTTGTAGTAGTGCCATTTGATTTGCAGCATCCCTTACTATGTTGAGTACCTCTATTATTTATTCATCATTATGTAGCTCAGGTACTGTCTCATTCCCAAGGATTTTGTCAGATTTTGGAGGAGGGGACTTGTGAGAGAGAGATTTAGGATTGGAGAGCTGCTCTTCATCTAGATTCTCCCCCTTCTTGGCCTTCTTGGCCAGGGAGGTTAAGAAAGACTTTGTCACTCTAGAGGAAGAGAGAGGTCTTTAGGCCTTGCATAGAGGCACTGACCCCATCTATTTGGGTGTGCATGTGAAGGATAGAGGAATGAATTTGAGAGCAATGCTTATCCAGCATCACTTAGAATTTTTCAGCTGCTGATTTGATGCACTGAGTGAGGAGAGCCTCAGTGGATGCAGATGATTCATGGTGTGAAAGGTGAGGAGGTGATGATGGAGGAAGAGGTGATGGAGGAGGAGAGAAGTGAGTTGATACATGAGGTATGGGTGATAATGGAGGTAAAGAAGATGGGAAAATAGGAAGAGGGAGAGAAGGAGATATTGCTGTCTGAGCAGGTGTTTGAGTAGGTAAAGTAGGAGTTGTGAGGGTGGTAGAGGCTATTTGAGTGGATGATGGTGGTGGAGAAGAATTGTCTCTTTGAGGAGAAGGAGGAGGAGAAGGGTGAGCAGGAGAGTTAGGAGGAGTGGGAGTCCTTTCAGGAATGGAGCCAGGCTTGGGGATTTGCTTGGTCCATTTGGAGAAGAGGGCAATGGACATCCTTTTTCCAGGAGAGATAGGAATTCCTTTTGACCTACAGAGGTCAGGGAAGGAGTGGAAGAGTACTTGACTCATAATCCTCATGTAGGCATTCTCTTTGTGAGAATATCTAGAGCCTATTATCTTGAGCAGCCATGAGGCCCAGTCTACTTTCTTCTTCAGCACAAGGACCCCCATGATGTTCAGTTGGTGTTTGGATACTGCATCATGTGCTGAGATTTTGCATAGTAGAACTTTCCCTACTATATCTGCCAGCAATCTGTACTCATCAGAAAAATCTATCTTTTTCAGATGGATTGGCCTATCTTTTGAGAATTTCATGGTGGTGAGTAAATGCTTGATTTCATCAGGTGTGAGTTCAATGGATTCATCACCTAATAGGGGAGTAATTAAGACATGTTTAGTCATTCCTTTTAGAAGCTCATTTTCTTTCCTTATTTCATTTAAACAAAGATGATATTAGGATATACTTGATGGAAGATCAAAGGTGGTCCTTATATGTTCTGCAGATATTGATACAGGTGTCTCATAGATTGTGCCTGAAATTTCCCCTTGTTCAGTTATCTGAACATGAGCTATGAACTCTGTTAGTTCTGTCTCCAGAAGCTTGCATCTTGTTGAAATGAGCTTATCCAGACCAGCTTCAGTGAACAGAGCTATTATGCTCTTAAAGTTGTCGGCGGCGGCTTGGAAGGATTCCAGGTCAATGTCGAAGCCAGAGTTAGTTTTGGGAGCCATTTTAGGTTGGAGAGAGAGAGGAAGAGGTTGCTGGACTGAGGAGCAAGAAGGATGAAAGATGCAGAGGTCGTGAAGGTTTCTAACTGAAGAATCTATTTAAGTCAGGTGAAGCGTCGAAACAGGCCTCAATTCGAGGTTTATTCGGTACTTCAGTGGATGTGACCGAAGATAATTTAGCATTGCCGCTCGTTTTTATGAGGTCGACGTTACGTCGAGTGGAATTCGACGTGAGCATCGATTTAGTCTGTTTTGGGATGCAAGGGTTTCTTATCGACGTATGCGTCGATAGTAGTCGACGCATGCGTCGATTGTACTTATTGATCTGAGTTATCGACGGCGCGTCGATTGGAAGTCGACGTGACTTTTAATTTTCCTGAAAAGTTCTAGGTGTTTATTTCTTCTTATCTCTTCCTAATCCTGAAGGTTTCTAAGTTAGCCTAGGACTGGGTTTTAAGACCAATTTGATTGATTGTACCAACACTTTTTGGCAAGTGGCCATTTTTGTTGCATATGTAACACTTGAGTACCTTGCTTTTGTTTGAGTTTAAAGGGGAATAGAAGTGTTGACTAGGATACCAGTGTTGATTAGGATAGAAGGTTTCATTAGGATGGGAAGTTTGGTTACCAAGTTTTGGATAAAAATTTTGGTTAGAATGTTGATTAGGATAGAAATTATGATCAGGATGAATGGGTCCTGAATGGGGATTAGTGTGGAAGATTTTTGGAGTATGGGTATTTATGTTGCTCTGAGATTTTATGCGTCGATATCTATTCGACGTATGTTGATAGTTGCGTCGATTTGTATTCAGTGCATTCCTCAGATTGCGTTGATCTGGTATCGACGCATGGAGGAAGTTGCGTTGATTCGATGTAGACATATCTTTATTCAAGCGTCGAGTGGAGGTCGAGGCATCTGAGAGGTTACGTCGAGTAAAAGTCGACGCACTATCATTCATGCGTCGATATGAAGTCGACGCAACTGTGTCTTCATAAATTTTCATTTTACCTTTTTCTGTTTTTACTCCTTTGTATGTTGTTTCTTTTGGTTTAGTTGTCTCTTCAAATGAGGTTTGTGAGTCATCAGCTGAATAATAGGATGTTTCATCAATTTCCTTGGAGAGGTGTTCTTTCTTATGTTGTGATTCTTTTTCTTGGTTGTCTAATTTGACAGGTTTAGTGAATTTTACAGGGCTCATCCAAGCAAGTTTGTTGGATGGAATTAGGCTGATTGAGGGATCAACCCCTAGCCCAAGATTCTTATGTTTTATTGTTTTTTTTCAGTGATCTCTTCAAGAGTTTGGCTTCTCATTTTTATTGATTCTTCAAAGGCTTTTGCCTGGGTTACTTTATCCTTAAGGAACTGATTTTCTATTCTAGCCCTTTCTATTTCCCTTTCTATTCTGCTAGCTATTGATTCATAATCTTTAAAGGATTTAATTTCTGTGTTTCTCTGGTTATTAGCTACATTGATTTGTTCTTTTAGATCTTTAATTTCTTTTGTTGCTTTTAGTTGATCTAGATACATTCTCATAAAATCATTTCTAAAGTTATCACTTTGAAAATCTATTTCATCAAACATGCTTACCTCATCCTCATCCTCAGATTCCTCTATGAGAATGAGGTTCTTTTCTTTTTCATCATCAGAAGATATGCTTTCTTCTGATCCTGTTTCACTCCATGATTTATCATCATTCTTTGAGTCTTCAAAGGCCATTAAGCATAGGTCTTCTTGCCTAGATTCTTCATTGTCACTCTTAGAGGATGAACTATCATCAGAGTTTGTTTCACTCCAGACTTCTGCAATGAAGCCTCTTTCTTTCTTCTTCCCCTTTTTCTTCAGATCTTTCTTTTTCAGATCCTTTTCTGTTTCAACATTCTCTGGACATTCTGGGGCAATATGTCCAGGTTTCCTGCAAGAATAGCAAATAATTTCTTTAGTGGGGGTTTTGTCATACCTTGGTTTTGACTCCCTCCTTTTTGATCCATCTGTCTTGACCCATTTCTTAAATCTTCTGGCCAAGAAACTGAATAGTTCTTCTTCAGTGACAGGAGTTCCTTCTTCTGTTGCCTTTAGAGCAATGTTCCTGCCTTTTGAGGAAATTGGAGTGTTTTCTCTTCTTTCCTTCTCTTCTCTAGTTTTCAGCAATTACACATAGGATCTGAGTTTTCCTAAGAGAGCATCTGTTGAAATTTCCCTTTGACCTCTTGTGTCTCTTATTGCCCATATCCTTGAGTCCCATGAGCTTGGGAGACTCATCAGCAATTTGTCATTGATCTCTGTGAGAGAGATTTCTCTATCCAAGTCTCTTAGTTGACTGATGATCAGACTGAATCTGTCATACATTTCAGAGATGCTTTCTTCATCCTTCTTTTGGAAGTTCTTATATTGAGAGATCAATAGGGCCTTCTTATCTTTCTTTTCATCAACACTTCCTTCCACCATCTTTGTGAGAGCATCCCATATTTCTTTAGATGATTCACAGTCAACAACCCTTTGAAAGATGTCATCTGAGAGAGTTGAGACAAGTATGTTCATGGCCTTTAGATCATGTGTTCTTTCCTACTTCTCATCTTCTGTCCATTCAGATCTTGGAGCAAGTGTTTGTGTGACATTGCCACTTGCATCCTTTCTATAAGGCTTTGGGGGACCTGTCACAGTAATATTGAACAAGTCAGCATCAATGGAATTCATATAAATTCTGATTCTTGTTTTCCAAACTGCAAACTTTTCAAGATTGCACATTGGTGGTCTGGTGGAAGCATAATCCTTGATTTGTGCCATGTGAAAATTGATTGTTAGAAAAGTATATATATATATATATAAACAAGAGGTAGGATCTTTTTGATCAAGGAGTTAACCCTTTTTAGATCAACCTCGCTCTGATACCAATTGAAAGTGCACAGTTTACCTCACTAGAATTCTCTAGAGGGGGGGTGAATAGAGATTAAAAAATATTTTGTGCAAAGTTAATATATATATATATGTGTATGATCACAGATTAGAGCTTCCCACACACCAACAAGAATTAAACAAATAAAGAGAATAAAAGCAAGTAAAGAAATCACAGCACAACACAAGAAAATATAGTGGTTCCCTAAACTTTGGGTAGTCCACTCTTCTACCCCCTAGGTAGGAATTCACTATCTTGCACTGAGTCTTTTGATAAGGAGACTCTTAGAACCACCCTGAGTCTTTTGATAAGGAGACTCTTAGAACCAACTGAGTCTTTTGACAAGGAGACTCTTAGAACCAGTACACTGAATTTTTTGGAGAGAGATTCTAAAAACTCTTTTACAATGTTTAAGTGAGAAAGAAAGAATGGAGAAGAAATAAAAACAAGAAAGAATCTTCTTCCTAGCAAGAAGATTGGAAGCACAAGAAGTGAATTGAATCTTTCTTCTATAGAGAGAAGAAGATTTGCAGCCTTTCTCTCTTTGTGAGAGCTATCAGATTTTGCAGCAGTATGACTTCAGAAGCAGAAGAAGAAGTGCTTGAATGTTGCTGCAGAGCTTTTTCTCAATTTCTCTCTTTTCTCTTGGGAGCTTTTCCTCTATTTCAAATGTGTGTGGTAGATCACTCTCAATCACTTTTTCTGCCGACCTCCTCTTTATTTATAGCTCTGTGTATTCAAAATAATACTATAGGAGGATAATTAATTAGTAGTCAGAGAAATAAAAAGATGAAAATGTTTCCATAATGTTTATTTCTGTAGAAGGAAAGAATGAATTCTGATTTCAAATAATATCCAAAATAGAGTTAATCAGATTAGCCAAGAATCAAATAGAAGGAAAGAATGATTCAGAACGGCTATAAAATATTGATACTTATTCCATACAAATCAGATCTACTGAAAGAAGGAAAGAGATCTGGCGCATATTTAAATCTGTCATATAAATCAACGTGCATCGATTCCTATTCGACGTAAGCGTCGAATTCATCCTCGCTGGACGTCGAGAGGAGAATAAGGAAGGTGCGTCGACTAGAAATTAGAGTAGCGTCGACAACACATACGTCGAAATCATTCTAGAGTTATTTCGACTCAATCTGAAGGAAACGTCGACTATATTTCGACGTTGCATCGAATACTATTCGACGCATATTTACTTAACCTTGTTTTTCTTTCTTAGAATTCATATTCAACTTAATTCAAGGGGTTAAGAGAAATCATTTCCCCAACATTGTTGGTGTGTGGGAAGCTTAAATCTGTGAATATTACATATATATATATATATATATTTGTTACGTTTGCACAAAATATTTTTAAATCTCTATTCACCCCCCTCTAGAGAATTCTAGTGAGGTTAACTGTGCACTTTCAGTACCCAATAGGGATAGTGGAGGATGTTCTGGTCAAGGTCGACAAGTTGACTTTGTCATCCTGGACATAGAGGAGGACGCAGAGGTGCCTATCATTATCGGTCGCTCGTTTCTCGCAACCTCCAGCGCTTTAATAGATGTAAGTAACGACCGCCTCCTCCTTTGGGTTGGAGACGATGAAGTTACTTTGCATATCAACCCCTCCATGCGGAACTCACTATCGAATGATGATTCCTGCTTTAATTTAGAATCCGCGTTTGGGGATGAGTGTTCTTCTCTTTCGGAATTGTTATCTTTAAAGATAAATGATTCAGATCTGGCAAATCAATCTCCTTTAGATGAATTGCCGCCAGATTCGCCCTTCGAGCCTTTCGATTCGAAAGAGTTAAAAATCTCCACATCCTATGAAGAACCCCCGGTCTTGGAGCTTAAGCAACTCCCCGACCAATTAAAATATGCTTTTCGAGCCGCGAACTTAAAACTTCCGGTTATAATATCATCTACTTTAACCGATTCGGAAACATCCGAATTGGTTGAGGTTTTGTCTAAACATCGCCGTGCAATTATATGGCAAATTTCAGATATCAGGGGACTTAACCCCTCATTTTGCTCCCACAAAATTTTTCTAAAAGAAAATCCCCGCAAAACTATTCAGCCTCAATGGAGACTTAACCCGAACATGCGGGAAGTGGTTAAGACTGAAATTATTAAACTCCTCGATGCGGGAATTATCTATCCTATATCCGACAGTACGTGGGTAAGCCCCGTACAAGTCGTCCCTAAAAAAGGCAGTATAATGGTCGTGGCAAACACGAATAATGAATTAATCCCAACTCGTACTGTTACGGGTTGGAGGGTGTGCATCGATTACAGAAAATTAAATGATGCCACCAGAAAAGACCACTTACCGTTACCATTTATTGATCAAATCCTAGAGCGTCTCTCTGGTCATCCTTTTTACTTCTTTCTTGATGGCCTCTCGGGATTTTTCCAAATACCTATTTCCCCCGAGGGCCAAGAAAAAATGACTTTTACTTGCCCTTTCAGCACCTTCGCATATCGAAGGATGCTGTTTGGCCTCTGTAACGCGCTAGATACATTCCAAAGATGTATGCTGGCAATATTCGGTTAGCTTGTAGAAGATATAATGGAAGTCTTCATGGTTGACTTCTCCATCTTTGGAAGCTCTTTTATAAATTGTCTAAAAAATTTAGATAGAGTCCTCCAGTGGTGCGAAGAGACGAATTTAGTTTTAAACTGGGAGAAATGCAATTTTATGGTCCGAGAGGGTTTAGTCCTCGGCCATAAAATTTCTTCCAAGGGGATGGAGGTCGATAGGGCCAAAGTCGCTATAATTGAAAAACTTCCTGTTCCTTCGAACGTAAAATCTATTCGAAGTTTTCTCGGCCACGCAGGTTTTTATCGGCGGTTTATTTAAGATTTTTCAAAAATAACCAAACCGCTAACTCACCTCCTGGAAAAGGATTCCCCATTTATTTTGACACGGCCTGCGTAGAGGCATTTAATTTTATAAAAAAGCAACTTATCAATTCTCCAATTCTGGTGGCGCCAGATTGGTCCCTTCCGTTCGAGATTATGTGCTATGCGAGCGATATCGCGGTAGGAGCCGTCTTAGGCCAACGCGTAAATAAATATTTTCATCCAATATATTACGCTTCTCGCACACTCACTACCACACAGGCTAACTATACAACGACGGAAAAGGAATTTCTTGCCGTCGTCTTTGCTTTTGATAAATTCAGGCCCTACGTAACACTTTCACACGTAATCATTTTCACTGATCACTCCGCCCTAAAATATCTTTTGGCCAAAGTTTATGCCAAACCCCGCTTGCTTCGATGGATCCTCCTATTACAGGAATTTGACTTAGAGATCTGAGATAAGAAGGGGGCTGAAAATTTAGCAGCCGACCACCTCTCACGTTTAGAACAACCCTTCGCAAAAGCGCTCGTCGAACCCGAAATAGATGATCGATTTCCTGAAGAGCGCCTTTTAATTTTAAATAAAATAAAAACTTCTTCCACCCCTTGGTTCGCAGATTATGCGAACTATCTAGTCGCACGGGTCCTTCCAAAAGATTTTTCGACTCAGCAAAAGAAGAAATTCTTTTCTGATTTAAAAAACTACTTTTGGGAAGAACCCTTTCTCTTTCGAGTCTGCGCTGACCAAGTGGTGCGAAGATGTGTTCTAAGCGAGGAGGGTGCACAAATTTTGCGACACTGCCATGAGGGGCCGGCTGGATGGCATTATCAAGCTAACCGGACCGTGCGGAAAGCGTTAGAGTCGGGCTTTTATTGGCCCACTCTCTTTAAGGATGCTCACACTTTTGTGAGTAAATGCAATAGCTGCTAGCGGTCGGGTAACATCTCTCGTCGTGACGAGATGCCTCAAAACCTTTTTCTCAAATGCGAAATCTTTGATTTATGGGGCATAGATTTTATAGGCCTCCTACCTTCTTCTTTTAATAATCGCTATATTTTAGTGGCTGTCGACTACGTCTCTAGGTGGGCGGAAGCGCAAGCTCTGCCCAACAATGATGCGCGAGTCGTCGTCCATTTTCCCAAAAAATTATTTTCTCGCTTTGGCACGCCCCGTACAATAGTAAGTGATAGGGGTACGCACTTCTGCAATGCCCAGTTTTCAAAAAATTTATCTAAATATGGCGTCACGCACAAGCTCGCCACCGCCTATCACCCCCAAACAAGCGGCCAAGTAGAGGTAGTAAATCGCGAGATTAAATGCATTTTGGAGAAAACCATTTCTTTAAATAGGAAAGATTGGTCCGTCAAACTCGACGACGCATTGTGGGCATATCGTACGGCATACAGGACAGCTATCGGTTGTATTTCCTATCGATTAGTCTACGACAAAGCATGCCATTTACCTGTTGAGTTAGAGCACCGCGCTTTTTGGGCCTTAAAATGTTTAAATCTCGATTTGAACCTAGCCTCCGAGAATAGGAAATTCCAACTAAATGAACTCGATGAATGGCGTGCGAACGCTTATGAGAGTAATAAATTTTATAAGGAGCGTTCTAAGTTCTACCATGATCGCAAAATAAAATTTCCCAAAACATTTGCGCCGGACGATCTTGTCCTTCTTTATAATTCACGCCTTCGTCTTTTTTCGGGTAAGTTGAAATCCCGATGGTCCGGCCCCTTTAAGGTTAAAGAGTTTTGGCCATATGGGGCCGTTCTTATCTCTCACCCCGAAAGAGGCAAATTTAAAGTAAACGGGCATCGTTTAAAACTTTATCTTGCGGGCAATCCAATGGACGAAAATATCGAATCCTTAACCCTCCCCAACTTATAATCTCACCACACCAAAAGCGTCAAGCTACGCGACGGTAAACAAAGCGCTTGTGGGAGGCACCCCATATTTATCTAACCTTTTATTATGCTTGGTTCTTTTTTCTTTTGCAGGGTTTCTTACGGCCCCGCCAGCTTTAATTCAGGGAAGCCTTTTTGCTCTCTCTTTCCTTTTGTATATATTGCAATGTTATTTTCTCTTCTTCATACTTACATTACAACATTGGGGACAATGTTGGGTTTTAAGTATGGGGCTGTTTAACTGTCTTTATTTAAAAAAAATTTTAAAAAGAACAAAACTATAAAAAAAAATCTTCCCTGTTTTATTCTGCATTTTGCTTACCTTTGTAAATATAAGCTTAAACAAAACTACAAAAAAATTTAAAAACAAATCACAAAAATTTAAAAAAAAATAACTTGTTTTTCTTTTTTTACTTTGTCATACAAAAAAACCGAAAAATTCCAAAAAATAAGTATATATATATATAACTTTATATTAGTTGAAAAACAAACAAAAAAAGCACAAAAAAATAATAAAACCCAACTTTACTTTTATTCTTAAAGCATTTAATTTCGAGAGTATATGTTTGTGGATTTTCATAATCGCTAGTTTTACTATTCGTTCATTTATCTAAGATCGATTGATTTAAACGTTCGGGGTTAAGTTTTAAAGAATTTCTTGTGTTTTTAATTTAAATAGAGGCTTTATTTTCAAGCACTTCTTCTACTAGCTAAAATAGAGACATGTGTATTATGTTGGCAAAACAACTTTAGACTGCAATTATCCCTACTTTATGTCTTTAGGAATCTAAGAATATTCAAATTACTAAGGTTGCTCTCAATTTTTTTTTATTATTCTAGAATTTCTCTTGAAAACCCCTTGTATAAACCAATTTAGCATGGCAAATAAAAAATATAAAGAAGAAAAAGATCTTATGTCAATGAGAATAGGAATTCGTTCCGTAAACATATGCATTGAGTTAATAAAAATGAATTAGTTTTCCCTCACGGGGACACCAAAAAAGCTAAAATGAAGGGGTGGACGAATAAAAACCATCACCCCTAAAAACTCTTCTTTTAGCCAAGGCTTTTTTACCCCCTTTTCCCTTAGCCAAATTATTGTTTTTAGTTCTAATTCAAAAAATCATTTGAGAGCATAATTACTAACTTATATTTTTCCTTCATGTTTCTTTAAACAAAGGTAATTATAATTTTGATCTAATCTCATTTACTAATGATTGCAATTTTGTTTGCTATTTTGTTAATTAAGAAGTCTTTTGGCTAGGACATTTCTTTCTACTTAAATCATTTGCATAATTTAGGACTTAACTCTTATTTCTCAGAATTTTTATTTTTTCAGTCTCTTATGATTATAAATAAAACGATAGCTAAAAATTAGAACTTATGTTAATCCCATATAGATCTCTCTTACTTTTGCTCTGGAATAGTAAAAACTTAAGTATGAGGGTATTTGATAAGTAGTAAAATATACGTATTTTTAGTATAGTTATTAGTATGGTTTTAATTAATATTGTAAATTTTCTATGTAAATTAATGAATAATTGCCTGTTTTATTATTTTTGTTACTAACTTAGCTTTATTTCTTTTTTTCAGATTTTTGACAAAATTTTCTCAGGTCACGCCCTCGGTCATGCCCGTGACCAAGGGCGTGTAAATTTAAAGTTCACAATTCGACGAATCCCGAGCTGAGGTCGACGAAAGGCGAGCTGAGTTCGACGAACGACAAGTCACGCCCTTGGTCACGCCCGTGACCAAGGGCGTGTAACTTTAAAGCTCTGCATCCGACGAACCCCTTCCAACTCACTCCAGCCGCCCCAAGTCACGCCCGTGACTCTACAAGTCACGCCCGTGCTCCAGCAAAGTCACGCCCGTGAGCCGCCAGCGCGTCACGACCCAAAGTTGCGCCCATGCTGCTGACGTCTGCCGCCCATAGTCACGCCCGTGACTCTACAAGTCACGCCTGTGACACACCAAGTCACGCCCGTGTGCAGACTTATTTGATGGCAGAACCTTCGAGAAGTCGGCGACTACAGCTGAGCAAATGTCACGCCCCAGGGTCACGTCCGTGACTAGAAGTCACGCCCGTGACCTAGGGCGTGTAAAAATAAAATTTTTCCTATAAATAGAGGGTCTCTGCTGAAGGAAATCTCATCCAAATTTTGAGTGCTTGTTAGTGTATTTGAGTTCTTTTGAGTGATTGTGAGCTTTTTTTTATGCAATTAAGTTTATGTTTGTTTGTATTTTTCGCCTTTTTAGTCTAGTTGTAATGCTTATTTTAGAAATAAAATGTTATTTTCTCATTTGGATAATCTTCCTTTTTTATTTATGTTAGTGTGTGTGTGTGTGTATGAGAATAGTTTATTGCTTTCATAACTTAGTTTATTACTTTCATAACTTAGTTTATTGCTTTCATAAAAATAGTTTATCGCTTTCGTTTAAACGCTTTCTTTCGATTTAGTCTTTTTATTACAAGTAGAGTGTGTGCGTATATGAGATAGTGTTTTTCTTTTTTATAACTTAGCTTTATTTCAAGTCTTTATATAACTGTTTATACCACCCCCATCTTGAATAAGAGGCTAATTTCTTTTAGCACTTATTTAAGAAGGTTGGGACGGATATTATTTCTGCACCTTTATAAGTATTTCATTTCTATACCACCCCCGTCCTGGATAAGAGGCTAAGAACTTTTTAGCGCTTGTTTAAGACGGTTGGGACGGATACTATTACTGCTTTTATATAAGTCTTTTTATTTCCCTTTTTATCCGCTTATATCCGTTTAAATTATTAAACATGCATTTTCTTAATTATGTCGTCTCCATTCCGATGAGTGGCTAATTTCCTTTAGTGCACGATGTCGAAGAGCATTGGGACCCAAAAATAGTTTTTCTAAAAATTAAAATATCTCTTTCTAAAATAATTAACGCTTAAGGTTTACCCGAGAATAACGTTGAGTGGAGCCACATAATCGATGTGTGGTTTTCATTTCCGTCTCCATACACTAATTAGCTGAGAGGCTCATGCGTACAGACTGATCGCCCATGGGTAAAGTGAAGTGCGCTCTACCCTCGAGAGAGGATGAGGTAAGTCTCCCGAATTGGAAGTAAAAATCCAATAGCGGGGTTCACAACATAAAGCAAGTATTAAGAAGATTCGATTATAGAATGAGAGTTTGGTCGAATATTCATAATCTCAGGTGGGCGTACCCTCGAGAGAGGAGCGTTCAAAATTATGGAACCTCCACGGCCAAGCCGTTTTAATGTTTTAAAAAGTCACCAATTTTACTTCTAAAAAGACTATTTTCGTCTCAAGGTAATTCGACATCGGACGCTATTTATTATCATCGTTTAGAACTCTAGTTATACGCTTATTATCATTCGTTTTTAAAAACCCACACTAAAAACTTCTTCCGATAAAATAATAGTTCGTTCCTCAAAGTAGTATAATCAACACGATCCGTGGAAATATACGACCTCGATATTTTCTAAAACAAAATATCCTGTATTACTCACGATAAGGTATACTTGCCTTTATTATATGATTAATTTGGATTAAAAAATTAAACAAAAGCTTTTCAAACCAATTTAGTGCAAAAATCTCCTTTGCTATTTTAAAAATCAATTGAATTCGGCATTGTAGTCATGGTGTAAACGTCAATACTTCGAAAGCAGAAAAAGAATGTTACTTCTATCTTTCGATAGGATAACGGTTAATTTCTCAAAGTAGGAGTACTTGCGAAACTCTTTGAAAACACCCGCCTAATTCTAATCTCGTCATATAAAGGTTGCGCAAACCAAATTAAAAAAAGAAGAAACAATCTCGAAGAAAATCTTCACCCATCCTACAACCCAAAACTTTATTATCATACTTGCCCTCATATTTGGGGAGACAATTGACATGCAAAGGGGAAAATTGGAGATTTGCCCCAATTTGGAAGAATCCAAGGAGAGAAAGGGAGAAGGAGTGCCAATTGGCACTCAACTTCTCCTCCAAAGCCCTCTGAGCTTTCCCAGAGAATTCACAGCCTTTTCCCTGTAGGTGGGCAGCCAAGTGGCTGGAATTGAGGAGAAAGGGGGTGACCGAAAATGGACATTAATGGTAACCAATGAAATAGCCTTCCTCCTCTTCAATTGTCCTTCCCTACACCTTCAGTGAGCTGAGAGGGAGAGAATCCGCCACTTTGGAGGAGGAATCAGGCTCTGATGGTGGAGCTCAAGGAGGGCGGTCGTCCATGGCACCCAAGAGGATAGCTCGACTCCAAGCCCCAATCAAGGCAGTTTCCCTTCCACCTCCCCTAGTTTTAGATCAACCTTCTTCCCTTTGTGAAATTCTTTGAGGAATGGCGAATTCACCATTGCCATTTTCATGTTCCTTGCATGAAAAAAATGGGAGTTTGAGAGAACAACTTCGGCCACCTCCGATCGAGATACCACTGCCAGTTGATGGCCAAACCTCTGTCAGAGGTGGTGGCTTGGGGGTTTGGCCGAGACGGACTCATTTGGTTGGAAAACGTGAAGGAAGTGGCTCCGGGAAGTTTTGATCCTGGCGGTTGGCTGGAGGTGGAAGACGAGCCATAGTCATTAGATCTAATGGTCTGGCTATTCACAGAACAAATGATTTTCCTTATGCTTATTTTAATGTTCCATCACATTTCAGCTATGCATGTGTTATGACCCAGTGCACCCCCTACCATAAATTGTAATTTTTGGGAACAATTTTTCTAAAGTTTTGTAAATTATTTAATTTATCATGCATGTATTAATTATGTGGGTAAATGACCTCAAACCCATCCAAAATTTCTGTGGGTGCTTGTTTAGGTCAAAAATTGACCCTAGATAGATTATAGGCCATTTGAGTTAGTGCATGTTGGGGAAAATTCACATGCATGATAGTCTATGAAAGGGGTGATGTGGATATATCACCTTCTACTTGATTTTGTGGTTCCCCTTAAATCCCTTTGTTGGGAACAGTCCATAAACAACACTCTTGATGTATGTTTGTGAAAAATTATACATGCATGTGAAATAGTGATGTATATCATCTCTGAGAATTTGAAAGAATTTGGAAATGATTTTCCAAGTATTTATATTTAAATCAAGTAGTCTCACATATACTTTAATGAAACATTTGAGACCAAAATGATTAGGGAAAATTACCAAACTCTGGAACATTGACCCTCATGTCAAATTACATTCCATGATTTTTTCTTGGAATTTTTGGTGTTCAATTACTCCCCTAAATGTCACTAATTTAAATTGTCATTATGGGTTAAAAATAAAATAAGTGTGACAAAATAACTAGTGAAAAATATGAAAAATTGTCAGTATACTTTTTAAATCAAAATGAACCTCTAGGATTTTTATTTCAATTTTTGGATAATGGTAACCGGTAGCTCCTTCATTATGTGTAATATTCATGATTTTGAATAATTAATTATTACTTGTGGAAATAAATGTTGGAAAAATATGAATCTTTGTTAGAATATACAAATGACCATTTATAACCACTCGAGAATTTTTGGGTATTTATGTTGATGACTGGAATATTTTGTATTAATGATAATGTGTTTATGGCTACATTTAGTAAATTTTGATTAAGTGATTGTTCCTTTCTGGAAAATTATGAGATTTAGTAGGAGTTCATTTTGGATCATTTATGAGTCTTGGGAATTTTCCTGTAATTGTTAGTTGACTAAAACATGGTGATCCTTTGTAAATATAGTTTAGGTCCCAATTTTTGTACTATTCATTAATGGCAGTGAATAAATTAGAAAAATTACCAAATTATGGAAATGTTGATATTTGACCTTGGTGAACCTCTAGATAATTTTGTAGCATAGATAACCATCAGAAAACAATACCTCATGTTGAAATTGGAAGTCAATGAATAATTATGAAAGGATAAATAATTAGTCCCATTAATGGAAACTGAACAAAACTGATTATGATGACATTATTTGACATGTAGAAATTTAGGAATTAATTTTAAGTCCTTTGAACATAATAGTCATATACACTTCCTGGGAGCCTTAGATTACACCTAGAATCAAAGTTGGTATGCGGATAGTAAAACTGCATTTAGCGACTTGGACTCTTTTTGATCATCATACATAGACCCAGCAAACTTGGAACTATCATGTATAACATAGGATGATGGGTATGCCAATTCATCTTGGATCAATTCTCAAATTAGGATTGGGGTGCAGATAGTAAAATGCTTGATGATGAATTTGTTAAGAATAGAAAGAGGGATGAGGTGACATGAGTTACCAACAATAATATAGTATGTTAAGCTTCTGGACATGGACCAAGAAATTTGTCAAGTGATGATGAGTGGAGGAGTAGTAAGTCAACAAATATGGGACAACATTGAGGTTCAATTGAAGATCAATGCTCCCCCAATTAACTATAATCCACCTTAGGGCTCTAAAGCAATCAAAGAGAGAGTGGGAGGTATGGTTACACACTAATAATAATAAATATCTTGAGAAAGGGAGGTTTGGGATGTCATCACATCATACCTCCTAGTACCATTGTGAGACCTTCACCAGGTAGACCTCGGGAAGTCCAAGATTCACCCTAAACATCTAATTTTAACTAAAGAGTAGAAATGATTAGATTATTTAAGGAAGGTGAATGAGTCCTATGCACAGACACATCTTCGGTGAATGGTAGTCCATATAGTTGAAGGGCAAGTCAGTCCCTGGAGCCGTAGGCTCGGTATTTATGAAGGACAGGTTGTGTTGGAACCGTAAACTGGCCCAACGGGGAGTTCGGACCCCTAAGAGGGGGTAGCTAGCACTTACTGATCCCGCGGAGGAACCTGACTGAAGACTTAGAACTAAACACTGCCCCTTGGCTGCAGCGTGGAGGTCCCACCATACACCGGGAAGATCTTAGAGTGCTTCCCCTCCTAAGCCAAAGCTGAAGCTGGACACCTTGGAGAGCCTGGGAAGCTAACCAACACTGTCCTCAGGTGGAAGAAGCCTAAAACTGGATCCTCAGAAGGTGCCCTTCAGGGTCTATATATAGTTTTCCTATATTGGTCTACTAATAATGTAAATCCGCCTTTTGGTCTTACTAAACACACCCCAAACTAGTCTGATAACAGGCAGACTCCGTTGTTCTGAAGGTCTATTGGCAGTCTACCAAGGGTATCCAGGTAATTTCACCCCTAGATTCTTTTGGGAGAGTGGTCCGCTGAGGCTCCGCTCACCAGACTTCTTGCATATTGAATTCCCTAGGTCTCACTGGGCGAGTGGTCTGTGGAGGAACCACTCGCCTGATCCTTGATCCTCTAGGTGAGTGGGATTCTGCCCCTCACTCACCTGGCGGTCTGTACATCCGAACTACTAAGAGGGCGAGTGCTTAGCGAGTGAGGCTTGCACTCACCCCAAAGCATGCCTGCCTTTATTGACCTGGGTGAATGCCCCGCTGATGCTCTAGATGAAAGCTGTTGGGAAAATGATTTCTCTTAACCCCTGAAAAAGAGTTGAATATGAATTCTAAGAAAGGAAAATCAAGGTTAAGTAAATATGCGTCGAATAGTATTCGATGCAACGTCGATGTAGTATCGACGTTCCTTTCAGAATGAGTCTAAGTACTTTTAAAAAGAATTCGACGTATCCTATGTCGACGTAGCTCTGACTTCTAGTCGACGTATCTTGAGAAGTCGATGCACCTCAGTCGACGCACCTTCCTTATTCTCCTCTCGACGTCCAGCCAGGACGAATTCGACGCATACGTCGAATAGTAATCGACGCACGTCGATTTCTATAATTAATTCAAAAATTGCTAGATCTCTTTCCTTCTTTTATAAATCTGATTTATATGGAATCAATTTATTCTTTATAGCCGTTCTGAATCATTCTTTCCTCTAATAGATTCTTGGCTAAATTGATTAAATCCTTTATGGACATTATTTGAAATCAGATTGAATACTTTCCTTCTATGGATACAATTGTTATGGAAATTTCTCCTTCTTTCTAACACTCTGCCTGCTAATTGATTATTCTCCTATAGTGTTATTTTAATGAACAGAGCTATAAATAACAAGGTGGTCGGCAGAGAGCAACCAGAAGAGATCCACCATATACACAAAAAGAGGAAAAGCTCCCAAAAGTGAAAAAGAGAGAGAATAGAGAAATTGTTCTGCAGCAACCATCAAACATTCTTCTTCTGCTTCTAAAGTCATACTGCTGCAAAATTCTGAAAAGCTTACAATCTCCTTTTCACTATAGAAGGGAGATTTAATTCACTACTTCTTGTGCTTCAAATCTTCTTGCTAGGAAGAAGATTCATTCTTGTTTTAAATACTTCTTTTCCTTTTTCTTATTTTCATTCTCACATGCTGTAAAAGAGTTTTTAGAATCACTCTTCAAAAAATTCAGTTTTACTGGTTCTAAGAGTCTCCTTTTCAAAAGACTCAGTTGGTTCTAAGAGTCTCCTTGTCAAAAGACTCAGGGTGGTTCTAAGAGTCTCCTTATCAAAAGACTCAGTGCAAGATAGTGAATTTCCTACCAAGGGGTAGAAGAGTGGACTACCCAAAGTTTGGGGAACCACTATATTTCTTTGTGTTGTGCTGTGATTTTTCTTATTGCATTTATTTTTCTTTACTTGTTTAATTCTTGTTGGTGTGTGGGAAGCTCTAATCTGTGATCACTACACACATATA
The DNA here is from genome assembly GCA_033032865.1 of Dactylorhiza incarnata. NCBI lineage: Eukaryota > Viridiplantae > Streptophyta > Magnoliopsida > Asparagales > Orchidaceae > Dactylorhiza > Dactylorhiza incarnata. The sequence continues at coordinate 4,144,709 of JAWHQI010000160.1, read as the reverse complement.
TATATATATAATTATTAACTTTGCACAAAAATATTTTAAATCTCTATTCACCCCCCTCTAGAGAATTCTAGTGAGGTTAACTGTGCACTTTCAATTGGTATCAGAGGGAGGTTGATCTAAAAAGGTTAACTCCTTGATCAAAAAGATCCTACCTCTTATTTATATATATATTTTTCTAACAATTATTTTTCACATGGCACAAATCAAAGATTATGCTTCCACCAGACCACCAATGTGCAATCTTGAAAAGTTTGCAGTTTGGAAAACAAGAATTAGGATTTATATGAATTCTATTGATGAAGATTTATTTAATGTTATCTTGACAGGTCCTCCCAAGCCTTATAGAAAAGACTCAAGTGGTGAAGTGACTCAAACACTTGTCCCAAAGGCTGAGTGGACAGTTGAAGAGAAAAAGGCAGGAACATGTGATGCAAAGGCTGTGAATATTCTGGTCTCAACCCTCTCTGATGAAATCTTTCAAAGGGTGGTTGATTGTGAATCAGCCAAAGAAATTTGGGAGGCTCTCATAAAGATGGTAGAAGGAAGTGCTGATGAAAGAAAAGATAGGAAGGCTCTATTGATCTCTCAATATGAGAACTTCCAAAAGAAGAATGAAGAAAGCATCTCTGAGATGTATGACAGATTTAGTCTGATCATCAATCAACTAAGAGACTTGGATAGAGAAATCTCTCTTACAGAGATCAATGACAAATTGATGATGAGTCTCCTAAGCTCATGGGACTCAAGGATAGGGGCAATAAGAGACCAAAGAGGACAAAGGGAAATTTCAACAGATGCTCTCTTAGGAAAACTCAGATCCTATGAGCAACTGCTGAAAACCAGAGAAGAGAAGAAGAGAAGAGAAAACATCCCAACTTCTTCAAAAGACAGGAACATTGCATTAAAAGCAACAGAGGAAGGAGGCTCTATCACTGAAGAAGAACAATTCAGTTTCCTGGCCAGAAAATTCAAGAAATGGGTCAGGACAGATGGATCAAGAAGGAGAGAGTCAAAACCAAGGTATGACAAAACTCCTACTAAAGAAATTATTTGTTATTCTTGCAGGAAACCTGGACATATTGCCCCAGAATGTCCAGAAAATGCTGACACAAAGAATGATCTGAAAAAGAAAGATCTCAAGAAAAAGGGGAAGAAGAAAGAAAGAGGCTTTATAGAAGAAGCCTGGAGTGATACAGACTCTGAGGACAGCTCCTCTTCTAAGAGTGACAATGAAGAACCTAAGCAATAAGACCTATGCTTAATGGCATTTGAAGGCTCAAAGAAAGATGATGGTACCAACTCATGGAGTGAGACAGGATCAGAAGAAAGCATATCTTCTGAAGATGAAAGAGAAAATAGCCTCATTCTCATAGAGGAATCTGAGGATGAGGATGAGGTAAACATTTTTGATGAAATAGATTTTCAAAGTGATAATTTCAGAAATGATTTTATGGGAATGTGTCTAGATCAACTAAAAGCTACACAAGAAATTAATGATCTAAAAGATCAAATTAATATGGCTAAAAATCAGAGAAATAGAGAGGCTAAATGCTCTAAAAATTATGAAGTGAGGGCTAACATCATAGAAAAGGAAGTTGAAAGGGCTAAATAAAAAAACAGCTCCTTAAGGATAAAGTATCCCAGGAAAAAGCCTTTGAAGAATCAATAAACATGAGAAGCCAAACTCTCAAGGAAATCACTGAACAACAAACAAGGAGACATAAAAATCTTGGTCTAGGGGCTGATCCCTCAACCATCCAAATTCCATCCAACAAACCTGCTTGGATGATCCCTGTAAAATTCACCAAACCCATCAAATCAAACCAAGAGAAAGATTCACTGAATAAGGAAGAAGACTTCCTCAAGGAAATAAAACAATTTGATGAAACATTATATTATTCAGCTGATGACTCTCAAACTTCATCTGAAGAAGCAACTAAGCCAAAAGAAACAATACATAAAAGAGAAAAATCAGAAAAAGGGAAAAAGAAGATTTGTGAAGAAACAGTTGCGTCGACTTCATATCGACGTATGAATGATAGTGCGTCGACTTTTACTGAACAAAACCTCTCATATGCCTCGACCTCTACTCAGCGCTTGAATAAAAGTACGTTGATTTCCAATCGACGCAACTTTTTCCATGCATCGATATCAGATCAACGCTATCGAGAGAAAGTGCCGAATATAAATCGAAGTAACTATAAACATGCGTCGAATAGATATCGACGCACAAAAATTCAGAGCAACTTAAATGCATATCCTCCAAAAACCTTCTATAATTCCCATTCAGGATCCATTCATCCTAACCATGATTTCCATCATAATCAACACCTCTATCCTAACCAAAATTTCTACCCTAAACCTGGTAACCAAACTTTCTATCCTAATCAACCCTTCTATCCTTCTCTAAACTCAAATTATCATAAGAATAAGATAATCAAGTGCCATATATGTAACAAAACTGGTCACTTTGCCAAACAATGTTGGCACAACCAATCAAACTATCTGTAAAAATTAGTCCAAGACTGACTTAGAACTAGGAAGAGATAAAAAGAAATAAACACCTAAAATTCTTCAGGAAAATCAAAAGTGACGTCGACTTCTAATCGACGCACCGTCGATGACTCAATTCAATAAGTGAAATCGACGCATACATCGATTACAATCGACGCATACGTCGATACGAAACTCTAACATCTTAACGCGGGCTGTATCGACGCTTACGTCGAATTCCACTCGACGTAACGTCGACTTCATAAAAACGAGCGGCAATGCTAAAATATTTTCGGTCACATCCACTAAAGTACCGAATAAGCCTCGAATTGAGTCCCGTTTCGACGCTTCACCTGACTTAAAAAGACTCTTCAGTTAGAAACCTTCTCTACTCTGCATCCTTTATCCTTCTTGCTCCTTAGTCCAGCCATTTCCTCCTCTCTTTCACTGACCTAAAATGGCTCCCAAGATAAACTCTGGTTTCGACATTGACCTCGACTCCTTCCAAGCCGCTGCAGAAAATTATAAGAACATCATAGCTCTCTTCACTGAAGCAGGTCTGGATAAGCTCATCTCCACAAGATGCAAACTTCTGGAGGCAGAACTCACTGAGCTGATTACTCATGTTCAGATATCTGAACAAGGAGAAATCTCAGGCACAATCCATGAGACACCTGTCTCAATTTCTGTAGAACACATTAGGACAACCTTTGATCTTCCATCAGGTACAGTCAAATATTATCTCTGCTCAAATAGGGAAAGTAAATCATTCTCTAAAAAGGCAACTAAGATAAATTCCATTACCATTCCATTAACAGGTGATGAACCTGTGGATCTTACCCCTGATGAAATAAAGAATCTGTTAATCACCATGAAATTCTCCAAAGACAGACCAATCCACCTAAAGAAAATAGACTTCTCTGAAGAATATAGACTGTTGGCAGACATAGTAGGGAAAATACTACTATGTAAGATATCTGCCCATGATGCAGTGCCCAAGCAGCAACTGAACATCATGGGGGCTCTTGTATTGAAGAAGAAAATAGACTGGGCCAGCTGTCTGCTCAAGATGATAGGCTCTAGATATTCTCACAAAGAGAATGCCTACATGAGGATTATGAGTCAAGTACTCTTCCACTCCTTCCCTGACCTCTGTAGGTCAAAAGGAATTCCTATCCCTCCTGGAAAGAGGATGTCCATTGCCCTCTTCTCCAAATGGACCAGGCAAATCCCCAAGCCTGGTTCCATTCCTGAAAGAACTCCCTCTCCTCCTAACTCCCCTGCTCATCCATCTCCTCCTCCTCCTCCTCAAAGAGATAATCCTTCTCTACCACCATCATCCACTCAAATAGTCTCTACCACCCTCATAACTCCTACTTTACCTACCCATTCTCAAACACCTGCTCCTCAAACAGCAGTTTCTCCATCTCCTCCTCCTCATACTTTCTCACCCATTTCACCTCCACTATCACCAATACCTCATACATCAACTAACCTTTCTCCACCCTCATCACCACCTCCACCACTCTCTCATCATCATCAACCACAACTTGAACCATCTGCATCCACTGAAGCCCTTCTTACTCAGTGCATTGCAACAGCAGCTCAAACATTCCAAGCAATGTTGGATGAGCACTGCTCCCAAATTCATTCCTCCATCCTTCACATGCACACCCAAATAGATGGGGTCAGTGCCTCTGTGAAAAATCTGAAGACCTCTCTCTCTTCCTCTAGAGTGACCAGGTCTTTCTTAACCTCCCTGGCCAGGAAGGTCAAGAAGGGGGAGAATCTAGATGAAGAGCAGCTCTCCAATCCTAAATCTCTCTCTCACAAGTCCCCTCATTCCTCAAAAGATAATAGTCTTGCACTTCTCAAGACAATTGGAAATGAAGTTGTACCTGAGATACACTATGAAGAACAAACAATAGAGGTACTTAATATAGCAAGAGAGGCTGCAAATCAAGTAGTACTATTACAAAGGGAGGCAAGCAGAGTAGAAATTGAAACTGAAAAGGAAGATGTGGCAGTTGGGGAGAAAGATAAAGAAACTGCAACTCAGGGGGGGCTAGATACTGTTATGAATGAAGCAGGAAAAGAACAGCCAGATGCTGTGTTGACTGAAGTAGAAGCTCAGGAGCCAGATGCAACTGGAGCTGGAGATAATAAGGAAATTGAAGAAGTAGAGGGATTAAAGGAAGTTCCATCCTAGGGGGAGCAATCTGCTCAGCGGGAGCTAGGTGAACTTCCTACAAATGAGAAGGAGAAACCCTCCTCTCCTAAAACAGTAGTATTCAAGAGAAAGAGAAAGACTCCTCCTACCCCTCCTGAGTAATGTTTGAAAATAATACTGATTGATATGAACATGAAGTCTGTTTGTATAATTCTGGAAAATTTGGTTATATGATCTCTTTTTCCAATTTCTTTTCTGCTTGTTTGATATATTTCTTATCTTTACAAATGCTGTGAAGTGTTAACTATATGCTTTCTCTCCTATAGGGTTAAGACAAATAGGGGGAGATTGTTGGGAAAATGATTTCTCTTAACCCATGAAAAAGAGTTGAATATGAATTCTAAGAAAGGAAAATCAAGGTTAAGTAAATATGCGTCGAATAGTATTTGACGCAACGTCGATGTAGTATCGACGTTCCTTTCAGAATGAGTCAAAGTACCTTTAAGAAGAATTCGACGTATCCTTTGTCGACGTAGCTCTGACTTCTAGTCGACGTATCTTGAGAAGTCGATGCACCTCAGTCGACGCACCTTCCTTATTCTCCTCTCGACGTCCATCCAGGACGAATTCGACGCGTACGTCGAATAGTAATCGACGCACGTCGATTTCTATAATTAATTCAAAAATTGCTAGATCTCTTTCCTTCTTTTATAAATCTGATTTATATGGAATCAATTTATTCTTTATAGCCGTTCTGAATCATTCTTTCCTCTAATAGATTCTTGGCTAAATTGATTAAATCCTTTATGGACATTATTTGAAATCAGATTGAATACTTTCCTTCTATGGATATAATTGTTATGAAAATTTCTCCTTCTTTCTAACACTCTGCCTGCTAATTGATTATTCTCCTATAGTGTTATTTTAATGAACAGAGCTATAAATAACAAGGTGGTCGGCAGAGAGCAACCAGAAGAGATCCACCATATACACATTGAAAAAGAGGAAAAGCTCCCAAAAGTGAAAAAGAGAGAATAGAGAAATTGTTCTGCAGCAACCATCAAGCATTCTTCTTCTGCTTCTAAAGTCATACTGCTGCAAAATTCTGAAAAGCTTACAATCTCCTTTTCACTATAGAAGGGAGATTTAATTCACTACTTCTTGTGTTTAAATCTTCTTGCTAGGAAGAAGATTCATTCTTGTCTTAAATACTTCTTTTCCTTTTTCTTATTTTCATTCTCACATGCTGTAAAAGAGTTTTTAGAATCACTCTGCAAAAAATTCAGTTGTACTGGTTCTAAGAGTCTCCTTTTCAAAAGACTCAGTTGGTTCTAAGAGTCTCCTTGTCAAAAGACTCAGGGTGGTTCTAAGAGTCTCCTTATCAAAAGACTCAGTGCAAGATAGTGAATTTCCTACCAAGGGGGTAGAAGAGTGGACTACCCAAAGTTTGGGGAACCACTATATTTCTTTGTGTTGTGCTGTGATTTTTCTTATTGCATTTATTTTTCTTTACTTGTTTAATTCTTGTTGGTGTGTGGGAAGCTCTAATCTGTGATCACTACACACACATATATATATATATATATATATATAATTATTAACTTTGCACAAAAATATTTTAAATCTCTATTCACCCCCCTCTAGAGAATTCTAGTGAGGTTAACTGTGCACTTTCAAAAGCCCCTCTCGACCTCTCTACTTTGCTCTGCTCATCCTTTTTACCTTCTGGGGCCTGGGAGTCCACTCGATGAATATGGGGTTGTACACAATCTCCGCTCATTGCGAGCGAGTTCTAAGCTCAAAAAGAAAAGTCCAACCCCTAGTATTCAGTGAGTGCTTGCTGACCTAGAGGGAATCTTTTGGTGGGCCCCAATATTGTGCTATATATATCTTAGTCCACAACGCTTAGAGTGACCCTTCTCCTCTTACTGTTCTTTCCACCCCCCCCCCCCCCCCCCCCGAGCTTTCAAAATCTTAATGGCGTTTGTGAGACCGTCACCGCGACCGCTTTTGCAAGAGCTGCTGGATCGCCTTGCCATGACGCGAGAGAAGAACACGTCTCAATCTGTTGCGTACGCTCCTTGGCTTTCATCCAAGAGGGATCCAAGCTCACCATACCGGCTAAAGAAGGACAAGGCGGTTAGGCAGGACCTAATGGCGACCAAGTTCGCGTCGAAGACCCTGCCCCTTCTCGCGATCATCCCGATGATCAAAACAAGGTTGGACCCTTCTTTCTTACTTATAATTCTAACGACGCGACACCTCATCGATTCTGACCACTCGTAGGAGATGTCAGCGATGAGGTATTGCCTCGAGAACATCCCGGCGGATGCCGCAGCGCTCCTGCCTGCCCCTAAGGATATCCCGCCTGCTCTAGAGACCAGCCTTCCAGTTACTCCAGTCGGAACCTTTCTTGGACCTTGAAAGCTGTTTATTACCTTCTCGCATACCTCTTTATCTTTTGCTATCTCTTTCTTACCCCGTCACCTGCAGCGCCAAACCTCGGAACCTCGGGAATTTCCCCGATTGCGCGAGGCCCTTCATTTTGCGAGACCGTAATGCCAGAGCTGGAGCACTCGGCAGGGAGAGCCCACATGCACAATTCCCCTATCGCAGATCTAGCCACCACCTCTGTTGCCAACCAAGTAACTTCTCTCTCGGGAAGGGGGAAAGCACTTCCCCCCGCCACCCATTCGCAAGACAACCTAGCCTCTCCCGCCGGCGCCAAAATAAGGAACCTGTACCAGGTTATCACTTCATTCTCTTCAACCCTATTTGCATGAACTACTAGATTGGACCAATCAACTTTTTCTTTCGCAGGCTACCGAGACGCCTCGCTGATGGACCCTCACTATGAGGAGGGAGAAGGAATGTTCTCACCACCCCCTCTCCTGGCGATCTCTCAGATTTCTTTGGCGATCCTGCCGACCCTAGGATGATGAAGGAGCGGGTGACGAAGGTTCTCGGCAAGCTTATCTGGATGTAGCGAGACCTCTCCAGCCAGGTCGAACGACAACGGGCAACCTTTGATCATCGGCTGGGCATTTTCGAGAGGGATTACACGCACCTCGTCGTGGAGATGGAACGATAGGGAGGCGGATGCGAGGAGACTTCTCCCGGGAGGCACATCACGCGGGCAAGGGACCAAATGAGCTTGGTTAACCAAGAACTTACCGTTGTAAGCGCATACTATTACCCGCGAGTGCCGCTGAGGATGAGGAGGCAAGGTCAGGGTTGATGGCGAGATTGGCTCTGTCTTGTGGACAATCTAGGCGCCTTAAATATTAACTATATTCTGTGTGATCTTTCTGATGTTTTGCCGAATGCTGTCTTGCATAATTTGATTTTGTTGTACTTAATCTGACTTCTGCCTTTCTGCGAAGGACTTTGCACGCGACACTCATCACCTATGGGCGAGCGAGGCGTGGTGGGGCTGGCTTAAATCCCAAGATTTCGGGGCAGTGCGATCTTTACCCGCACCCCCACGCCTGATGAACTTCTCGATTTTCTTATTTTTTTCAATAAATAGCTAGGCATATCCACCGCATTTATTACTACCATTCTAGCTTCCTTCTTTTCCTTCTTGCTGTTGTGCTTGCACTCGCACCACTCTCCATATTTCCTGCGTGACTCGATCTCCAACCCCTGCGCGATTGTGGTTGAACCCGATGGCAGGGGTAGGTGCACTCAGGCATTCGCTAACCATGATTTCGCCACCTATGACTTATTAGAAGATGAGTTCACGATGGCAATTACGGACTACGTCCTTCCCGAGTTTGTTACGCGCCACCCTGGAAAGCGCGACCGCATCAACCAGCTTTTGTTGGGCACACTCGTCATTCCCCTGTTGCACTTTGAGGTTGGGCTCCGCCTTTTGCTCTGGCCGGAGATGGGCCAGACCTTCCGATATTTTGGCGATGTCCCTACATATCTCAATCCCAACTCCATCGCTATGCTGGTAGCTTTCGCATGTTACCTGCGTGAGGAGAGGATTGAGTTCTCCCTCCCCGTATTTCTCAAGTTGTTCAACTTCCGGGCGAAAGGCAGGGTCGCCTTCTTCTTCGGTCAGACCCCCTTCAAGGTCTTCGGTACCGCCAACAAGAACCATGACTTGGTTTGGAGCTTCATCTTCATCCCCGGGAGCTTCGGCAACACCCTTCTCGTGTCATTGCAGGAGGAGGAGTCGACCTACAAGCCCCCGTTGTTGGGAGGTCATGAATCCAAGCTCCACCTGTTCATCCAACAACACAGCATGGACATCGTCCACCTATGGAAGAACGTCAACTTGTTCCCCCCAGTCCTGCCGGGAGAGGGTAAGGCGAATTGCTTCAGCTCTATCTCCCGCTTGCTTTTATATCCATTTTCCTTAATCAATCTGGTGCGGGTGGACGAGATCTCCCCCTTTATCCGCCACATGCGAATGAGGGAGCCCCTAGGGCATCCCTAGCCCTCGCGCAATCTACCGCCGAAGCCTGTCGTGAAGATCAGGCCCCCTCCAAGTCCAGTGGCTAGAAATGGAAGCCCGAAGTGACTCCCGACACCTCTCCTTCCAAACGATCTAAGTCCTCCTCAACCGTCAAGGGCAAGGTGATCACCATCGAGACCCCTAGGACGAGTCCACTGGTCATGACGATGACGGCGGGCACCGTAGTGAATGTGGTGGCGGGACCCCAACGCGCCGGTGATGAATCCAATTTATATATGATTTTTCAGACTCAATTGGGCTAGTTTTCACGCACTTGCACTTCACTTTTGGATCATAATCGTTTTTATTACACAATATCATTTACGTACACGAAGTGCACATTTAAGCCCGTTTTGCTGTGGTTTTATCCTACTCTTGTATTCCGCTCGTTTTTATAGTTATATATATATGTGAATGCTTGGATTGGATATTATTTTCCCCTACCAGTGGCCTGGTCATGTTTTCCTACAGGTACAAGGGTTATGTGGATGCTTGGAGTTTTGAGTTTTCCTATAGGATTAGATTTTTAGCCTAATAGGCCACTGGTCGTGCGTTTTTATTCTCGCACAATCAGGCGCACGACCACTGGTCGTGCGCATGCCCCCATTTTTCACCCGAGCGGTTCGCACGATCACTGACCTTTTTCTTGCACAACCACTGGTCGTGTGCCACTGCCCGCGCACAATTTTGGCATCCCAGAATCTTCTACAAGTTGTCCGCGCACGATCAGTGGCATTTCTTCGCGCACAACCACTAGTCGTGCTCCACTGATCATGCGCACTGTTTTATCTCCCGCTTTTATATATGATGTTTGCGATTTTTTGGTCATTGGAAGTGGGTTGCTCGCGATTTTCTTCCGCCGTCAGGGCGAAAAAGCTCTATTTTGAAGGTGTATTCCACCCCCTTTCACCTGAGGCCACCTCGTAACATCCAAGCACTTCAAGAGAGAGATACTAGCCCTACTCTCATCACCGAGGAAGGAGTATACAACTTTTTGTGGCGGCCATATCGTGAGACAGAGAAGACAGGTATATTGGAGGAAGGTGACAACTCCTCTGGACCCCAGACGCAGTTGTGGACCGAGCTAGGATGCAGATTGACAACTTGGCGATTCCTACCATGAATCCTGACAAGCCTCTTGATTTGGTTGTATTTCTAGCTCTTCCTCCTTTCCTCCCTATGAATGTAGTTAGTTTCTCTTTATGTTGATGATGTTGCACTCTATATTTGTTGAACTTCTTTTTATATATTATGAAATGTTTTCATGCTTTATGAGTGCTTGAGGTGTGCTTTCGTGGTGATTGTGGTGCTTGAGGCGTGCTTGTTGACGAGGTGCTTGCGACCCTCATTCCGCCGGTGCGTCTCACTCCATCCGCAAGCCTTATCATCCATCCGCACAGCGAAGCTGTGCTAACGGCCCGTGTAATCCATCCTCCTAGCCAAGAGGTGCTAACGGCCCTCAAACCTTTCCGCAGTTATGCTCACCTCAACCGCTTGCCTTCTCGTCCATCCTCCTAGCGAAGCAGTGCATAACAGCCTGCATAGTTTCCATCCGCCCAGCGAAGTAGTGCATAGTGGCATGCATTGTAGTAGTTTAGTTTCTTTTATTTTATTTTCCATAACCCAAATCACCACCTACACGTTCCATCCGACTTAAAGGACTTCGATCTCAAGTCCCTCTTCGATAGATAACTCCACCTTACTGTGTTCCTTCGAGATCGATACTTGGGAATCACTCCCATTTTATATTACTTGAACGATCGGTACACTGCCGTGTCGTGCCGCAGTCTCTCTCCCGCCTATAGTGGTGTGTTATATCAGCCCATAAAGTTTTTGGTGTCGTTGTCGGGGAACAAAGTCATGTGAGTTATTGGAGAGGGAGTCAAGAGAAAGAAGTTTTTCATTTGTATATTGCATCGTTTGTATTTTTCAATTTTTCTTGTTTTCATTTTAGTTAGCCCTTTTTTATTTTATTTACTCCTTTTCTATTTCAAAATTTACAAAGTAGGGTTCTAATTTTAGTTGCTTGTGTGTAGTTAATTCTTGCAAAGATTATATTTATTTGGTGAATCACCCCACAACAATATGTATGCATACTTGCAATGCAGATGGTGTGGGGCATCCAATCATCTCAGTGAACAATGTCATATGGGAAACTGTGGCTATGATTCTTACTACTCTGTTTATGGGGAATCAATATCATATAGTTCCACATACGATCGGCTTGATTATCATAACCACGTGCCTCCACCACGAACACCAACCACATATAGTATCCCACCTCTTTCGAGGTCAAGGATTGATCTTAAGTGTTTGTTTTGTCGGAGCACGAATCACGCTCTGAAGGATTGCGTCGCATTCCAACGCCAGATGGAGGATGATGATGAACCAGATATTTGTATTGTGCCATCCTCTTCCCATTCTTACGCTCCTTCAATTTTTGACGAGTTTCTCGCAGTACCCGCCTTTCTTCGTGGGATCGCTGCAGATATACCCATCAGAATAGATTCTGATTCATACTCGGACAATGTGGACTTGTCTCATATTGTATATTCTTCACCTTTTTATGATTCACATGTCGAGGTACCAGCTCAGATATTCTCTGAATCCATTGTTCCTCCACCTTCTTTGCATCAGTTTTCTACACTAATTTTAGATGATCTTGTCGAAGTAATTTAACAGGGTGATGATTCGGAGCTTGAGGTTGCTCCAAAGTGGGATGATGATGTTGTTCTCTCCGATGGGGAGAAAAACTACTTTGAGCACGATGGTGAGCCAAGGTGGGATGATGAGGATACTCTTTCTGATGAGGAGGTTTGCACTTCTTCATGGGACGAGGAGGTCCAACTCACCATCGAGGTCCTTGAGTTCATGGGCCCCCCTTGCTATGATACTTACGATGACGATAATGATCTATGCTTGGATCCTGCTGGGAGTGAGACCGGGACCACTCCCCTGATTTTTGATTATTTAAGTCATTCTTATCTTTTATTTCCTGACCGCCCTTCTTCATCTGAGCCTGTGCAGGTTGAGTCTACACAGGTACTTCAGGAAGACTTGGATCATTTTGCTCAAGTCAATGATGAGTGTATCCTATCTTATGAGGAGGTTGATCCCTCCTCCATAAAGGAAGCCTCATTCATTGCCTTCTCCTCCTGCCGCCTCCCTGAAGTTGACACCTTGCTGGGCAAGGATGTTTTTGGTGAGATTTATGAGTACTCCTCCTCCTCCTCTTACTTTTAATTCCCTATACCTGTGAAGAGTCGGTATTATTTATATTTAGGTAGGGGAGTAGTTGTTCTGTCGTCGTATCAGTACCCGCTACCGACACGCATATTAGAACAGTTACCTGTTTATTTCCTTTTTCATACTCCCATTAGCTAGAACTCTTAATGTTCTGAATAAGTCGTGCTGGGAAGACAATAATCCCAGTAGTTATCTTACTTTTTCCTGCATTTTTATTTCATCTAGTTTAGTTTAGTTAGTTGTATTTCATTTTATTTTGTATATTTTCTTTTGTTTTTGGCGGAGCTCACCCATGCAGGTACACCTTCTGATGGAGGATGTGGTGGCTTTGTATTGGTTTACAAGCGTCTTCTGGTATGCTCACTTGTTGAGCATTGGGTACTCTCTTCCCCTAGCTTTATTTTGAATTTCATAGTCATATATTGTATTGGATTGTTTAGTTTATGTCTGGGGGAGAATCGTTTTATGTACCCACTCACGTGCACTATTGCATAACATGCTAGAAGCTTTTATTTAAGATGTTTTATTAATTTTCTTTGCACACCACAACACCCACTTGAGCGTGTACTTAGTTGTTGGCGCGTCATGAGTTGAACTCATTCTTTTGTGTGATTTGGGAAAGTCTAGGTGCTGGCTTAAGATTATGTAATGGAGTAAAATGTTGACTCATGCAGTGCTCCTAGTCGAGTGCTCCTGTCTTGCATAGAAATCATGTAGAGTAAATTTTTCTTTATACTTTTAGTTTTATATTATTTCTATTAGTGTAAATGTTATTTACTCTACACATAGTGGTGAATCCGGTGTGAATCAAATGGTATCGTAGGGATGTTTGTAGATAATCACTAGATTAGTATTACTTACATTAGGAGGAAGGATAATGTTTCTCGGGGGCTAAGAACTTGCCCCAAGCGATTCTTGAAGCATTAGCATAAGATAGTTCTGTGGTGCGAGTGTGATGTAGGCCATCATTTTGGCCCGGTTGAGCCTGTGTATCGTTCCTATCATCTACCCTCGCTAGCCTTTTTGTGTCTATCCCTTCCTGTTGATTCAGCTCCACCTTTGCTTCACCAAAGCCTAAAAGCCAAACCTGCACGCCCAAATTCTCGCTAGAGTCTTTGATTATTTGCATTTTGGGGTGTTGATTGTGGTTATTATATCGTGATCATGTGGATGCGCTCATTTGAAAAATATGCTGGAATAAAAAAGAAAAGAAAAGTAAAGTAAAAAAAGGAAAAGACTTTATTATGAGGCTTGATTGAAAATCAATTGAGAATTTTGTTTTGGGAGTAGGCAGTGCACACACCTAAGTTGCAATAGTTTAAGTCTGGGGGTGTGGTGCACTTGCAGTGTATTATGGCGCTTGGGGTAGTTGTTTTGTGTGCTCATTTGGGTTAGGTGCATGTAGCCTTTCTATTTATGTTTGTTTACCTTACAATAACCCAAGCCACATTATAACCTAAAGTCCTGCTGACTTACACACTGCACCGACCTAGTGCGGTAGAGAGAATGCGAACAGGTGAGCTTATGGTCACCGACACCGATGGATTTTGGTGGAGGTGTTCCGATCCCAGATATTTAGCAAAGCGTGTCTTAGCGGTTAGTATATTTTCTCCCTATGCGTGACCGAATGATTCACAGTGATTCCCAATTTGAGTACTAGCAATATATATTTACTCTATTTGAAATTTATAAACTGTTTGTATAATTAGAAATCATTTCTACTATTTTCTGTGCACGTGAGCATGCAACTTTGCATGGTACTTTGTGGCATAGTGTTAGGACAGCTACTTTATTTTCCCTGTCTGCAAAGAGTTTATTTGCTTGGGACGAGCAAATAGGTAAGTCTGGGGGTGTGATAAGTCCAATTTATATATGATTTTTCGGACTCATCTGGGCTAGTTTTAACGCACTTGCACTTCACTTTTGGATCATAATCGTTTCTATCACACAATATCATTTACGTACACAAAGTGCACATTTAAGCCCGTTTTGGTGCAATTTTATCCTACCCTTGTATTCCACTCGTTTTTATAGTTATATATATATGTGAATGCTTGGATAGGATATTATTTTCCCCTACCAGTGGTCTGGTCATGTTTTCCTGTAGGTACAAGGGTTATGTGGATGCTCGGAGTTGGGTTGGGCCATTTTCAGCCTAATATGCCATTGGTCCTGCGTTGTTGTTCTCGCACGATCATGCACACGACCACTAGTCGTGCGCATCCCCCCATTTTTCAGCGAGCGGTTCACACGATCACTGGCCTTCTTCTCGCACGACCACTGGTCGTGCGCCACTGTCCGTGCTCTATTTTGGCATCCCAGATTCTGCTACAGGTTGTCCGCGCACGATTAGTGGCATTTTTCACGCACGATCACTAGTCGTGCGCCACTGATCATGCGCACTATTTTATCTCCCGCCTATATATACGTTGTTTGCAATTTTTAGGTCATTGGAAGCGGGCTGCTCGCGATTTTCTTTCGCCGTCACTGCGGAAAGCTCCATTTTTGAAGGTTTCTTCCTCCCCCTTTCACCCGAGGCCACCTCGCATTATCCAAGCACTTCAAGGGAGAGATCCTAGCCCTACTCTCATCACCGAGGGAGGAGTTTATAGCTTTTGTGGCGGCCGGATTGTGTTACAGAGAAGACGGGTATATTGGAGGAAGGTGACAGCTCCACTGGACCCCAGACGCAGTTGTGGACCGAGCTAGGATGCGGATTGATAACCCGGCGATTACTACCCTGAATTCTTACAAGCCTCTGGATTTGGTTGTATTTCTAGCTCTTCCTCCTTTCCTCCTTATGATTGTAGTTAGTTTCTCTTTATGTTGATGATGTTGCACTCTATATTTGTTGAACTTCTTGTTATATATTATGAAATATTTTCATGCTTTATGAGTGCTTGAGGTGTGCTTTTATGGTGAATGTGGTGTGAGTGTCCGGTGATGCCGCACTAGTAATTGCTAGTGGCATGCTTGTTGACAAGGTGCTTGCAACCCTCATTCCGCTGGTGCGTCTCACTCCATCCGCAAGCCTTCTCGTCCACCCGCGCAGCGAAGCGGTGCTAATGACCCGTGCAATCCATCCGCCTAGCCAATAGGTGCTAACGGCCCTCAAACATTTCCCCAGTTACACTCAACTCATCCGCTTGCCTTCTCTCCCATCAGCCTAGCGAGGCAGTGCATAGCGGCCTGCATAGTTTCCATCCGCCCAGCGAAGCAGTGCATAACGGCATGTATAGTAGTAGTTTAGTTTCTTTTCTTTTATTTTCCATAACCCAAATCACCACCTACATGTTCCTTCCGACTTAAAGGGCTTCGATCTCAAGTCCCTCCTCGATAGATAACTCCACTTTAATGTGTTCCTTCGAGATCGATACTTGGGAATCACTCCCATTTTATATTACTTGAACGATCGGTACACTGTCGTGTCGTGCCGCAGTCTTGCTACCGCCTATAGCGATGTGCTAGTTCTAGAAAAACCCAACATATGATCCTGGTGAATGTCACTGGATAGCCGTAAAGAATATCCTGAAGTACTTGAGAAGGACTAAGGATGTATTCTTGGTGTATGGTGGAAAGGAAGAGCTCGTTGTAAGTGGTTACACGGATGCCAGCTTCCAAACTGATAGGGATGATTCGAAGTCTCAGTCAGGGTTTGTGTTTTGCCTGAATGGAGGAGCTGTGAGATGGAAGAGTTCCAAGCAAGAGACAGTTGCTGATTCTACAACTGAGGCCGAGTATATCGCTGCGGCAAATGCAGCGAAGGAGGATGTATGGATTAGGAAATTCATCAGCGAGCTAGATGTAGTTCCTAGCATTGTTGGTCCCGTAGTTCTCTACTGTGATAACAATGATGCAATTGCACAATCTAAGGAACCTAGATCCCATCAGCGCTCCAAGCACATACTTCGGCGGTTCCATCTTATTCATGAGATTATCGAACGAGGAGATGTGAACATTTGCAGAGTGCCGACTGAGGAGAATATTGCAGATCCACTGACAAAGCCTCTCGCGCAGAGAAAGCATGATGGTCATACTAGATCAATGAGTATACGATACCTGAGTGATCAACTCTAGTGGGAGTCTTGTGGGTTGCATGTAAAATATATATTCTGTTGGCTGTTTAATATTTATTCATATGATGAATTGTGTACCAAATATTTCCTTTTACAATTAATGGCAAGTTCTTTTATTACGATATACTGTTTCTATATGATAGAATAAAATTCGTGATAAATACCCTTAGAATGTTTGCTTCCATAGGACATCAAGTATGTGACTTGAATGTGAGAGCCTATGATTTCGAAGCTTCATTCTTAAAGGTCCCTGGTCGAGGTATCATCGTAGAAGCTAAGGGTTATGATGATACGTTAAGACTAGCATGTGTGTTGACTGATGACCGATTCTCACAGGTCATGATATTGTGATATCAAGTCATCACGTGGGTACTTGTTAGTGAACAAGTTGTACTGGATAGACCCAACCTGAGACTACTTTGTGGATTGTTACTTAAAAGTGTCACAAGTAGGTCTCATTTGACAATGGTGTTGTGGTCCTTTGACCTGAAGTCACAACATTCATCGAGTGAGGAAGAGCGTGCTTTGATGTCATCTAAAGTCTTCCTTGAAGAAGGTTGATGATAAGGGTGGTCGTTGGGTACGTTACGAATTATTTGGGTGTTTGGGTGTGAGAAGATATGGGATTTGTCCTCCTATATAACAGGAGTTGCATCCATGGGCCCCTTGATGGAATTGGACTGAGAAATGCATGGCCATGCTTGGTTGAGTCAATATGTGATATTGAGCTTACCATTCTCTGGAAGTCCGTTCTAGATCAAGAAATTTGGATTGAGCTATTAAGAGGGTGACACGGTCCATGCCTATAGTTCTTTCCGGATGTAAGGGACAAAGGGACAAAGACAACGCTGGAACATTGGTCATAAAGGCTTATGAGTTATGAACTCTTATTGCTTGGGGAGCAATGATGCATTGCTAGATGCCGCTCATTGTTTGTGAGGTTTTTGTTTGATACTTTCAAGATCAAGTGGGAGACTGTTGGAGTTACCATTATGATCTAGAAGTGGTCAAACATGTAGTCTCACTGCCAACGCGATATGAGCCTGCAGGGTCGCACATAAGAGCATGTGGAGAAGATGGAAGATTGACTGTGTTGGTAAAGGTTACCAATCACCATATAGAATGGGGGAGGTCCAACAAATGTTGCTGTCTGAATTCGTCGGGTTTACACGGATAGAATTCGTCGGAATTCGTCGGATATGATTCGTCGGATTCGTCGGGATTCGTCGGATTGTTCCGTGGAATCCCGACGAATTGTTACAGAGATCCTTAACTCGGCAAATGTTGCCGTCTGATATGATTCGTCGGAATTCATCAGATTCGTCGGATTGTTCCGTGGAATCCCGATGAATTGTTATAGAGATCCTTAACTCGGCAAATGTTGCCATCTGATATGATTTGTCGGAATTCGTCGGATTGTTCCGTGGAATCCCGACGAATTGTTACAGAAACCCCAAACTTCTGTATGGACTGCGGATAGCGATTTTTCTAGGTCTTTTTATACTTCGGGTATAAATAGAACCAGTTTTAAGGGTTCAACAGATTACTCTCATTCGATGAAGAAGAGGAGCCGACGGAAGAGTTCCGCCCGAACCCTAGATGGAAGAGTTCTGCCGCGCCTCCGCAGATCTACCTTCCGGCGATCATCGCCGTGATTGTTCTTCCTGGAGCGAACCTAGCAGTTCGTGGAAGTGCAAGAGTGCAGTCTTCTTCTCCCGGCTCGTGTGGATCTCTGTAGAGACGTAGACATAATTCTACGTGAGAACACTCTTTGCCGCCGACAGGATTCTTCTTCTTGGAGCACCTAGGTTGGATTCGATCCAACTCCACTAAGGTAATTTATACCTAGCAATTTTGTTAACTTTTTGATTCAATATTCATGGCCCGATCCAAATTCTTTTTGGGTTATTTTGTTTATTTCCGCCGCGTCTACATATGATGTATGGTTCTAGAAAAACCCAACAGTCGTGTCGTGCCGCAGTCTTGCTACCGCCTATAGCGATGTGCTAGTTCAGCGCATCAGTCGGCGGGGTCATCTACGAGACCATCTCCGATAGGGCATCTGAACTTCATCCTGGGCGAGAAGTATGTTGACGAAGCGGGTGAACCTTTGCTTCTGTGGGATCAAAAGGCCAACCGGGCCTCCATCGCCACGCTCCTTCCATCCTGGATAGAGCAGGACACCACCAGCGGAGAGGCGTACGCCCTCTATTTTGCGGTCTACAGCCAGGAGGATGCTACCATCTTCGACGTCGATACAACCCGTGCTCTCACCCACGAGACCGCACGGGCTCAGCTGTGCGCTCTCGAGCTTGCACATATGTCATCGCACCGCAGCATAAACCTTGCGTGAAGCCTCACCGAGGTTGAGAGGATGCGAGGCATTGCTTCATCTGAAGTCGTGGCTAGAGGCCAACAAGACCCTTCTCGCCGAACGCCCGGTTCGAGTGGTAAGTGTGGTCAAGGATGCTTGTGTTCTCACGCCAACCCTTTCATTTTCCTGATCTAACCTTGTCTTTTCCCTTTATTATAGGACACCGTGAATATCGATGTTCTGCGCGTGTGGGTGGCCAGTCTTGAGGACCAGAACAAGGAGCTATGGGCCAAGGTCTAGTGCCTGCGGGATGCCACTGTACCACCACCTCCGGGATAGAAGGGTACTCAGCATCACTACACCAACGAGGAGCTCGAGGCGATGATGAAGGAGACTGCCCAAGGAGCACCGAAACATGCGCTGAAGGTTCTTTGGAGTGTAACAACACACCCGTTACACGGTATATAATAGTAGGTCCGGTCGGGAACCTACGCCATATAAGGTGAACAAGCAAGAGGGTTACGTATTCAGTGAACAAACCAACAACATCTCAGAGATTGCACAATAACGGAAGCATGAATTAATTATCTTGAACCAGAATGCACATGTCCACTGTACAAATTAGAATGACTGAACAATATATATAAACGAGTTTGGCACTATGGCCATACAACCAAATGAGTTTCTCTTATTACATGATTTCCAAATATCAGCACGCAGGCCAACAATACATGAAGGAAAAAGCTCAAAACACTTCGGCCTTCGAGGGCCATCAAAGCACAACAGCAGCTGGGGTTCCAAACCCGCTATTTCCCACTCATCTCGCTAGAACATGTGAATCACAAACCACCAAGCGGTGGAAAACCGGTAACTGGCCAGCTTTAGCTGACCAAGATTATAACAACCCCACCCCATGCTCGGGGAGACGGCACTCCTTTCCTGCAAACAAGCAATAGCAGCATATATTTCACAGGTGCATCTAAGCACCGCGTAGAAACATTCACCACATAGATCGACTAAGGGCCACACGTATCGTGCTCTCAAGGTACGCTCCATCAACAAGTCCTTTTTCAACTTGGATGGTCACTATGAGCTTTTACCCTTAAGTTCCTCGACTATACGGTTCCTTTCCCAACATTCCCTCGGTGAAATGGAGGGGTGACCTCATCACTGACTGGCTAAGGGATGGGTTCGGTTCAGCTTTGTGCCCATGCTCATTTTGTCGAGCAAGTTAACTACCCGACACGGGTGAAGCTTCCCCTTGTGCCCGCTAATGAGACAACCACACAGGATCATCAGAACAACCTCAGGGGCTCTTTCCAAACACACCACATGATATCTGATACCACTGGCGTTGCGCCGGCGCTAGATAACAGAACTCATTTCTGTCAGCTCCTTCGGGTATTTCCTGGAGGTAGCCTCCAGGCCTCCCTACAGCACATCACAACACTCAAAAACCAAAAACAAGCATACATACTCGGAGTCTTCTCCGGAGTGCAATATAGTATATCAACATCACCAATCCAGACCAACCTGTCCAGATGGGCTTCACACAGCATGCCTATGTTCGTACAATGATCCGGACTCTATACGCAATTTTCTACGGGGATACTCCATATCGACCCATTAGAAGAGCCTATCCACTAATTATTGGAAATCTTCCTGCTACTAGCATGTCTAGTGATTAAGGAGGAGAATCGTTACCCTTGCTGCTCGTTTCGGTGCCATCGGACCAGGATGCCTTTCCATGGACTCAAAGACGGCACAAACATGCAAGAGTTCTTCTTCCTCAAACTTGCCTAGACAAACAGATCTCCCTTCTCTTGCTGATCAGACTTTGCCTTAGGAGAGAAGACCAGAGTGAACTAAGGGAAATCACAGATTTTGAGGCATTATATAGAAAACCGCTACCGCCTGTGGTAGCCCTAGTGCCTGGCGCTAGCCCAGAGGCGGTAGGGCCGAACCTATCCATAGTCGCTTAAGGAAATAATCGAGTGAGCAACCGCTAGCGCTACCGCCTGCGCTAGCTCTTGACGAGCTGAATTCACGAGCACTCAACACGATTCGTTGGAATACATTCGTCGGTACACAAAGTCTTTGAGAGAGCTACCGCTAGCGCTAGCGCTACCACCGATGCTAGCTCTCGACGATTTGAATTGATGCTTTCGACGATACACACAAGTCCCTTCATCGATATGCTACCAATTCGATGACAAGAGCTATCGTTGGCGCTAGTTCCTTAGCTTAGCACACCGCGTTCTTTGCACCTGAACACTGGGGGTCTTACAATCCTCCCCTCTTAAAAGAATTTCGTCCTGAAATTCCAACGGTGCAAACTACTACAAAAATACAAAATTTAACTTTGTACCTTAACAGAACAATTCAGGGAACTGCTCAAGCATGGCCTGTTCTCGCTCCCACAAAATCTCCTCATGCCCGCAATTATCCCAACAGACTTTGACCCTTCTGATTGACTTCTTCCGTAACTGCTTGATTTCAGTGTCTTCAATCCGAATGGGCTTGACCATTGTCGCTAACCCACTTTCGATCGGCACTTGAACATCATCCACAAGCATTTGAGTAGGCTCTTGCACATCCTTCCTCAGCACGGAGATGTTGAACACATCATGCAAACCACTCAGCTCGGTTGAAAGAGCGAGTAGATAGGCAGCTTCACCAACATGCTCTAGTAACTCAAACGGCCCAAGGTATCTGCGACTCAGCTTTTTCAAGCATAGAATCCTTAACACACCCTTGAACGGTTTTATTTTGAGATAAATCAAGTCGCCCACGGCGAACTCTATGTTTATGTATATGGCATTATAATACTTTGCTTGCCTATCGCGTGCAATCAGCAATCTCTCCTGGATTGTTCGAATAGTCGAAGTAGCATCTTCGTCTTCTTTTTGCTTAAACAACTTAATCTTGCCCATCTCGGCCCAAGCCAAAGGTGTATGACACCTCTTACCATAAATGGCTTCAAAAGGCGCCATTTGCAAGCTTGCTTGATAGTTGTTATAAGCGAACTCGATTATAAAAAGATGATCCTCCCACCTCTTTTCGAAATCCAAGGCACACATTCGGAGCATATCCTCCAAAGTCCTGTTAGTTCGTTTAGTCTGCCCATCCATTTGAGGGTGGAACACAGTGCTTAACTTCAGCTTGGTACCCAACGGTTGGTGGATTAGCCTCCAATCATTTTAAGTAAAGCGCCCATCTCGGTCACGTACGATTCTACGGGGCACACCGTGCAATCGTACTATGCTATCAACATATAGCTTTGCCAGCTTCTCTACTGAATTGTCTCGCCGATTCAGAATGAAGTGTGCGACTTTAGTCAATCGATCCACAATCACCCCAACGACATCGTTCCGGGACTGCGATCTCGACAAACCATGCACGAAATCCATAGAAATATCATCGAATTTTCATTCCGGAACAGGTAATGGCTTTGGGAAACCTCCAGGTTTTTGACATTCAGCCTTCATGAGCGCGCAAGTGTGACACTTGGCTACGTATAAGGAGATATCTTTCTTTAAACCCGGCCACCAGAATAGCTTCTTCATATCCTGGTACATTTTTGTGCTCCCCGGGTGGATTAAGTACTTAGTAAAGTGTGCCTCGTACATCAACTCCTCCCTTAATTTACCAACACTGGGGACGCATAGATGACTGTCTTTCCACAAAAGACCATCTTCAAAGGAAAACTCGGTATTATACCCATCACTGGTCTCTGCCGCATACCGCTTCATGCTTTCATCAAGTTCCAATGCCAGTCAGTCTCTGTCCGCAAGGTCACACTGTACCTCTGTCCAGTTCAAACTTGCTGTGGCACTAGTTCATTTATCCACACATGAAATCTCCAAGGTTTCCAAGTCGCTGATCAGACGCGGATCGTGCATCTGAATCCAATTCGCTTGTGCAGAAGCCCTCCGGCTCAAAGCATCTGCGACAACATTTCCCTTCCTGAGAGTATATTGAATCTTGAAAGTGTAGTCCCCCAGGAACTCCATCCACAATCGTTGTCGCATATTTAGCTCTTTCTGAACTATTAGGTATTTCAGGCTCTTATGGTCCGTAAAGATGTCAATCTTCATGCCATATACATAGTGCCACCAAAGCTTCAGAGCGTATATTACGACCGCTGGCTCCAAGTCATGGACCAGATAATTCCTCTCATTCACTTTCAGTTGGCGAGAGCCATAAGCAATAACCTGACCATGCTGAAGAAGAACGCAACCTAAGCCACTCCCTGACGCATCGTTGTAGAATTCAAAGCCTTCTGTACCACATGGCAAACATTGGATTGGCGCCATGGTCAGACGACTCTTCAGCTCTTCAAAAGCTCGCGCGCACTCTGGGGACCAAACGAACTTCTGATCCTTCCTAGTCAAGGTCGTGAGAGGCAAAGCTATCCTCGAGAAGTTCTCTACGAATCGCTTGTAATAGCCGGCAAGTCCTAGGAAACTTCGGACTTTCGCTACTATAGTCAACACAGGCCACTCCCGTATTGCAACTATCTTTGCAGGATCCATTTCAATGCCCTCTCCACTGACCACATGACCTAGGAATGCCACAGAGGACCACCAAAACTCACACTTTGAGAACTTGGCATACATCTGACTTCGCCTCAGGGTATCCAATACAATGCGCAAGTGAATCACATGTTCTTCTTCCGACTGAGAGTATACCAGAATATCGTCTATGAAGACAATAACAAATCAGTTTAGACACTCTCAAAATGTTCGGTTCATCAGATCCATAAATACCGATGGCACATTCATCAAGCCAAACATCATCACTGTGAACTCAAAGTGCCCGTAACGGGTACTAAACACCTTCTTGGGAATGTCACATTATCGAATCTGCAACTGGTAGTAGCTAGACTTCAAATCCAACTTTGAGTACACAGTCGATCCAACTAGCTGATCGAATATGTCATAGATTCGCGGAATCAGATACTTATTCTTTTATGTCAGCTTGTTAAGTTCGCGGTAGTCTATGCACAGATGCAAGCTTTCGTCCTTCTTCTTCACAAAGAGGACCGGTGTACTCCAAGGGGATGAGCTTGGACGTATATAGCCTTGCTCCAGCAACTCCTGCAACTGAACTTGTAATTCCACCATCTCCTTTGGCACAATTTGGTTTGGTGAGCGTGCCACATGTTTGGCACTGGCAACAACTCAATAGAGAAGTCAATCTCTCGCTGAGGTGGAGCCCCAGGAAGATCTTTTGGAAAAACATTTGCATACTCCGATACGATCGGGACATCACACAAACTGGGCTTTGGCCCAGAAGTCTCCAATAACGTGAATAACAACTCTGTGCCATTACGAACCGCCTTGACTACTTGGAGTGCAGACATGAACATCTTGCTCGATCCTCGCAAACCAGTAAATGTAGTCTCGCATTCAGTATTCTGCCCTAGCGTGACCTCCTTCAAGTTGCAATCAATGGATGCACGCTGCTTCGAAAGCCAGTCCATGCCAAAGATCACATAGTACTCGGATATTGGCAGCATCGAAGCTTCCAAGTCAAACTCACGACTTCCTATTCGCACCTGAACACTACAAACTCTATCCACATGCATTTGACAACCATTTGGTAGCAAGACATCCAGTCTGTCCTTTACCACTAACGAAGGCACTCCAATACGCAGTATGAAATCCTCAGATATAAAGTAGTGGGATGCTCCAGTGTCAAATAAAGCTCTCGTCGGACAATTTCGAATTAGGACAAAACCTAAAACATGGTATACATGCAATCACACACAAGGTATAAAAGACATAGAGCAGTAAATGTTATATATTAAATCATACATGTCACGACATCGCTTTGCTTAATGGCCTCTTGCTGGTCAAGATTATATACCCGCGAATGAGCTGGAGTGTAGTGGGATGCAGACGACTCCGATGTCTTCCCTTTCTTCGTCGCATAAGCCGTAACTGCCTTTTTGCCGCCGCGACAATCCCGAGCAAAGTGGCCCACTTTTCCACAATTAATACATGTAACTGGACCTCGTCCAGTAGTTGCTCCTGAAACAGAAGAGGAAGCCGGTTCCGAAAACCTGGGCTTCTTTCTGAATCACCGGGACCCAAACTTTACAGAGTTTGGTACTTTAAACTTTGTCGTTGCCACCGCTCAGTCATTGTTCGCTTGGATCCGCTTTAGGTACTTCTCAAGGGATCTGGCGATATTTACCAATGTCAGAAATCCCTGCATCATCGGGCCTGACAGAAGCACCCACAAATAATCACGCAGACCTTCATAAAACTGGTTGGTATTTCACTCTTCATCATCAAAAGAAGAGCCCGCATACCTTCCCAGTAGAGTAAACTCGTGGAGGTACTCATCGACCATTATATCCCCTTGAGACAACCTTTGAAAGTGGTTCTCCATTTCGATGCATTGAGCAGAAGGGAGATACCTTGCCAAGAACACTCTCGAGAACCCTTCCATCGAGATATCTGTTAGTTTCCTGTTAGCATACAGATGCCTTTCCAAACCTTCCAACCACAAACTAACCTCTCCATCCAACAAATAGGTCGCTAGGGTTACCTTTTGCCTTTTCTCCATCTCTGTAGCTGTTAGTGTTCTCTTCACCCGAGACAGCCAATGCTCAGCTTGCATTGGCATTTCTACCCCTTCAAATGTAGGAGGGTGGAACTCAAAAACTGCTTCAAGTGAAGGTTTATCGCTTATGTCGCCTCAACTTGTACTGTCGGTACTGGTCTTTCCACAGCAGGCTCAACTGCGACAACCGGCACCGGGGCCACCCCAAGGGAAGGAGGTTGTTCAGGCCGTCCTGGTTGCACATTGATCATGGCGACCAATGCATCAACAAGCCTTCGTATTTTATCATCATAAGGAGGAGGCGTAGGCATCTCAGCAGATGCACTACTCTCGGCAGAGCGCTAGGGTTAGGACTGCCCCGCAACACTTCTAGTCCCCTATAATCATGTCAGACACAATTTAATGACTAGTAGCACAACAAAATAGCAAGTAAGGAACACGCAGGTTCCACAAGCATGCTGAAACATATATAATGCATTCCTAAGTGGACATTCTGGTTATTTAAATGAGTTAAACGGTGACGCACACACGTGCCCACCACCCCTTAAAGGAATTCAACCGCGAATACACATGGAAGGGAACGAGATATATAACAGTAGGTCCGGCCGGGATCCCATTCCATATAAGGTGAATAAGCAAGGGGGTTACGCATTCAGTGAACCAACCAACAACATCTCAGAGATTGCACAATAATGGAAGCATGAATTAATTATCTTGAACCAGAATGCACATGCCCACAGTACAAATAGGAATGACTGAACTATATATATATATGAGTTTGGCACTAAGGCCATACAACCAAAAGTGTTTCTCTTATTACATGATTTCCAAACATCGGCACGCAGGCCGACAATACATGAAGGAAAATGCTCAAAATGCTTCTGCCTTTGAGGGCCAACAAAGCGCATTAGCAACTGGGGTTCCAAACCCTCTATTTCCCGCTAGTCTCGCTAGGACCTGTGAAGCACAAACCACCAAGCGGTGGGAAAGTAGGTAATCGGTCAGCTTTAGCTGACCAAGATTATAATGACCCTACCCCATGCTCATGGTGGCGGTACTCCTTTCCTGCAAACAAGCAATAACATCATATATTTCACAGGTGCGTCTAAGCACCGCATAGAAACATTCACCACATACGACTCAAGGCCACATGTATCGTGCTCTCAAGGCATGCTCCATCAACAAGTCCTTTTTCAACTTGGATGATCACTGTGAGCTTTTACCGTCAAGGTCCCTGACCTTACGGTTCCTTTCCCAACATTCCCTCAGTGAAACAGAGGGGTGACCTCATCACTGACTGGCTAAGGAACGGGTTCGGTTCAGCTCTGTGCCCATGGTCATATTGCCAAGCAACTTAACTACCCGACATGGGTGTAGCTTCCCCTTGTACCCGCTAACGAGACAACCATACAGTGTCATCAGAACAGCCTCAGGGGCTATTTCGAAACACACCACATGATATTCGATATCAGTAGCGTTAGCGCCGGCGCTAGCACTAGCGCGAGTGATAGCCAACAGAACTCATTTCTACCAACTCTTTCGGGTATTTCCTGGAGGTAGTCTTCAGGACTCCCTGCAGCACATCACATCACTCAGAACCCAAAAACAAGCATACATAATCGGAGTCTTCTCCGGAGTGCAATATAGTATATCAACATCACCAATCCAGATCAATCTGTCCAGATGGGCTTCATATAGTATGCCTATGTCCGTACAATGATCCAGACTCTATATACAATTTTCTATGGGGATACTCCATATCGACCCGTGAAAAGAGCATATCCACTAATTAGTGGAAATATTCCTTCTACTATGCGAATCAAAGGAAACATGTCCATAGATTAAGGAGGAGAATCATTACCCTTGCTGCTCGTTTCGGAGCCATCGGACCAGGATGCCTTTCCACGGACTCGAAGATGACACAAACACGCATGATTTCTTCTTCCTCGAACTTGCCTAACCAAATGGATCTCACTTCTCTTGCTGATCATACTTTGCCTTAAGAGAGAAGACCAGAAAGAAAAACTAAGGGAAATCACAGATTTTGAGGCTTTATATAGAAAACCGCTACCACCGGCGCTAGCCCAGAGGCAGTACGGTCGAACCTATCCATAGCCGGTTAAGGAAATCGTCGAGTGATCTACAACTAGCACTAGCGCTACCGCCTGCGCTAGCTCTCTATGAGCCGAATTCACGAGCACTCAACACGGTTTGTTGGAATACATTCATCCGGACACAAAGTCGCCGAGAGAGCTACTGCTACCGCTAGTGCTACCGCCGGCTCTAGCACTCGACGATTCGTCTTGATGCTTTTGACGATACACACAAGTCCCTTCATCGATACGCTACCAATTCGATGACAAGAGCTACCGCCGATGCTAGCCCTAGCACATGGCGCTAGCTCCTTAGCTTAGCACACCGCATTCTTTGCACCTGAACACTGGGGGTCTTACATATGCTTGGATCAAGATCCTCCCTTTTGTAAACCTCTTTTTGAAAATGAAGTGAAAGATATTTGTTTGTCCAAGTTTCTTTGATTCTTCATTTTTTGCTTTACTCGCTGGCATTCACTAATAGTTTGTGCGGTCGTATGCCATCCTCCATGCTCTCGCACTCGCGTATCACTTGCTCATTCATGTACCACCGACCCTTAATCCTAGGTCATGGACAAGGCGTTTTCGCCCCACAGTGGTGGAACCCTAGTCTCATTCACACCTGCTTGCATCTTTCTAGTACTTAGGTGGTTGCGATGATTCTGCCGGGAGTGCGACCCTACCGAGAGCACGCCTCATCTTGAATGGTTCTTATGCCTCCTTCGATAGACTAACCCCCTGGGTGTATTCACTGAGCGACTGCCTATCTTGATGGACAACTAGCACACCTTGGCCTTTACGACTTCCCCTTCTTTGTGCCAACATTCCCTTCTCGGGCTTTTCCTTTCCTTCCCGCCCAATGAGGAATTCGGACCCATAAGAGGGGGAAGCTAGCACTTACTGATCCCGCGGAGGAACCTGACTGAAGACTTAGATCTAAACACCGACCCTTGGCTGCAGCATTGAGGTCCCACCACACACCCGAAAGATCTTAGAGCGCTTCCCCTACTAAGCCAAAGTTAAAGCTGGGCTCCTTGGAGAGCCGGGAAGCTAACCAACGATGTCCTCAGGAGGAAAAAGCCAAAAACTGGATCCTCTCCAAAGGTGCCCTTTAGGGTCTATATATAGTTTTCCTATACTGGTCTGCTAATAGCATAACTCCGCCTTTTGGTCTTACTAAACACACCCCAAACTGGTCTGCTAACAACCAAACTCCACTGTTATGAAGGGCTATTGGTAGTCCACCAACGGTATCTGTCACAACCCGCATTTTCCCAACATTTAAAATGTTATCAGAGTAGGGAAAGCTACCCGTGGTGATGCCACGTCACGTAGGGGACGCCTACTGACGTTAAGGCAACGTATCCTTCATCGCAGTTCAAGCAATTAGTGTTATCAAATCAAAGTGATTCAAAAATGATTTATGCAGAAAATTAATAAACCGCGTCCCTCGGCTAGGTGGATCAACTAGTCCACGCTTTTAAAAATATAGTTTTACGCAGCGGAAAAATACTTGATTTAATTACTTAGTGGCCTAAATGAACATGAAGACCTAGTGAGGTGCACCATGCAAGATCGAATATGTGGATTTACTATATATAAAAGTAGATTTGTCACGCGCATAAATTAGTGAGATTAATATTTCAAAATATGATATGTCATGCTATATTACCTTAGCATATCTAACCAGGGGCCATAAAGCCAATCGGTATCTAATCATTCCAGAACAAGTGTTCAAAAGTGATCAACAAGTAACAGCAGCAGTGAAACGAAAGTCTAACTAAACGGCACCACGGGCGTCAACACCTGACACGAACCCATGGGCCGACAAGTCCAAAAAATACTCTACCTCAAGAGAGTCAGAAGACGGCAACTAACGCAGCTCTGCACTAACACCTGCTGCTGTCCAGAACCTGAGGCATTCAAAGAAAGAACACCTCAGAAGCAAGTACAAGTGGTGCAGAAAATAAGAGAGTAAGCAAACCTCCGCGAGACCGGAGGGAAACAGAAGTTGTAAGGGTCAGTGATGACAAAGCTAGTAGCTAATAATCAACAGGAAAAGAAATAGCAGCAGTATCTAATCATCAGCAAAAAAAAGAAACAGCAGAACAACTAAAAACAGCAGAATATGCTCACCAAGCAAAGGTGAGAACACAGACGATGACAAAACTCGACATAAGCAAAAGAAAAGCCATCCGTTTTCAAATTATTAATCATGTTACTCTTGTTCAGAATTATAGAGACTGATCAGCTCATCCAAAAGAAGAGCACCGCACCGGGGGCAAAAACCACACCGCGTACGGACTCCCAAACAGAATGCTTAAGAGGACACCGCACCGGGGGCAAAAACTACACCGCGTACAGCCTCCTAATCAAAATGTATTAAATTAAAGAGCATCGCACCGGTGGCTCCGCCAACGTCGTGTACGACCTCCAACAGAATTCATATTTTCATGCAATTTCAAAGGGGAAGGGGCGAGGCCCAACATGACATATCATATCATAAGGTAAGTAGCGAATGAGAAAATCAAGAGATATGAAGCTAACAAAAAATCTTTTATTCACTGGCATAATATCAAATTATTAGCAGCAAAAATAGAGAATAAAACGGAGATACGACGCAGTTAGATCAAAAGCACCGGCTTAGAGCAGTTATATGGCAAAGAGAAAGAGCAAGGGCAAGAACACCACTTGCCTTCAAATCACCGGAATCGTTCTCCGAACAACTCCTCGTCGTAGATCGGCCCAAAAGGAGGCACGACGAGGCGAAATCTACAGAAAAAAGACCAAAACGAAGGTTAGGGACGAAAACCCTAACGAAAAAGTTTCACGAAACGGGAGGAAATTACCACGAGGACGAAGCTCTCGTCGAGA
Source organism: Dactylorhiza incarnata (assembly GCA_033032865.1). Lineage (NCBI taxonomy): Eukaryota > Viridiplantae > Streptophyta > Magnoliopsida > Asparagales > Orchidaceae > Dactylorhiza > Dactylorhiza incarnata. The sequence goes on along the minus strand of JAWHQI010000160.1, from coordinate 4,114,405 downwards.
GATTTCCGAATCTATGCTCGGCTCGCGATTCCGACCACCGGCTCCGTCGGCGGCGTCCGGAAGATTCGAGAAATCGTCGTCCCCGTCGCTCGGTTCTACTCTCTGGTTCGGACAGAATGAAGAAGGAGAAGAGGACTGGGCTCGTTTTAACATAACATAATTTTAATAATAATAATAATATCATTATTAGTATTATTATTATTATTATTATTATTAAAAGAATGAAGGGGGAAAAGAAGTCGACGCATGCGTTGAAAGGGGCTGGAAGGAATTCGACGCATGCCTTGAGAGGAATTCGACGCAAGGGGGGGGGGGGGGGGGGGGGGGGGGGGGGGCTGGAGAAATCGACGCAAGCTTGGAAAGGAAGTCTACGCAGCTTGGAATGGAAGTCTACGCAGCTTGGAATGGAAGTCTACGCAAAAGGGGGGCTGTCGACGCAGGCAAATGAATATATATACACATTCGTATAGTATTAATAATAATAATATTATTATTATTATTTTATCACAAAAAAACGAACGCCGAATCCGACGAAAATTCCGCCTTAGGTGAACGGCGGCGCTACGAATCCAACGGCGAAGTTGGAATCAAAATCCGACGTGCCATTTTCGAGGTATGAGTGGCGGAAGTTACGGCGAGCTTTAATTATATACAAAACTTCAAAAATCCGCCGAGGCTCCAAAATGGCTCGGATCGCGACGAAACTTGATAAGCAAGTCTAAAATTAAATAATCTAATTTCCTAACGTAAAATTTTCCAATTCCGGGTCGTCGCAAAATTTGGTCGACTTGACCCAAACGGACACGAAAACGCGCAAACGGCGACGCGCCGCTAACTCGACGTTAAAAGTAATGCCCCGACGTCATTAACACGCCATCACTGAATTAAACAAACACCGGAAAATCAGGGGCGTTACAGTATCCAGGTAATTTCACTCCTAGATTATTCTAGGAGAGTGGTCTGTAGAGGCTCTGCTCGCCAGACTTCTCGCATACTGAATTCCCTAGGTCTCACTGGGCGATTGGTCTGTGGAGGCATCACTCGCCTGATCCTTGATCCTCTGGGTGAGTGGGGTTCTGCGCCTCACTCGCCTGGCGGTCTGTGCATCCGAACTACTAAGCGGGTGAGTGCTTAGCGAGCGAGGCTTGCACTCGTCCCGAAGCTTGCCTGCCTCTATTGACCTAGGTGAATGCCCCACTGATGCTCTGGATGAAAACCCCTCTTGACCTGTCTGCTTTTCTCTGCTCATCCTTTTGACCTTCTAGGGCCTGGGGGCTCACTCGACGAATATGGGGTTATATAGTTTGGTCCTGTGAGCAACATGTTCGGTGAATATGTAACAGAGGACGGGTTAGTCCTGTGAGTTAGAGGCTTGGATGATATAGATGATACATAAATGAATGTGCATAGAATGTGGTGGGTCTTCGGTACTAGCCTAGTCGACATACCGATGGAAGTATGATGACTTAGTAAGTGGTAGGTGTTCAGAGGGCCAAGTTGTTTTCTGCACGACCGAAAGATCATATACCCTAATAACCATACACTTAGCCTATAAAAGGACTAGTTTTGATGGATCCAGCAAGAGTACGCAAGATCTCGTGGGTACCGAGGATAGGTTCCATAGCATACGTTAGAGCCTAGGTCTGGTAGTGCGTTATACCGACCAAAGTGAGGAGATGTCCACTCCTCTGCCACCGTTTGACCACGATGGGAGGTGCCCGAGATATTAGCTACCTCCCAAAAGTGGTAACTAAAGGTATGTACGTGCAGAGTCGTGTGTGTATGAGTTGTATGTGTGTGAAATAATAACATAAACATTACATTGCACTGCATATCATGTGTATCATAACATACGTCATAAACCACCACCGTATACTCTAGTATGGGCTTCTTTATACGATGGGTGTATGCAAAACGATCTCTTAACTTATAAGTTTGTATGGGTTTTCTTATAAGTTAATGTTACCTTTCTGTGATGGTAGTTAGCCCCACTTCATTTACTTATATTACTTCTCTTATTATTGCTCTTTACTTCCAACTCTGACATAATAGAATTGATGGTATTTACTTGTACTTGCTAGTAGAACTCTTAGTAGCTATACCTTACATTACTTATATAATATTATGTGAGTGAGAGAACAGTCACCTGCCTTTGATTATTCAGACTTATTGTCCCCCTTTTTCCTTCCTCCCGCCCAGTGCCTAGGAGTCACCGGGGGAGGGGGTAGGGAAATTGCTTAGTCTTTTTGACTAACGGTCAGATGTGGCATAACATCAGGAGCAGCAGCAGGATCAACCAAGTGTGTATGACTAGATATTACCTCCTAAAGGATATCTTCCATCATTTCCTTTGCCAGTAGATTTGCTACACTTCCGCAAGAGACTTTGCAGTGAGGCTTGATGTATAGGGCTTAAGCCCTTATTTACCATTTAGTACTTTACTGCGCATTCATTTTGATGTATCTCATTCGTGGACCTTTGTTATATTTATGTTATGATGTGATGTGGACTGGGTTATATATATAATTTACTCTAAATTACTCTGTGATGAATGGTTGGCCTATGAATGTTGAATTGCAGGCAGAATCAGTGTCTTGTGGTGACGACCTACTCGTGTGTTGGAGTCATCGCATGGCGGCGATTATGGGCGTAAGACCCGGAAAGTGAGCAAAAAAAGGGGTCTTACATAATGAACCAATTTCAATTCACCATTGCACTGCCCACATTAAGCTTACACCCTTTTTCTTTGTATTACCACCACCTTCAATTCACCAAAGCCATATAGCCTTGTCCTATTTTTCACACTTGAGTATTTGAGCTTATCAATTTTGTGATGATGGAAGATGTCTTAATGTGGTTGAGGTGGCGTTGAAGAATTTCATTATTTCATATTGTGGTTATAAAGATAAGTATTTAAAAAATGTGAAGAAAAGAAGGGAAAATAAGTGAAAAGAAAATTGTGAAAGTAAAGAAATTGAAAATAAGTGATGAAGATGACATTTGGTGTAGCTCCTTGTGAGGTGACCACGTATGTTAAAATCCAAGTTTTTTTGAAGGGGGGGGGGGGGGGGGGGTCTCACTTCACTTCCTTTGTTGGTGGATCAGTTTTATGATTAGGTCAACATAATTTGCTTAAGTGTGTTTAGCCCCTGTGTTTATCATTTATATCCACACCTTAAGTCCAGGCTTTTAATTTCATCCTATTTTAAGTCCTGTCGACTCTAAATAAAATTGATTAACCGGTGTAGTGGAGAGAATTTAGAAGGGCAAGCCTATGAGCATTAATATTGATGGATTTCTTTGGAGGCTACCATCTAGTTTCATGACTATAATACCTATCTAACTTATCGTATCGCTTTTGCACTACATGATGCCAAGGACATTCTAGTATAGTTGATTTGAAGTGAATAATGCGAATTTTGATATATTGTAGAGAAGAATATAATTTCTTGTTATGTTTAGTATACACTTTATAATTTGATTTCTATTCTCCTTTTTCCTATGACCTTCTCACCCTAGACTTTATTTCATACTTCAATTGCTTGGTTTATTTCTTATATCCCCAGTGGCTAGATTAATTTGCTCTGGACGAGTAAATGTTTAGTTTTGGGGGTATTTGATGAGTGATTTTCATATAGTGATTTTGGCACCTATTTAGCTTGTATTTTAACTATTTAGCTCTTGCATTTATTGACTTTCATTGAATATCACTTAGTTTTCCTAAAGTCCACATAAGAGCATCTTGTGAGTTAAATAGGTGGATTTTCATGCATTGCAAGTTTAGGGGAGATCAGTTATCCCTCTTATCCTTTAAGATTTATGATATATTTATGTGTTGCAGCTAGTGGTTGCCTTGAGGAGTCAGTGGAGCGGGTTTAGGACTTTGCCTGGAACCGCATGACCATTCTAGTCAAATTCGGCATGATCGTGCACATTCACGGCCAAAATGCATCAAAATCCAAAGTTCTGAACTTCCCCGTGTGTTTTGGTCTCGCACGACCGTGTTCGTTCAACCCACGGGGTTGGTATGCATTTAAATATTTCACACAATTTTGTGCTTTTCTTTGCACACAACTGTGCGTGTATATTTACTACCGATTCCTAAAAAATCCAATCTCTAAAAATTCTCATGCGCTTTAGTGCTCGCACAACCGCACCAGACTAATAATGCATGATCATATTGCGGGTGCTAAGGTTTTCGTTTTCGAGCCCATTTTCCACTCCTTTACATACGATCAGGCACACAATCGTGAGCCCGATCATGCGCGAACATATTTTTTGACGACCTATAAATATGATTTTTTATGAAGGATTAAGTATCCTTTAGGATTTAACTCCCAGTTTTGCCTGATTTTATTTCCTGAAGTGGGGTTTGTATCCAAGAACTTCTCCAACATTCCAAAGCTCTAAGGAAGGAATTCCTCAATCAATCTAGACCACAAAGAAGTAAGATGATGATATCGACATTGATGGCGCGTAGAATTGAAGAAGACAGGAAAAATACTTTTGTAGACGTGGCAGCTTCGTTATGACCCCAGACGCAACCAAGGATCACGACGGATCAAAGCTACCGACACAGGAGCACTATTAGTACCCGAGGCATAGTTTTGAGAACGTTTTGTATATTTCTCTACTCTTCTACCTCTCTTGATTTATTTTGATGAGTTTCTATATTTTTATGAGTGTTGGGATGTGCGAATTGTTATAATGAACTCTTGTAATTGTGTCTTTCAATTTCCAATGATAAGCTTGATTTGGTTGTGTTCATTGCAATGTGTCTTGATTGTGTTCTTGTGATGAGGTGAAGGCGACCCTTAAGTTCTCTTGATGAAGTGCTCTTGCGAAGAGGTGAAGGCGACCCTCATGTTCACTTAGCTTAGATTTTATTTTCATGCACGTAGTATAGAAACAACAATTTTCAAACTAACGATCTGCACGACCTTAATAACTAGATATTCATTTCGATAAATCATCACACCCGTGTTCCTCGAGAGATTCAATACTTAGGGGGGGGGGTAACTTTCCTTTTTATTTATTACTTCGAATAGTACACTACCAACTTCCTCTCCTCGTGGGAGTGGTGATCGTAGTAATTAGTCAACATCCATACATAAAAGATTTTTAAGAATCGCTCTCCAAAGGATATAGTGCAGAGGTTTAAGAATACCTCTCCAAAGAATTCAATTCATTGTTTTAAGAATCCCTCTCCAAATGATTTAGTGGTTCTAAGAGTCTCCTTATTAAAATACTGAGTGGTTAATTATAAGAGTCTCCTTATCAAAAGACTCAGTGATTCTTAGAATCTCCTGATAAAAGGATTTAGTTGTTGTTCTTAGAGTATCCATATCATAAGATTCAACATTATTCAGTTAATTCCTACCAAGGGGTAGAAGAGAGGACATACCCAGATTTGGGGAACCTCTATAAGAATTTCTATGTCATCTGGATGATCTGCTATATAGCTTTGATTTCTTTTACTACATAATCTTTATTTTGTTTATATATAATTTGTGACATGTTCTGTGATTGATTTTGTTAAAGAAATTTAAACTCTATTCACCCCCTCCCTCTAAAATTTGTCTCAATTATCATTCCACATTTTCATGTAGTCGTCTGAACATGGCTCTTCTTGAATGTTTTCGTCTGTATGAGAGTTCATAAAAAATAGATTTTGCTTGGAGTCTTGTACTTGTTTAGAACTTCCAAAGGGAAGACTATAAATTTAATCAAGAAATTTCCAAATTTATATGTTGTAGATAAAGAATGAATAAGTTTAAAAATATCTTTGGATAGTGCGCAAAATAAACTATTAATTGCTTTTGCATTTAAGATGCATTCAATCTTTGTTTAGTCGCAAGGAGGTTTAGTATTGGTTATGTTCCAAACATCTATGCTCAAAGATATAAAAAAAATTCATTAATAATGTCCATGCCTCATAATTTATTCCTGTGAATAATTGAGGCACTAAAGTAGATTCATCATTAAAGTTTGTTTCTCCTCTATGGGACGCCATATAAACTCTAGGATGTTAAGCGTAAGATAGAGAACCTGGCTCTGATGCCAATTGTAGGATTGTATGACTTCTTTAGGGAGAAGTGAATAAGAAACCATCAATTTTTAATAAACTTCATTCTATTAATTAAATTTTAATGATTATGGACAAAAAAAATATTGAATATAAATAAACTTTAGTGAAAAACATATTCATAACATTACATTAATTTTTATGAAATTTACAAAACTTGAATCTTCATAATGTTGAAGATCTACTCGCGATGATTATTAAACTTTTTATTTCAATGCACACTCTCCTAGAACATGTTGGTCTTAGCCTCTCCTTCTTCGGATTGGCCTCAATCCCCCTAGAACTACTCCTTAGTCTAGTCGCCACCCAAGAGTCGAATTTTTAGTCCTAAGTCCTCACCTATACCTAGTAGCCAACAAAGGCAAATTTTCATCCCTAAGTCCTGACCTAGACCTAGTCGCCAACATAGGCGAATTTCCAACACAAACAAAAAGGGTTACAGAAAAACAAAGAAGAGAAAATGATGAAAGAAAAGTATTCAGAATGAAAACTCCTAGAGATGATTTCTGAAGATGATGTGAAAGGAATGCTAAAGATCTACATCGTTCATGCGCTCAATTTTTGTCGTGTATATGCTTAAATCCATAAGCTCTTCAAAATCTCATTCGATTGATGTAGGGGAGTGTTGGATCTTCTCTAGAGGTCTGGGCTGAAAAGGCTCTCTGAAATAGTCATGATCACCTCTGAGAAGCAGAGCGAAACGTTCTTTAATTAGATCTCTATAAGCAATCTCCTACGGTATAATGCAAATAGTTCATTTCCCCCACTTCCTCAATTTTTCATTTGGAAGGCGGCACAAGCAGTTTAGAAAATAAATAGTGCAACACGGTAGAGCTATCTCCTAGAGGTAGGAAGTAATATTTGTGTGCGCAACAAAGATCCTCTTGCTCTATTTGTCCCTTAGATTGACGGAGTTACCAAAAATATATCATCGGGTGATATCTCTAATATTGCACGGTAGTGTAATTTATCTCATTCCATATGCAACTGTCGTATTACCATTTGTTTGTTGAAAGTTGGCCATTATAGAAAGAGTGTAATTGTGTGGCGGTAACACTTTCGTCAGGAGATAGTTGACATTTGTTTCCATATTTATCATCAAATACCCCGAGCATGCTCCAGGTACTATAGATGTGCTACCGCGTCTGTCTATAGTGGCTATCATCAGTGGTAGCTTGTGATTTTTCCGTTTGAGCAATCTTCCAACATGTTCAATATGGATATGTAGTGTACTTGTCTCCATCATACCTATAAACCTTGCACACTATAAACAAAAGCCAAGATAGATCAAATACATATTAGGATCTGTTATTCTCAATACAAAAGATGTAGAACCAATGTTCCAACAATATATACCAATGTATAAAATTATAATCGAATGAAAGATTATATCTAATGAATAAAAGTGTCTACACAAAACCATAACAAAAAGTAGTTCATACAACATTAAATCATCCAAAAATAGACCTTATGACCTTTACATCATTAGATCAAAATTTAAAGGAGAAATCTAAGCACGCAGATACACATAAAGAAATAGAACATTGATAATTAATACACTTCATATTCTTTTGTTTTGTGCGCATTATCGCTACGATACCTTAGGCGCGACACTTTCTTCTACAAAAAATTCATAAGCGGGAAATGAGGGCCATCAAAAGCTGACCAACTACTATGTAATAACTCCCTCCCCCAGACATCCCAGAGGACTCTGGGGTAAGGTATCTCAAACTCTACAAGTATGCACAAAGCATGCATACAATATATACATCAAGCAAATGAATAAGTAAGTTAATCTGCACATTATGTCTCAAACATCATACAATTTCTATGTTGTGCATATAAAGTAAAATATGACAACTATGCATTATGAATGATAGTTGAGTTCGTTTGGAGACTCACCACAACCCCTAACAATACATTGTATTAATTTATCATATCATTAACACACCATCAAGATGATTGTAATTACTCATGGACACACATAATCAGACGTTCTCATGGTGTGTACACAAGATACTTGCATGATGTGTAAGGTATACCAAGCTCCAGGGCTTTCATCATGTATCATGTAGGGTTATGATGGAAGGCAAACCCAACCAAGTTCTCATCAAGCCAAAGCATTATAATGGAAGGCATACCCAAACGAGTTACCTTTACGTTGAAATCTCAGGATAGAAGGTATATGCTCATCTTCATTTAGAGTTCTCATGACGGAAGGTGTTGGGTCACCTCCACATCCAAGTCTCATAATATATAATGTCCATCAGGCTATTATTGTAACACCCCAAGTTTTGCTAAGTGCGGGGGATGGAATCCCAAGGCTAAGTGCATGTTTTCTATAGTTGGGAGCTAGCATCGAGCGGTAGGTACTACCGCTGGCGGTAGGTACTACCGCTGGCGGTAGCTGTAACATCCCCAAACAACTAGACCCATAGAGTGGATTTGTCATGACTAGTTCATGACAAAACCATAGGAAGCTTGAAGAGACCACTTGGCCTTAGGCTTGAAGGGGAAGAGCACCTTGGTCTGCAAATAGAAATTTCCAATTACCAAGCTTAGGGTTGGAATTTAGGGCCTCGCCTTGAACCTTTGACCACATGTTGGGAATCTTTCCCTCATGATTCCTGATTTGGAGAAGTCACCAATTCAAGAGAACTTCACTATGCATTTGATTCCCTTCTTAGCTTTATCATCTCAGCAGAAGATAAGTTCAAAGCATATTGAGCTGACACATATCGTCGAAAAGAATTGGACGCATCGTCAAAAAGTGTATGCATGTCGTTGAAATAATGTGCAGAGCAAAGCAGAATGATCATATTGGCTATCGCCGAGACAACGTGCGTATGATAATATCGTTGTGACATTGACACTATAACACCTCACAATGATATCAGAAAGCCTAGATAAAGGAGAACACTCAAGCACAAAAACAAGTCAGATGTTGATGATATCATCGAAAAAAGCCTTGTCGTCGATAAGGCCAAGAAAGACTGATGACGATGATATCATCATAAAGAAGGCTTGACGTTGAGAAGACTAAGGAAGGTCTCATGAAGACAGGCAGCTGCTGAAGAATAATCTGTCGACATGATATCGATTATGTCGTCGATAAGATAAGGTGGTTACAACGATATCGAGCACTCAAGAAGATTACGCCAACATCAGCTAGATGACTTCATGTCGTCTTAAGTACAAGTGCAGAAGGGAAGTCCTGTCGTCGAGATATTGTCCATATCGTCGCAAAAATGGAAATGTCATCGAGACAGATTCAAAAGTTGCCAGACGCACTGTCAGCATTTAATGTCGCTGCCTGATTGTCCAATCAGCGCGTGCTCTTAAGTATGGGCGTCTGTCAATGCAGGACATCATAGAAGACCGTTAAGCTGCTCGTCAGTCTTATAAAAGGGATAAGTGTCTGCCTTAAAAATAAGTGATGAGTATACAAAAAGTTTTTACGCAAGAACTAATAGAACAGTAAAAGAGGCGTAAAAGAAGAAAAAGAAGAACGGGGAACAAATCGATCTTCATCTAGTGTTCTCAGAGAATCAGTCTAGCCTCATCGACTGATAAGGAGAATTCCAGATAGAAGAAAAGCGTGAAGAAGATCTGTGCGACCAAGATTCAAATCAGAAGTATCTTCTTCAAGAAAAGAAACCGATGTCCACCAGGTAGAAGAATCCTTATTTTATCTCTCCTTGTAAGGCTTGCGGGCCAAAACTGTAAGATCTATTTTCAGATCTAAGTGTCAAGCTTGCGGGCTTGGGTGTAGTGAAAGGGCTTCCGGGCCTAGGTTGCAGGGACTTGCGGGTCCAAGGGGCAAGACTTGCGGGTCTGTGCTGTGTAGGGCTTGAGGTCCTGAGTGTAAAGCTTGCGGGCTTGGGTGCAGTGAAGGGGCTTGCGGGCCTAGGTTGTAGGACTTGAAGGTCCGAGTTGTAAGGCTTATGAGCCGAAGACATTGGCGGAGTTTGCCGAGCCTAGCACACTGCTAGGTAGGCGCAAGGGGATAGAGGACTACTCAAGACACCCTATCTTGAGGAACCTCTATACATCTTGTGTTGTGTCCTGAGATTTTCTGTGTGATTTTTCTGTGTTGTGCTTACATTATATACGTTTCTTGCAAGAATATTTCAAAATAGCCAAAATCACCTACCCCCCTCCTTTAGGTGATCGTTCCATTAACCTACAAGTGGTATCAGAGGTAGGTTGATCGAAAAGTGACTTAACCATCAGATCTAGATCTTAGAATGACTCAATATGGCTGGAGGTGATCAGCATCGAGAAATATGAGCCATGAAACTCCCAATCTGGACAATGGAGAACTTTCCTATTTAGAATGAAAGGGTAAGGCTGTTCATGGAAGCAGCTGATCCTAGAATCTATATAATTATTAAAGAGGGTCCCTTCATTCCCATGATAGTATCCACTATTGATCTAACTCGAATGGTGGCAAAGAAATATACATGACCAAAGATGAGCTAACCTTGGCAAGTCTAGATAAGAGGGCACATAACATAATTGTAAGTGCTACTGACGAGCATGCTATTGACAAGATGCCTATAACAATAGCTTCCAGGCGAGTATCAAAATGGCGCCCTATGAAGTTTTGTATGGAAGGAAGTGTCGAACGCCGATGTCTTGGGCGGAGGTGGGAGACACTAAGCTGTTGGGGAAGCAAGTGGTGGAAGATGCTTGCGAGATTGTGCGGACGGTTCAGGAGCGCATGAAGGTTGCTCAGGATCAACAAGCGAAGTATTTCAACGCGCGCCACAGAAATGTGGAGTTTGTAGTGGGCGACATGGTCTACCTGAAGATCAAGACGTTCAAGGGTGTTTCGCGGGTGCGGCGACTCAAGAAGTTGAGTCCGCGGTATCTGGGTCCGTTCGAGGTTACGGAACGTATAGGTGAAGCAGCCTATTGTTTGGCGTTATCCGCAGAGCTGAGTGGATTACATGATGTCTTCCACGTCTCTGTGTTGAGGAAAGCTCTGGTGGAGTCGAGCGTCGTAGTCGAAGCGGCAACGGTGCCGGTGATGGAGGATTTGGGGACGAGGGTTCGTCCGGTTGGCGTGGAGGATTCGGAAGTCCGGCAGTTGCGCAACAAGGAAGTCAAACTTGTAAAGGTGCGATGGGACAACTGCGAGCGAGGCGAATTCTCTTGGGAGCGTGAGCAAGCGATGCGGGAGGATTTCCCAGAACTTTTTGCTCTAGGTATGCTTTATGAATTTCCTGTTTAAATTCTGAAATTTCGAGGACGAAATTCTTTTAAGGGGGGTGGAGTTGTAACACCCCAAAAATCGTAGTCCAGCGAGGTAGGCGGAGTGGTAGCGTCGCGCTCGGAATAGGCTGAAAATTCCATAGAAGGTTCTTCGCGCACGCTCACTGGCCTCCTTCGCGCACGACCAGTGGTCGTGCGCCTGATCGTGCGTTAATTCACAAGGGTTGAAGGTCGGCTGATTGTGTAGTGCGCACGATCAGGGGATGTTGGCCGCGCACGATCACTGACCGTGCGCCGCTGCTCGTGCGCACTGTTTATTCTGCTCCGCGAAAAGTGACGGGGAAGATGATCCGGCCGTCCAAAGATATTGGGATTTGATCCAACGGCTGCGATGGATGGCTGGGGGGTTTTAGGGCTTGGTAGAGGAGTTAAACCCTCATTATTTCCAAGACTTTCTCTCTCTTAGGTTGGAGAAAGGAGGAGGAGGCAAGGAGGAAGAAGAAGGGGAATCCGCCATTACCGGAGCTTCGGAGCTCCGTTCGCCGATCCGAGACCGGCAACGCGTAGAGGGTGTCGAGGCGCTTCTTCTCCACCGTTTGTTTGCAAGCTTCTCATGGCTAGGAGGAGATCTCAAAAGGTAACGACATTTCTCCTCCCGGTCTTTAGGATGCGTGCATGACATCCCTTTAATTTCTGCATTTTGGCACCGGATCCGTCGAGTGAGAGGGGTCCGGGTCGCCTTGGTTCAAAAGGAACCATCGGGTTGATTGAGTCCATCCCCGACATGATCTGCACTAGAGATCCGCTCCGTTAGCAGATTAGGCATTGTGGGTGAAGCCGGATTTGTGGCCGTTGGTCCGATTTGGTGATGTTGATTTACGCGCATTTTAGGGGTTTTATTAGAAATCTGAATACGGCGAACTCGTCGTGGTTATGCCCTTGTAGCTTCGTGTGGTAACGAACGTTGGGTTTAGGGCGGAGAAATAATGTGCGGAATATGGGGCTTGTGATGCCTAGTGTTGTGCGATGGCGCGATTGGTCTTTGTGGTCGGCTGGCTATCCCGTGAAGACTGAGATTCACATGTGGAGAGTGTCCCGGCAAGATTAGTCCCTTCGATTGTTGACTTACGAGAATGTCTGTGCTACGGATGAGTCCGTTGATGGTCGCCAGGCGAGGCAATCAGTGGATGTTGTCCCGAGAGTAAGTCCAGGGCCTTGGGACATTTTTGTTAGCCAGAATTCTTAGTATCGGTCTGGTGTGTTGTTGGCGGCCCGAGCGTGGGAGGTGTTAGACAAGCCCGATGGCATGGCGAGCCAGGCGAGGTGGGTCTCAGTGAGAGCTCTTGGCCTTGGGCTACGATGCCCTTGCGGGTAAATGACGAGTACCCCTGTGTTTTTGATGTGATGATGATGTATGATGATGTGATAGATTCATACGCTTTAGGGTGCCTTGGGTGAAACCGGGGTTTGCATTCATTTTGCATTGGTAGGCCCCTTTTTATTATCTGCTCAACATAGAAACGTGGATGCTGTATGTGACACTCATACCTATTTTTATGCTGTTTCCTTTTATGTACATTTGCATACGAAATGCTGACTTGCAGGGTGAAGTAGTTCTCCGGGGTCCGCTAGGACGGCCGGGAGGAGGGATGTTGTTACACCGTTTGTGGTCAGCCATAGCTGACCCTCATTTACCACTCTTTGTGATTTGGTTGCAGGGCAAGAATCGCAGGCTGGACCCAGCGCGCCGGCCAAAAAGGCCTAAAGCCTCATGAAGTGTTTACCTTGTCTTCATGCACTTCTATTATTACATTTTGTTGTAATCGGCTTGCATGCCGAGGTAGTTTAGGTAAAACTACTATCTGTCCCCTTTTGTTGGGACGTCCTTTTGTGTTGAATGTTTGGTGATTTGGACTGTGGTTTTGTATGGCCTTAAGGCCAGTTGGACTCCTATGTAGTGTGGACAATCTCTGTGTTTTATGTTTGTTTCCGCTGGGTTGTCTGAGTTTTGAGAATGGGTAGTCAATATCATCTTTTAATACTGAAGCTGTGGCGGTTATATGCCGTGGGGTCCCGGCCGGACCCATGTTATATGATCATTGAAGGGGAGGTGTTACAAGCTAACCTTGGCAAGTCTAGATAAGAGGGCACATAACATAATTGTAAGTGTTATTGACGATTCAACTATCCAGAACCTCATTCACTGCAAGACATCCAAGGAGATGTGGGACTCTCTGATTGTGTATATGGAGGGTATTGATGAGGTAAGGGATGATAGGAAGTCTCTCCTCAATCAGGAGTATGAAGCCTTCAAGCAAGGCAAGAATGAAACCATCTCTAGCTGTTATGAGAGGTTTTTTAAAATAGTGAATGGACTGAGAAATTATGACAGAGAATTCACAAACTCTGACTTAAATGATAAGTTCCTTAGATCCCTCTCTAAGGAATGGGATATTAAGATTTGTGCCATCAGAGAGATGGGTCAGCTGGGCATCTTGGAGCCCAAGAATCTGTATGGGAAGCTGCTGTCCCATGAACTTCAGCTCAACACCAGGAAACCTGAAGATGAAAGCTCTAAGGGGAGCTCCAGTGAAAGATCTGTGGCTCTCAAAGCTGAAAGCAGAAGGAGCTCCAAGGACAAGACTCCTGCATACCAGAACAGATCAGAGAGCAGTGAACATCTGATGCCAGCACATCAGATTCCAATGAAACTGACAGAGAGATGGTCCTTCTCTCTAAGCAGTTCAAAAAGCTGATTACCAGAAGAAGAAGAGAAAACAACAGACCCTCCTCCTCAAGCTCAAGGAGATCTGATCAATATGAAAGGTCTAAATCCTTAAGGGAGGATAAGTACAAATCTAAACCTGGTAAATTTGATTTTGCTAACACTGTCTGCTACTCCTGTAATAAAATAGGTCATATAGCTGCTGATTGCTCTTCTATGAGAAAAGAATCAAGGAATCATGAAGATAAGAGAAGATCAAGGGAGAAGAAGAAACCTGAAAGAGGGTTTATAGTAAAGAAAATCAGAACTCTAAGTGACTATGATTCAAGCTCCTCGGACACTGAGGAAGAGGCTCTGAATGGCCTAATGGCCATAAAGGAAGACATCTAGGATGATATCTCTCCTGGAAAAGTACCCTTCAAAGCTCATTTGTCTGACTCTGATTCTGAATCAGTGGCAGACTCCTTGCATGATAATGAGAGTGTGTCTACTGCCACCACCACAAGCTCAAGATCTCATTATGATGTTGAGTCTGACCTAATAAAGCAGTATAAAGCTCAATGGAAAGCTTTCAAGAGCTGTAAGAAAATCCTCAAAATCCAGACCAAGGAGTTAGATTCCTCAAAGACTGTCCAGTTTGATTTCAAGGAGATAGCTGAAAAGCTGGCTGCCATGAGCAAAGAAGTGGACAGATTCAAGGAAGCCACAAAGCTTAAGAATGTTGAATTAGGTCAGAAGAACAGAATAATTAAGAATCTTGAGGAGATGCTGCTGGCTGAGAAGAAACTTGTTGCAAGCTTCTCGATGCCCAAGACAGTGTTGCCCATTATTGATACCTTCTCTGGATCATTCAGAGCTGGTATAGGATTCAGTCAAGAGACTGTCAAGGACAAAGGGTCTGAAGCTCAATCTTCTTTTAAGAAGGTGCTAGTATCAGGTCCTTCTGCCCATGAACCTATAGCCTCATCACTCAAGACTAAGTGAAAGGTTGCTTCCACAAAGCCTATTCCCAGGAAGGTGAACCAACAAGTGATGAGACCAGCTACACCCCACACTCACACCTGTAAGGTTCACCTAAGAGCTGTTAAATCAGTAGTCTTCCCTCCTGCTCACCAACACTCCCATCTCAATCAAATGGCGAGGCAGAAGAGAAGGTATAACAGATATGAATGCTGGTGCTGTGGGAAAATAGGCCACTTTGCCCTGGACTGTTGATTCAACCCAACAGGACCCAATGCAAAGAGAGTGCAGAACCCTCGGTGGTGTGGCATTCCATTTTATCCTCTTAACAGGAACCAAGGACCGAAACCAAATTGGGTACCTAAGGGAAATTAAATTTTCTTGCAGGAAAGTCCAAATGCCAATCAGTCTCCAATCTGGTATTTGGACAGTGGCTGCTCCAGGCACATGACTGGAGTCAAAAAGTATCTAAGAAGCTTCATCCCTATGGAGAATGGACCAACAGTGATCTTTGGAGGTTCAAAAAAGGGGATGACTAAAGGTTATAGTAATATTTCTAATGTCCTAGCTACCATCACAAAGGTAGCTTATGTTGAGGGATTGAAACATAATCTCATAAGCATAAGTCAGCTCTGTGATCTAGGTTTTATAATCATCTTCCACAAGGATAAGTTTTCATTAAAATGTCCTTAGACTCTGAGGCTATCTTAACTGGCACTAGGAGTGGTAATATTTACTGCCTAAATTTCTTTAATGCAAATTCTTCTATGCCTGTGTGTCTTGTAGCTAATGACAAAGAGGCTTTATGTGTACAATGACACAAGAGACTTGCTCACATTAACTATAAGACCATAGGCAATCTTTTCTCAGAAGACCTAGTAAGAAATGGACCTAATATTAAGTGCATCAAGAAAGGTCCTTGTCAAGCTTGCCAACTTGGGAAGCAAACAAGGACCAGCTTTAAAACCATTTCTGACAAAGAATCCTCTAGGTGCTTATTTCAATTGCACGTGGATTTGTTTGGTCCTATGTCAGTTCTCAGCTTGGGAGGGAAGGCTTACACCCTTGTTGTAGTTGATAATTACTCAACGTTCACTTGGGTGTTCTTCCTTAAAAAGAAGTCAGATACCTTAAGTATCTTGAAGAACTTTGTCAGGCAGATCCAGAATGAGATGGACTGTACTGTGGTCAAGTTCAGAAGTGACCATGGTACAGAATTTTAGTCAGGAGGCATGACAGAATTCTGCCAAGAACTGGGTATCTCCCAAGAATTTTCCTCCCCTAGAACTCCTCAACAGAATGGGGTTGTAGAAAGGAAAAATAGAACCTTGATAGAGGCAAGTAGGACAATTCTAAGTGATTCCTCTCTTCCAGAATACTTCTGGGCAGAGGCTGTCAACACTGCTTGCCATGTGATAAACAGGGCCTCCATCATCAAAGACCACAAGAAGACTCCCTATGAACTGGTGAAAGGTAGAAAACCTACCTTATCCTACTTCAGGATCGTTGGTAGTAAATGTCATGTACTTAATAATGGGAAGGCCAGACTAACCAAGTTTGCTGAGAAAAGCAGTGATGGTATTCTTGTTTGTTACAACTCCTGTAACAAGGCTTATATAGGTGTACAACATCAATACTCAAGCAGTGGAAGAATCTGTACATGTTGTATTTGATGAGACTAGCCTTATATATAAAGGCTGGTCTAGTTCTATAGTGAATGCAAGTACATTAGAGAAAATGGAGAAGTTATCCATTGAAGACAAGGCTGATACCTCAATTTAAGATAATAACCACTCATCAACAATTAAGTTGAAGAAGATGTTGTAGAAGGCTCAGAAACAGCAGAGGAAATGCAACCTGAAGAACCTGCCACAACAAAAGTCCCCAGTATGCTGCTAGTTGCCTTAAGACAAATGAGAGATCACCCTCAAGAGAAAATAATAGGAGATGTCAACAAAGGAGTGCTAACAAGGAGTAGAGTTGTGAATGAAGTATTGTACCTGAGTTTTCTCTCTCAAATTGAACCCAAGAAATTTGAGGAAGCAAATCAGGATCCATTTTGGATTGCAGCAATGCAGGAGGAGCTAAACCAATTTAGGAGATGCAAAGTATGGAAGTTGGTTTCTAGACCCCAAGGACAGAATGTCATAGGAACTAAGTGGGTCTACAGAAATAAATTGGATGATAATGGAATCATCACTAAGAATAAAACAAGGCTAGTGGCAAAGGGATACAAACAAGAAGAGGGGATTAACTTTGATCAGACCTTTGCCCCTGTGGCCAGACTGGAAGCCATCAGTTTGTTCTTGGCATATGCATCCTACCAAGGATTCAAAGTCTATCAGATGGATGTGAAGTCAGCCTTTCTTAATGGTGACCTCAAAGAAGAAGTCTATGTAGATCAGCCTTCAGGTTTTGTTGACCCTACTTATCCTGACTATGTCTACTTTCTTAGAAAAGCCCTATATGGCATGAAGCAGGCACCTAGAGCCTGGTATGTGACTCTATCAAGCTTTCTTATTGAGAATAAGTTCTCTAGGGGAAAATTTGATAAGACATTGTTCCTAAGGGAAGTTAAGGGGAAGATTTTGCTAGTGCAGATCTATGTAGATGACATTATCTTTGGCTCTATAGATAACTATCTTTGAAAAAAGTTTACCAGCTTGATGCAGGGAAAGTTTGAAATGAGCAGCATGGGTGAGCTCAAATACTTCCTAGGTCTCCAAGTGAAACAATCTGAAGATGGCATATTCATCTCTCAGACCAAGTTCACTAGAGATCTAGTCAAGAAGTTTGGATTGTAAAGTGCTTCCTCTATGAAGACTCCAATGGGAACCAATGTGTCTCTGGACAAGGATGAGAAGGGAATACCCTTTGATGAAACCAAGTACAAGTGCATGATTGGATCTTTGCTATAACTAACGGCAAGTAGGTCTGACATAATGTTTGCCACATGTGTCTGTGCTAGATATCAGGTGAACCCTAAGGAAACTCATCATGTCTCTATAAAGAGAATCCTAAGATGCCTAAAGGGTATATCAAATATTGGCCTATGGTACCCTAGGAACAATGGGTGTGAACTGACAGGTTACTCAGATGCAGATTATGAAGGATGAAAAGAAGACAAGAAAAGTACCTCAGGAACATGCCAATTCCTTGGAGGAAATATTGATTTCTTGGAGCAGCAAGAAGCAGACAAGTGTTGCAATCTCCACAGTTGAACCAGAATATATTTCTAGTGGGAGCTGCTGTGCTCAACTGCTATGGATTCAGCATCAACTTGAAGACTA
Organism: Dactylorhiza incarnata; assembly: GCA_033032865.1. Lineage (NCBI taxonomy): Eukaryota > Viridiplantae > Streptophyta > Magnoliopsida > Asparagales > Orchidaceae > Dactylorhiza > Dactylorhiza incarnata. The sequence continues at coordinate 4,096,128 of JAWHQI010000160.1, read as the reverse complement.
CAGTCTAAAGATGACCAAAACACCCTTATTTTGTGACTCTTCCAGTGCTATCTCAATTGCTAAGAACCCTGTCTCATACAGAAGGACTAAGCACATTGAGATCAGGTATCACTTTATCAGGGAGCATGTGGAGAATGAAGATATCACAAAGCCCCTAGATGAAGCTAAGTTTAACTTCTTCAAATTCCAATTGGGGATGTTAAACTTAGAGTAATTTTCAACTTATTGATAACTAATCTCCCTACATATGATAGTAAGAAGAACTTGCAGGACAAGTGCCAAAGTCAGACAGATATTGAACAATGGTCACGACGACAAAGGATCAATCACATGCACATAGAATCTACATGGACTATTATGAAAAAGTCAGAAAGGGGGAGAAAAGAATAACCTGGGAAGAGAAGATGCATGAGTCAAGGGGGAGAAAAGAGACATCACATCTAGGTGGAGCTACCTGCTCAAGAAGATGCAAAAGCTAAGGGAATGGTAACTATGTTAACATTGACTGCATAAACTAACATTATTGGTAAGTGAAAGTAATTTTGAATTGGGGTTCTGACTTCTTCAAATAGGGGGAGATTGTTGGGAATCTTGCCCTCATGATTCCTGATTTGCAGAAGTCAACAATTCAAGAGAACTTCACTATGTATTTGATTCCCTTCTTAGCTTTATCATCTCAGTAGAAGACAAGTTCAAAGCATATTGAGCTGACACATCTCGTCGAAAAGAATTGGACATATCGTCGAAAAGTGTATGCATGTCGTTGAAATAATGTGCATAGAAAAGCAGAATGATCATATCGGCTATCATCGAGAAAACATGCATACGATAATATCGTTGTGACATCGACACTACAACACCTCACAATGATATCAGAAAGCTGGGATGAAGGAGAAGACTCAAGCACAAAAACAAGTCAGATGTCGATGATATCATCAAAAAGAAGCCCTGTCGTCGATAAGGCCAAGTAAGACTGATGACGACGATATCGTCGTAAAGAAGGCTTGACGTCGAGAAGACTAAGGAAGGTCTCATGAAGATAGGCAGCTGCTGAAGAATAATCTGTTGACATGATATTGATTATGTCGTCAACAAGATAAGGTGGTTACAACGATATCGAGCACTCAAGAAGATTATGCCGACATCAGCTAGATGACTTCATGTCATCTTAAGTACAAGTGCAGAAGGGAAGTCATATCGTCGAGATATTGTCCATATCGTCGTAACAATGGAATTGTCGTCGAGACATATTCAAAAGTTGACAGACGCACTGTCAGCATTTAATGCCGCCGCCTAATTGTCCAATCAGCACGTGCTCTTAAGGTATGGGCATCTGTCAGTGGAGGACATCATAGAAGACTGTTAAGCGGCTCCTCAGTCTTATAAAAGGGATAAGTGTTTGCCGTAAAATAAGTGCTGAGTATACAAAAAGTTTGTATGCAAGAACTAATAGAACAGTAAAAACGGCGCAAAAGAAGAACAGAGAACAAATCGATCTCATCCAGTGTTCTCAGAGAATCAGTCTAGCCTCATCGATTGATAAGTAGAATTTTAGATAGAAGAAAAGCTTGAAGAAGATCTGTGCGACCAAGATTCAAATCAGAAGTTTCTTCTTCAAGAAAAGAAGTCGATCTTCACCAGACAAAAGAATCATTATTCTATCTCTCCTTGTAAGGCTTGCAGGCCAAAGCTGTAAGATCTGTTTTCAGATCTATGTGTCAAGCTTGCGGGCTTGGGTGCAGTGAAGTTGCTTGCAGGCCTAGGCTGCAGGGACTTGCGGGTCCAAGGGGCGAGACTTGCGAGTCTGTACTGTGTAGGGCTTGAGGGCCTGAGTGTCAAGCTTGCAGGCTTGGGTGCAGAGAAGGGGCTTGCGGGCCTAGGCTGTAGGACTTGTGGGTCCGAGTTGTAAGGTTTGCGGGCCGAAGACATAGGCAGAGTTTGCCGAGCCTAGCACACTTCTAGGTAGGCGCAGGGGGACAGAGAACTACTTAAGACACCCTATCTTGAGTAACCTCTATACATCTTGTGTTGTGTGCTGGGATTTTCTGTGTGATTTTTCTGTGTTGTGCTTACATTATATACGTTTCTTGCAAGAATATTTCAAAATAGTTAAAATCACCTAACCCCCCTTTAGGTGATCGTTCCATTAACCTACACCACCATAGCATACCTAACCCTTTGGAGGGCCCCTTAGATCACCAAAAACCCATTGGGGTCAACCAAAGAGGCCAAGTTGACCAAAGTCAACTCCAACCTTTAATCGTTCAAAGTAGCCTAATTATGGTCAATTGGCCTCCACCATGCCAAATTGACCTTTCCCCTACCCTTATATGGATATTAGGGACCCAATGGACCAAAAAGCCCCATCATGGGGCCACTAATTAGGCCAATTTGACACAAGTCAAATCTAGCCTTATTTTTGTCAAAGTGATCTGTGGAAGGTCAATTGGCCTCCACCTTGCCAAATTGACCCTACCTACACCTTACTAACTCTTAAGAGAGGCCAATGGATCACTAACCACTCATTGGGGTCAACTCAAATGGTCAAATTAACCAAAGTCAACTCCACCCTAAATTTAGGTCAAAATGACCTATTTTGGCCTAATCAAGCCCAATCCACTTGGGCTAGGTCCATTTGAAGTTGCCCAATAGCTTCATGGGCCTGATATTTACTCAAAAAGCCATGCAATTTCTAGAAATGATGAGTAGGAGAGAGAAAGTGCAATTTCCCCCTTAAGGAAGAGAGAGAAAGAGGAAAAGAAAGAAGAGTTAATGGTGGGAGGCGATGGGTCACTACATTCACCTCCCCTAAGCACCCATTGGTATTCCCTGATGCTTAAGATTCATCTCCCCATCAGTTACAACCCACAACCATCAAGAGAGGGGCCATTAATGGCCATGGCCGAAATTCCCACCTCAAATTCCCCCTTATACAGCCCCCAAACCTCATTTCTGATCCATTCATCAGCTTCAAAACGTCCTTGGCAATCAAAATGATATATTGGATCGAAGGTTTTGGTGGAGAATGAGAAATCAGGCAAGATCGCCGGAGGGGGGGAAATCCATGGCCGACCACCGCCACCATCGTCGTTGGGCTCCAGTCAAGGTCCTCCCCTCCTCCTCTCTCTCTCTCTCCGGGTAGATCTATATCTATTGGCCGCAAGGTTCGTGGCCAAATGGACTTGGATCGGGTTTGGCTGGAGCTTGGATTTTCAAGCTCTCAATCCCACCCTAAAACCCTCCGTTCAGGCCACCTCCGGCCGACCAACCACCCCCAATCTCTGGCCACCACCTCAACAGAGGTGGTTGTGGCATTGGCCGGCCGGGGCGGCGCTTGGGTGGCTGGGAAAATGCCTCCAAACATCACCCAGGCGCGACAAATCTGAGTCGTCGGCTCTGTGGAGAAGATGAAGGGATGCCGTTGAATTCCTGTACAGATCTTATGATAATGATTATTATTATTCCATTTTCTTTGTTATAATTGACAGTTGCTAGAAATAAATATAGAAAATACCTAGAGCTCTCCCCTGCAAAAGTGGTCAATAACAAGCTTGTAGCCCTTGGGATCTACTTTATTTTAAAATTTGTTTCACACCATTTGGGTTAGTGGTTTTACCATAGCACTCAAAATGGTGCAACCTATACAAAGGGTTGACCAGAGCTTGATTTGAGTGCCCACACTAAACATGCCATCCAAATATTCTAAAATTTGGAGCATAGTCTAATTATACCTACCCCCTAATGATATCCAAAAATGTGAATTTTTGGAGAAACTGTTTCTAAAGTTTTTGTAAACATTTAATAATTCTTATATAAATTAATTTCAGGGTCTAATATCATCCAAACCCTTCCAAATTTTGGTGGGTGGTCCTTAGGGACATGTTATTCCTCTGGTAAAAATTTCATCCCATTTGGGATTGATTTGGTTGGGTAATTAATTAACCCAAGATTGGTCAAACTAGGGGTTATTAGGTCAAAAGTGCACTTGATGGATTTAAGGGGCAACCCTCCTCCAAATGTTGGTAAACCTTGTCCACTGACTTAATATCACATAAAACACATCCACCAATGATTTTGGGTAATTTGGGATGGATGTGCCCTAGAACCCTAGTTCAAACCCTAGGGTTGCACTTTGGGCTTGATGAAGGACATAGGGTCATATGTTCTTGGATGGACTTGGAACTTGGTGGATAAGTTTTCAGGGTGATGAATAGCCCTAGATAATTTTATGAGAATTTTTAGGCACTTTTCTTCCCTCTTACCCAGTTAAGAATCAATTAGGGAACTTTCTTATAAAAGGAATCTACATGCTCATTTTACCTTGATTGTTGATGAAAATTTGGTAGTGCTCATATGATCATGATATAAATCTCTGATAATTTTTGTGTGAATTTTGGATTGATTGAATTAGTACTTCATTCACAAATCAACTGATTTGCCCTAAGATTGTGATAAATAAATAAGGACCTAATATTCTCTGGAAAATTTTGAAACTTGGTAATAGGACATTTTAGGGCATTAGAAGGCTTTGTGAATTTTTGTATGATTTTTGGAAGTGTTTATCAGAAGGTTACTTCACAATGTTCCCTAGTTCAGACTCTCTTGAAATATTTATTTATGTAACTAAGTGGTTTTGAAAAAAAATAAAACTCAGTCAGTAAATGTTGGGAAAACCTTGTGATTTAACTTAACAAATTATATAAAAGTGATTTTAACTACTAGGTTTAAATTACCCATTGTATAGTGAGGGTAATCTGGGCATTAGATGTCTTAGGATGTCACACTCAACCTAGGGTGTCAAGACCAGATCAAGGGAAGCAAAATTGGGCAAAGTTAACATTTGCGTCGAATAGAATTCGATGCAACATCGAGTCCATATCGACGCTGCTCTGACTAGAAGTCCAAGTGGTTCAACCCTTCTGTCGAAGTAACTCAAGTCGACGTTACGTCAAATAGAAGTCGACATAGAGGTCATGGGTTTGTTGAAGTAACTTGAGAAGTCGACGCAGCTTCTACTTCAACTCGACGCAGAAGGGGATATCTGTCGAAGCCAACTAAAGTCGATGCAACGTCCACTTCATCTCGACGCACATGATGAAGTTTAGAGCCATGCAGATCAACTCGACGGTTACGTTAATAAGATGTCAACGCAACGTCGACTAGCAGAGTTCAATCAGAGCAAAGATGAAATCGAAGCTGCTCCGACAAGAACTCGAAGTTGCATCGATAAGAGAGGAAGTTAACTCGACGCTACGTCGAATACAGTCTGAAAAGGGAAACCTTTTCAGCTGTCATTTTTGACCCTCTCTCATGGCCCACCTCTCTCAAGACCATTCCCCAACGGCTCCTTAATTACCTTAAATGGAATAAAGAATTAACTGAGGTCAGAGAAAAGCTTTCTTGGAAACAAGCCTAAATGTTGGTGGACGGGCCAGGAATTAAAGAAAAGAAGGAAGGATTTATTGTCTAGACAAATATACCCTTCAGGACTTACCAAAAAGGAAAAAATTCAAATTCAAGAGTGGGACAATAAAAGGAATAGAGGAAAGAGAAGAGCAAGGCAATCATCACAATCGGCCACACCGTTCTATTGGGTCTCCTTCTTCCTCTCTCTCTCTCTCTCACAGGAACCCTAATAGAAGAAAATAAAGAGAATGACTTTCTGCTGCTCTTCTTCTTTCCAAGAACAGAACAGAACAAGGATGCTTAACAACATAATCATATAGCAGCCAGAATTCAATCAGAAAGAAGATAGGAGGATCTGACAATCATAACTTCTGCAAATCATCACCATCATAAGCAGAAGTTTATCAAGAGCAGATCCATTGAAATGATAAGAAGCTGTTTTTCATACAGCCATCATAAGAATTCTGAAAACAAAATTCCTGCAACCTTCCTCCTTTTCTTTCTCCTCCCCTTCTGTAAAAGAGTTTAGTTAATCCCTCTTCAAAGGATTCAGTGGTTCAAGATCTCCTTACAAAAAGATCTGGTGGTTCAAGATCTCCTTATCAAAAGATCTGGTGGTTCATGATCTCCTTGTCAAAAGATCAGTTGTTCTAAGAGTCTCCTTACCAAAAGACTTAGGCACTGTGGTGCATCCCTACCAGGTGGTAGAAGAGGGGAGTACCCACATTTTGGGGAACCTCAATAAAAATTATGTGTGTCCTCTGGTTGCTAATTTTCGTTGCTGTCCCAAGTTCTTTCTATTCTGCACTTTATTTCCTGCACCATATTTATTCTGTCTGTGATCCTGTTGAGCATAAATCCTTAGTTAAGTTTATTGTTTTCACAGTTAGGATAGAAATAAATTTAAATCTCTATTCACCCCCCCCCCCCCCCCCCCCCCTCTAGAGGATTCTCAGAGGCACTCTGTGCACTTTCAATTTGTATCAGAGGGAGGTTGATCAATAATGGCTAACACCTTGATCAAAAAGACCTCATACTCCTTTTTCTTTTCTATAAACATAATTTATAAGAAAATGAGTACTAAGGATTATGCTTCCACAAGACCCCCAGTGTGTAACTTGAACAAGTTCACACTCTGGAAGGCCAGGATAAGGCTGTACATGAAGTCAATTGATGAAGACATCTATAATATCCATCTCACAGGTCCTCCTGCTTCAGTCAGACAAAAGGAAGGAGAAACCTCAACAACTGAGGCTGTTCCAAGAAAGGAATGGACAGAGGCTGAGAAGAAGGTCAAGGCATGTGATGTCAAGGCCATGAATATTCTAGTGTCAACAATGTTGGATGACATTTTCCAGAAAGATGCTGAGTGCCAATCAACAAAGGAAATCTGGGACTTACTCACCACCATGGTGGAAGGAAGTGTTGATGAAAGAAAGGACAAAAAATCCCTTCTCATATCCCAGTATGAGAACTTTAAAAAGAATGCTGAAGAATCTGTTGCCAATATGTATGACAGATTCAGCCTTATCATTAATGAGCTCAGAGGCTTAGACAAGGAAATATCCTTGACTGAAATTAATGATAAGATTCTCATGTACTTCCTTAGCTCATGGGATTCAAGGATCTGGGAAATCAGAGAAACCAGATGCCACAGAGAGATCTCAACTGAAGCTTTGCTAGGAAAGCTTAAGTCATATGAGATGCTTCTGAAGAACAGAGCTGAGGCTGAACAAAGGGAGACCTCACCAGCTCCTGTTCAAAGGTCCCTTGCTCTGAAAGCTGCTGAAGGAGAGTCCTCCACTCCTAAAGATGAAATGTTCAGTTTGCTGGCAAAAATATTCAATAAGTGGGTGAAGACTGAGGAATCAAGGAGAAGAGAAAGGGATTCAAGGCCCAGGTATGATAAGACTCCAAAGAATGAGGTTATCTGCTATACCTGTAGCAAACCAGGGCACATTGCCCCTGAATGCCCATAAGAGCAGAGGGAAAGAAGCAACAGCAAAGAGGAGAAGAAGAAGAAGAAGTCCTTCAGAGGAAAGGACAAGAAGAAAGCCAAAGGCTTCATTGCTGAAACATGGAGTGATTCTGAAGCAGAGCTAGACTCCTCATCATCTGAAAGTGATGATGAAGAAGAACCAGAAGCAGCCTGCATGATGGCTCTTGGGATGACATCAGATGATGAAGATGATCAGGTATCATCTATTTTTGATGAATTTGACTTTACTTCTGATGATTTTAAAACATGTTTTAAAGATTTCTGCATTGAACATCTTAGGGTAAAAAAGGAATTAAACACAACTAAAACTGAATTAGAGAATCTTAAGAAAGATGAAACACTCCTAATAAATCAAAATCTAACCAATGAACTTAATAATAAAGAGTTAGAATTGATTAAGCTTAGAGAGGAAAACACAAAACTAAAAGAAGAGCTAGCAAAGGCAAAGGCCTTTGATGACTCACTCAATGGGAGGAGTCAGAAGCTCAAGGATATCACAGAAAATCTCTCTATGAGATTTAATCACTTAGGGTTAGTAGCAGAGCCCTCCACCAGCTCAGAAGCACCTATGAAACCTGCCTGGAAAAATCCAGTTTCCTTTGTAAGACCTAGTGATCATCAACCCAGTGAGAAGAGTGCATCAATTAAGGGTAAGGCTGTTAATTACTCAGATAGGTTAGATAAACCCAACAAAATACATCTGAATAAGAAAGAAAAACCTTTAGGAAAGAACAATGTGGAGAAGTCAAATAACAATCACCTAAAAGTAAAAACAAAATCTAAGATAATAAGACACTCTGCTGATCTATTGCATTTAGATATATCATATACTCATCTAAAGCATCAAAACAAGAGGTTTGGGAAAACCATTTCTTATCATCCTAAAGGGTATCATGAAAGACCCTCCTATTCTTTCATTGAACCCTACAATGGTAAAAGCAAAGGTCCCAAGGTAACCTGGGTTCCTTCTAATATTTAAATTACTTGTGCAGGGTTAGGTAGGGTCCCACTCAGGAGAAAATTGAGAGGTAAGAAAGATGTAGTTCATGAATATGGAACAAAAGTCTTTCAAGGGAGTAATTTCTATCTTGAATCCTCCTTAACATTTATTACATCATATTATGATCTATTTTCAATAAATAAAATTGCTGGGAAAAATATCAAGAATTTTCTAAAGAAATAGATCTATTTATTAAAGAGGCGCGTCGAATAGAAGTCGACGTACCATTGACTTCTACTCGACGCCAGCATCGAGAATCACACAGAGCAGACATTTCGAATAGAAATTGACGCAGCGTCAAGTTCTTATGAACACATACATCGACTTAATAATTGCTAATTAAATTCAAAGTTGCGTTGATTAGAAATCGACGTAACGTCAACAGGACTACGCCGACTTAGGGTCTCTGAATAGTCTCGAAGCTACGTCGAGTACTAGTCGACGCAACGTCAATATGTCAGTGCACGCAGAATTGCTTCTAGAAGCAATCTCATCACAGCTTTGTGCGCCAAATAATAAGTAATATCAATAGTGCGTCGACCTAAACCCTAAGTAGCAGCACAACATTTGTATCTCGACACAACATTTGTATCTCTATTTTGTGTTTAATCTTACAATTACTGTGTTGAAACATTTACGCTTTCAAATTCTCTTTCTCTTGCTCTCTTGCTCTCCAGCTCTCCAGTGCCTCTCTCTCTCTCTCGTTTTCTTGGTGTTTGCAGGTACAACCAAATTCAAATGGCTCCACCCAAGATTAACTCCGGGTTTGATGTAGATGTTGAGTCCTTCAGCGCAGCTGCTGAAAGCTTCAAAGCCATCCTTGGCTTGTTTCAGGAGGCCGGGATAATCAAGCTTATCTCAATCAGATGCAAGATACTGGATGTCGAGCTAACAAAGTTCAAAGATACTGCTCAGATAGGAGAGGATGGCTCTCTTAAAGGAAAAATATCTGACACAGATATTCTGATAACAGAGGACTTACTAAATCAAACATATGATCTTCAAACTGGAAATGAGTCTGAGGAACTAACAGGTGATGAGATTAAGAGGGCCCTGGAACTGATACAGTTCAAGAAGGACAAACCCATCATTTTAAAGAAGATTGACCTTGGAGAAGAACACAGGTTCTTGGCAGATATAGTCGGAAAAGTACTGTTATGTAAGATTTCTGCACATAATGCCATTCCCAAGAAACAACTTCAGATAATGGGAGCACTTGTTCTAAAGAAGAAGATCAATTGGGGGAGATGTCTTCTGAAGATGATAGGGCACAAATATGCCCACAAGGAAAATGCTTACATGAGAATGATGAGTCAAGTGCTCTTTCAACATTATCCAAGCATCTGCAAATCCAAAGGAGTTCCTATTCCTCCAGGGAAGAGGATTAATATAGGGATCTTTTCCAAGTAGACCAGGCAAATAGTGAAGCCTGGTCAAGCTCCAATCTCCCCTCCTCCATCTCCTCATCCTCAAGAGTCTGAAAGACAAACACCAGATCCCCTAAGGGATAATATCCCTCCACTGGACATTGCTCCAGAATCCCATCAGGATGATACCTCGGCTCAACACTCTTCTCAACAACAACAACAACACCAACAACAATAAGAGCTGCAACAACAACAACAGCAATAATTCTGATCCACTTCAGTTCCTAAGCCATTTTTACAATCATCCCATCAACTATCATCCACCCACATTCCTGAACATCAGTTTGCTCCATCTCCACCACCACTAATTCAGTTATCCCTTGATGTTTACCGTCCTCTCACCCCTATCCAAGAAGAGCTCCCTCCATAACCTCCTCCTTCTATATCTCATCCACCCACAATTGATCTTAAGCAGATCATCTCTAAAGCTGTGGCCATTACCTCCTCCACATTTGCAGATCAAGTGGCCTCTCAGGCTAGAAAGTTTGACAAAAAATACTCACAGATGGAGGGTGAGCTATTAAGATTTCAAAGAACCTTTCAGAGCCTCAAAGACTTTGTATCTTCCTCTATGGTTTCAAGGGAGTTCTTAACCTCACTGGCCAGCAAGGTCAAGAAGGGGGAGAACATATTAGAGGAAGAAATACCTCCTTCTGCTATGAGTGGACAAGGTCAGGGTAATGCTATTAATGAGCCTGCTCCTAACAACGTGACAAACTTTCAGGGTGCACAATCTCAGGGGGAGCATTCAAAAAGGTTGGATGATGATGTCCAGGGAAATCCTGCAGATTAAGGGGAGCTCCCACAAATATTGGAGGACTTTATTTCTGGAGCTAATGCAGTTCAGGGGGAGCCTGCTCCAAATGTTCAAAGAAATCTGGATATTGAAATGGAAGCTGTAAGTATGGAAGATGATCAGAAAAAGCCTCAGAATGACAGTTTGCTAGAAGAAGTGGCACATATTGCTCAGTAAGCTGCCTTGGAGGTTGAACACAACACACAAACTCAGGGGGAGCTTCCTAGGGACAAAGCTGATACTGAAGAACCATAAGATGATGAAGATGTGCCTCTAAGAATGGACAAAAGGAACATTATCCCAAGGTTCTTCACCAGGAAGAGAAGAACCCCTGAGAAGGATTCCTGAGTGACAAGTATAATATGACTTATTCATTTCTGAGGAACAATATTATGGTGGGAAGAACAATGCTACACAATAACACTTCTTGATATGGAGATTTTTTTTATGACTCTAGTTATTTTATTTCCGTCTCCATATCATTTGTTTTTATTTCTATGTCTGCAAAGAAATAAGTAAAATCACTTTGAACAAACTGTAAAATTTGTTAAGATAAATAGGGGGAGATTGTTGGGAAAACCCTGTGATTTAACTTAACAAATTATATAAAAGTGATTTTAACTACTAGGTTTGAATTACCCATTGTATAGTGAGGGTACTCTGGTCATTAGATATCTTAGGATGCCATACTCTACCTAGGGTTTCAAGACCAGATCAAGGGAAACAAAATTGGGCAAAGTTAACATTTGCGTCGAATAGAATTCGACGCAACATCGAGTCCATATCGACGCTGCTCTGACTAGAAGTCCAAGTGGTTCAACCCTTCTATCGAAGTAATTCAAGTCGACATTACGTCGAATAGAAGTCGACGTAGAGGTCATGGGTTTGTAGAAGTAACTTGAGAAGTTGATGCATCTTCTACTTCAACTCGACGCAGAAGGGGATATCTGTCGAAGCCAACTAAAGTCAATGCAACGTCGACTTCATTTCGACGTACATGATGAAGTTCAGAGCCATGCAGATCAACTCGATGGTTACGTCGATAAGATATCAACGCAACGTCGACTAGCAGAGTTCAATCAGAGCAAAGATGAAATAGAAGCTGCTCCTACAAGAATTCGAAGTTGCGTCGATAAGAGAGGAAGTTAACTCGACGCAACGTCGAATACAGTCTGAAAAGGGAAACCGTTTCAGCTATCATTTTTTACCCTCTCTCATGACCCACCTCTCTTAAAACCGTTCCCCAACGGCTCCTTAATTACCTTAAGTGGAATAAAGAATTAATTGAGGTCAGAGAAAAGCTTTTTGGAAACAAGCCTAAATGTTGGTGGATGGGTCAGGAATTAAAGAAAAGAAGGAAGGATTTATTGTCCAGAAAAATATACCCTTCAGGACTTACCAAAAAGGGAATAAAATTCAAAATTCAAGAGTGGGACAATAAAAGGCATCAGAAGAAAGAGAAGAGCAAGGCAATCATCACAATCGGCCACACTATTCTATTGGGTCTCCTTCTTCCTCTCTCTCTCACAGGAACCCTAACAGAAGAAAATAAAGAGAACGAATTTCTGCTGCTCTTCTTCTTTCCAAGAATAGAACAGAACAAGGATGCTTAACAACACAATCATATAGCAGCCATAGTTCAATCAGAAAGAAGATAGGAGGATTTGACAATCATAACTTCTGCAAATCATCACCATTATAAGCAGAAGTTTATCAAGAGCAGATCCAGTGAAAAGATAAGAAGCAGTTTTTCATACAGCCATCATAAGAATTCTGAAAATAGAATTCCTGCAACCTTCCTCCTTTTCTTTCTCCTCCCCTTCTGTAAAAGAGTTTTGTTAATCCCTCTTCAAAGGATTCAGTGGTTCAAGATCTCCTTACCAAAAGATCTAGTGGTTCATGATCTCCTTATCAAAAGATGTGGTGGTTCATGATCTCCTTGTCAAAAGATTAGTGGTTCTAAGAGTCTCCTTACCAAAAGACTCAGGCACTGTGGTGCATCCCTACCAGGTGGTAGAAGAGGGGAGTACCCACATTTTGGGGAACCTCTATAAAAAATTTTGTGTGTCCTCTGGTTGCTAAATTTCCGTGCTGTCCCAAGTTCTTTCTATTCTGCACTTTATTTCCTGCACCATATTTATTCTACCTGTGATCCTATTGAGCATAAATCCTTATTTAAGTTTATTGTTTTCACAGTTAGGATAGAAATAAATTTAAATCTCTATTCACCCCCCCCCCCTCTAGAGGATTCTCAGAGGCACACTATTCACTTTCAGTAAACTTTTCTGATCATTATAGAGGTCTGATAATTTTACCATAATTTTTGGATAAGTATTTTTGGTGGTTCCTTCATTAGCCTCCAATTTTGGATAATTATTCAATATTATAATTAGAGGACAATACCTTACCGTAAAATTGTGATATTCTATATTTTCTATTATTTTGATATCATGGATTTTTCATAAGTTTGTGTAGGCCATATCATATGAAGATCTTACACTTCATGTTCAATTTCATACTTAGCCAATTTTGGAGAAATTATAGTAAATGCCAAATAAATAAAGAAAATTATGATCTTCTGGATTTAGTCTTATAATATCATGGTAGACTCCTAGTAATAATCTTGAGTCATTGGGTTGAGTATTTGGAGTACCTCCTCTCATGCACCTCATATAGCTCATTTGGTATGCGTATAGTGAAACTACAAAACTAGAGTAACTTGTAGACCATTAAGTGGGAATGGGAGGTAGATGGTGTACTTGGTCTAGTTGAGGAGATTTGAGGTCACCAACAGGAGTCTATATGTTGAGTGTGCCCGATAAGCTAAAGGGCAAGGTTGTGCTCAGGATCGACAAAGATCGTCTTTCCCCTTAAAGGGTCATAAAATACTTAGGGTTAATCCAAGTGTAATGATAAGAAGGGTATTCTTATGGGTAGTTACCAATAACATTAAGTGTCTTGAGAAGGGGAGGTTTGTGTTATCATCCCATCATATCTCCTAGTACCGCTGCGAGCCCTTCACAGGGTAGACCTCGGGATGTCCAAGATTAACCCTAAATTGTAGGAGTAAGTTGTTGCGCAAGATTAACTTAATAATACACCCACCCACACCCCATTATTATGGGTAGTTCTTTGGTTTGGTCTTATGAGCAATAGGCTCGGTGGTTGTAGGCACGAACAGGTTGGTCCGGCGATTCGGTGGCTCGAAAGGTTATGGTAATGGGCGGGTTAGCCCTGGGAGCTTATGGCTCGGAGTTAGAACTCTAATCATAATTGCATGTGCATAAAGGTGGTGGGTCTTCGGTATTGACGGTCGTTCACACCGACGTCGATACGCTGACTCGGTAAGTGTGGATTTGCACTTAGCCAAGAAAGTCTGGTGGTCTAGCCAGTAAGAGTATGCAAGTGTTCCGCGGTTTTGTGTTGAGGCGTAAGATAAGTCTAGGTTAGGTAGTGTGAATACCAACCTAGATGTGGGCGAGGCCTAACCCACTGCTTCCGTTTGCCACTACGGGAGTATCCTGGGAATCTTGCTAGCTCCAAAAAGGGGGAACTAAAGGTCTGTGCGCATAAAGTCGAAGTGTGTGAGTTTCACTTGTATGATCATAACATTACCCAGCATAACTTTGCATGTCATAGCATAACTATTGCATTTCAACCCCTACCCCTATCATATAAATTGGTTATAGTACTTTTTATACGATAGGACTTGCTAAACGAACCCTTGGTTTATAGGTTTGTATGGGCATTCCTATAAATCAATGGTTACTTTTCTATTTTATACTTTTTCTTTACCATACTTTACTTACTGCACTTTACTTAATGTTTTCCATATATATATGTACACTTGTGTAGTGTGGCTAATCCTGTAGCTAGGCCATTCCATCTGCTTTGTTTTATACCCCTTGCTGCCCTCCACATCATCCTCCCGCACGGTGCCTAGGATCTACTAGGGGATGGGTAGTTGGAAACGAGGCTTAGTCTTTTTGACTAAGGGTCGGTGGACCATATCATTTTAGGGGACCAAGGAGACGCAGCAACACTAGAGGCCAGTGCAGATGAAGGCAGGCTAGTCTACTACAAGAGCAGTAGTTTCAGGATCAGTAAGTGATTAGTAGTTTGCTTCCGCGAGTGACCTTGTAGTGAGGACATGATGTACAGGGCATGAGCCCTTTGTTATTGTTATCTTTTTATTCAGTTATTATCTGTGGACATTTACCCTTATGATTTTATATTTCATGTGATGTGAACTTGAGCTTCTCTATATGTTCAAATATGCTTTTCTTCATTTGTGATCGATATGGCCGGCAAGATCGACGTTTTGTAGCGACGACCTTCCTGTGTGTTGGTGTCACTGCAAAGTAGCGGTTCTGGGCATAAGACCCAGTTTTGTAGCGAGAAAATGGGGTCTTACAGTAGGTGTATTGACGAGACGTCGAGAAGGCTTCATCGAGAGTCTTGGTAGAAAGGTTTCATCGAGAAAGTTTCAATGAGAGGTTAACGCGGTGCAGTAGATATACCACCGACGGTAGTTTTGTCGTATGTCCCAGTAACGCCGAGAAGGGTTTGTCGAGATGATAGCATTGAAAGGGTTCGTCGAGACATTAGCGCGGCGTGGTAGCGCTACCGCCACGTGGAAACTTACAGGAACAGATCCGTAAGCAGCATTTTCTAGGCATCCGATCTTGTTAGATCTTGATCTAAGGGCTTAGATAGTTTCGTCCGAAAGTCCTAAATAGGGCAGAGGAGTTCTCTTTTCTTATTGTCAAGTCCTTTGTGATTTTGGGGGTTAAGGTGAGAGGGAGAGCTTGGAGGATGAAGAAGAGCAAGATCTGCCATTATTGGAGCATCAGAGCTCCGTTTGTCGATCCGAAACTAGATCCATAGAGAGGACTTGAAGGCACACATTTCTATCCGTGCCTTTCAACCGATCCATGGCAAGGAAAAGTGTTCAAAGTGTAACGACATATCTCCTCCCAATTTTAGGATGTGTGCATGGCATCTCTTATTTTGCCTTCTCTTTTTCTGAAATTTGTGGCACCGGATCTATTAAATAAGAGGGGTTTGGGTCGCGTGGCTCATGAGGAAACATCAGGTTGATTGAGTCCGTCCTCGACATTATTTTGCATTATAGATCCGCTCCGTTAGCGGATTAGGCATTGTGGGTGAGCCAAAATCGCGACCGGTGGTCCGATTCTGTGATGTTGCTTAACTGTATTTTAAGGATTTTTTCTAGAAATCCAATTGCGGAAAAAACATCATTGTGATGCCCCTTTATGTTTCATGTGAGAACAAACGTTGGTTCGGAATGGGACATATTGTGCATGGCGAACGACTTGTGATGTCGCTTGTATGTGAAGTTGTGGCTTCATCTTAGTGGTCGGCTGGCTAGACCGTGAATGCTGGGATTCATGTGTGGAGAGTATCCTGGCAAGACAAGTCCCCGTTTATGATAACTGACAAGAACATATAAGTTGATGCGCCCGATGGCATTATGGATCATGTGCGGGTGAGGTCTCAGCGGAGTACTTGGCTTTTGGCTTGTTGATGTTGGCACCAAAAAATGTACCAACTCCACACTCGCTCGAACTGAAGGACGGGGGGGGGGGGGGGGGTGAGACTGTTGGGTGGCCGGTTACTTTGAGCTGAAGGAAAGGCAATTTTATTGATATAAAGCTTGTGTTACAACTGAGATTAAAATAAAAAGTATGAAAAAGAGGTGGAGAGGTCTCCGAAAGGGAGACGGGAAGGTCTCCGCGGTCTCAAAAAACTGAGACCGCTCAAGTCCCCGACTAGAGCTGGGAACAGTTGAAAGATCACCCAACTAGTACCCCTACCCCTCTATTTATAGATGTGGGGCCTGCCCGAACGGGCAGATTTAAAAGTTAACGGGCTGCCTGGAACTGCTGAGATTGCCTGAGACCGCTGCTGAGACCGCTGAGATCGTCGAGATCGTATGGAGCTGCTGAGATTGCCTGAGACCGCTGCTAAGACTGCTGAGATCGTCGAGATGATCTGAGATCGCTACTGAGACCACTAAGATCGTCTGGGCCTGGATCACCCGAACAGATCACACAAAACAGAATCAGTACGGGACCGAGACCCTTCAGAGCGAGGTCGCCAAGGAGGAGCGATCTCCCCTTTTTGAGATCGCCCAGAAGGGGTGATCTCCTCCCTGCGAGGTCGCCCTGGAGGGGCGACCGACTCCTTGGGAGATCGCCCAGGAGTGGCGATCTCCTCCCTGCGAGGTCGCCTAGGAGGGGCGGCCGACTACTTGGGAGATCGCCCAGGAGGGGCGATCTCCTCCCTGCAAGGTCGCCCGGGAGGGGCGACCGACTGCTTGGGAGATCGCCCAGGAGGGGAGGTCGCCCCTCTGTGAGGTCGCCCAGGAGGGGCGACCTCCCCTTGCGCGAGGTCGCCTGGAAGGGGCGACCTTCCTCTTGCGCGAGACCGCCTGGGCTCGACGAGACCCCCCCCCCCCCCCCGGAGGAGCGAGATCGGCCTTGATCTCCGAACATACCGAAATACCTGAAAATGTTAGCTCGTAGAGATCGCCGATTTCTGATTAAAACATAATCCCCGCATTTTTTTAAGTTTTGAAAAAACTTCGAAAAAATAAAACTTACCCACGAGAATCGCGATCTACCTTTCCTGTTATAGTAGAGCATGTGTGATGAAAAAGTACAAGTACCTATGGGAACATCCTACCGCCAGGCATGCTTGCGAATATTTTTTATCTTCTTAAGAAGACTTGCGAACACTTGGTTTTAAGCGAGTGGCTGAAGAGAAAATGAGAGCACCTGCCTATCTCTGCGAAAGAGTGGTCAGAACGGGTATAGGAAAAAGATATATTACATGAGTACCTGAGGAGAACCAGTGAGCACTTGTTTCCATATGCGAAAAGGTTTGTTGAACAGGTTTATGAAAAGGTGAAGTTATGCCAAGTACCTGAGACAACTTGTTGCCGATCAATCGATCTGAAACGGATGAGAAACTTGTTTTGTTCATATTTGAATTTCAATTGATAATTAAGAATGCTGGTCTTTTGGTTGTCAAAACGCCTTTTAAGAAGTTATTAGGCTTGGCCATTTGAAGTTGCTTTGTTATGAAATGATTCCGATGTCAACTACTTGTAAATGCCGATCCTCAGCTCTCAAGGTCTTCTAAACACGAAACCAAATTATAATAATCCATAAATGATGATCCTGAACTATGTAGTCCAATTTGAATGATCTTTAAGGGATGAATGCCGGTCTCAAATAATTCAGACCGCCCCTTCCTGTGGAAAAAATGATAAATATTTGATGGATTCGTGTTAGAAGATTGATTTGCTAATTATTCCAACGATCCTGGATCGTCTTCTAACTGAAAATAGAAAAGGATCTCAAGAAAAGCCTTGGTATACTTCAGATTGCTTGAGCAAATAAACATTCATGTTGTGGTCTTAATTTCTCCAGACCGCCTGAAATAAATATGAGAGGTTCTCAGCTGATGATCATAAATGTCCTAAATCACTTGTCAGTCAAAAATCTTTTCGGAGGAGACCCAATTAATAGTCTCCAATACTTCAGATTGCCAAAATCTCTTCTAAAATTGAAAATTTTCTGGAGATCCCACTAGCAATCTCTAACATCCAAATCCTGGAGGAGATCCAGCCGGTGGTCTCAAATATTTAAGATCGTTGAAAACCACTTTCTGAAAAGAAATGGAGAATACAACCAGCAATCTCAAACCTCCAAGTCCTGGAGGAGATCAAACTGGTGGTCTCAACATATTTAGATCTCCGAAAACCACTTTCTGACAAGAAATGGAGAACACAACCAGCAATCTCAAACATTCAAGTCCTGGAGGAGATCAAACTGGCGGTCTCAACATATTTAGATCTCCGAAAACCACTTTCTGACAAGAAATGGAGAACACAACCAGCAATCTCAAACATCCATGTCCTGGAGGAGATCAACTGGCGGTCTCAACATATTTAGGTCTCCAAAAACCACTTTCTGACAAGAAATGGAGAACACAACCAGCAATCTCAAACATCCAAGTCCTGGAGGAGATAAAACTGACGGTCTCAACATATTTAGTTCTCCGAAAACCACTTTCTTTAAATCTCAGCCAGATGTCTCGGCTATTAATGGTACTCATCACATAGAAAGAGGTTGGGATAGAAAGAGGTTGAAGGAGAAAGAGATTGGTGGAGAAAGGGGGGTTGGGCTACCATGACACATCTGCGTTTACTTCTAGCGAGATGTGTACTTGGTGGTTTTACGACCCGGAGAAGAAGAGATAATTAGGGATGTTATTCCCACACTTTATATCAAACAACAGAGATGGTATTTCTACCTTCCATATCCACGTATTTCTAGAAATATTTATGTAAACAGGAAAAAGTAAAGTAATGAAAAAGCTTTAGAACGTACTTGGCCGAATGTCTGCAGTGAATATGGGTATGAAGTGATATAGCTGACTGCTGAAAAAATCCTCGCAATGGTAGCTACTTGTAGAACACAGATTACTGCCACACTTATTACAAGTAAACTTAGAAAATAAAAGATGCTGAAACTCCAAACAAATGGGAGACATACAAAACAAAAATGACACTCTATCTCATCTCTATTATATGCATTTCTTTTATTGAAGGAGAGAATCTCTGTTTTGTAAAGTTGTCTTTGCTGGAAAGAAAAATCATCTTCATATTATTAAACCACATAATCTTGTAATTTTCCTGCCTTCAATAGTCGATCTATCAATTTTCGAAGAGCACGACAGTCTTCTGTATCATGACCAATAGCTGAATGGTATATGCAGTAGAGTTCCGGATTGCGATTTTCAACTTTAGACTTTATAGGACGGGGTCTTCTATACTCTGGCATATTCTGAATAATTGGAAGAACCTCTTCCAAAGGGAGATTCAACTTATCAAACCCTTATGAGTAAGTTTCATATTCAAATATTGTAGGATCATATGACAGAATGGGAGAGACATCCAAGTATGGAGATGGCATATCCTGTTGAGGTGGTGTGGACATATTCGGAGGAGGTGAATAAGACTTGGACTGCTCATCTTACGGAGGGATTTGTGATGAAGATGAACGATGATGATATAAATTCCCCCGATCCTGCTGAGTTTGATGGTTCCGGGAATTCATATAGTTGGGATTCATCGCCTCGCCCTCAATAAACCGATTTGCTATTTCGATGAGGTGCCTATAATACTTGGGCTCATTTATGCTAACTTCAAATTTGAGAGGGCCTTCTTTGAGTCTGTTGATTAAGGCAATTTGATACAGTTCTTGATCTACATTAACAATTTCAAGAAGTTCTCTCTGGAATCTGTCGACGAAATGAGCGAGAGTTTCATTAACTCCCTGCTTGATTTGAAAAAGGGCTGCTTGACCTCTTTTTTGCTTTCTAGAGGTAGCAAACCTTAAGAGAAAAATTCTCTGCAAATCCATAAAACAAGCAATTGATCGAGATGGCAAGTTATACAACCATTCTCAAGCATGACTATCAAAGGTCATAACAAGGAGCTTGCACTTGACGCCATCCATTATCGCTCTTAATGAAATAGCTGACTCAAAGGCCTGAAGGTGGGAGATTGGATCTTCTCCCCCCTGTGAAGGTTTGCAGACGAGGTTCTCTAAAACTATCGGGAGCAGTCACCCAACAAATTCTGTCTGTGTAGGGGGAAGGCTCTTCCACTTCAACAATATCTGGAGGAGATGAAGGACAAGCCGCATCAGCTGATGCTGGAAAATAAGCACACTTCTCCTGAGAGTTAGACATTTCTACGGGACCTCCCCGGGCAACTGGTCTGAAATAGTCACGACGAGTAGCGGTGAACTCTTCAGCTTTGGATGGCGGAGGAACAACTGGATGTGCAAATCTTGTAGGAGGAAGAGGAGCTAGAGGAGCTGTGACTTGAGGAGGAAAAAGATCCACAACTCGAGGAGGAGCGGCTACTCAAGGAGGAAAAAGATCTGCAACTCGAGGAGGAAAAAGATCTATGACTCGAGGAGGGAAAGGAGCTTTCTCAACAGGAGCTTGAACCTCTGGCATCTCCATTGCTACTCAAAAAATAGGAATTGCTGAAACTGAAAAACTGCGATAACTTCTAAACGGAGGTGAAATTTTGAAATTTGAGGGCTGAAAAATGCCTGAACGGGGAATCCCGTTCAATTTTTGGATAGTTCAGGTCGAGCCGGTTCAAACGAGCTTTGAATTTCTGAATTCCGACACTCGGATCAAAATTTATGGCCTTTTGAAGTTTTGGTGTACTTTAGGTCGAATCCAGCAACTTCCTCGCAGCTGCTGTTCACCAACCACTCAAAATCTGAAGGTCGCGTGTTGTTCTGTTGGCACCAAAAAATGTACCAACTCCACACTCGCTCGAACTGAAGGACAGGGTGTGAGACTATTGGGTGGTCGGTTGCTTTGAGCTGAAGGAAAGGCAATTTTATTGATATAAAGCTTGTGTTACAACTGAGATTACAATAAAATGTATGAAAAGAGGTCTCCTGAAAAAGAGGTGGAGAGGTCTCCGAAAGGGAGACGGGAAGGTCTCCGCGGTCTCAAAAAACTGAGACCGCTCAAATCCCCGATTAGAGCTGGGAACACTTGAATGATCACCCAACTGGTACCCCTACCCCTCTATTTATAGACGCGGGGCCAGCCCAAACGGGCGGATATGAAAGGTAACGAGCTGCCCAGAACTGCTGAGATCGCCTGAGACCGTTGCTGAGACAGCTAAGATCGTCGAGATCGTCTGGACCTGCTGAGATCGTCTGAGACCGCTGGTGAGACCGCTGAGATGGTTGAGATCATCTGAGACCGTTGTTGAGACCGCTGAGATCGTCTGGGCCTGGATCACCCGAACAGATCACACAAAATAGAATCAGTACGGGACCAAGACCCTTCAGAGTGAGGTCGCCGAGGAGGAGCGATCTCCCCTTTTTGAAATCGCCCAGAAGGGGGGATCTGCTCCCTGCGAGGTCGCCCTGGAGGGGCGATCGACTCCTTGGGAGATCGCCCAGGAGTGGTGATCTCCTCCCTGCGAGGTCGCCCAGGAGGGGCGACCGACTGCTTGGGAGATTGCCCAGGAGGTGCGATCTCCTCCCTGCGAGGTCACCCAGGAGGGGCGACCTACTACTTGGGAGATCGCCCAGGAGGGGCGATCTCCTCCCTGCGAGGTCCCCCAGGAGGGGCGACCTCCCCTCGCGCGAGGTCACCTGGAAGGGGCGACCTCCCCTTGCGCGAGGTCACCTGGAAGGGGCGATCTTCCTCTTGCGCGAGACCACCTGGGCTCAACGAGACCCCCCCGGAGGAGCGAGATCGACCCAGATCTCCGAACATACCGAAATACCTGAAAATGTTAGCTCGTAGAGATCGCCAATTTCTGGGTAAAGCAGTTGATTGTGGAGAGAATAAGTAAGTTGATGCACCCGTTGGCATTGTGGGCCTTGTGCGGGTGAGGTCTCAGCGGAGTTCTTGGCCTTGGGTTTGCATGCCCCTGGGGAAAGGATGAGTACCTTTTGATTGTTATGAAATGATGATGTATGATGATATGTTAGAATCATACACGCCATAGGGTGCGTTGAGTGTAACCCAGGTTTTCATACATGCTGCATTGTTAGGCCCCTTACTTTAATTGCTCAACATAGAAATGTGGATGATGCTTGTGACACACATACCTGTTATTTTTATGTTATTATGGTTTATTACATTTGCATACGAAGTGTTGACTTGTAGGGTGATGTAGTTCCCTGGAGTCCGCTAGGACGGCCGGGAGGAGGATTGTTGTTACACCGTTGTTGGTCAGCTAAAGATGACCCTCGTTATACCGCTATTTTTATATTGGATGCAGGGCAAGGATCGCAGGCTGTGTAACGCCCCAGGTTTTCTCTTATAATTTATCGTTGCGTGGTATTAATGCGTGAGGGCGTTACGGTTTCGGAAGCGTCGTCATCGTCGTCCGGCGAGTTAATTCTAGATTGAGTCAAATATGCAGACTTTTATATATATACGTATACCCTATATAATTACATGTCCACTGGTTATATATAAAAAAAAAATTTATACATACATATATGCAATGTTCATAAATTTGTGTAAAATTTAATGTGCAAAAGGCTTTATATATATATATATGTGAGGATTTCATATAAGAGTTTATGCATGAATACACTTATGCAATATACATATATGTATAAAATTTGTATACATAGGGTTATGATATATATGTATATATATGCCTTGAGTTCAGGAGATTTTATTTTTCCCCTTTCCCCTTACCCGATGGCTCCAGCGTTTTCGAGAGAGAGGTAAGTGCGATCTAGGGCTTTCACCGGAGTCGCCGGGTGCCGGAGGTGTTGGCCTCCAGAGGAGTTTTAGAGGTTGCCGGGGCTTGGTTTCATCGCCGGAGCGGGGTTGCGGAGAGTTCCCGTTGGGTTCGACAGTGGTTGTGGGTCTTCCGGCCATAGATTTCACTTCGGCGAGTGGCGTCGGCTCCCGAATCAGGCAAGAAAACTCTTCCCTTCCCTCCCCTCCATCTCTTTTCTAGATTCTCTCCTTCTTGATTGGTAGTTCCTGGATATTCAAGTGGCAGAAATTCTGAATTTTTTTTTGTGACAAAAGCTTTGGATCATTAAGGGCTTGATCTTCTAGTCTTTCTTTCTCGTTGGCAAAATTTGTAGGCTTTATGTGGTATTTCCTCTTGGTTGTTAGCAAGGTTCTCTATAATTTTCTTTATGGCAGTTTCCCTATCTTGATTAGCAAATTTCTGGATTTCACTATGGGGGCTGCTATATTCGGTCAAGGCTAGGTTCTCATGGGGGACTGCTACATGTTTATTCATATAATCTAGTTGATTTTTATTTAGGGGCTGCAATATATATTTCTGATCTATTTGGTTTTGGGGCCTGCTTCTTAAGTATTGTTCAATTGGGGGCTGCTTCTTAAGTATTCTTCAATTGGGGGCTGCTATACTTAGTTTTAGTTTGGATTTACAAACCATCATGGGGGCTGCCTTGTAGAAATCTGTTTGGGGGGTTGCCTTATAGAAATCTGCTTGGGAGGCTGCTGTTTTATAATCTGATTGGGGCTGCCTTATATATGTTATAATTGGGGGCTGCTGTTATATATGTTATAATTGGGGGCTGCTGTTATATATATTATAATTGGGGCTGCTGTTATATATGTTATAATTGGGGGCTGCTTTTATATATATTATAATTGGGGCTGTTGTTATGTATATTCTAATTGGGGCTGCTATATATATCATCTAATCGGGATTTCAATTGGGGGCTGTTATATATATATATAATTCCAGTTGGATTTTGTTAGGGGCTGCTTTGCATCATTCCTGTTTGGATTATTCTGTTTGGGGCTGCCTTGTAGAATCGGTTTGGGGGTTGTTGTTATAAAATTATGTTGGGGGCTGCCTTTTATAAATTCCTGTTGGTTTTATTTTGGGGCTGCTCTATGTAGTACCAGTTGGGGGCTGCCATATGTTGTTCCAGTTGGATTATTTTGTTTGGGACCGCCATGCGTAGTTTCTATTAGCTATATATATAGTTCTATTTTTAGAACTATATGGGGGTCGCCATATCTAATTCTATCTTTGATATTATGCTCAATTGTTGTTATATGGCGGGTGGGCCGCCTTCGGGTTGCAAGTCTCGATAATTCAAGTTGCGTAATCAACTCATAGTTTTGCACTAGTAGCCTAGCTGTTGAGGTCATTTATTTGCTCGTTTCGCCTCCCTGGGCTTACATGTTTCTTCAGAACTCCAAATCTTCCTTATATAAATATATCTTTTGATTGTTTCTCTCCCTTTTCGGCAAGTAAAGTTCTGTCTGTGGTCTTCCTTGTGTTCTGATAGATTCTTTCTGAAAGGTCATTTTCTGTGTAATCTGCCTTTTACTTCTGAGTATTTTAAACCCTTTTCGACTCAGTCTTCCATGTAATTTTTGTGTTAACTTTCTCAGTGAAGGGTAATGCTTCCTCTTCACTGTCTTAGCAATCTGATTGAATGTAAGGATTTCTTTTTTGTGGTTGTAGGCTGCAAATAGCGGTCCTTCTCCTTAATGACTTTGTTTCCTGAAGCTTAGTTATGCTAGGCTCTCTTGTTGGTTGTGTCCTTCAAGTAGTAGTAGTTCCCTTGGCTTGATTTTGCTGGGTGTTTGAAAGTCCTTCATTTCAGTCCTTCCTTCTTCCCTGTCTGCCTAACCTGTTGATTTTAGGTTAGGGGCTGTTGTGTTTCCCTTTTGGGGTCTTATTGGTGTTCTGGGTTCTTGATTCCTACTGTCGTCCCCTTAGAATCTGGATAGCTTCCTTACCTATTTAGTTAAGCTACCAGGTAGTCTGATAAGGCTTCCCTAGGTT
Organism: Dactylorhiza incarnata; assembly: GCA_033032865.1. Classification (NCBI taxonomy): domain Eukaryota; kingdom Viridiplantae; phylum Streptophyta; class Magnoliopsida; order Asparagales; family Orchidaceae; genus Dactylorhiza; species Dactylorhiza incarnata. Next base: position 4,071,117 of record JAWHQI010000160.1, on the reverse strand, counting down.
TAGAAAAGTTTGCTCGCCCTAAGATCGTACAATTTCAATTTTTTTATGAAGTTTCCCATCGACTTGATACAAGTCTTTCTCGTCGACTTTGATGTAAGTCTTTCTAGTCGATTTCTTCGCTTATTCTGAATTATTTCCTCATATATTTATATATTCTTTTGCCGGGTGTTCCCGGGTATCTTAAGTGATGTTATCAAACCTTTTAAGTCCCTTTGGCTGAGACTTTTGATAAAGCCTTACTCTATTCTTTGAGTTGCCCTGTTTTTGGTTAGTGTTCATCTTGGTGTTTTGTCGTGCCTTATTCACAGTACTATGACGGGAAGTTCATTGGGAGTCAAGTTTGGACTCACCATGTGTTTTCAAATGAATCGTTGAGTAGTGTTTATTCCTTTGTGACCCTATTCTTAGGGTGTTATGGTGCTGATATCTCGGGTTACGTCCCGTGTCTTAATTGAAACTTAATTCAATTATTTATAACCTTTCTCTTAAGCCTTGTGCGGTGGGTAGTTTTGGGTGGCAGTGGATAAAGGACCACCACCCGGTTTTGGCTTTTTGGGTGGCAGTGGATAGAGTACCACCACCCAGTTTTGGCTTGTAGGGTGACAGTGGATAGAGTACCACCACCCGGTTTTGGCTTTTCGGGTGGTAGTGGATAGAGTACCACCACCCGAGTTTGGCTGTTTTGGGTTGGCAGAGGATAAAGGACCGCCACCTATTTTATTTGAGCTGATCAGTCTCAAGTTCTTATAAACATATATGCTTATATATGTGAATTATGATGTTATATGTATAACCACCACCTCTGAGCCGAAATGGCGGACACGTGGTTGGCTTTGATTGCTTTGGCTATTACCCATCTGCTGCAGGCTTTTCCTCTTACCAAGTGCACTCATTTGAGTTGGCACGAGTTGTTGTAAGATTATTGATGTTTATCTGCTTAGTTCTCATTTCTTAAATCTTTTATTTCTGATTGCTGCTAATCTTGGTTTTCTTGCACCCTTTGGGCCGAGGCATTCTTTTCTTATGAATGTCTCAGGTTCAGGTCTTTAGCTGCCGCAGGACTTAGAGTGGTGTCGTTCAGTTTTCCCATCGAGGCCCTTCCTTTCTTCTAGGTAAGAGGCAGTTCTTTAGTTGTTGCCTTCTTTTGGATGTTTTCCTTCTTTCCTGCGGGTTCGTGTCAGTTGTTGGCGCCCATTTGGCTTTTATGCTTAGTTTACTTGCTAGTAGTTTTGCTGTTACTTTCGGGTTGTTTACCTACTTTCTCTCTGGGAAGCTTTATGCTAGGATGCATTAGTTACTTTATTGGTATAAAAATGTCATCCTTGCACATCATGATTTTAAATAATTGTCACATACTTTGAAGACCGTAGAAAATACTTTCTTACTATACTAAACATAGACATGTGGATATCATTTCTGGGATGTGGATCTTCATGCTCATGTAGGCTAAAAACAAACCTATTTTCCGCTGCGTATGTATAGCTTTCTACTTGTGGAGTCGTGATCCACCGGACCGAGGGACGCAGTCCTAAGCTAAAAATGTAAATATTCTTTTTATCTCAAACATATATATATATATCTTTTATAAATTTATCGTAAGGAGTGTTTTCCTGAGCGTCTATAGTCGTCTCCTGCAGGACGTGGCATCACGACGCGTATTTTCCCCTTGCTCTGATAATATGTATTAAATTCGTGGGAAAATGCGGGTTGTGACAGTTGGTATCAGAGGGAGGTTAGCCGGTTTGCTGGGATAGTCTGGTTGACCCGGTTAACCGCCTGGTGAGAATCGTTATTCATTGCATACTCAAACCAAAGGGTCATCAGTATGTCTTGGCTGAAGCATGAACAATACACTCATAGCATGATAAGAAGTATACGGGGCATATTATGTAGTATGGGGGTGCATAATATGTGTTTGTATATGGATCCTCATAGGTGACAACATACGACTGTTATGTAGTATGGGATGCATAACGTAGGTCGCATGCGTGTCCAATAGCTCGATTTTCTTATTTCGTTACATGCGATAATATGTAGTATGGGATGCATAAGATCGCATGTGTACGCCGCAGATAGCATGCAATAAGGCCTTTTTTGATTGCATAGCACTGCATGCACATCATAACATAACATTAGCACACGTGCCAAGCTAAAGACATACATGATGATGCTCGTACACACATAATTTGAAATAAAATTTGGCATCCATGCATTTATATTATATGCACATAAGTTTATAAGATGATGGTATATCATCCTAAGTTAAGCATAACATCATTTCATGAATTCCTAGAGCAAGGTAACAGCAAGAGCAAGTATCTACACTTTTCTGTTCTGTATCAAGTTAGGAAATTCTTGTTCCTAGCTGTTGTGTCTTAAGCTAGGTGTAGGGACGTGTTTGTTCGTAGTTGCAGTCGATGACTCCGGAGCGCAGTGCGTCGGAGTCGACTCCCCAGTTAGAGGGCGAGTCTTCGGGTGCGCGCAAGGTAAAGCGTTTGGTCCTTTAGCTGGACATCGGTCTTTCTTTGAGTGCGTTGGCTTTTCCCGCTAGGTTTTTCCTCCGATTCTTTCCGCAGTGTGTGCTCGTAACCTTTTAGTTCCCGGTGGGTTTACTTACCTTATTTCTATTCTAGAAACCGTTATCAGTTTGTCGTGTATCGAGGTTTTTCCTCTGGCGCGGGAGTTCCCTGATATCTTCCAGTTAATCCCCCTGGTTTTTCTGCCTGTGAGAGTTGAGGAATTTGTTTCTGACCTTGAGCTGGGTTCCCGTCCTATTGCTAAGGCACCGTACCATTTGGCCCCGCGTGTGTTGCGAGAGTTGCGCACTCAGTTAGATGAGTGGTTGCAGTGTGGCTTTTCCTGGCCTAGTTCCTGGCCCTGGAGTGCTCTCGACTTGTTCGTAAAGAAGAAAGTTAGTTCGGTGAGATTGGGTGTCGATTATCGAGAACTGATTAAGGTGACCGTCAAGAGTAGATAGTTGTTGCCTCAGATTGATGTTTGGCTTGACCAGTTGCGTGGTAGTTCGGTGTTTTCGAAGGCTGATCTTTGTTTAGACTTCCTTTAGTTGGGGATCCGCAAGTCAGATGTTCCACGATCTGCTTTCTGTTCTCGGCTTGGACATTTCGAGTTCTTGGTAATGTCCTTTCCCTTTTGGGTAATCTTACCCTCATCTGTTTTCCTAGCCCTCTTCGGTTAGCATTTCTATCTAGCGAGTGTGGGCTTACCTTTCCCTTTGCTCTTTTCATTCGTTGTTTTCTAAGTTTCGGTTCTAAGTTTCGGGACGAAACTTCCTACTTGGTGGGGTGACTGTAATGCCCCAGGTTTTCTCTTATAATTTATCGTTGCGTGGTACTAATGCGTAAGGGCGTTATGATTTCGGAAGCGTCGTCGTCGTCGTCCGGCGAGTTAATTCTAGGATGAGTCAAATATGCAGACTTATATATATATATATACATATACCTTATATAATTACATGCCTTATTCACCGTACTGTTACGGGAAGTTCGTTGGGAGTCAAGTTTGGACTCACCATGTGTTTTCAAATGAATCGTTGAGTAGTGTTTATTCCTTTGTGACCCTATTCTTATGGTGTTATGGTGCTGATATCTTGGGTTACGTTCCGTGTCTTAATTGAAACTTAATTCAATTATTTATAACCTTTGTCTTAAGCCTTGTGCGGTGGGTAGTTTTGGGTGGCAGTGGATAAAGGACCACCACCAGGTTTTGGCTTTTTGGGTGGCAGTGGATAGAGTACCACCACCCAGTTTTGGCTTGTTGGGTGACAGTGGATAGAGTACCACCACCCGGTTTTGGCTTTTCGGGTGGCAGTGGATAGAGTACCACCACCCGGGTTTGGCTTTTTGGGTTGGCAGAGGATAAAGGACCGCCGCCTATTTTATTTGAGCTGATCAGTCTCAAGTTCTTATAAACATATATGCTTATATATGTGTATTATGATGTTATATGTATAACCACCACCTCTGAGCCACAATGGAGGACACGTGGTTGGCTTTGATTGCTTTGGCTATTACCCATCTGCTGCAGGCTTTTCCTCTTACCAAGTGCACTCGTTTGAGCTGGCTCGAGTTGTTGTAAGATTATTGATCTTTATCTGCTTAGTTCTCATTTCTTAAATCTTTTATTTCTGATTGATGTTAATCTTGGTTTACTTGCACCTTTTGGGCCGAGGCATTCTTTTCTTATGAATGTCTCAGGTTCAGGTCTTTAGCTGCCGCAGGAGTTAGAGTGGTGTCGTTCAGTTTTCCTGTCGAGGCCCTTCCTTTCTTCTAGGTAAGAGGCAGTTCTTTAGTTGTTGCCTTCTTTTGGATGTTTTCCTTCTTTCCTGCGGGTTCGTGTCAGTTGTTGGCGCCCATTTGGCTTTTATGCTTAGTTTACTTGCTAGTAGTTTTGCTGTTACTTTCGGGTTGTTTACCTACTTGCTCTCTGGGAAGCTTTATGCTAGGATGCATTAGTTACCTTATTGGTATAAAAATGTCATCCTTGCACATCATGATTTTAAATAATTGTCACATACTTTGAAGACCGTAGAAAATACTTTCTTACTATACTACATAGACATGTGCATATCATTTCTGGGATGTGGATCTTCATGCTCATGTAGGCTAAAAACAAACCTATTTTCCGCTGCGTATGTATAGCTTTCTACTTGTGGAGTCGTGATCCACCGGACCGAGGGACGCGGTCCTAAGCTAAAAATGTAAATATTCTTTTTATCTCAAACATATATATATATCTTTTATAAATTTATCGTAAGGAGTGTTTGCCTGTGTGTCTGTAGTCGTCTCCTGCAGGGCGTGGCATCACGACGCGTATTTTCCCTTGCTCTGATAATATGTATTAAATTCGTGGGAAAATGCGGGTTGTGGCAGTTGGTATCAGAGGGAGGTTAGCCGGGTTGCTCGGATAGTCTGGTTGACCCGGTTAACCGCCTGGTGAGAATCGTTATTCATTGCATACACACACCAAAGGGTCATCAGTATGTCTTGGCTGAAGCATGAACACTTCACTCATAGCATGATAAGAAGTATACGGGGCATATTATGTAGTATGGAATGCATAATATGTGTTGTATATGGATCCTCATAGGTGACAACATACGACTGTTATGTAGTATGGGATGCATAACGTAGGTCGCATGCGTGTCCATTAGCTCGATTTTCTTTTTTCATTACATGCGATAATATGTAGTATGGGATGCATAAGATCGCATGTGTACGCTGCTCATAACATTCATTAAGGCCTTTTTAGATTGTATAGCACTGCATGCACATCATAACATAACATTAGCACACGTGCCAAGCTAAAGACATACATGATGACGCTCGTACACACATGATTTGAAAATAAAATTTGGCATCCATGCATTTATATTATATGCACATAAGTTGATAGGATGATGGTATATCATCCTAAGTTAAGCTTAACATCATTTCATGAATTCCCAGAGCAAGGTAACAGCAAGAGCAAGTATCCACACTTTTCTGTTCTATATCGAGTTAGGAAATTCTTGTTCCTAGCTGTTGTGTCTTAAGCTAGGTGTAGTGAGGTGTTTGTTCGTAGTTGCAATCGATGACTCTGGAGCGCAGTGCGTCGGAGTCGACTCCCCAGTTAGAGGGCGAGTCTTCGGGTGCGCGCAAGGTAAAGCGTTTGGTCCTTTAGCTGGACATTGGTCTTTCCTTGAGTGCGTTGGCTTTTCACGCTAGGTTTTTCCTCCGATTCTTTCCGCGGTGTGTGCTCGTAACCTTTTAGTTCCCGGTGGGTTTGCTTACCTCGTTTCTATTCTAGAAACCGTTATCAGTTTGCCGTGTATCGAGGTTTTTCCTGTGGCGCGGGAGTTCCCTGATGTCTTCCCAGTTAATCCCCCTGGTTTTTCTGCCTGTGAGAGTTGAGGAATTTGTTTCTGACCTTGAGCTGGGTACCCGTCCTATTGTTAAGGCACTGTACCATTTGGCCCCGCGTGTGTTGCGATAGTTGCGGACTCAGTTAGATGAGTGGTTGCAGTGTGGCTTTTCCTGGCCTAGTTCCTGGCCCTGGAGTGCTCTCGTCTTGTTCGTAAAGAAGAAAGTTAGTTCGGTGAGATTTGGTGTCGATTATCGAGAACTGATCAAGGTGACCGTCAAGAGTAGATAGTCGTTTCCTCAGATTGATGTTTTGCTTGACTAGTTGCGTGGTAGTTCGGTGTTTTCGAAGGCTGTTCTTCGTTTAGGCTTCCTTTAGTTGGGGATCCGCAAGTCAGATATTCCGCGATCTACTTTCTGTTTTCCGCTTGGACATTTCGAGTTCTGGGTAATGTCCTTTCCCTTTTGGGTAATCTTACCCGCATCTGTTTTCCTAGCCCTCTTCGGTTAGCGTTTCTATCTAGCGAGTGTGGGATTACTTCTCCCTTTGCTCTTTTCATTCGTTGTTTTCTAAGTTTCGGTTCTAAGTTTCGGGATAAAACTTCCTTCTTGGTGGGGTGACTATAACGCCCCAGGTTTTCTCTTATAATTTATCATTGCGTGGTACTAATGAGTGAGGGCGTTACGGTTTCGGACCGTCGTCGTCGTCGTCCGGCGAGTTAATTCTAGGTTGAGTCAAATATGCAGACTTATATACATATACGTATACCTTATATAATTACATGTCCACTGGTTATATATAAAAAAAAATTTATAAATACATACATATATGCAATGTTCATAAATTTGTGTAAAATTTAATGTGCAAATGGCTTTATATATATGTGTGAGGATTTCGTATAAGAGTTTATGCATGAATACACTTATGGAATATACATATATGTATAAAATTTGTATACATAGCATTATGATATATATGTATATATATGCCTTGAGTTCAGGAGATTTTATTTTATTTTCCCCTTCCCCGATGGCTCCAGCGTTTTCGAGAGAGAGGTAAGTGCGATCTAGGGCTTTCGCCGGAGTCGCCGGGTGCCGGAGGTGTTGGCCTCCAGAGGACTTTTAGAGGTTGTCGGGGCTTGGTTTCGTCGCCGGAGCGGGGTTGCGGAGAGTTCCCGTTGGGTTCGACAGTGGTTGTGGGTCTTCCGGCCATAGATTTCACTCCGGCGAGTGGCGTCGGCTCCCGAATCAGGAAAGAAAACTCTTCCCTTCCCTCCCCTCCATCTCCTTTCTAAATTCTCTCCTTCTTGATTGGTAGTTCCTGGATATTCAAGTGGCAGAAATTCCGAATTTTTTTTTGTGACAAAAGCTTTGGATCATTAAGGGCTTGATCTTCTAGTCTTTCTTTCTCGTTGGCAAAATTTGTGGGCTTTATGTGGTATTTCCTCTTGGTTGTTAGCAAGGTTCTCTATAATTTTCTTTATGGCAGTTTACCTATCTTGATTAGCAAATTTCTGGATTTCACTATGGGGGCTGCTATATTCGGTCCTAGGCTGGGTTCTGATGGGGGACTGCTACATGTTTATTCATATAATCTAGTTGGTTTTTATTTAGGGGCTGCAATATATATTTCTGATCTATTTGTTTTTGGGGGCTGCTTCTTAAGTATTGTTCAATTGGGGGCTGCTATACTTAGTTTTAGTTTGGATTTACAAACCATCATGGGGGCTGCCTTGTAGAAATCTGTTTGGGGGCTGCCTTATAGAAATCTATTTGGGGGGCTGCTGTTTTATAATCTGATTGGGACTGCCTTATATATGTTATAATTGGGGGCTGCTGTTATATATGTTATAATTGGGGGCTGCTGTTGTATATATTATAATTGGGGCTGCTGTTATATATGTTATAATTGGGGGCTGCTTTTATATATATTATAATTGGGGCTGCTGTTATGTATATTCTAATTGGGGCTGCTATATATATCATCTAATCGGGATTTCAATTGGGGGCTGTTATATATATATATAATTCCAGTTGGATTTTGGTAGGGGCTGCTTTGCATCATTCCTGTTTGGATTATTCTGTTTGGGGCTGCCTTGTAGAATCGGTTTGGGGGTTGCTGTTATAAAATTATGTTGGGGGGCTGCCTTTTATAAATTCCTGTTGGTTTTATTTTGGGGCTGCTCTATGTAGTACCAGTTGGGGGCTGCCATATGTTGTTCCAGTCGGATTATTTTGTTTGGGACAGATATGCGTAGTTTCTATTAGCTATATATATAGTTCTATTTTTAGAACTATATAGGGGTCGCCATATCTAATTCTATCTTCAATATTATGCTCAATTGTTGTTATATTATGGGTGGGCCGCCTTCGGGTTGCAAGTCTCGATAATTCAACTTGCGTAATCAACTCATAGTTTCGCACTAGTAGCCTAGCTGTTGAGGTCATTTATTTGCTCGTTTCGCCTCCCTGGGCTTGCATGTTTCTTCAGAACTCCAAATCTTCCTTATATAAATATATATGTTTTGATTGTTTCTCTCCCTTTTCTGCAAGTGAAGTTCTGTCTGTGGTCTTCCTTGTGTTCTGATAGATTCTCTCTGAAAAGTCATTTTCTGTGTAATCTGCCTTTTACTTCTGAGTATTTTAAACCCTTTCCGACTCAGTCTTCCATGTAATTTTTGTGTTAACTTTCTCAGTGAAGGGTAATGCTTCCTCTTCACTGTCTTAGCAATCTGATTGAATATAAGGATTTCTTTTTAGTGGTTGTGGGCTGCAAATAGCGGTCCTTCTCCTTAATGACTTTGTTTCCTGAAGCTTAGTTATGCTAGGCTCTCTTGTTGGTTGTGTCCTTCAAGTAGTAGTAGTTCCCTTGGCTTGATTTTGCTGGGTGATTGAAAGTCCTTCATTTCAGTCCTTCCTTCTTCCATGTCTGCCTAACCTGTTGATTTTAGGTTAGGGGCTGTTGTGTTTCCCTTTTGGGGTCTTATTGGTGTCCTGGGTTCTTGATTCCTGCTGTCATCCCCTTGGAATCTGGATAGCTTCCTTACTTGTTTAGTTATGCTACCAGGTAGTCTGATAAGGCTTCCCTAGGTTTAGAAAGTTTCCCATCGACTTGATATAAGTCTTTCTCGTCGACTTTGATGTAAGTCTTTCTAGTCGATTTCTTCGCTTACTCTGAATTGTTTCCTCATATATTTATATATTATTTTGCCGGGTGTTCCCGACTTTCTTAGGCGATGTTATCAAACCTTTGAAGTTCCTTTGGCTGAGACTTTCGATAAATCTTTGCTTTATTCTTTGAGTTGCCCTGTTTTTAGTTAGTGTTCATCGTGGTGTTTTGTCGTGCCTTATTCATCGTACTGTTACGGGAAGTTCGTTGGGAGTCAAGTTTGGACTCACCATGTGTTTTCAAATGAATCGTTGAGTAATGTTTATTCCTTTGTGACCCTATTCTTAGGGTGTTATGGTGCTGATATCTCGGGTTACGTCCCGTGTCTTAATTGAAACTTAATTCAATTATTTATAACATTTCTCTTAAGCCTTGTGCGGTGGGTAGTTTTGGGTGGTAGTGGATAAAGGACCACCACCCGGTTTTGGATTTTTGGGTGGCAGTGGATAGAGTAGCACCACCCGGTTTTGGCTTGTTGGGTGACAGTAGATACAGTACCACCACCCGGTTTTGGCTTTTCGGGTGGCAGTGGATAGAGTACCACCACCCGGGTTTGGCTTTTTGGGTTGGCAGAGTGTTGGAACAACCCTATTACTGATTTGGGTTAGGATCACTATATGTTGATTAGGATCTGTATTGACCCCATTGTATAGTCTTAGGGTCAAGTTTTAGGCTGATTAGATTTGTCAGAACTTAGGAAAATTCAAGCTCAACCAATGGCGAGTGGCGTTCGACGAATGACCAGCTTCGTTCGACAAATTGTTTCCAGCAGACTGAAGAAATATAGCGAGTTCCAGCACTCGATATTTTCTGAGCAGCGCTCGACAAATGGCTAGCAGCGCTCGACGAATTCTAGCCAGCGCTCGACAAATGGCTAGCGGCGCTCGACGAATTCTAGCCAGCGCTCGTCAAATTCCTTTCTGAAGCTCAGATTAATATTCTCAGTTGGATATCAGTTCTCTGAACACAAATCAACAGAATAACGGATATATTTATTTCTCCTTGGACGTATTCAGTCAGCCATGTAAGGATATCTTTCTTATTTATTATATCCTTATATTCTTTCTATTCCAAGAAAAAGAATAGTCGTTGACATTTAATGCCAAGGCATCTTTCTCGACAAAAGGAATTGAAAGGACCTGCCAAAATTGGTTTTGGGTGGCTACCTAGTTCCAAAAAGGATTTAAGTCAGAAAAATATATTCCTTAAAAAGCAGAAGATTTGAATTTGAATATAGACAAGTTATCAGAGAAGAAAATTATCAACAGAGACAGTCAATTTTCTTACAGAGAACAGAGAAAAACTTCACCATCTCTCAGTCTCTCTGTTATCACAGAACAAGGAGAACAGAAGAAGTATTAGAGAAAGAAGAAGAAGAGAATATAATATTCTTTCCAGTTTTCATCCTCATCAAGGCAGCATCCTCATCATTCTGAGAACAAGATTCAATTTCTCAGATCTGCTGCAAGATAAAGTCTTTCAAAGAGCAACAACAAGCTGAAGATTAATTTCTTCCAGATAATCTGCTACAAAGACTTCTGGTTGAGAAAGCTCTGTCCACAAACTGTCATCAACTCTCATCAGACAGGGGGAGCTTTCTGCTTCAACACCATTTGTCTTCTCTCAGATCATTGACAGAGAAGAACATTCTAAACCTTTTATCTCATCTTGTACAGGGTTAATTCTCCCTTCAAAAGTTTACCTAGTGGTGGCAAGACACCTTATCAAAAAATCCTTGTGTGGTTTTTAAGCACCTTATCAAAAGCTTATTGGTTTGTGGACACCTTATCAAAAACCCCTTGGTGCCTGGGCACCTGATCAACCCTCCTAGTGGATTCCTACCAAGGGTGATAGAAGAGTAGACGTACCCAGATTTATTGGGGAACTACTATAGCTCCTTGTGTCTTCTGTGCTTGCTTATTCTTCTGTGCTTGTACTGTGTTTGTTTTCCTTTTACTATTTCTGTCTTTATCTTTAACTCTCAATGATTACACATATACTTAAACAGTATTTTAAATTCCACTATAAAACTAAACAAAAAGTTTTAATACTCTATTCACCCCCCTCTAGAGTAATTTAAGATCTGACCTCCACTTTCAATTGGTATCAGAGGTGTGTTGATTCTTTACAGGCTAACACCTGAATCACAAAGATCAACCAGATCTTAATTTTTCTAAGAGTTTATTTCTCTCTATTTTTATCTTATTTAAAACTCATGGCACAAAACAAGGAATATTCCAGCACAAGACCTCCTATGTGCAATCTCTATAAGTTTGCATTATGGAAAGTAAGGATTAGGCTCTATATGAACTCCATTGATGAAGAGATTTTTAATGTTATTCTAACAGGGCCTCCAGCACCTACATCATCAACTAGCACTGGAGCAACAACAAACAATACTGTTGTTACACCTCCTGAGTGGACTGAAGATCAGAAGAAGCAGAGAAATGCAGATGCAAAGGCCATGAACATTTTGGCCCTAACTATGTCAGATGACATATTCCAGAAGGTTGTTGAGTGCACCTCAGCAAGAGAAATTTGGGAATCTCTCAACAACATGGTGGCAGGCTCAGCAGATGAAAGAAAAGATAGAAGATCTCATCTGATTTCTCAATATGAGAACTTCAAGAAGGGAGAATCAGAAAATATTGCTGATATGTACAATAGGCTCAGCCTCATAATAAATGAGCTGAAGTCTCTGGACAAAGTGATCTCACTCACAGAGATTAATGACAAAATTCTTATGTGCTTCCCCAGCACATGGGACTCCAGAATCTGGCCAATCAAGGAAGCCAGAAGTCTCAATGAGATCACCACTGAAGCTTTGTTGGGCAAGCTCAAGTCTTATGAGCAGCTTATCAAAGCTAGGGAAGCTGAAGAATCTACTTCATCTCCAACACCCAAGAAGGAAAGAAGCATAGCCTTCAAGGCTGCAGAAGAAGAGGGAAAAACTCCTGACAATGAGGAGTTTATGAGTTTAATAGCCAAAAGATTCTACAAAATGGCTAGAAAAGATTTCAGGAGGAAGTCATCCAGAAGCCATGACAAGCCAAGGTATGACAAAAATTACTCTAATGAAACTATATGTTTTGGTTGCAGGAAACCAGGACACATTGCTCCTGAATGTCCAGAAATTCAACACAAGAAGGACAAGAAGGAAAGAAGAAAAGAAAAGGAAGAAAAGAAGGGCTCCAGCAAATCTTCCTCCCACTCTCACAAAAAGAAGTGAAGAGGATTTGTAGCAACATCCTGGAGTGAAACAGAATCTGAATCAGAATCTTCATCTTGTTCTTCTGATGAAGAAGAAACAAAAGAAAACAGCCAATGCCTAATGGCTATTTATGACTTAGACAGTGAGTCACAGTCAGCATCATCATCCAGCTCCAGTGATGATGAAGAAGAAAAAAAATTTTGCATGATGGCAATCAATGCCTCAACCAACAATTCTGATGAAGAGAAATCAGAATCAGAAACAGATGATGATATTGATCAGGTATTATCTAGCTTTGATTTTACTTCTATTGAATTCAAAGATGATTTCAAAATTCTTTGCCAAGACTTAATAAAATCTGAGAAAGAAGTAATTTCTCGTAGAAATAAGTTAGTTGAGATGAATAATATAAGTGAAGAGAATGCAAGTCTTAAGAAAGAGTTGGTTGACTCCAAAGAACACATTATTCTCATTGAGAATAAGTTGTCTGAAGCCAAGAAATTTGAAGAATCTCTCAATGGGAGAAGCATCAAACTGATGGACATCACAAGCACTTTCAATACTAGATTTAACAATAGCAAACTGGGCTTGGGTGCTTCATCAAGTGAGTCATCTCTAATTAAGAGAAACAACCTCTCCACACCCATAAAATTCATTTCTGCTAAAAGCAAAGAGGCTGCATAAAGAAATAAAGATATTTCAAGCAAGTCTGTTAAGGATAAGAGAATTTAGAAGAATTCGTCGAACGAAGCTCGACAAAAAGATTCAAATCTGTCGAACGGGGTTCGACGAAAACTGAGAACAGATTTTCAGTATAGTTATAATATGAACGGCGATCGACGAATTTATTCAAATTCTTCGAACAAGCACTATACAGAAAACTCTAAGAATTCTAATCCTAAATATTCTAAAAATCCTTTTACTGAGTGGACTATACCTCCAAGGAGATATCATCCACAAGGCTATACGGATCAGCCTGAAATGTTATTTATCTCTGAATTTTGTGGTAACATAAAAGGACCCAAGGTAGTCTGGGTCAAAAACAACTAGTTTATGTTTTTGTGGATGCAGGTACACAACTATCCAAGATTAAATCAAAAATGGTACTTGGATAGTGGCTGCTCAAAGCATATGACAGGGAACAAGGCCAACCTGAACAACTACAAGGCAAATCTTGGACCCAAGGTGATCTTTGGAGACTCCAACTGTGGACAAACCAAAGTCTATGGTCAAATTAAAGTTTGAGCAGTGACATTCAAGGAAGTAACCTATGTCAAGGGTCTGAAGCACAATCTCATCAGCATAAGTCAGTTATGTGATGAAGGTTATCAGGTAACATTTAATAAATCAGAATGCATTATTAAATCCTCTGATAATGTTATTGTTCTATCAGGTATTAGACAAGGAAATATATACTTAGTAAATTTCAACTCATCCAAATCAGAAATTTGTTTATTTAATGAGCTAAGCAAACCTAGTGAACTATGGCATAAAAGATTAGGACATGTAAACCTTAGGACTATTGCTAAACTAGCTAAGGATAATCTTGTTAGAGGCTTACCATCAGGATCATATAAGAAAGAAGGTCTTTGTAGGGCATGTCAATTAGGTAAGCAAACCAAAAATAGCTTTAAATCATTATCTAAAAGTGATTCACCTAGAATCTTATACTTGCTACATATGGACCTTTTTGGACCTATAGCAATAAAGAGCTTAGGTGGGAAGTCTTACACTCTAGTTATTGTAGATGACTTCTCTAGATTCACTTGGGTGTTCTTCTTGAGAGAAAAGTCAGATAACTTTAAAGTTCTTACTGACTTTCTTAAGAACATACCGATTGAGTACTCTATTGTAGTTGCATTGATCAGAAGTGATCATGACACTGAGTTTGAGTCTCTTCTCATGCAAGAATTATGTGAGATGGAAGGTAACAGGAATTGCTTCTCAACTCCTAGAACTCAACAAAATGGGGTATTTGAAAGGAAAAATAGAACTCTAATTGAATCAGTAAGAACATTGCTTGCAGATGCTAACTTGCCCCTATCTTTTTGGGCAGAGGCTGTCAGCACAGCAAATTATGTTCTGAATATAAGTTTGATACACAAACTTAAGGGTAAAACTCCCTATGAATTGCTTAAAGGGAAGAAACCTAAAGTTGATTATCTTAGAACTTTTGGATGTAGATGTTTTGTTCATAACAATGATAAAAAGTACCTTAGAAAATTTGAACCAAAATTTGAAGAAGGAATCTTCTTAGGATATTCAATTGTCAGCAAAGCATATAGGGTATTTAACAAATCCTCTCTTAAAATAGAAGAGTCAATGCATGTTTCCTTTGATGAAACTAACATGTTTTACAAGGAGAAGAATTCTTCTACCAAGAACACTTTGCAGGTACCAGCTCTATGTGAAGAGCTTAAAGGGTTAAATTTATAGACAGGAGATTCACTGCATCCATCACCTCAAACTCATGAAGACAGTGAAGAAGAAGATCATCCAGATCTTGTTGATAACCTAAATCAAGTAACAGCAGAACATCCTCCACAGGATGTAACAGCTGAACAAATTCCCAATGTGGATACTGCTGCTGAACCAACTCCAACTATTGACCACATCACAGTTAGAGATCATCCAATTTCACAAGTGATTGGTGATATCATAGCAGGTGTTCAAATAAGGCATCAACTACACCAAAATCAGATGCATACTTGCTTCCTATCACAAGTTGAACCTCAAACCATAAAAGATGCAGAACAAGATCCAAATTGGATTCTTGCAATGCAAGAAGAACTCAACCAGTTTGAAAGAAACAAGGTTTGGGATTTGGTTCCAAGACCAAAAGGCCATCCTGTTGAAACCGAAATCTTGCGAACAAGACTTGGTCTCTGTGGAGTTCGGGGTCCCAAAAGAGGGGTGGCCTCACACCTACTTCACTCAAGCTAACAATCTAGGCACAAAACTAGGAACTCAAAGGACGAACCCAAGGCCTCAGCGTGGAGGTCCCACCGCACACCCGGAAGACTAACAAGCACTTCCCCTCCCAAGCCAAAGACTGAGACAAAGCACCATTAGTGAACTTTTTGGCCAACCAAAACATCTAAGGGGAAATC
Source organism: Dactylorhiza incarnata (assembly GCA_033032865.1). Taxonomy (NCBI): domain Eukaryota; kingdom Viridiplantae; phylum Streptophyta; class Magnoliopsida; order Asparagales; family Orchidaceae; genus Dactylorhiza; species Dactylorhiza incarnata. The sequence goes on along the minus strand of JAWHQI010000160.1, from coordinate 4,055,769 downwards.
CCAAACCGAATCCCCCTCCTAAAGGTGCTCTCTTGGGTCTATTTATAACGTTCCTCGTCCGGGCCGTCAATAACGTAATCCCGACAAACATTCTGACTATACGCAGCCCCAATTGAGGTGCCAACAACGTAACTTCGATGTTTTTAAAAGTTAATTAACTGACCCTTAAGGTCTTCCCGGTAATTTCCCCACGGGGCGAGCGGTTCGTGAAAACACCACTCGCCTACGATAAAAATATAAGCTACAAAAAAGGGCATCACAGGCATTTTAATTTACAAGAGCATAAGCTCCATACTTCGGCACGCAGGCCGGCAAATATAAATAAACAAGCCCTTCTCGGGGCGGCACAACTTTGGGCTTAAGCCCGCAACCTCCTGATTGGTACTGCGACACCTGTACGTCAACGCCTCGCCATGCCGTAGTGAACTGAACCTCGGCCAATCGCGGCAAGCTGAGCTATATTGCCCACACCCCTTTCCCGGGGCGGCGACATTTTAATAAATACGAACAGATATTAAACACTTCCCCGGAGTCTTCTCCGGGGTTCCCGGAACATCACCAATCCGGCCCCCACGTCCGGACGGGCTTCACATAGAAACATCACCAATCCGGTCTACACACCCGGATGGGCTTCACACAGAAACATCACCGATCCGGTCTACACACCCGGATGGGCTTCACACAGAAACATCACCGATCCGGTCTACACACCCGGATGGGCTTCGCACAGAAATGCCTAAACCCGTACTCACTCTTCCGGGCACTAATGCAATTAATAGCGGGGACGCACACGTCAACCCGTCGGAGAGCTCCCTTCCCCCACCCGTTGGTGGGGAGGGGCTTTCATGCAAATATGGGAATTGAGGGCTTCACCTACCCGAGTAGAAACATCGTTACCCTTGTAGCGTGTATTTTGCCAGAGGCTCCTCGTCTAAGAGCCGTAACGGCTTTCCGTGCATAGGTCTGGCCTCTACATGTCGAATCTAGCCCCAAGTCGGCCACGGGAGAGGAGCTCCCGGCCGATCGTTCTCCAAGAGGCCGCGGGAGAGAAGCTCCCGGCCGGATCTCGCCTCGGACGGCCACGGGAGAGAAGCTCCCGGCCGGATCCCGCCTCGGACGGCCACGGGAGAGAAGCTCCCGGCCGGATCCCGCCTCGGACGGCCACGGGAGAGAAGCTCCCGGCCGGATCCCGCCTCGGACGGCCACGGGAGAGAAGCTCCCGGCCGGATCCCGCCTCGGACGGCCACGGGAGAGAAGCTCCCGGCCGGATCCCGCCTCGGACGGCCACGGGAGAGAAGCTCCCGGCCGGATCCCGCCTCGGACGGCCACGGGAGAGAAGCTCCCGGCCGGATCCAGGGTTGGGTCTCCTCCTGCTGCTGGCGGCGAGACAGGGAGGGGAAAGGGGAGGGGCCGGCTGCTGCCCTGGCGCGAGAGAGAGGGAGACGAAGTGAAAGGGGCGGCCGGCTGCTGCTCTCCCGTGCGAAGAAGAAAGGGGGAGAGGGGAGGTCCTCTCCGCGGCTGCTGCTACGAACCGAGGAAAAAAAGGGGGAGGCGGGAATCGGGCTTGCCCTAACCGGCTCCCCTATTTCCTTCTTCCTTCCTCCTTTTATTCCCCTCTTCCATGTGTTTAAGTGTCTAATCCTCTTACAAAATCTATTTTCATGTGTATAAAAAATACATATATATGTTTATACACATACATACATATATACGTGCATATTTATATATATACATACAGATTTACTACCTGTACGCCATATTTACTATCCGCTCACGGGAACCCGTGACCCGCACCCCGATTCCTTAGTCTTCAGGAGTTACAATCCCTATCGGCTGACCACGCTCTTCGGGCTCACTCCGATCATAGTTTAGCACTGTCGACCCCACTCAATGCGGCGACACTAAACTCATTTAACATAACTCTCTCGGATTGCCCAAACACAGGTCACCTCGGGCTTCCAATTTCCGGGGAGGGTCCCACTCGGCTACTCGTACACCAAAACCCGCTATACGCACCCCAAAACTTCTAATTGCAGACCACGTCCCAGATTTGTAAAATATCAAAGTATCGGGAGCATTACACTCGGGTCCTGGCTCTCTGGGGAGGGTCCTACCCGACAGATACGGGGTTGTACACAATCCCCGCTCTTTGCGAGCGTGTCCTACGCTCGGAAAGAAATGTCCAACCCCAAGTATCCGGAGGGTGGGAGCCGACCCGAAAAAAAAAGGGGGATGTAATCATGTGAATGAATCTGATTTTGCTTTCTAAAATTAATCAAATAAGGTTGCGCCATCGTAGGATCTTAAATTTCTGTTTTCAAAACTATTCGTGGAGAACTTCGATTGTCAGTGAAAACTATCAATTTATCAAGCGTAACTGATTCCTTATAAGCTAAAGCCTTTGGGATCTGCCACCGAGTGGGCCTACGGCCCTGCCAGCTAGGCGTCACCCGAAGCAAAAACAATTCACCTCCACGAGGCCTTCCGGCCCTGCCAGCTGATAAGAGCCTGACAGCGGGATCACTCGGAGCAATTCAGGCTCTACTAGCCTTAGCACATACTATTATTTTGTTACCCTCAAAGCACATCCTTGCCAGCCTCTCCATAGATCAACCTGAACCCCCCGTCTAGATGAGAGCCCGGGAGCGGAATCGATCTGGGGCACTCCAGCACCAACACAAACAACCTCGCCAGCCTCTCCAGAGATCAACCTGAACCCCCCGTCTAGATGAGAGCCCGGGAGCGGAATCGATCTGGGGCATTCCAGCGCCAACATAAACAACCTCGCCAGCCTCTCCAGAGATCAACCTGAACCCCCCGTCTAGATGAGAGCCCGGGAGCGGAATCGATCTGGGGCATTCCAGCGCCAACATAAACAACCTCGCCAGCCTCTCCAGAGATCAACCTGAACCCCCCGTCTAGATGAGAGCCCGGGAGCGGAATTGATCTGGGGCATTCCAGCGCCAACATAAACAACCTCGCCAGCCTCTCCAGAGATCAACCTGAACCCCCCGTCTAGATGAGAGCCCGGGAGCGGAATCGATCTGGGGCATTCCAGCGCCAACATAAACAACCTCGCCAGCCTCTCCAGAGATCAACCTGAACCCCCCGTCTAGATGAGAGCCCGGGAGCGGAATCGATCTGGGGCATTCCAGCGCCAACATAAACAACCTCGCCAGCCTCTCCAGAGATCAACCTGAACCCCCCGTCTAGATGAGAGCCCGGGAGCGGAATCGATCTGGGGCATTCCAGCGCCAACATAAACAACCTCACCAGCCTCTCCAGAGATCAACCTGAACCCCCCGTCTAGATGAGAGCCCGGGAGCGGAATCGATCTGGGGCATTCCAGCGCCAACATAAACAACCTCGCCAGCCTCTCCAGAGATCAACCTGAACCCCCCGTCTAGATGAGAGCCCGGGAGCGGAATCGATCTGGGGCATTCCAGCGCCAACATAAACAACCTCGCCAGCCTCTCCAGAGATCAACCTGAACCCCCCGTCTAGATGAGAGCCCGGGAGCGGAATCGATCTGGGGCATTCCAGCGCCAACATAAACAACCTCGCCAGCCTCTCCAGAGATCAACCTGAACCCCCCGTCTAGATGAGAGCCCGGGAGCGGAATCGATCCGGGGCATTCCAGCGCCAACATAAACAACCTCGCCAGCCTCTCCAGAGATCAACCTGAACCCCCCGTCTAGATGAGAGCCCGGGAGCGGAATCGATCTGGGGCATTCCAGCGCCAACATATCCAACCTTTTAGTCACCAAGCCAACATATGAGTTACAATAGTCAAAGAATTTAACAGTTATATATATATAAAAGGAAAGAACTTTCAAGGATAAAATCTTTTCAGGTTATCTCCACTTCTAGCCCGACCGAGGGGTACCCCTTCCACATCCTGGAGATGATGTCCCCAGGACCTGAGCGCCTCATTTACAATATACGACCCTTCCCAATTGGGTTCAAGCTTCTAAAACGCTATCAACTTCTCGACAATGGATAGGGTAAAATAATCTAGGCATAACCCGAAATCTCATGAGAACGGGGCTCACAGAATGGGGCAAAATCGCAAGAGCGACATGATAAACAACATCGGAAGCCTTATGATTTAATTTCTCCATATTAGGACTATGATAATGAGCAAAAGGACAACTAAAACTTCTAGGATAGTCATTTGGTCTGGTACTCATAGAACAATTAAAACCCAAAATCCTAGATGGAAGATTATTTGTGAGATGAGTAGCAATGATGACTTCCACCATATCTGGAGATTCTTTTTTCTGTCCATATTTTTCTTTTTCTTTTTGTGTACAAGTGATATCTATTCTTCGTGTGATCATTATTTCCAACGATTTTCTTGTTTTCCTACTCAAAATCGTTGAATTCTATAAAGCAATGCAACTCTAGTTTTGGATCTAATGAAAGATTGTTTACTATTTAGCACAACACACTAAATAGTGGTGTATCCCTGTGGGTGATGATGTCCTACCCAACCCCTACATATATTTTACCAAAATCAAGTTCATGAGGAAGCTCTTAAAAATAGGTTGTGTTTGCAAAATCATTGTTGGGAGAGTTCCCACGTAGTATAGAAAAGCACGAGATGAAAAATAACATTAATTTAAAAACCAAATACTCAAGAGATTTTTAATAATATACAAGCATAAAATCGATCTTTCTCAAAATTAATCGGACCAGTACCTTACATGCCCTAGAGCTAGATCTTTAAGGTGGCCAAGTGTTAATTTTTGTAAAAATAGATGTACAAATCTTCTGTAAAAGTATCCGAGTTGCACAATGTTTTCTACGTTAACGATTTTGGGAGTAAAACAAATATTATGCTCATTATTTCTAATATATATAGATGAATATGAAATCTCCGACTAAGTTGAGCAGGACTACCATGAAGCAGATAGGGGAACTCTCCCTTTACCAGTACTTTGTTACTCATAAAAACAACTTGGAGTCTATTCATATATTCTTTTTTATTATTCATTTTTAGCAAGCCAAGAAGGCAGCAGGCACTGAGAGGGTTTAGCCTATGTTGCAAACTTCCTCTTTGTTCAATTTGTAAATTCCAATTCTGATATATATCAATAAATAAGCTTATATAGTCAGCGTTTTGCATGTGCATCTTTTCTATGACTTCATGATCGCATGTGCACTAAGTTATAGGGTGTTTGTTGTTTATTTATGAGACTATGATGACTTTATCTCATTCAAAACATTAATTTGTAAGAATTATATTAACCAACCAAAGAAAAAATATATTGGTTTACGGAAAATCGAAGTGACCCTGACGTGACTATCACTAAATGGTACAAACCAACGAGCTCCACTTACGTTTGAGTATTAAATGACCCTCAAATGTCACTGAATTAAACGTAGAGGGGTAAATCAATGGAAAATGTGATATGTTTACGCTTAGCATGCTCACACACAACAACGACACTCAAGCCTTTACCCCACTACAGTGGGGTTTGCTACATGGATCCTTTGCCGCCATTGTGCCCTACCTTTAGTCATAACCTCACTAATGCTTAAGTGCGTCGTGTCTTGCCGTGTAGTTTCATTCCAAGTCTTTATTGGTCTACCCCTCCCTCGGGTGTCGGCGCACGACCCTGGTCGTCACCTGGTTCCTCTTTTCTAGCCACGACGTTCGCTCGAATTTTTCTGTGTTGGCCACTCTCCACGCTCACCGCACCATGTGTTGAAACCGAAATCTTGCGAACAAGACTTGGTCTCTGTGGAGTTCGGGGTCCCAAAAGAGGGGTGGCCTCACACCTACTTCACTCAAGCTAACAATCTAGGCACAAAACTAGGAACTCAAAGGACGAACCCAAGGCCTCAGCGTGGAGGTCCCACCGCACACCCGAAAGACTAACAAGCACTTCCCCTCCCAAGCCAAAGACTGAGACAAAGCACCATTAGTGAACTTTTTGGCCAACCAAAACATCTAAGGGGAAATCCCAAACCGAATCCCCCTCCTAAAGGTGCTCTCTTGGGTCTATTTATAACGTTCCTCGTCCGGGCCGTCAATAACGTAATCCCGACAAACATTCTGACTATACGCAGCCCCAATTGAGGTGCCAACAACGTAACTTCGATGTTTTTAAAAGTTAATTAACTGACCCTTAAGGTCTTCCCGGTAATTTCCCCACGGGGCGAGCGGTTCGTGAAAACACCACTCGCCTACGATAAAAATATAAGCTACAAAAAAGGGCATCACAGGCATTTTAATTTACAAGAGCATAAGCTCCATACTTCGGCACGCAGGCCGGCAAATATAAATAAACAAGCCCTTCTCGGGGCGGCACAACTTTGGGCTTAAGCCCGCAACCTCCTGATTGGTACTGCGACACCTGTACGTCAACGCCTCGCCATGCCGTAGTGAACTGAACCTCGGCCAATCGCGGCAAGCTGAGCTATATTGCCCACACCCCTTTCCCGGGGCGGCGACATTTTAATAAATACGAACAGATATTAAACACTTCCCCGGAGTCTTCTCCGGGGTTCCCGGAACATCACCAATCCGGCCCCCACGTCCGGACGGGCTTCACATAGAAACATCACCAATCCGGTCTACACACCCGGATGGGCTTCACACAGAAACATCACCGATCCGGTCTACACACCCGGATGGGCTTCACACAGAAACATCACCGATCCGGTCTACACACTCGGATGGGCTTCGCACAGAAATGCCTAAACCCGTACTCACTCTTCTGGGCACTAATGCAATTAATAGCGGGGAAGCACACGTCAACCCGTCGGAGAGCTCCCTTCCCCCACCCGTTGGTGGGGAGGGGCTTTCATGCAAATATGGGAATTGAGGGCTTCACCTGCCCGAGTAGAAACATCGTTACCCTTGTAGCGTGTATTTTGCCAGAGGCTCCTCGTCTAAGAGCCGTAACGGCTTTCCGTGCATAGGTCTGGCCTCTACATGTCGAATCTAGCCCCAAGTCGGCCACGGGAGAGGAGCTCCCGGCCGATCGTTCTCCAAGAGGCCGCGGGAGAGAAGCTCCCGGCCGGATCTCGCCTCGGACGGCCACGGGAGAGAAGCTCCCGGCCGGATCCCGCCTCGGACGGCCACGGGAGAGAAGCTCCCAGCCGGATCCCGCCTCGGACGGCCACGGGAGAGAAGCTCCCGGCCGGATCCCGCCTCGGACGGCCACGGGAGAGAAGCTCCCGGCCGGATCCCGCCTCGGACGGCCACGGGAGAGAAGCTCCCGGCCGGATCCCGCCTCGGACGGCCACGGGAGAGAAGCTCCCGGCCGGATCCCGCCTCGGACGGCCACGGGAGAGAAGCTCCCGGCCGGATCCCGCCTCGGACGGCCACGGGAGAGAAGCTCCCGGCCGGATCCAGGGTTGGGTCTCCTCCTGCTGCTGGCGGCGAGACAGGGAGGGGAAAGGGGAGGGGCCTGCTGCTGCCCTGGCGCGAGAGAGAGGGAGACGAAGTGAAAGGGGCGGCCGGCTGCTGCTCTCCCGTGCGAAGAAGAAAGGGGGAGAGGGGAGGTCCTCTCCGCGGCTGCTGCTACGAACCGAGGAAAAAAAGGGGGGAGGCGGGAATCGGGCTTGCCCTAACCGGCTCCCCTATTTCCTTCTTCCTTCCTCCTTTTATTCCCCTCTTCCATGTGTTTAAGTGCCTAATCCTCTTACAAAATCTATTTTCATGTGTATAAAAAATACATATATATGTTTATACACATACATACATATATACGTGTATATTTATATATATACATACAGATTTACTACCTGCACGCCATATTTACTATCCGCTCACGGGAACCCGTGACCCGCACCCTGATTCCTTAGTCTTCAGGAGTTACAATCCCTATCGGCTGACCACGCTCTTCGGGCTCACTCCGATCATAGTTTAGCACTGTCGACCCCACTCAATGCGGCGACACTAAACTCATTTAACATAACTCTCTCGGATTGCCCAAACACAGGTCACCTCGGGCTTCCAATTTCCGGGGAGGGTCCCACTCGGCTACTCGTACACCAAAACCCGCTATACGCACCCCAAAACTTCTAATTGCAGACCACGTCCCAGATTTGTAAAATATCAAAGTATCGGGAGCGTTACACTCGGGTCCTGGCTCTCTGGGGAGGGTCCTACCCGACAGATACGGGGTTGTACACATCCAGTTATTGGCACCAAGTGGGTCTTCAGGAACAAGCATGATGATTAGGGCAATATTGTGAGAAACAAAGCAAGATTGGTAGCTCAAGGATATTCACAGGAAGAAGGCATAGATTATGATCAGACATTTGCCCCTGTTGCAAGGCTTGAAGCTATAAGGATTTTCTTGGCCTTTGATGCATTCAAAAAGTTCAAGGTGTATCAAATGGGTGTAAAGAGTGCATTCCTAAATGGAGACATCAAAGAAGAAGTCTATGTGGAACAACCACCAGGTTTCATCTCTCCAACTCATTCCTCCTATGTATTTAAGCTTAATAAAGCTCTTTATGGTCTCAAACAAGCTCCCAGAGCATGGTATGAGACTTTAGCTAATTTTCTCTTGGAAAACAATTTCTGTAGAGGCATAGTAGACAAAACCTTATTTTACAAAGTACATAAAAATCAAACTCTGCTAGTTTAAATATATGTAGATGACATTATCTTTGGATCTACTGATTCAAATTTGTGCAAAAGATTTTCCAATCTAATGCAATCAAGATTTGAAATGAGTAGTATGGGTGAATTATCATACTTCCTTGGTCTTCAAGTGAAGCAAACCCCATCAGGAATCTTCATTTCCCAATCTAAGTATGCTAAGGAATTAGTGAAAAGATTTGGAATGTCTGATTCTTCTACTATGAAAACACCTATGGCCTCTAATGCTGTTATTAATACTGATGAATCAGGGAAACCTGTTGATTAGAAAATGTATAGGGCAATTGTTGGCTCTCTACTCTATTTAACAGCTAGTAGGCCAGATATAATGTTTGCTACATGTATTTGTGCTAGGTTTCAAGTTAACCCTAAAGAATCTCATCTTACTTTTCTAAGAAGAATTTTAAGATATATAAAGGGTTGCCCTAATCTAGGACTTTGGCATCCAACAGCATCTGAATTTGAATTAACTGGAATCTCAGATTCAGATTATGCTGGATGCAGGGTAGACAGGAAAAGCACATCAGGAACTTGTCAGTTTCTTGGTGATAGGCTTGTGTCTTGGTTTTGTAAGAAACAAACATCTGTGTCTACATCAACAGCTGAAGCTGAATACATAGCTGCTGGCAGTTGCTGCTCACAGATATTGTGGATACAAAATCAGCTCCTAGACTATGGTGTCAACTTAAATAATTCAATTATATTTTGTGACAACACTAGTGCAATATCTATAGAACAAAATCCAGTTCTCCATAGCAGGACTAAACACATAGAAATTAGGCACCACTTTCTCAGGGATAATGTGGATAAAAACAAAATTTGCCTACAATTCATTTCTACTGATTTGCAAAGAGCTGATATTTTCACCAAGCCCTTGGATGAAAAGAAGGCCATCTTCTTTATAAATCAACTAGGAATGATAGATGGAGACTCAATCTGTTAAAAAATTAAATATTTCTATTTATCCCACAAATTCGTCGAACGGAGAACGACGAATTTGAATCATTTGTCGAGCGGTGGTCGATGAAACCTCTTAACCGCAGAATCAGTTAAGGCAATCTCATTTGTCAAACGATGGTCGACGAAAAATATGTTCTCGTCGAACGCATTCAGACAAAGAAATAATGCCTTTTCGACTTCTAATTTTATTATGTTTTGATGAACAACGGTTTACTAATGCGCCCTCATTCTCCGACCCTTCTATATAAGCTTTATTTTATCTCATTTTAAGTTTGCGCCTACAGAAATCGTCTTTCCCTCCAGTTCCCCTCTGCACTTGATCTTCAATTTTCTTTGCAGGAACAATGGCGATTCCTCAGGCCTCTCTGCACTTAATGAAGTTTGACGCAAGTTTTGATATTGACATGGACTCTTTTGCACAGTCTGACCAAATCTTCAAAGATATTCTTCAAATGCTGGAAGAACAACATCTAAGGAAGTTTCTAAGCAATAGGCAAAAGATAGCTGTTGCAGAGATTAAAGAATGGGTTTACACTGCAAAACCAGTAGATGAAAGCTTGTCTGGAACAATCTCAGGTCATCAAGTCTCTCTCTCTCCCACCATTCTTTCTGAATTTTTTGGTTTTGAGAATGGTGATGATGACTTAGACATAAGCTCAAATAAATTTGATGAAGCTTTAGTCAAAATGGGTCATTTGACTGGAAACCCTAACCACCTTCTGAAAAAGAACTTGTCTCAGAACTACAAGTTCTTAGCAGACATTGTTGGAAAAGTCTTGCTGGGCAAGACTTCTAGGCATGACTATATCAATAGGCACCAATTTCTTTTGATGGTGGCCTTGATGGAGAAGAAGAAAATCAACTGGGGATCAATTCTTTTTGAATTGATTAAAAAGAAAAATTCTAAAGATAGTGTAAGTTTTGGAAGAGTTATAGGTATTTTCCTACAGGAAAGGCATCCAGACCTTCTGGTGTCACCAAAGGTGACCATAAATGCCAGCAAGAGGCTGACCTCAGCACTCTTTGCTAAGTAGGATAGGGTAATCCCCAAGAAGAATACATGAGTTGATGCCTCTTGGAAAAGGAAAACTTTTGAGGACACAAGGACTGACCAAGTCACTCCCTATACCCTTCCAGAAGTTCCTCCCTCAGCTCCTTCTCCTTCTCATATCCCATCTCCACCTGCTCAACAGTCTCCTGCACATTCTCATTCTTCACCACCTCCTTCAACTGACATATCACCTATCAATGATATTCCACCTCTATCTCCAGAACCACTACCTACCACACCTCCATCTCCAATACATAATGAATATCAATCACCCACTCATCCCCCTAGTCCAATCCATCCAGATATTCCCACACATACTACCAACATTAGCAATATCTCTCCAATTCCTCCAATCTCATCTCCATCAACTTCACAACCATCCTCTACTCATCCACCATATTATCTATCTCTCAACATTACCTCTATTGCTGATCAGATTTTTGATCATATCCTTCCTAGAATAAGCCAACTCCTGGATGCAAAATTTTCTCCAGTTCTTCAGGCAATTTCTGCTCTATCTGCTAAGATAGCTTCTCTTCCTTCCTCTCTTGCTGTCCCTTCTTCTAGGGGCCTAGATTCAGGCTGTCCTGAAGTTAGGCAGGGGGAGATGTCCTATGAAGAAGCTCCAGAAACAGAAGCTACTCCAGAAGATACAGAAGTTACAGTTTTTTAATTAGATAATTCTGATATAGTACAAAATAAAGAAGATTCAATTTCAGTTTTTGATACAGATATGGTTGATTCTTGTATAGTATCAGATACACAAGTTATAGAAGAAATAAATAGTATATGCATTCATCCATCTTGTGACCTATATAGTTTATTATCAAAATTTGATGTCAAATATACTTCAAGGGTATCACCAAAAGTGTACATAGAGGATTTAGCAAAGGCTCTGATATGCCTTCTTCAGAAGACTCATTCTGATATCATAAAAAATTACATCTCCTCTATTCCTTCAATCACTGATCAAGACATTCAGATGAAGGATCTTTCTGCAGAATATGAAGATGATCTTGCAGAATTCCTTGATGATATAGAAGATCACCCTACTCCACCAGATACAACAGTCTCAAAAATTGTTTCCTCACCTCCAATACTTTTATGGAATGAAGAACCAATGCCAAGTTTTGATGAAATCTGGAAAGAGGCAGATGCAAAGTTTGACAAAGCTGAAGAAGAAAGATTAAAAGCTCTTGAAGCAATCAAAAGAATTGATGATTTATATAATAAGTCAATTTCTTCTTCTGACTCTGAAGATGATGATGATGATGATAACAGTGATTCTGATGACACATTATCAAGGAAAAGAAAGAAAAGAACGGCTAAGTCAAATGTTGTTCCCAAGCCTCCAAATCCAAAGAATGACATTCCTCTTTATATTTTGTATGATGTTCCTCTTGAGGAGAAAACTCCTCACTGGATGAAGCTCTCTAGAAATGAGAATAACATGAGGAAGAAATTCAAGAAGACTGGCTACATCCCTGACAAACCTGTCAAGCACAATCATCCTCCTCCTCCTCCTCCTCCAGCAGCTGGTGCAGCAGGATCAACAGGTGTATCATCCTCTTCTCAGAAGCAAAGACCTCAACAATCAGGGAGACCTGGTAGTTCTAGTGGTTCTCAAACGTTTGGATCAGCCTGTGCTCCTCCTTCTAAGAAATCAACAATTGCCTTACAAGAAAGTCAAGCCATTATTTCACCTCAAATATCTTCAGAATACAAATCTCACATTTCTGATGGATCTCTTCACAAAGACAAAGCACCTCAAAAGGTCACTCAAGATAAAGATGATTCAGAAGATATTTATTATTCTCCAGATTCAGAAGAAGAGAGAATCTGTCAGATGGCAAGACTGAAAGAAACAATTGCAGCTGCACAGATTAACAAGGCAAAAGCAGAAGGCAGAGATTTCTCAAATATCTCAACTATGTCAGAATACAGAAGGAAAGAACTTGAAAAGTATAAACCATGTAAAGCATTCAATGCTGGGGAATATATTGATATGCACCCAGAAGCATTTGTTCCTCATGTCAGAGAACAGACAATCATTGGAGCTCAAGATCTGTTTATCAGCAAAAAGCAATCAGAAGATCCTAACAGGAAGATCATATTCAAGCCATCTTCTCAGGACAAAAAGTCTTAAATCATTGCTTGTTTATGACTGTAAAGTTTCTAAACTCAGAGCATCTTACTTTTATCTTATCTGATGATCTATTTAATTCTGTCAGATATATTTCATTTTATCTTGCTCTGTTGATTATACTCTCTGTTGTATTTATTCAATTACTTGTCAAATAGTATCCTAACCCAAATAGGGGGAGATTGTTGGAACAACCCTATTACTGATTTGGGCTAGGATCACTATATGTTGATTAGGATCTGTATTGACCCCATTGTATAGTCTTAGGGTCAAGTTTTAGGCTGATTAGATTTGTCAGAACTTAGGAAAATTCAAGCTCAACAAATGGCGAGTGGCATTCGACGAATGACCAGCTTCGTTCGACAAATTGTTTCCAGCAGACTGAAGAAATATAGCCAGTTCCAGCACTCGACATTTTCTGAGCAGCGCTCGACAAATGGCTAGCAGCGCTCGACGAATTCTAGCCAGCGCTCGACAAATGGCTAGCGGCGTTCGACGAATTCTAGCCAGCGCTCGTCAAATTCCTTTCTGAAGCTCAGATTAATATTCTCAGTTGGATATCAGTTCTCTGAACACAAATCAATAGAATAACGGATATATTTATTTCTCCTTGGACGTATTCAGTCAGCCATGTAAGGATATCTTTCTTATTTATTATATCCTTATATTCTTTCTATTCCAAGAAAAAGAATAGTTGTTGACATTTAATGCCAAGGCATCTTTCTCGACAAAAGGGTTTGAAAGGACCTGCCAAAATTGGTTTTGGGTGGCTTCCTAGTTCCAAGAAGGATTTAAGTCAGAAAAATATATTCCTTAAAAAGCAGAAGATTTGAATTTGAATATAGACAAGTTATCAGAGAAGAAAATTATCAACAGAGACAGTCGATTTTCTTACAGAGAACAGAGAAAAACTTCACCATCTCTCAGTCTCTCTGTTATCACAGAACAAGGACAATAGAAGAAGTATTAGAGAAAGAAGAAGAAGAGAATATACTATTCTTTCCAGTTTTCTTCCTCATCAAGGCAACATCCTCATCATTCTGAGAACAAGATTCAATTTCTCAGATCTGCTGCAAGATAAAGTCTTTCAAAGAGCAACAACAATCTGAAGATTAATTTCTTCCAGATAATCTGCTACAAAGACTTCTGGTTGAGAAAGCTCTGTCCACAAACTGTCATCAACTCTCATCAGACAGGGGGAGCTTTCTGCTTCAACACCATTTGTCTTCTCTCAGATCATTGACAGAGAAGAACATTCTAAACCTTTTATCTCATCTTGTACAGGGTTAATTCTCCCTCCAAAAGTTTACCCAGTGGTGGCAAGACACCTTATCAAAAAATCCTTGTGTGGTTTTTAAGCACCTTATCAAAAGCTTATTGGTGTGTGGACACCTTATCAAAAACCCCTTGGTGCCTGGGCACCTGATCAACCCTCCTAGTGGATTCCTACCAAGGGTGGTAGAAGAGTAGACGTACCCAGATTTATTGGGGAACTACTATAGCTCCTTGTGTCTTCCGTGCTTGCTTATTCTTCTGTGCTTGTACTGTGTTTGTTTTCCTTTTACTATTTCTGTCTTTATCTTTAACTCTCACTGATTACACATATACTTAAACAGTATTATAAATTCCGCTATAAACTAAACAAAAAGTTTTAATGCTCTATTCACCCCCCCCCCTCTAGAGTAATTTAAGATCTGACCTCCACTTTCAATTGGTATCAGAGGTGTGTTGATTCTTTACAGGCTAACACCTGAATCACAAAGATCAACCAGATCTTAATTTTTCTAAGATTTCTTTCTCTCTATTTTTATCTTATTTAAAACTCATGGCACAAAACAAGGAATATTACAGCACAAGACCTCCTATGTGCAATCTCAATAAGTTTGCACTATGGAAAGCAAGGATTAGGCTCTATATGAACTAGATTGATGAAGAGATTTTTAATGTTATTCTAACAGGGCCTCCAGCACCTACAGCATCAACTAGCACTGGAGCAACAACAAACAATACTGCTGTTCCACCTCCTGAGTGGACTGAAGCTTAGAAGAAGCAGAGAAATGCAGATGCAAAGGCCATGAACATTCTGGCCCTAACTATGTCAGATGACATATTCCAGAAGGTTGTTGAGTGCTCCTCAGCAAGAGAAATTTGGGAATCTCTCAACAACATGGTGGTAGGCTCAGCAGATGAAAGAAAAGATAGAAGATCTCATCTAATTTCTCAATATAAGAACTTCAAGAAGGGAGAATCAGAAAATGTTGCTGATATGTACAATAGGCTCAGCCTCATAATAAATGAGCTGAAGTCTCTGGACAAAGTGATCTCACTCACAGAGATTAATGACAAAATTCTTATGTGCTTCCCCAGCACATGGGACTCCAGAATCTAGCCAATCAAGGAAGCCAGAAGTCTCAATGAGATCACCACTGAAGCTTTGTTGGGCAAGCTCAAGTCTTATGAGCAGCTTATCAAAGCTAGGGAAGCTGAAGAATCTACTTCATCTCCAGCACCCAAGAAGGAAAGAAGCATAACAGATCTTCGTTTAGGCTTCCTTTAGTTAGGGATCCACAAGTCAGATGTTCCTCGATTTGCTTTCTGTTCTCGGCTTGGACATTTCGAGTTCTTGGTAATTGATGAGTCCCAATTATATACACATTTTCGGACTCATCTGGGCTTGTTTTCACACACTTGCACTTCACTTCTAGTTCATTATTACTTATATTTCATTTGTTCACTCTTCTCACATGAAGTGCACCATTGGGCCCGTTTTGGTGTGCAATTGCACGCTTTGCTGTTGGGGGCAAGCACTTGGTGCTCCCCAATCTATTTTCTGTGTTTATTTGGTGCTGGAGGTATTCCCAGCTGGGCTTCTTTGTATGCAGGTGACCTGATCGTCCTGTTTTCCCCAGAATTCATGTCTGTGCATATCGCACGGTCGTCCGTTTCCTTGACGCACGGTCGTGCGTTTCCTTGACGCATGGTCGGTTGCGATCGAGCGTTTGTGCCTGGGCAGAAAACGGAGCGTCGGAGCCTACTCGTACGTTTTTACGCACGGGCGGTTTGCCCGTGCGTGAGTAAAACACATGGTCGACCTGTGTATTCTTGATTTCAGAGCGTCAGATTTTGCCCGTGCGTTTGTACACACGGGCGGTGTTGATCGTGCGTAATCAAACCGCACGGGCGGCGCAGCATTTTCCTCAAGTCAAGTTTTATCATTTAATAACGCACGGTCTGCGCACGGTCGTGCGTTCGACCGTGCGTGACCATTTTCTGACAGAATTTCTATTTAAGCCGCAGGTCTTGCCCTATTCTATATAGATTGTTTTCCCCGCTCCCAGAGCTCCAGTCCCGCGCCCTTTTCGCCGTCCATCGCCGCCCACCTTCAGGAGGTGCTCCGGGCTTGTTCTTCACGTCAATCTTGAGCCGGAGTATCCTCTCGGCCTCCTCCATTGTTTGTGCACCTCCAAAGCTCCATTTCAAGATACAACGTGCTGCATCCTTGGAGTTCTCCGGCAAGATCGTGGCCAAAGGCGATTTATGAAGAAGACGGGTCAACTAGAAGGAAGTGACAGTTCCTCTCCGTACCCCGAACGTCAGTCGTGGACCAAGCTCAGACAAGGCATGACAACCCTTGATTCTGACCGTGAATCCCGACAAGACTTCGTGCCTTGGTTGTAATCTCACCCCCCTCTATTTTGTAGTATTTTATATCTTAATTATGTGTGTGTATGAACTATGATTGCAAAACCCTTATATTGCATTTTAGTACATTTCATGTCTATGTGAAATTATTTTGTGGTTTATGCAAGTGATGAGCGCCTCCATCCATTTTCCATTCCGCCATCGTGTTCGTGTGCCGCACTAGCAATTGCTAGTGGCGTGCTTGTCGACGAGTTGCTTGCGACCCTCATTCCGCCTGCCTACTCGCCCATCCGCCTAGTGATGCGTGGCATAGCGGCCCGTGTAATCCATTCGCCTAACGAAGCAGCGCGCTCAAGGCCTGCACAGTTCGATTCTGCTTGCCTACTCGTCCATCCGCCCTTGCGAAGTAGCGCGCTCAAGGCCTGCCTAGTCTCCATCCCGCCAAGCGAAGCATTGCATAGGAGTAGTTGTAGCTCTTTTCTTTTATTTTCCATAACCAAATCAACTCTCCCGCATTCCATCCGACCAAAGGACTTCGATCTCAAGTCCTTCCTCGAACGTTAACTCCACCTTACTGTGTTCCTTGAGAGATTCGATACTTGGGGATTCATTCCCACATTTTATATTACTTGAACGATCGGTACACTGCCGTTTTGTGCCGCAATCTTACTACTGCCTATAGCGGTGTGCTAAGATTTGCGCATCAAGTTTTTGGCGCTGTTGCCGGGGAACGCAGACGTGTGAGTTTTCTCTAGAGGGAGACAGGAGATAGTAGTTCTTCCAGTGTGAATAGCCGCTTTATTTTTGTTTGCTTTTTAATTATATATTTTTTTGTTACTATTTCTCCTCTCCTATTTTAAATTATTAGGCAAGTTTAATCCAAGGAGTTTTATTAGTTTGTGTAAATTTTCTTGCAAAGAATTTCAGTTTCGTTATATCTGCTTTAATTGTCAAATATGTCGTCATGGGACATTTCTCCTAGCACTTACAACAAGATGGTCTATTATATAGACCAAATGAAGGAGTTAAATGCTAGGCAGTGTAGGAACTTTGTTTGCTTGTTGTGTCGAGGAGAGGGTCATGAAGTGAAGGACTGTCCTAGTCTTTTCAATCCTAACCGCTGCTCCTCCACTCATGACAACTGTTGGGTATTGTGTCCACAATCACCTAGATTTGAAGATGTCCCCTAGTGAACTAAAATGAATTGAGTATGTATTTGATGATTTCTGTTTAGATGTGTTATGACAGGTCTTAATGCTAAGTGCACACCAAAGTCAGGTTGCAATGGATCACCAAACACTGTTCTAGATAATGTAATCCCTCATTGTATAGAACAAAGTGTTGGTCCATGTGTAATCTCTCTTTTGGGGTGCACTTCATATACTCATAACTGAAGGCTTTCAAGGTTGAGGAGTGGAGCAGGTTTTCAGAAGAAAAGAAAAATTCTGCTGAGTCAATTCGTCGAGATGACTCGGGTCATTCCGACGAATCCCGACGAATCCAGACAGAAGACCTTTGTCTTGGTTTAGAAGAAAAATCTGCAGCTAAGTCCATTCGTCGAGATGACTCGGGTGATTCTGAAGAATTCCGACGAATGCTGACAGAGGTCATTTTGGCTGGGTTGTGAAGAAAATTCTGCAGCTAAGTCAATTCGTCGGATGTTCTCGTGAACTCCAGACGAAACCCGACGAATGGTAACAGAAAGTGTTTTTCACGGGTTGTTCAGTGTTTCCCTGTGGCCAAGTCAATTCGTCGGATGTTCACGTGAAGTCTCGACGAATGACGGACAGACGGATTTCAAATCTTCGTTTCGTTTTCGAAAATTAGGGTTAGCCACCATGTACAGTACACGTGTCGCCTCTCCCTTCATTGTCGCACGAGCCGTTGAAGTCGTCCCTATAAATAAATCCTTATTTTAGGGCAAGGGCATCAATCTTAAAAAATCGATCTAAAAATCTCTCTTCAGCCGACAGTTCAGAAAAGATAAAGCTAAAAGTCGATCTCCTTTCTCTTTTGCTGAACAAGAATTCTGAGACCTAACATTTGCTGCTCAAAGATCCTTTCTCTATTGTTGTTAGAGATTTCTCAGAAGAAGGCCTTTGATCTTATTGCTGCTCTCATTATTGAAGATTCTTTCAAGTAAGTCAAAGGGCCTATTCAGATCTGGTTAGCCAAGTCTTCTCTCTTCCACATCTTTCAAGTGCCAAGCTTTCTTTCAAGGTTGAGAAGAAGACTCAGTATTCAAGATCTGAAGTTAATCTCTTTAGAGGTTAAGAAGAAGTATTTTGTTTCAATATCTTTTCTTTTGTAGGAGTTTTCACTCCGAGTTTATTTGTAGGAGTTGTTTACTCCGAGGTGTAGGATTTGTTATACTCCGAGTTGTAGGAGTGGTATACTCCGAGTTGTTGGAGTTTTGACTCCGAGGTGTAAGATTAGTTATAATCTGAGATTGGTGAAGTAGCCGAGTCTAGCCTCGAAGTGCTAGATAGGCGAGGCGGGAAAGAGGACTACCCACATCGGGGAACCTCTATAAAATCCTTGTGTCTCTGCTGTGTTTGATTGTTTGTTCTTCTGTGTTAAATTTTTAATTCCGCATAAAGACATAGAATCCACCTATTCACCCCCCTCTAGGTGATTTAGGCCGCAACTAGATACTTTCAATTGGTATCAAAGCGAGGTTGTTCGCTATAAGGCTAACACCTTGAACAAGACTCCTCATCTAGTTGCTAAAGCAAATATGTCTGGAATGGATAAGGCCAAGGATTCCCTCAAGTTGCCAGTCTGCACCAAAGAGAACTTTCCTATGTGGAAGGAAAGAGTAAGATTCTACATGGAAGCTGCTGACCCAAGAATCTTTCAGATCGTGGAAGAAGGCCCCCATATTCCGATGAAACCATCTTCAATAAACTCCACCATCATGATCCCGAAGAAGATGTTGGAACTGAACAAAGATGAGATCGCTCTAGTGGCCCTAGACAAGAAAGCAAAGAATATCATAGCAGGTGTAGTTGATGATTCAATGTTGCAAAATCTGCTTCACTACAAATCTGCTAAAGAAATGTGGGATTCACTAGTCGTTCTGATGGAAGGGACCGAAGAAGTGAGGGATGACCGAAGATCGTTGCTGAATCAAGAATACGAAGCTTTCAAGCAAGATCCAAGAGACTCCATTTCTGACACCTACGAGAAGTTCTTCAAGATTGTAAATGGTCTTAGGAACTATGATCGAGAATTCACAACTGGCGAACTAAATGACAAATTCCTGAGATCCCTGACGAAAGAATTGGACACCAAGGTTATAGCCATCAGAGAATTCGGAAAGCTAGGAACCACGGAGCCACAAATGCTGTTTGGTAAGCTCTTGTCCCATGAGTTGAAGTTGAACTCCCGCAAAGCTGAAGAAGAGGGGATCAAGGCCTCTGGAAGGGAGAAGTCCTCCGCTCTGAAAGCTGAAAGCTCAAGAAAGAGCAAGACTCTCCCACCTGTCAGGAGATCATCTTCTGATGAGGATGAATCTGATGCCAGCCCCTCTGGCTCAGAGTTGTCTGATGGAGAATTTTCTCTGCTCTCCAAGCAATTCAAAAGACTTCTGAATAAAAGAAAGCAGAAGAGAGGCCAATCCACTGCATTTGATCACAGAAGATCAAGACGTGATGGTGATCATCACAAGAAGGACTACAATAATGACAGGTATAAATCTAAACCGAACAAATATGATTCCACTGACATTATTTGCTATTGATGCAATAAGCCAGGACACGTGATAGCCGAGTGTCCATACAAAAAGAAAGAAGGATCAAAGAAGGAAGAAAAGAGAACCTTTAAAGGAAAGAAGAAGGAAAAGAGCCTCCTCGCCAAAAAGGCCAAGACTCTGAGTGACAGTGACTCTGATGCGTCAAGCTCAGATGAAGAAGCCTACTTTGGGCTAATGGCACATCTAGACGAAGAAATAGGCGACTCCTCTTATAAGGGGAAGGTAAACTCTCATACCCCTCTGTCTGCTTCTGAAGATGAGACTGCATCCGTAGCAAATGAAGGCTACTCCTCAGAGGAGGACTCTAAGTTAATAACTCAGTATGAAGCCCTTGTGAAAGGATTTGACAAGTGCCGCAAGTTTGTCAAATCCAAGTCAAAAGAAATTGAATCTCTCAAGACAGTGGAATTAGCTTTGAGGGAGGAAGTTGAATAATTAACTCCTCTCAAAGATGAAATCCAACTCTTGAAAGACGAACTGAAAAGCTCCACTGAGTTGTTGAATCTAAAGGAGAAAACTATAAATGAACTAGAAGATAAGTTGAAGGCGGAAAGGAAGCTCGTAGAAAGCTTCTCGAAGCCTAAGACTATTCTTCCACTCATTGATAGGTTTTCTGCTCCTGCGAAGGGTAGTGGAATTGGTCATAAGGCCGAAAGTAGTAAGGCTGCTGAGAAAAGAGCCGTGAAAGGGAAGGGAACTGCTTATCAAAGTCAACCTTCATTCAGGAAGGTCATTTTTCCATCAAACCCGTTTGACTTTGATTCATCCTACGGTCATTTTGCTAGACCAACACACGTTGAACCTAGTAATAAATATCAAGGATGGAGCTTTCCCCGAAACTTTGACGTCTCTCCATTCAAAGCTCCTCATGAAGAAATAATTCTCAAAGATCATGGTCTGTTTGTTCACGGATCAGCTCATAAGAAGGCACCAAAAATTAAAACGATTGCACCCAAATCTGTTGAGAAGAAGTTGGAGCCATGTGTGTGCTGTCACCATGAGGCCCCCACTTCTAAGAAAGCTCCTACTAAGAAAGTCACCCCTGTTGCACCTCACATTCAAAAAGTAAAACAGGAGACAAAGAGAAGGTACAATCGGTTCGATTGTTGGTGTTGTGGCAAGGTTGGTCACTTTGCCATAGATTGTTGGTTTAATCCGAGAAATGTCACGACTCCACGGATTAACAATGCAAGAATGACCCCTCGCAATGTTAACATTCCAAGTGGCGGTCATCTAACAAGAAGCCAAGGACCCAAATCGGTTTGGATTCCTAAGGGCAATTGATTGTTGATTGCAGGTATGTCCAAAGGCCAATACAAATCCAATATGGTACTTGGACAGTGGTTGTTCACGGCACATGACCGGAACAAGAAGCTTACTACAAGAGTATACCCCGGTGAAAGATGGTCCAAAAGTTATTTTTGGCGGATCTGATCGGGGAATCACAAAAGGCTACGGTATGATCACAAATGGTATAGTCTCTTTCACAGACGTGGCTTATGTTAAAGGATTACAACACAATCTCATTAGCATAAGTCAACTTTGCGACAAAGGCTATATGGTAGAATTCTACAAGGACAAGTGCTTGATAAAGTCGTCTGATACGTCAGA
This sequence comes from Dactylorhiza incarnata, assembly GCA_033032865.1. Taxonomy (NCBI): domain Eukaryota; kingdom Viridiplantae; phylum Streptophyta; class Magnoliopsida; order Asparagales; family Orchidaceae; genus Dactylorhiza; species Dactylorhiza incarnata. The sequence goes on along the minus strand of JAWHQI010000160.1, from coordinate 4,033,985 downwards.
AACTATTTTAACAGGCACTCGGAGTAGAAATATTTTTTGTTTAAATTTTCTATGTTTAGACTCTTCTACACCAGTGTGCTTTTTAGCAAAAGATAGTGCATCTCTTTGTGACCAGTGGCACAAGAGACTAGCACATATTAATTTCAAAACTATAAGTATGTTATTATCTCAAAATTTAGTTCGCGATGCTCCTGATGTTAAGTGCATTAAAGAGAGACCGTGTCATGCATGCCAAATGGGTAAGCAGACTCGGGCAACCTTTAAAAGCATTATTGGCAAAGACTCTAACAGATGTTTATATCTGCTCCATATGGACTTGTTTGGCCCCATGCCAATCAGAAGTATAGGAGGTAAGTCTTATACGTTGGTTGTTGTTGATGACTACTCACGCTTTGCTTGGGTATTCTTTCTGAAACACAAGTCAGACACCTTTGCTTCTTTCACCACATTCGTCAAGCAAATCCAGAATGAATTAGAATGTTCTGTGGTCAAAATCAGAAGTGATCATGGTACAGAGTTCAAGTCTGGAGCTATGACTGAATTTTGTGAAAGCCTAGGTATCTTTCATGAGTTTTCCTCTCCCCGTACTCCACAACAGAATGGAGTAGCTGAAAGAAAGAATAGAACGCTCATAGAGGCCTGCAGAACAATGTTGAGTGATTCTTCACTACCAGAGTACTTCTGGGCTGAAGGAATCAACACTGCTTGCCACGTGCAAAATAGAGCACTAATCAACAAGAACCATCATAAGACTCCTTATGAACTTTTGAAGGGCAAGAAACCAACCCTGTCTTATTTTAGAATCTTTGGCAGTAAGTGTTTTGTACTTAATAACGGGAAATATTACAAAACTAAATTTAGTGAAAAATGTTTTGAAGGTATTTTTGTAGGTTATAGTAGCCATAGTAAGGCATATAGGATTTTCAACAAGAAAACCCTGATTGTAGAAGAAACTTACAATGTCATATTTGATGAGACGAGTATGCTTCAAAGCAACTCTTCTAGTGTTTTTGTTGAAGATGTAGATGCAAGGTTCAAGGAACTACACCTAGAAGAAACTGTAAAGGAAGACGCTCCAAAAGCTATTGAAGTAAATGCTCCTTCTACATGTGAGGATGATGCCCCTCAGGAAGATGAAGATGTACCTGAAGTGTAGGAACCTCATGGTCATCTAAATGTTGGAATGATCAGACATTTGAGAGATCTTCCAGCTGATCAAATCATCGGAGATCCTTCAAGCAGAGTTCTAACTAGAAGAGGTACAACTAACGAAGTTTTACATTTAAGTTTTCTTTCACAGATTGAGCCGAAGAAGTTTGAAGAAGCAAACACCGATCCCTCTTGGATCCTTGCTATGCAAGAGGAGCTCAACCAATTCAAGAGATGTAAAGTTTGGAAGTTGGTACCTAGACCCAAAGGACAGAATGTGATTGGAACCAAATGGATTTACCGGAACAAGCTTGATGAAAAGGGCATCATCACCAAGAACAAAGCAAGACTGGTTGCTCAAGGATACAGGCAAGAAGAAGGGATTGACTTTGATCAAACCTTCGCACCAGTAGCAAGACTTGAAGCCATCAGATTATTTCTGGCTTATGCTGCATATAAGGGCTTTAAGGTTTTCCAGATGGATGTAAAGTCCGCCTTTCTGAATGGAGACCTTAAAGAGGAAGTTTATGTAGCTCAGCCTCCAGGTTTTGTAGATCCTAACTTTTCTGATCATGTATATTATTTACATAAAGCCTTGTATGGTCTCAAACAGGCACCTCGTGCCTGGTATGAGACATTGTCTAAGTTTCTCCTTGAGAACAAATTCACAAGAGGAACAATAGACAAGACATTGTTTCTTAGGGAAGTAAAAGGCGAGATTTTACTAGTGCAAATCTATGTCGACGATATTATATTTCGCTCTACTGATGACAAACTCTGCAAAAAGTTTTCTAACTTGATGCAAGGTAAGTTTGAAATGAGCAGTATGGGAGAGCTGAAATATTTCTTAGGACTCCAGGTGCACCAATCTGAAGATGGAATTTTCATCTCTCAAACGAAGTTCACCAAAGAGCTTCTTAAGAAATTTGGAATGGAGAGTGCAACCTCAATGAGGACTCCAATGGGCTCAAATATGTCTCTGGATAAGGATGAGAAAGGGAAACCTTTTGATGAAACCAAGTACAGAAGCATAATTGGGTCCTTGCTCTATCTCACTGCTACTAGGCCTGATATAATGTTCTCAACATGTGTTTGTGCCAGGTATCAGGTAAACTGTAAGGAATCTCATTATGCCGCTGCAAAGAGGATTTTGAGATACCTTAAGGGCACACCGAATCTCGGCTTATGGTACCCAAGAAGCAATGATTTTGAACTAATTGGTTTTTCAGACGCTGATTTTGCAGGAAACAAAGATGATAGGAAGAGCACTTCGGGAACTTGCCAGTTCTTAGGAAAACGGCTCGTCTCCTGGAGCAGCAAGAAGCAAAATTGCGTTGCAATATCGACTGCTGAATCGGAGTATATCTCTGCCGGCAGTTGCTGTGCACAACTTTTGTGGATGAAAAATCAGCTTGAGGACTATAATTTAAAGCTCTCAGAAATCCCCATGTTCTGTGACTCCTCAAGTGCTATTGTCATAGCAAATAATCCCGTCTCTCACAGCAGAACGAAGCATATTGAGCTTCGCTACCACTTCATCCGGGAACATGTTGAGAGTAAGGACATAAATTTGTTATATGTTAATACTGACAAACAAATTGCAGATATTTTTACGAAGCCTCTGGACGAAACCAAATTCAATTTCTTCAAAATGGAACTTGGAATGCTTAACAAGGAATCTTGAAGTTGGGACTGTTGAGATTTCACGAAATTGCACGAGATTTCACTTGTTAACTCAGAAAATTTCATGAAGTTTCATGGGTTTTCACGGGACAAATATTACTCTTCTCAATTCATCTCCCGTGGAATCATCTCCCTATTAAATACGGTTTTATCGTCCTATAGGTACGCACTCTACTTCAATTTATATATATATAAAAATCAAAGAAAACATCACGATTTCACGAGAACTTCCGTGAAACCCTACCCGACCGTTCGTCTCCTTCTATCGCAATTCCTCTGTTTCTCTCCCGCGGCTTCGACGACATCAATGGCGCCCAAAGCTTCTGGAGGTTTGCATTCAGGGGGAGAGTTGGTGAGAGGCGCCTTCCGCTCAGCTTCAGATGAGTTTCGGAACGTGATTATGATGCTCGATGTCGCCGGGTTCAGTTTTGTCTTAGAAGAGCCGGCTAAAATCCTAGAACAGGACATTCTGGAGTTCTATCGCAATGCCAAAATCTCAAGTCAAGGTAAGAAGATCAAAAGCTCTATTAGGTCTTGCAAAATCATTTTGAAGGCTAGTGGTATCAACCGATTGTTGAGGATGCCTGATGTTGAATCAGAAGAGTTGTTTGTTGAAGATATTTTCAGAGCCAGAAGATTTTGTGGCATTCTTGATCAAAGCTCCAAAATCAGAAGAAAGTTCATGAATGAAGGAGGTAAGCTTCTGTGTGATATTCTAGGAAAAGTATTATTATGCAAGGTAGGCTCTCATGACTACCTCTCTGAAGAAGCTTTCAAAATTCACACCGCTATAATATGTCGGAAGAATTTCAATTTTGGTGAAGTAATCTTTGAGAAGATTAAAGAAAGTTTTCTTGCTCCAAATTTTGGAAGAATTATCAGTCTGCTTCTGAATAGTAGTAATCCAGATTTTTTCAATCTTGGAAGAGGCATCCCCATCCACCACACAAAGAAGTTCGACTCAACCATTTTCTCCAAATGGAAAAGGGTAATTCCCAAGGGCTTAAGGAATGCTGGAGTTAGGGCTGCTGTAAGTGATGATGAGGCCCCTCTGCTTTATGAGCATAGGTCTATTGAAGCAGGGCAATCCTCCAGGGGGAGTGGACTTAGTCCAGCTCCTGCACAGGGCAGAGATGCACATGTTGAGGGGGAGTTTCCAACCCCAAGAGACATTGATGCAGGAAGTGGTGCTGCAGAAGATTTTCCTCCAAGTGATGCTGATCAAGTACCTCTTGATCCTGTTGATATTGTTGTCCCTGATGCTGATCTTGACATGGAGGGGCCAGAGGATGCTGCTGATTTTGATGAGGCTCCTCAGCTGGAAGATTCAAGGAGATCACCTGCCATGGTTGATTCTCAATCTGAAGATCATGAAATCTTGCCAGACTCTCCTAATGAGCAATCTGAATCTGTGGAGAGGGGCAGCTTTGGTGCCAGGCTGGAGTTGGCTAAGGAGATGTCTCTACTTGAGGGGGAGAAAGACCAGGAAGATATCTTCATGGCTGAATCTGTTCTTCCTGAAGTCTTTCCTTCTGTGCTGCTTTTGCCTCCTCCAGAAGTTCTTGTGGCTAGGAGCACTTCTCCAAGGGCAACTGTGCTTGACAAGCAAGCACAGTCCTCAAGTTTTGTAGCTGATAGAATTTCTCCTGAAGAGGTTGAGACTGGTGATAGCTCTCACTCTTCTTTGCTGAAGTCCATAGCAGGGCTGCTAAAGGTTCAGACTGATCACTTTGATCAGTCTATCAAGCAAGTCTATAAGAAGATTGACTCTGTTGATAGTTCTCTGAAGCAGGAAATGGCTGAGATCAAGCATGAAATGGGAAGATTCAAGAGTGATCAAGAAGCCTGGATGCTAACTGCAGGGAAAGCTTTGAATCATACAAATACAGCAGTTGGGCATGCTCTTACCAACTTGCATCAGGTCAGTGAAGATGTTCTTCATCTCACCTCTGCTCATAAAGTTCTTAATTCTGCTCATGATCAAGGGATCTCTTACTTGGATGATCAAGTTGAAACTCAGCTGAAGAAATTATATACCCTCCTGCATGAAGATGTCATAAAGGGGGAGGAGAGTGTGGTATCCAAGTTAGAAGAAAGTGCAAGCAAAATGAATGATTTGAATGAAAGTGTAGCTACTCAAATGCAAGATCTCAAGGAAAACATCTTACAAAATGTTAAGGATGTGAATTGGTATACTCATGAAGCCCAAAGCTGGCTGTTCAAGGAAGTGGCTGGAATGCTTGGGTTTGCTGTTGTGGATAAAGGGTCAGATTTTCCCTCATCAAGTGCTCCAGGACCCAGGGCTCCTAGTTTCTCTCCAAATCTTGTTGAGGATTCTGTTTTTGCTGATAAAGTCATCCCTGCTTCATCTTATCAAGAATTTTGGAATGATCCATTCCCTGTTCAAGATCCTGACAGCTCCTATTTTGCTGAACCCTCTGAGAAGTCATTAAAAAGGAAGCTATTTGCTGATAAGCCATCTGCTAAGAGGTCTAATCCACATAAGAAGATCAGAGAATTTTATGATAGGCCTCCTCCTAGAATTTTATGCCTAGTCTCCATCCCGCCAAGCGAAGCATTGCATAGCGGCATTGCATAGGAGTAGTTGTAGCTCTTTTCTTTTATTTTCCACAACCAAATCAACTCTCCCGCATTCCATCCGACCAAAGGACTTCGATCTCAAGTCCTTCCTCGAACGTTAACTCCACCTTACTGTGTTCCTTGAGAGATTCGATACTTGGGGATTCATTCCCACATTTTATATTACTTGAACGATCGGTACACTGCCGTTTCGTGCCACAATCTTACTACCGCCTATAGCGGTGTGCTAAGATTTGTGCATCAGTAATGTCCTTTCCCTTTTGGGTAATCTTACCCGCATCTGTTTTCCTAGCCCTCTTCGGTTAGCATTTCTATCTAGCGAGTGTGGGCTTACCTCTCCCTTTGCTCTTTTCATTCGTTGTTTTCCTAGTTTCGGTTCTAAGTTTCGGGACGAAACTTCCTTCTTGGTGGGGTGACTGTAACGCCCCAGGTTTTCTCTTATAATTTATCGTTGCATGGTACTAATGCGTGAGGGCGTTACGGTTTCGGAAGCGTCGTCGCCGTCCAGCGAGTTAATTCTAGGTTGAGTCAAATAAGCAGACTTATATATATATACGTATACCTTATATAATTACATGTCCACTGGTTATATATAAAAAAATTTATACATACATACATATATGCAATGTTCATAAATTTGTGTAAAATTTAATGTGCAAAAGGCTTTATATATATGTGTGAGGATTTCATATAAGAGTTTATGCATGAATACACTTATGCAATATACATATATGTATAAAATTTGTATACATAGGGTTATGATATATATGTATATATATGCCTTGAGTTCAGGAGATTTTATTTTATTTTCCCTTTCCCCTTCCCCGATGGCTCCAGCATTTTCGAGAGAGAGGTAAGTGCGATCTAGGGCTTTCGCCGGAGTCGCCGGGTGCCGGAGGTGTTGGCCTCCAGAGGACTTTTAGAGGTTGTCGGGGCTTGGTTTCGTCGCCGGAGCGGGGTTGCGGAGAGTTCCCGTTGGGTTCGACGGTGGTTGTGGGTCTTCCAGCCATAGATTTCACTCCGGCGAGTGGCGTCGGCTCCCGAATCAGGTAAGAAAACTCTTCCCTTCCCTCCCCTCCATCTCTTTTCTAGATTCTCTCCTTCTTAATTGGTAGTTCCTGGATATTCAAGTAGCAGAAATTCCGAATTTTTTTTGTGACAAAAGCTTTGGATCATTAAGGGCTTGATCTTCTAGTCTTTCTTTCTCGTTGGTAAAATTTGTGGGCTTTATGTGGTATTTCCTCTTGGTTGTTAGCAAGGTTCTCTATAATTTTCTTTATGGCAGTTTCCTTATCTTGATTAGCAAATTTCTGGATTTCACTATGGGGGCTGCTATATTCGGTCCTAGGTTGGGTTCTGATGGGGGACTGCTACATGTTTATTCATATAATCTAGTTGGTTTTTATTTAGGGGCTGCAATATATATTTCTGATCTATTTGGTTTTGGGGGCTGCTTCTTAAGTATTGTTCAATTGGGGGCTGCTATACTTAGTTTTAGTTTGGATTTACAAACCATCATGGGGGCTGCCTTGTAGAAATCTGTTTGGGGGGGGGGGGGGGCTGCCTTATAGAAATCTGTTTGGGGGGCTGCTGTTTTATAATCTGATTGGGGCTTCCTTATATATGTTATAATTGGGGGATGCTGTTATATATGTTATAATTGGGGGCTGCTGTTATATATATTATAATTGGGGCTGCTATTATATATGTTATAATTGGGGGCTACTGTTGTATATATTATAATTGGGGCTTCTGTTATGTATATTCTAATTGGGGCTGCTATATATATCATCTAATCGGGATTTCAATTGGGGGCTGTTATATATATATATAATTCCAGTTGGATTTTGTTAGGGGCTGCTTTGCATCATTCCTGTTTGGATTATTCTGTTTGGGGCTGCCTTATAGAATCAGTTTGGGGGTTGCTATTATAAAATTATGTTGGGGGGCTGCCTTTTATAAATTCCTGTTGGTTTTATTTTGGGGCTGTTCTATGTAGTACCAGTTGGGGGCTGCCATATGTTGTTCCAGTCGGATTATTTTGTTTGGGACCTCTATGCGTAGTTTCTATTAGCTATATATATAGTTCTATTTTTAGAACTATATGGGGGTCGCCATATCTAATTCTATCTTCGATATTATGCTCAATTGTTGTTATATGATGGGTGGGCCGCCTTCGGGTTGCAAGTCTCGATAATTCAAGTTGCGTAATCAACTCATAGTTTCGCACTAGTAGCCTAGCTGTTGAGGTCATTTATTTGCTCGTTTCGCCTCACTGGGCTTGCATGTTTCTTCAGAACTCCAAATCTTCCTTATATAAATATATCTTTTTATTGTTTCTCTCCCTTTTCTGCAAGTGAAGTTCTGTCTGTTGTCTTCCTTGTGTTCTGATAGATTCTCTCTGAAAGGTCGTTTTCTGTGTAATCTGTCTTTTACTTCTGAGTATTTTAAACACTTTCCGACTCAGTCTTCCATGTAATTTTTGTGTTAACTTTCTCAGTGAAGGGTAATGCTTCCTCTTCACTGTCTTAGCAATCTGATTGAATGTAAGAATTTCTTTTTAGTGGTTGTGGGCTGCAAATAGCGGTCCTTCTCCTTAATGACTTTGTTTCCTGAAGCTTAGTTATGCTAGGCTCTCATGTTGGTTGTGTCCTTCAAGTAGTAGTAGTTCCCTTGGCTTGATTTTGCTGGGTGATTGAAAGTACTTCATTTCAGTCCTTCCTTCTTCGCTGTCTGCCAAACCTGTTGATTTTAGGTTAGGGGCTGTTGTGTTTCACTTTTGGGGTCTTATTTGTGTTCTGGGTTTTTGATTCCTACTGTCGTCCCCTTGGAATCTGGATAGCTTCCTTACCTGTTTAGTTATGCTACCAGGTAGTCTGATAAGGCTTCCCTAGGTTTAGAAAAGTTTGCTCGCCCTAAGATCGTACAATTTCTTTTCTTTTATGAAGTTTCCCATCGACTTGATATAAGTCTTTCTCGTCGACTTTGATGTAAGTCTTTCTAGTTGATTTCTTCCCTTATTCTAAATTGTTTCCTCATATATTTATATATTCTTTTGCCGGGTGTTCCCCGGTATCTTAAGCGATGTTATCAAACCTTTTAAGTCCCTTTGGCTGAGACTTTTGATAAAGTTTTGCTCTATTCTTTGAGTTGCCCTGTTTTTGGTTAGTGTTCATCGTGGTGTTTTGTCGTGCCTTATTCACCGTACTATTATGGGAAGTTTGTTGGGAGTCAAGTTTGGACTCACCATGTGTTTTCAAATGAATCGTTGAGTAGTGTTTATTCCTTTGTGACCCTATTCTTAGGGTGTTATGGTGCTGATATCTCGGGTTATGTACTGTGTCTTAATTAAAACTTAATTCAATTATTTATAACATTTGTCTTAAGCCTTGTGCGGTGGGTAGTTTTGGGTGGTAGTGGATAAAGGAGCACCACCCGGTTTTGGTTTTTTGGGTGGCAGTGGATAGAGTACCACCACCCAGTTTTGGCTTGTTGGGTGGCAGTGGATAGAGTACCACCACCCGGTTTTGGCTTTTTTGGTGGCAGTGGATAGAGTACCACCACCCGGGTTTGGCTTTTTGGGTTGGCAGAGGATAAAGGACCGCCACCTATTTTATTTGAGCTGATCAGTCTCAAGTTCTTAGAAACATATATGCTTATATTTGTGTATTATGATGTTATATGTATAACCACCACCTCTGAGCCGCAATGGCGGAAACGTGGTTGGCTTTGATTGCTTTGGCTATTACCCATCTGCTGCAGCCTTTTCCTCTTACCGAGTGCACTCATTTGAGCTGGCTCGAGTTGTTGTAAGATTATTGATGTTTATCTGCTTAGTTCTCATTTCTGAAATCTTTTATTTCTGATTGCCGCTAATCTTGGTTTTCTTGCACCCTTTGGGCTGAGGCATTCTTTTCTTATGAATGTCTCGGGTTCTTTAGCTGTCGCAGGAGTTAGAGCGGTGTCATTCAGTTTTCCTGTCGAGTCCCTTCCTCTCTTCTAGGTAAGGGGCAGTTCTTTAATTGTTGCCTTCTTTTGGATGTTTTCCTTCTTTCCTGCGGGTTCGTGTCAGTTGTTGGCGCCCGTTTGGCTTTTATGCTTAGTTTAGTTGCTAGTAGTTTTGCTGTTACTTTCGGGTTGTTTACCTACTTGCTCTCTGGGAAGCTTTATGCTAGGATGCATTAGTTACTTTATTGGTATAAAAATTTCATCCTTACACATCATGATTTTAAATAATTGTCACATACTTTGAAGACCATAGAAAATACTTTCTTACTATACTAAACATAGACATGTGCATATCATTTCTGGGATGTGGATCTTCATGCTCATGTAGGCTAAAAACAAACCTATTTTTTGCTGCGTATGTATAGCTTTCTACTTGTGGAGTCGTGATCCACCGGACCGAGGGACGCGGTCCTAAGGTAAAAATGTAAATATTCTTTTTATCTCAAACATATATGTATCTTTTATAAATTTATCGTAAGGAGTGTTTGCCTGAGCGTCTGTAGTCGTCTCCTGCAGGACGTGGCATCACGACGCGTATTTTCCCCTTGCTCTGATAATATGTATTAAATTCGTGGGAAAATGCGGGTTGTGACAGTTGGTATCAGAGGGAGTTTAGCCGGGTTGGTGGGATAGTCTGGTTGACCCGGTTAACCGCCTGGTGAGAATCATTATTCATTGCATACACACACCAAAGGGTCATCAGTATGTCTTGGCTGAAGCATGAACACTACACTCATAGCATGATAAGAAGTATATGGGGCATATTATGTAGTATGGGATGCATAATATGTGTTTGTATATGGATCCTTATAGGTGATAACATACGACTGTTATGTAGTATGGGATGCATAACGTAGGTCGCATGCGTGTCCATTAGCTCGATTTTCTTTTTTCTTTACATGTGATAATATGTAGTATGGGATGCATAAGATCGCATGTGTACGCGGCTCAAAGCATGCATTAAGGCCTTTTTAGATTGCATAGCACTGCATGCACATCATAACATAACATTAGCACACGTGCCAAGCTAAAGACATACATGATGACGCTCGTACACACATAATTTGAAATAAAATTTGGCATCCATGCATTTATATTATATGCACATAAGTTGATAGGATGATGGTATATCATCCTAAGTTAAGCATAACATCATTTCATGAATTCCCAGAGCAAGGTAACAGCAAGAGCAAGTATCTACACTTTTCTGTTATGTATCGAGTTAGGAAATTCTTATTCCTAGCTGTTGTGTCTTAAGCTAGGTGTAGTGAGGTGTTTGTTCGTAGTTGCAGTCGATGACTCCGGAGCGCAGTGCATCGGAGTCGATTCCCCAGTTAGAGGGCGAGTCTTCAGGTGCGCGCAAGGTAAAGCGTTTTGTCCTTTAGCTGGACATCGGTCTTTCCTTGAGTGCGTTGGCTTTTCACACTAGGTTTTTCCTTCGATTCTTTCTGCGGTGTGTGCTCGTAACCTTTTAGTTCCCGGTGGGTTTGCTTACCTCGTTTCTATTCTAGAAACCGTTATCAGTTTGCCGTGTATCGAGGTTTTTCCTGTAGCACGGGAGTTCCCTGATGTCTTCCCAGTTAATCCCCCTGGTTTTTCTCCCTGTGAGAGTTGAGGAATTTGTTTCTGACCTTGAGCTGGGTACCCGTCCTATTGCTAAGGCACCGTACCATTTGGCCCCGCATGTGTTGCGAGAGTTGCGCACTCAGTTAGATGAGTGGTTGCAGTGTGGCTTTTCCTTGCCTAGTTCCTGGCCCCGGAGTGCTCTCGTCTTGTTCGTAAAGAAGAAAGTTAGTTCAGTGAGATTGGGTGTCGATTATCGAGAACTGATCAAGGTGACCGTGAAGAGTAGATAGTCGTTTCCTCAGATTGATGTTTTGCTTGACCAGTTGCGTGGTAGTTCGGTGTTTTCGAAGGCTGATCTTCGTTTAGGCTTCCTTTAGTTGGGGATCCGCAAGTCAGATGTTCCGCGATCTGCTTTCTGTTCTCGGCTTGGACATTTCGAGTTCTTGGTAATGTCCTTTCTTTTGATGGGTAATCTTACCCGCATCTGTTTTCCTAGCCCTCTTCGATTAGCGTTTCTATCTAGTGAGTGTGGGCTTACCTCTCCCTTTGCTCTTTTCATTTGTTGTTTTCTAAGTTTCGGTTCTAAGTTTCGGGACGAAACTTCCTTCTTATTGGGGTGACTGTAACGCCCCAGGTTTTCTCTTATAATGTATCATTGTGTGGTACTAATGCGTGAGGGCGTTACGGTTTTGGAAGCGTCGTCGTCGTCGTCCGGCGAGTTAATTCTAGGTTTGAGTCAAATATGCAGACTTATATATATTCGTATACCTTATATAATTACATGTCCACTGGTTATATATAAAAAAAATTTATACATACATACATATATGCAATGTTCATAAATTTGTGTAAAATTTAATGTGCAAAAGGCTTTATATATATGTGTGAGGATTTAATATAAGAGTTTATGCATGAATACACTTATGCAATATACATATATGTATAAAATTTGTATACATAGGGTTATGATATATATGTATATATATGCCTTGAGTTCAGGAGATTTTATTTTTTTCCCCTTTCCCCTTCCCCGATGGCTCCAGCGTTTTCGAGAGAGAGGTAAGTGCGATCTAGGGCTTTCGTCGGAGTCGTCGGGTGCCGGAGGTGTTGGCCTCCTGAGGATTTTTAGAGGTTGTCGGGGCTTGGTTTCGTCGCCGGAGCGGGGTTGCGGAGAGTTCCCGTTGGGTTTAACAGTGGTTGTGGGTCTTCCGGCCATAGATTTAACTCCGGCGAGTGGCGTCGGCTCCCGAATCAGGCAAGAAAACTCTTCCCTTCCCTCCCCTCCATCTCTTTTCTAGATTCTCTCCTTCTTGATTGGTAGTTCCTGGATATTCAAGTGGAAGAAATTCCGAATTTTTTTTTGTGACAAAAGCTTTGGATCATTAAGGGCTTGATCTTCTAGTCTTTCTTTCTCGTTGGCAAAATTTGTGGGCTTTATGTGGTATTTCCTCTTGGTTGTTAGCAAGGTTCTCTATAATTTTCTTTATGGCAGTTTCCCTATCTGGATTAGCAAATTTCTGGATTTCACTATGGGGGCTGCTATATTCGGTCCTAGGCTGGGTTCTGATGGGGGACTGCTACATGTTTATTCATATAATCTAGTTGGTTTTTATTTAGGGGCTGCAATATATATTTCTGATCTATTTGGTTTTGGGGGCTGCTTCTTAAGTATTGTTCAATAGGGGGCTGCTTCTTCAGTATTGTTCAATTGGGGGCTGCTATACTTAGTTTTAGTTTGGATTTACAAACTAACATGGGGGCTGCCTTGTAGAAATCTGTTTGGGGGGCTGCCTTATAGAAATCTGTTTGGGGGCTGCTGTTTTGTAATCTGATTGGGGCTGCCTTATATATGTTATAATTGGGGGCTGCTGTTATATATGTTATAATTGGGGGCTGCTGTTATATATATTATAATTGGGGCTGATGTTATGTATATTCTAATTGGGGCTGCTATATATATCATCTAATCGGGATTTCAATTGGGGGCTGTTATATATATATATAATTCCAGTTGGATTTTGTGAGGGGCTGCTTTGCATCATCCTGTTTGGATTATTCTGTTTGGAGCTGCCTTGTAGAATCGGTTTGGGGGTTGCTGTTATAAAATAATGTTGGGGGCTGCCTTTTATAAATTCCTGTTGGTTTTATTTTGGGGCTTCTCTATGTAGTACCAGTTGGGGGCTGCCATATGTTGTTCCAGTCCGATTATTTTGTTTGGGACCGCTATGCGTAGTTTCTATTAGATATATATATAGTTCTATTTTTAGAACTATATGGGGGTCGCCATATCTAATTCTATCTTCGATATTATGCTCAATTGTTGTTATATGACGGGTGTGCCTCCTTCGGGTTGCAAGTCTCGATAATTCAAGTTGCGTAATCAACTCATAGTTTCGCACTAGTATCCTAGCTGTTGAGGTCATTTATTTGCTCGTTTCGCCTCCCTGGGCTTGCATGTTTCGACAGAACTCCAAATCTTCCTTATATAAATATATCTTTTGATTGTTTCTCTCCCTTTTCTGCAAGTGAAGTTTTGTCTGTAATCTTCCTTGTGTTCTGATAGATTCTCTCTGAAAGGTCATTTTCTGTGTAATCTGCCTTTTACTTATGAGTATTGTAAACCCTTTCCGACTCAGTCTTCCTTGTAATTTTTGTGTTAACTTTCTCAGTGAAGGGTAATGCTTCCTCTTCACTGTCTTAGCAATCTGATTGAATGTAAGGATTTCTTTTTAGTGGTTGTGGGCTGCAAATAGCGGTCTTTCTCCTTAATGACTTTGTTTCCTGAAGCTTAGTTATGATAGGCTCTCTTGTTGGTTGTGTCCTTCAAGTAGTAGTAGTTCCCTTGGCTTGATTTTGCTGGGTGATTGAAAGTCCTTCATTTCAGTCCTTCCTTCTTCCCTGTCTGCCTAACCTGTTGATTTTAGGTTAGGGGTTGTTGTGTTTCCCTTTTGGGGTCTTATTGGTGTTCTGGGTTCTTGATTCCTGCTGTCGTCCCCTTGGAATCTGGGTAGCTTCCTTACCTGTTTAGTTATGCTACCAGGTAGTCTTATAAGGCTTCCCTAGGTTTAGAAAAGTTTGCTCGCCCTAAGATCGTACAATTTCTTTTCTTCTATGAAGTTTCCCATCGACTTGATATAAGTCTTTCTCGTTGACTTTGATGTAAGTCTTTCTAGTCGATTTCTTCGCTTATTCTGAATTGTTTCCTCATATATTTATATATTCTTTTGTCGGGTGTTCCCGGGTATCTTAAGCGATGTTATCAAACCTTGTAAGTCCTTTTGGCTGAGACTTTTGATAAAGCTTTGCTCTATTCATTGAGTTGCCCTGTTTTTAGTTAGTGTTCATCGTGGTGTTTTGTCATGCCTTATTCACCGTACTGTTATGGGAAGTTCGTTGGGAGTCAAGTTTGGACTCACCATGTGTTTTCAAATGAATCGTTGAGTAGTGTTTATTCCTTTATGACCCTATTCTTAGGGTGTTATGGTGCTGATATCTCGGGTTACGTCCCGTGTCTTAATTGAAACTTAATTCAATAATTTATAACCTTTGTCTTAAGCCTTGTGCGGTGGGTAGTTTTGGGTGGCAGTGGATAAAGGACCACCACCCGATTTTGGCTTTTTGGGTGGCAGTGGATAGAGTACCACCACCCGGTTTTGGCTTATTGGGTGGCAGTGGGTAGAGTACCACCACCCGGTTTTGGCTTTTCGGGTGGCAGTGGATAGAGTACCACCACCCGGGTTTGGCTTTTTGGGTTGGCAGAGGATAAAGGACCGCCACCTGTTTTATTTGAGCTGATCAGTCTCAAGTTCTTATAAACATATATGCTTATATATGTGTGTTATGATGTTATATGTATAGCCACCACCTCTGAGCCGCAATGGCGGACACATGGTTGGCTTTGATTGCTTTGGCTATTACCCATCTGCTGCAGGCTTTTCCTCTTACCGAGTGCACTCGTTTGAGCTGGCTCGAGTTGTTGTAAGATTATTGATGTTTATCTGCTTAGTTCTCATTTCTGAAATCTTTTATTTCTGATTGCTGTTAATCTTGGTTTTCTTGCACCCTTTGGGCTGAGGCATTCTTTTCTTATGAATGTCTCAGGTTCAGGTCTTTAGCTGCCGCAGGAGTTAGAGCGGTGTCGTTCAGTTTTCCTGTCAAGGCCCTTCCTCTCTTCTAGGTAAGGGGCAGTTCTTTAGTTGTTGCCTTCTTTTGGATGTTTTCCTTCTTTCCTGCAGTTCGGGTCAGTTGTTGGCGCCCGTTTGGCTTTTATGCTTAGTTTACTTGCTAGTAGTTTTGCTGTTACTTTCGGGTTGTTTACCTACTTGCTCTCTGGGAAGCTTTATGCTAGGATGCATTAGTTACTTTATTGGTATAAAAATATCATCCTTGCACATCATGATTTTAAATAATTGTCACATACTTTGAAGACCGTAGAAAATACTTTCTTACTATACTAAACATAGACATGTGCATATAATTTCTGGGATGTGGATCTTCATGCTCATGTAGGCTAAAAACAAACATATTTTCCGCTGCGTATGTATAGCTTTCTACTTGTGGATTCGTGATCCACCGGACCGAGGGACGCGGTCCTAAGCTAAAAATGTAAATATTCTTTTTATCTCAAACATATATATATCTTTTATAAATTTATCGTAAGGAGTGTTTGCCTGAGCATATGTAGTCGTCAACTGCAGGACCTAGCATCACGACGCGTATTTTCCCCTTGCTCTGATAATATGTATTAAATTCGTGGGAAAATGCGGGTTATGACAGGCTGGACCTAGCTCGCCGGCCAAAGGGCCTAAACCTCATGAAGTGTACCTCCTTCTATTTTCCCGTTTGTTTATGTTGTCTTTACTTTGTTCCGGCTTGCATGCCGATGTAGCGTAGGAATGCTATTATCTTTTGGATGTCTTATGAGATGTGGTTGATGGCTTGAACATTGGTTTTGTCAGGCCTTAAGGTCGTGGTACTCTTATGTAGATGTGGACAACTTCTATACTTCTTGTTAATGTTTCCACTGTATTTGTTCTGAGTTTTGAGTTGGGTAGATCAATATCATCTTTTAATACTAAAGATGTGGCGACTATATATTGTTGGGTCCTGAACAGACCCATATTATATGGTCATTACAGGGGAGGTGTTACAATTTGGTATCAGCGGTAGGTTAGCGTTTTTGTTGAGATTTAGTGTAATCGAATCTCTTTAAGAGGTTGTCCACATAGGAGTACTTTGTCAGACCATGAGTGTTCTTGTGTTCGATGTCTTACGAATAGAGTTTGATTCGTTGTTTCCTAGATTATGTTAGGATGGTGGTGACGATGCAGGGACGTCGAGGCGATAAGAGGATCCTTCGGCAAGCAGTGCTACTGTCCTAGCCCTTATGAATATGGGCGTGTCCCTGACAGACTTCTATCGAATGTTAGCAGAGGCGATGGTAAAGGCTCAAGATGCGGTGATGCCACCGATTGCAACACTTGTTATGCAGGTTATGACTCCTGTTACCCCGGTAACTGTTACACTAGAGGTGGGAGCCGACACTCCAACGGATGCCGAGGATTGGTTGGCAAGGATTCAGGAATTCCTGAATGCAGCAGAGAACCCAGAGGACAAGAAGTCCCTGTTCACGGCGTTTATGTTAGAAGGTGACGCCGATCTGTGGTTGGTGAATCACAGTGGTCGTCATTTCACTGGATGTACCCTGTCCATGGAAGCGTTGGGACTGCTTTCCTGAAGCGCTATATCCCCTCTTCGATGAGGTTAGCACTTCAGAGGCTGTTCTTGCACTTGTTACAGCGTGAGAAGTTGATTGACAAGTACCTGCAATAGTTTACTCGGTTGAGTCGTTACGCGGGGAAGACCATGACAGATGCTGAGGAGAGGGATAATCTCTTCTATCAAGGTATGAGAGAAAATTTAAGGCAACCTCTGATAGCCTTGAAGAATGCGAGATTCAATGAGCTAGTCGAAGCTGCTCGAACGTTGGAGAGCGACATGGAGCAAACCCAGCATCATAAGGGCTTTGCGGCAAAGCAAGGAGAAGGTAAACCTTCTCAGTCTCAGGGGAAGTATGAGGGAAGTCGATGGAAGAGAAAGCCACATCCTTTTAGGACTGGTGAGAGAAGCGGTGCAGCTTCCGGAGAGTTTTGTTCCAAGGGTCCCATGATGTGCTATAAGTATGGCATGGTGGGCCACATAGCTCAGTTCTGTTCCGAGGGTGGGGCTGAGCTAGAGCAGAGGCAAGAGAAGTCAATACGTTCCGACCCTAGTGTTGGAGGGAAAGGGAAAGCGACGGAGTCAAATGCTTCATGTTTCCCTCCAACGCAACCTAGAGCGTACAACCTCGGGCAGCAGAAGCAATTCGTCAACCCGATGTGGTGACAGTTATGAAAAGTGTTATATGCATGTTAGGGTTCATGCTAGTTTTTGGCTATCCCTCCAGAGTGTTGTTAGACACGGGAGTGTCACACTCTTTTTTCGCGGAAAGCTTTATCCAGAGAATTGTTGTTGAGATTGTCGAGGTGGAGGTGGAGCTCATTGTGCGCCTGCCAAATGGGTCTTTCATGACCACAAGAAGGAAAGGACAAATTGTTTCAGAATTTGCGAGTGTGATTTTGAGTTGGTAGCAGCAATTCTACCACTAGACGAATTGGACATTATCCAGGGGATGGACTGGCTTTCAGAGCAACGAGCTAGTATTGACTTCCTGTTGAAGGTGGTGGCCCTAAGGCGTGAAGGTGGAGCGGAGGTCAAGTTCGAAGGACTAGGCCGAGTGGCTTGCTCCCTGATTTTTGTTGTGCAAATGATGCGAGAGGTGAATCAAGGAGGTGAGGCATTTATAGCTTTGTTGGAGACTCGCTCCACAAAATTGACATTCAGAGAAGTACCACTACTGGAAGAATTCGAGGATGTGTTCCCCGAGGAGCTTCCGGGAGCACCTCCTCAATGTGAAATCGATTTTTAATAGATTTGTTGCCAGGTGCGAGGTCGGTTTTGTGTCCTCCATTTAGGATGGCACTGAAAGAAATGGCCGAGCTAAAGGTGCAGTTGCAAGAGTTGCTATAGCAGGGGTACAATAGGCCCAGCTCTTCACCGTGGAGTGCGCCGGTGTTATTCGAAAAGAAAAAGGATGGTAGTATGCGGTTGTGCATAGACTACCGTGAGTTGAATAAGTTGACCATCAAGAATAAGTATCTGATTCCGCGAATTGATGATTCGTTCGATTAGCTGGTGGGGTCGACAGTGTACTCCAAGTTGGATTTGAAGTTGGGTTACTATCAGTTGAGGATTCGAGAAGAGGATATTCCCAAGACAGCTTTTGGGAAGAGGTCTGGTCATTTTGAGTTCTCGGTGATGCCATTCGGTTTAATGAACGCGCCATCAGCGTTCATGGATTTAATGAATAGAGTGTTTTGGTACCTAGATTCATTCGTGGTGGTATTCATTGATGATATCTTAATGTATTCGAAGTCGAAGGCAGAACATGAGTCTCATCTGAGATTGGTGTTGCAGATTTTGAGGGAGAACCAACTTTATGCTAAGTTCTCAAAGTTCGAGTTATGGATCGGGAAGGTGGCATTCTTGGGTGATGTGATCAGTGGAGATGGGGTGGCAGTGGATCTGGAGAAGATTTAAGCCATTAGAGATTGTCCTGTACTGAGAACCGTGACGGAAGTTCGGAGTTTCCTTGGACTAGCTGGTTATTACAGAAGATTCATTGAGAACTTTTCGCGGATGGCTTTGCCCCTCACCTCTCTCTCCCGAAAGGACCAAAAGTTTGTGTGGACGTCAGAGTGTGCCTGTGCGTTTGAGACCTTGAAGGAATGATTGATGTCCGCTCTAATCCTAAGTCTTCCTAGTGGGACTGAAGGGTTTCAGATTTTCAGCGACGCGCCAGCTTGCGGTTTGGGTTGCGTGCTGGTGCATCATGGCAACATAATAGCTTATGGGTCGAGGAAGCTAAAGCCTCATGAGATAAATTACCCCGTCAACGACTTGGAGTTGGTGGCGGTAATTTTTGCGTTGAAATTGTGGCGGCACTACGTGTATAGTGTGAAGGTGGAAATCTTCACGGACCACAAAAGCTTGAAGTATATTCTGGATTAGAAAGATCTCAATATGAGATAGCATAGGTTGGTCGAGTTCATTGGGGACTATGACATAGCAATTCAGTATACGCTAGGCAAGGCCAACGTGGTGGCTGACGCCTTGAGTAGAAAATATTCTGGGCAAGGAAATTGGATTGAAGAGCATGACGAGCAGTTGGTGCGAGAGTTTGAGTCTCTTGACATTGCATGTGTGGTTAGAGGTGATTCCATTGCAACTCAACTGAACTGGATCGAGATGCAGTGTGATTTAGCTGATCGAATCCTAAAGGCGACCAGTGCAGACAAAGAGTGTCAACGATTGGTGTTGGAAGCTCAGCAAAGCGAAGGCAGTGCTTTGGAGATGGTCGGCGGACTGTTGAAGAGGAGCGGAAGGGTGTGTGTTTCGTTCTTTGCCAAGCTCCGTGAGGAGTTGATGTTTGAGGCTCACTTTACGAAGTACTCCATTCATCCAGGAAGTACAAAGATGTACTTGGATTTGAGGAGATCCTTTTGGTGGCCTGGGATAAAGTGGGACATAGCTTTGTACATAAGTTGATGTCAGACTTGTGCTTTAGTGAAAGCTGAGTGCCAAAAGCCGGGCTGGTTCTTGAATCCTCTTCCTATCCTCGAGTGGAAATTTGATGACACCTCCATGGATTTTGTGCATGGATTGCCTCGGTCGCGGAAAGGTACGGATGCGATTTGGGTGATTGTGGATCGCCTTACCAAGGTAGCCCACTTCATTCCAAATCGGAAGGGCGATGGCTTGGAGAATCTCGTGGAGCTTTATATCCGTAATATTGTGTGGTTGCACGGGATTCCAAACACCATTGTTAGTGATTGCGATGGGCGGTTCACATAAAAGGATTGGAGGTTAGTGTAAAGGCATTTGGGCACAAAGCTCAAGTTTAGTACCGCGTTCCATCCGCAGTCTGAAGGTCAAATGGAGAGAACGAATCGTATGTTGGAGGACATGTTGAGGATGTGTGCTTTCAATTTTGGTAAGAGTTGGGAAGACCACCTTTTCATGGTAAAGTTTGCCTATAACAATAATTTCCAGGCGAGTATCAAGATGGTGCCATTCGTGGCTTTGTATGGAAGGCAGTGTCGAACGCCGATGTCTTTGATAGAGGCGGGAGACACTCATCTTGTAGGAAAAAATGCTGACAGTCGCTTGTGAGTTGGTGTGAACGATCCAGGATCGCATGACGATTACCCAGGATCGGCAAGCAAAGTATTTTAACTCGCGCCATAGAAATGTGGAGTTTGTAGTAGGCGACATGGTCTACTTGAAGAACAAGCCGTTTAAAGGCGTTTCGCGAATTCGGCGACTCAAGAAGTTGAGCCCGAGGTATTTGGGACCATTCGAGGTTATGGAGCACGTAGGCGAAGCAGCCTATCGGTTGGCATTGTCCGCAGAATTAAGTGGATTACATGATGGTTTCCATATCTCGGTGCTGAGGAATGCTCTGGTGGAGCTGAAATATATAGTTAGGTCTACGACAGTTACAGTAGCCGAAGATCTGAGGAAGATGGTTCGTCCGATTTGCGTGGATGATTCAGAAGTTAGACGGTTGCGGAATAAAGAGGTCAAGCTGGTAAAAGTGCGTTGACATAATTGCGGGCGAATTGAATTCTCGTGGGAGCACGAGCAAAAAATGCAGGAAGACTTCCCAGAACTATTTGTGTCAGGTATGCGTTTTAAGGCTGTTTTAAAATATTAAATTTCGAGGAAAAATTCTTTTAAGGGGGGTGGAGTTGTAACACCCCATGTTTTGCTAAGTGTGGGGGCTAGAATGCCCAAGGCTAAGTGCATGTTTTCTGTAGCTAGGAGCTAGCTCCGAGTGGTATGTACTACCATTGGCGGTAGCTATCTCGACGAGATGTCGAGACAGCTTCATCGAGAGGCTTCGTCGAGAGGCTTCATCGAGAGGTTTCATCGAGAGGTTAGCACGGCGCGGTAGAGATAATGTCGGCGGTAGGTTCGTTGTTTGTCATAGTAACATCGAGAAGGGTTTGTCAAGACGATAGAGTCGAAAGGGTTCGTCGAGACATTAGTGCGGCGCAGTAACTTACGGGAACAGATCCGTAAGCAGCATTTTTTGGGCGTTCGATCATCTTAGATCTTGATCTAAGGGCTTAGATAGGTTAGTCTGAAAGTCCTAAAAAGGGCAGCGGAGTTCTCTTTTCTTATTGCCAAGTCCTTTGTGATTTTGGGAGTTAAGGTGAGAGGGAGAGTTGGAGGAAGAAGAAGGGCAAGATCCGCCATTGTTGGAGCATCGGAGCTCCGTTTGTCGATCCAAAACCAGATCCATGGAGAGGACTCAATGGCGCTCATTTCTGTCGGTGCCTTTCAACCGATCCATGGTGAGGAAGAGAGTTCAAAGGGTAACAACATCTCTCCTCCCGGTTTTAGGATGCGTGCATGGCACCTCTTATTTTTCCTTTTCTTTTTCTAAAATTTGTCGCACCTGATCTCTCAAATGAGAGGGGTTTTGGGCCGCCATGGTTCAAGAGGAACCATCGGGTTGATTGATTCCATCCCTGACATTATTTTGCAATAGAGATCCGCTTCGTTATAAGATTAGGCATTGTGGGTGAAGCCAAAATCGAGACCGGTGGTCCGATCCGATGATGTTGCTTAACGTGCATTTTAGGGATTTTTGCTAGAAATCCAATTGCGGTGAAAATGTCATTGTGATGCCCTTTATGTTTTGTGTGAGAACGAATGTTGGTTTGGAAATGGAAATAGTGTGCGTGGTGAACGACATGTGATGCCACTTGTATGTGAAGGTGTGGCTTCGTCTTTGTGGTCGGCTGGGTAGCCCGTGAATGCTCGGATTCATGTGTGGAGAGTGTCCCGGCAAGACATCCCTTTTTGTGCTAACTGGTGAGAACAAGTAAGCTGATGCGCCCGATGGCATTGTGGACCATGTGCGGGTGAGGTCTTAGCGGAGTTCTTGGCTTTTGTCTTGGTGATTGTGGCGAGAACAAGTAAGTTGATGCACCCGTTGGCATTGCAGGCCTTGTGCGGGTGAGGTCTCATCGGAGTTCTTGGCCTTGGGCTTGCACGCCCCTTGGGAAATGATGAGTACCATTTGATTGTTATGAAATGATGATGTGTGATGATATGTTAGAAGCATACACGCCATAGGGTGCCTTGGGTGAAACCCGGGTTTGCATACATGCTGCATTGTTAGGCCCCTTACTTTAATTGCTCAAAATGGAAACATGGATGATGCTTGTGACACTCATACCTGTTGTAACATCCTAAGAACTACTAGACCCCTAGGATTATTTTTTCATGACAAGTGTGATGACAATTTGCAAGGTTAGCCAAAATCAACTCTAGGAACCTTAGTGACGGGGTGAATAACCCCTTGGTTTGCAAATAACCACTTTTGGCCACCCACCTAGGGTTTGCCTAATAGACCTCTAAGTGATATGTTGACCTCACCAGGCCCACCTAAACCCTTTAGGGAATCCCTTGGATCACTAATGCCCCCTTAGGGCCAACTCAAGTGGTCAAATTGATCAAAACCCACCTTTGGGTGCTAATAGCCATTTCTGGCAATCTAACCCAAGGTTAGCTAAAAGGGTCCCAAAATGACAAGTTGACCGCACCATGACATCCCTAAACACATAGGGAGTCCATTAGGTCACTAAGGTCCCATTGGGGTCAACCCCATGGGTCAAATTGACCAAAGTCAACCAAACCGTAGTTTGGTCAAACTACCTTATTAAGTGTCAATTAACCCCTATATTGTCAAAGTGACCTCACCTAAGTCTTCTAAATCCCTTTAGAGAGGCCAATGGGTCATAAATAACTCATTAGGTCAAGTCAAGTCCATGGTTTGGGCCAAAATTACAATTGGGCCCACTTAACCCAACTTGGCCCAATTAGGTCAAATGGACCCAAATCGACTTAACCAAGCTCAATTTCACCCTACAATGTGTTCATGGACCAAGTACATAAACCCTAATTTGTCCCCTTTAGGTCAATTGAGCCCAAACCTCAAATTAGATTGGATTAGCCCAACCTAAAGCCCATATGGTGAGCCCATAAGTCCATGCCATCTAATATAATTCAGAAATTCAAATTTTGGTGGCAAAAATATTAGGCTTAATTAACCCTAATTATGGCCTTGGGGACAAGGAGAGGAAGGAGGGGATTTAGTGCCACTTGGCACTCAATTCATCTTCCCAAGCCTTCCTCTGAGCTGGGGGAGTAATTCCCATCAGTTTTTAAGAGGGAGGGGCTGCCAAGTGGCTGCCATGAAGGGAGAAAGGGGGAGGCCAAAATTTACATTAATTGTGGCATGGGTAAAAGCCTTTCCCTACCCCCATTCGACTATTCTGTCACCTTCAGAACTCTCCAAGAAGATAAAGCCCCGAGGAGATTGAAGGATTCCGGAAGAGTTGGAGGAGATCAGGCAAGACATGGAGAGTTTGGATGGTCGGCCATGGAAACCTAAGGAACAAGGCTCAAAGCTCAAATTTAGACATGGATTCCTTCTCCTCTCCCCTAGTACTAGATCTCAGTTCTTTTCTTTTTTAATTTTGTTGAGAATTGAGGGAGATACCTAGTTGATTTCCAAGCTTTGTTGGCCGAAAATGGAGGTTTTGGGGGAGCAGCTTCGACCACCTCCGGCCGAGAGGTCACCACCAATCGACAGTCACCACTCGGGTGAAGCTACCCCATTGGGGGTTTGGCCGGAGTTCACTCGTGGTGGACGGAAATCAGCTTTGAAATGGTCAAGGAAGAGTTATTTACGGCCATGGATATAAGGAAGAAGATGATGAATAGTGTTACAATAATATATGTCCTATGGTATTAAATATTCTGTTACTTATTTACAGTCATTTCCCTTAGTAAATTTTGGCCACCTAGTGCCAAGATCAGAAGAAGTGAACTACATGAATGTTGTAGGGTCGTGTCTTAAGTTTAATTTGGCACTAATTTTAGGTCATTTGGAGCAATGTATCTCCATGTACACCCATTTTTGTGTAGGGTGTTCACTTTGAACCCTAAACACCATTTTGGGTGCCCATATCATTTGATTTGTCCAAATGAGCTGAAAATAGGAGCAGGCATGAGTAATGCCCTAGTTTATTCACTGCCCAAAATTGGGATTATTGGGTACACTTCGCCGAAAGTTTTTGAAAACATTTCATTTTCCATGTTGAAGATACTTAGATGGTCCAAAGTCCCTGAAATTCCCCCAAATTTTGGTGGGAGCTTTAATATGATAACTTAGGTCTCTGGTAAAAATTTCACTTCATTTTGATCAGCGCATGTGTGGGAAAATCCATCTACATATTCAAATAAATGAGTTGTTATGAATGTTATTAAAATTCTACCTTTAATGTGACCGTCATTTTCAGATGACTTTTCACCCTACTTAGGCCCTTCACATGAAACTTTTGTCTATAAGATATTTGTAGCCTAGGGTCTTGACTATAATGTGGGCCTGAGTTTATGCCATTTGGATTGGTATTGCCCTTTGGGCACTCAAAATAGTGAAAGTTCCAACTTGACAAGCCTTGTTCTTCTTCTTCTTAACAACTGTTGTTGCAAACTTGAACCAGGGAGGAGAAGTGCAGCTCTAACTTGATGCTTCTTGATCAGCCCTTCAGATGATGGACTTGATCTACTTGCTCTATCTTGAGATGAATCAAGATAAGCAATTTCTTTTCTCCTTACAGCCTTGTGTAAGCTCAGTTCTTGGCTGCCGACAATGGAACAATATTGTTCTTGAGTTTGTGTGCTGGAGAGTAATAGCAAAAGTTCTTTGCTCAACCCTAACTTATTCCTTTTCTACACCACTGACCCTCAACGGCGCTTAGTTATCCTCCTGACAGGTATGGGAGTGATTGGTGGACCCCCATATGCATTTCTGTAGCTGGCGCCAAAAGCATAACCCACCAGTTCACTTTTGAATCTGTCTCAGCGGTTGGGCTGAGATGGTCAACCGTCTCAGTGGTTGCTTCTGTCCCATCTCAGCGGATCTACTGAGACAGACAGTTGTCTCAGCGGTTTTCTTCTATCTGCAGCTCAGCTTGCCCAGACACCTTCTCAGCGGCTCCTGGTCTTGTCTCAGCGGTTCAGCTAAGACAGAGAGCTCATCTCAGCTGTCATAAATTACACCATGGTGTGCCCTAGTCCTGCATACTTATGATATAGAAATAGGGTTTATCAAATACAACTTGTACTTAACATTGAGTGTGAGGTCTCTTCAAATCAAGGGAACATTGATGGTCATTTTCCCAACAGTGAAAGGTGTATAAATGGTGCCCTAAGCCCCATTTTGAGTGCTCCCCTCATTTCGCTTGTCCAAATGAGTTGAAAATTGAGGCATGCATGAGTCATGCCCTAATATATTCCCTGCCCCAAAATGGGAATTTTTAGAAAAACTTTTTCAATAATTTTGTAAAACATTTAATATTCCATATGTGTGACAAATTATTGATCAAATGACCTTGGATCTCACCAAAATTTTGGTGGGAGCTTTGTCATGACACATTATGACTATGGTTAAATTTTATGTCAATTGGGTCTCGACATGTTTGGAACAAAAATCCACATGTATGATTTTACTTGGTTAAGGGAACATCACACTAAGTATACAAAATGTATTTTGTGAATTTTCAGGTATACCCTCAGTCAATATTGATGAAATTGGAAACATATGCATATGAGCATGAGGTTTATCACCTCTGAAATTTTGAGACCATTTGGGGGTATTATTCTCTAAATTTTAATGTAAATATGAATTGTCACACTTTTGAATTAATGAAATGTTTAGGGTCAAATCACTTAGGAAAAATCCCAAACATTGGCATATGCTCACCTAAGTTAATTTACTCTCTGGAAAATATTTTGGGAATTTTTGGACATCATGGCCCTATGCCTTGCATTATTTCTATCTATCACTTTTTTTAATAATTATGTGATTTTTATGATAAATGTTTATTATAATGTTACAAAATTTTGTTATGGTTACTTTGGGATCCTCATGAACCTATGTAAATATTTTTAGAATTTTTGGATTAATATTTAGAAGGGTTTATTCATTAACTTGGATATTCAAAATTTGTGCATTTATTTAATTTTGGAGAAATTACCTCTTAGAATGTTATGAATCTTTGTCAGTGGTAATTCTGAATCATTATAAGTATCTTGAATTTCCATATGAATTTTGGATGATTATTTGTGATACTTCCTTTAATACCTAGGATATTCATATTTTGGGAATTTATTAATTTTTGGAGTACATATTGGCTAGAAAATTAAGATACTCTGGGAAAATGTTTAGTTGCTAAATTTATATGTCTGGAAAGTTTTGAGGAATTATTGTTAAGGATTTAGATTTATTTCCAGTAATACTAGAATTTTTTGCCAATTTTTGAGAAACTATATTGTAAGGGTTTTATGGTCTGGAAAAATGTGAAATTTAGTTTATGGCTACTTTTGGTTAATCTTAGGCCCTGGTAATTTTCCTAAAATATTTGGATCAATATAGCATATGGTTCCTTTGTAAATGTCCCCTAGGCCCTATATTTCTCATAAATAATTTTTGGCAGGAAATTAGTTAAGAAAATTACCAAACACTGGATTTATCCTTAATTAAGCATGATTGACCTCTAGTAAAAAAAATTTAGCCCACTTGGATATCAGAAAACAATACTTCATGTACAAAATGGGAAAACCACTAAGTTAATATGTAAGGTTAAATAAGTAGGCCCCCTTAAGGGAATGTGATTCATCACAAGTAGTTAACACATTAGGACATATGGAATATCAGGAAAGCATCTTAGGTCATTTGAATATGAAGATCGTATAGGTGTCTCATGTGGGCCTTAAGGTCATACTTAGGTTGGATAGTGGTTTGCGGATATCCAAAGTGTGGAAAAAGAGATTAGACCTTATTAGGGTCCCACACTCAACCCATCAGTATTAAGTTATTATGTGGAAGTAAACCAACCTTGGTAGGATAGGCCATCTTATGGTTAATACTTAAGGGTTAAGTCGGGAGGTGACTAAGGTGAACCCTGGCTTAAGGGTGATGAAGGAATAGGAGTGTGGGTCCAAGTAAGGCTGAGAATTTAAGTGTGTGTGTGTAATTCCTAGGTGAATAAGGGAATTCAGGGTAGAATGTGATGACGAGTAAGTTAGCACCTGGTCACAAATCATAGTGGTGTTGGGGTTCAAAAGAACTCCCCTACTCTTAAGTACTAAGTGGAATACTCATAGGGCTTTTAGAGTAATTGGAAAGGAAAAAGGGGATTAGGTAGAAAGGGGTAGATACCAATAAGATTAAGTTCCTTGGTGTAAGACCCCATTTTGTTTGCTATAAAATCGGGTCTTATGCCCAGAACCGCCGCTTTGCGGTAACATCAACACTCGGGAAGGTCGCCACTACAAAACGTCGATCCTGTCGGCCATATCGATCATAGAAGAAGAAAAGTACAAATGAAGCAAAAGTAAGCTCAAGTCCACATCACATGAAATATAGATCATAATGAAAAGGATATGTCCACAAATAATACTGAAATAAAAAGTAGCAATATAAAGGGCTCATGCCCAGTACATCATTTCCTCACTACAGAATCACTCGCGGAAGCAAAACTACAGAAGACACTCACGGATCCTATGACTGGCGCTCCCATGCTAGACTGGCCCACCTCCATCAGCACCTGCCTCTGGTGGTGCTGGGTCTTCTCGGTCCCCTAAAATGTTATGGTCCACCGACCGTTAGTCAAAAGACTAAGCCTCATTTCCCCCCATCCATCCTCCAGTGGCCCTAGGCACCGAGCGGGAGGATGAAGCGGATGACAGAAAGGGGTATAACACAAAGTAGGTGACATGTCTTAGCTACAGGAGTATCTGTCACTACACAGGTGTTTATATATATGAAACAATAAATAAAGCAAGGTAAAGAACAAGTAAATAAAGCAAGTAAAGACATGTAATGAATAGAAAAGTAACCATTGATTTATAGGAATGCCTATACAAACCTATAGACAAAGGGGTCATTAAGCAAGGCCTATCGTATAAAAAGTCCCATAACTAATTTATACGATAGGGGTAGGGGTGGAAATGCAATGCTTACGCTATGAAATGGAGTGTTATGTTGGGTAATGTTATGATCACACAAGTGAAATTCACACACTTCGACTTTATGCGCACATACCTTTAGTTCCCCATTTTTGGAGCTAGCAAAACTCCCAGGATACCCACTAATAAACGGATGAGAGGAGAGGACCTGAATTGTGGCTTGTAGTTGTGCTGATCGCAGGTCCTCCATGGTTGGTCGAGAGCTCTTTGGTGCCATGCCGGTAGGTGCTTAGGTAGGAAAATTCATCTAGAAAAGTGAGGGCAACTCATTCCCTTCACCCCTTGAGCCCTTTTATAGAACCAAATCCTTGTAGAGGAGGAGATGAAGCTTGGGATTCCTCCATTAACACCATTCATGGTGAAAATTTCGGTCATCCCCAAAGGTCATCAAATTTACCCTCCTTAAAAGTTGGAAAACCTCTTAATATTCTTCTAATTGATAGGGGAATGAATCCCCATCAATTGGGATGACTTTTGGACTCCCTTGGCCATGAATTTTGCCACCAAAATGAGTCCCGTCCACCTCCCGCCGATTGAGCTACCGACGGCACTAGTACTAGCTCCAGCGCTTGCATCTCGATGACATAACGCTCGCCAGTTCGGCAACCACCGCCAGCCCTCTACGCTAGCGCTAACGCCTACACTAGCGCCCGCACTAGAATCTCAAAGATGTATGGTTCATCTCAGCGGTTCAGAACTCATCTCGACATTCCGACTAAACCACCACTAACGCCAGCACTAGCCGCTAGCGCCACATTCAATACACTCCCTTCTTTCTATGGTTGGATAATTGGGATATTACGAGGGGACCCCCTTACTGGGTTAGTCATGTCATGGTGGGGTCATGGGTCACAGTGATGCCCTAAGGACAACCCTAGGCTTGGTAACTGGAAATCACTATCCGCAGACCATAGTGATTTTCTCCTCGAGCCTAAGCTGTTTAGGGGATGTTATAAATCCCAATACATAAAAATAAAAATTTCGTCCCCGAAATTCAGGTTAAGCCTGCGGGGTTTCTAACGCAAGTGCTTGAATGTAAGATCCCTGGAGAATTTAAATTATACCTGGCGCAAAAAGCTCTAGATATCACTGCTACATCAGGTCTAGTGGCTCCCAGGTGTGCTCCTCCTGCCCAAGATTCCTCTACAGGATCTTGACCAGCAGAACCTTCTTGTGCCATTGGACTCGCATCTCGGTGTCATCTATCTGGACTGGCTCCAGATGAATCGATAGATCAATAGCTACTGGCCCATCCGTTATAGATATTTGCTGCTCCGGTCGTAGTAGATCTATCCTAAGGAAGGAGACGTGGAAGACGTCATGCAATCCCGCTAGCTCCGGCGTCTGCTCTAGTCTGTACGCCAGGGGACCGATCCGCTCAAGGATCCTGTAAGGCCCCTTATACCTAGGACTGAGCTTCTTCTACCCGCGTACCTATGAGACTCCGTGCATCGGACGTATCTTCAGAAATACCCGGTCTCCAACCGGGAACTCTACTACACATGGCCGCGCATCATAATACTTGGCCTGCTTGCTCTGGGCTTCCAGCATCCTATCTCGGATCAGTCTCACCTGAGCATCAGTATCCTCTACGAACTCTGAGCCGAGTGACTTAGGATCCTCATCCTAGATCTAAGATAGTGGAGTCCTGCACCTCCACCCGTATAACACTTCGTAAGGGGCCATACCTATGCTGGACTGATGATTCTTGTTGTAGGAAAACTCTACAAGTTGTAACAGTCTCTCCCATGGCTCTCCACGGTCCAAAATGCATAGGCGTAATAGATCCTCCAGCGTCCGGTTCGTACATTCTGTTTTCCCATTTGTGTGTGGGTGGAATTCTGTGCTGAATGTCAACCGCTTACCCAAATAAGCCTGGACCAATCTCCACTCTCGGGGCGTAAATCGTTTATCCTGATCTTACACGATCATCCTAGGCACACCATGATACCAGACAAACTTCTCCACAAATCTCCGTATCAAATCTCTGAATGGAGCATCCTTCCTAACCGAAATGAATTTGGCAACCTTCGTTAACCTGTCGACGATCACCCATATCAAATCATTCCTAGCATGTGATCGGGGAAGTCCATGTATAAAGTTCATCGCAGTGCCATCGAACTTCCACTCCGGCACCGTGAGTGGCTGTAATAATCCGGTCAGGCTCTTGCATTCCGCCTTTACGAGCTGGCAAGACACGTAGTGGGTCACAAAATAAGTGATGTTCCTCTTCATGCCCAGCCAATACATGGTCCTCTACAAATCCGCCGTCATATTCGTGAAACCCGAGTGCACTGAATACTTACTGCAGTGAGCCTCAGTCATAATGTCATCCCGAATCCTGCCCCCTACCGGTATGTAAACTCGACCTCTGAAACACAACAGCCCATCATTCAGTGAATAATCCCCTCTCGTACCTTCCTCTAAGGCCCTGAATATCGGCTCCATCTTGGCATTATGCCTCTATCCATCACTGATGCGATCTCGGCTGTCATCTGTGGCACTCATCGCCGCCAAGTACTCCTCGTAGAGCTCAGGGTCATCCGAAGATACCAAGGTGATATGCATATCCTCTAGCATATTCGCCAGCTCCAAGGCCATAATCTGGGGCTCTGCTCCTGATGTGGTGGCTCTCCAGCTCAGTGCATTTGCCACCACATTCATCTTCCCTAGGTGGTAGTGCATCATATACTGGTAGTCTGATAAGAATTCCACCCATCGTCTCTGTCGAATGTTTAGCTCCTTCTGCATGTCCACGTACTTCAGGTTCTTGTGATTTGAGAATATATCGCAGTGGACACCGTAGAGGTAGTGCCGCCAGATCTTCAGAGCAAATATAACTACTCCCATCTCCAAGTCATGCACCAGGTAGTTCCGCTCGTGGTTCTTCAAATGTCAGGTGGCGTATGCTATCACGTGTCTGTTCTGCATCAGAACGACACCCATCCTCTGATAAGACGCATTAGTATACACCTGGAATCCTTCCTTCCCCGACGGAAGGGCAAGGATGGGGGTCGACGTGAGCCTACCCTTCAGCTCCTGGAAGGCCGCTTCGCATTATGGCGTCCTAGTGAATGTGATATCCTTCTTCATCAAGGATGTGAGCAGGAGGGATATCTGAGTAAAACCCTACACGAACTTCCGGTAATTACTGGCAAGTCCCAAGAAACTCCGCACATCGGTGGCCGTCTTCAACGGTGTCCAATCCTGTACTGCATGGATCTTCGTTGGGTCCACTGCTAGTCCAGCTCCACTGATAATGTGGCCCAGGAAGGCAACCTCCTTCAGCCAAAACTGACACTTGTTGAACTTTGCATATAGACTGTGCTCCCAAAGTTTCTCCAATGTTAGTGTCAGACGTCGTGCATGCTCCTCTTCCGTCCTCGAGTAGATGAGAATGTAATTGATGAACATGATGACAAAGATGTCGAGATATGGCTCAAACACCCGTTTCATCAGAATCATAAATGCCGATGGTGCATTCATAAGCCCGAAGGGCATCACAGTGAACTCATACAGTCTGTATCGGCTGTTAAAAGTCGTCTTTGGGATGTCCTCCTCTTGTATCTATAGCTGATAATACCCCAACCTTAAATCCAGCTTCGAGAAGTAGTGGGCTCCCTCTACCTGGTCAAACAGCTCATCGATCCTAGGTAGTGGATAAGTATTCAGAACCGTCAGCCTGTTCAGTGCTCTGTAGTCGAAGCACAGTCTGAGCATCCCGTCCTTCTTCTTCAAAAATAGCACCAGAGATCCCCAAGGCGAGGAACTCAGTCTAACGAATCCATCTTCCACCAGTTCCTACAATTGGCTCTGAAAATCCACTAACTCCTTCGGGGACATTTGATAAGGAGCTCTAGATACTGCCTTAGCCCCCGGCACTAGCTGGATCTGAAAATCCTTCTCTCGGTGTGGTGGCAGCCCTGACAACTTCTCCGGAAATACATCAGCAAAATCCCACAGGATTGGAATGCTTGACACCAAATCCTTGACCTCGATCATCTCGAACAGCACCTTATACACTTTGTCTCCCTGTAGGTGGGCCTTGGCTGCCTGAATAGACGATAATAAAAGATGGGAGGTGGGTTTCGACTACCACTTCCAAGTCTCATGCCTTAGAACAATCCTCCTTGTCGGGTAGTCGATCCTTGCATGGTTCTCGTGCAGCCAATTCATGCCCAAGATCAGGTCGAAGCCTTTCATCTTTAAGAGCATTACCGGTGCTTCGAACAATTTTCCTCCAATCTCCACGTTCATATTGCACTTGGCACTCGTTACTTACTCTGATCCGTCCGGGAGTCGCATCTTCTAGTGGATGCCAGTGAAGTACTGAATTTGATCCAGATCGTCCATGAATTTTTCTGAGACAAACTAGTGCAAGGCACCCGTATTGAATAGGGTATATGTGGGCTTGCCGCAAACAAGTACTATACCTGGGTGATTTTTTTGTTCGTTTGGTTCAATGCTAAGGTAAAGCTAAGATTTTCAAGGTACTAATAATTGTAAGAAAAACAGTAAAGTACTTGTGATGACCCTTGTCGGGTTCCGGGGCTAAGCCAGGTCCAAGGCATACATATGGTCCCTGTCCTTCCTATGATCACGTCCCTGGAATCCATGACCTCGTCCCCTCCGATATCCCCTGAAATGCTGGGCCTATGGGGCAGCCTGTAGTGTCGGTGGCTCATTCCTCTGCGGGCAGTTCCTCTGGATGTGGCCTGTCTGGTGGCACAGGTAGCACTCTGGTGGGGGAGGCAGCCCACCTCCTAGCCTCGGCACCTCCCATGTCTATAAAGGCTGAGGAGCCAATACTACTTGCTCCCCCTGTTCCTGTCTCTCCTCCTGGAGGGGTCGGCCCTCCGTTCTACTTTCTCCAACATTATGACCCCTCTGTTGGTCTCTCCTGCCACCCCGACCCTGGTCCTCTGTCGGTCTCTTCCTTCCACGGATGGTGTGCTGGTTTGCCTCCAGCTTCTAGGCCATCTCCAAGATCCTGGCCATGCTGCCGTCAGAAACAAAAAGGATGGCCTGCCTCAATTCATCATAGAGGCCCTTGTAGAACCTCTTCACATTCCCTGCGTTATCCAGCTGATAGGAGTCCGCAAATCGGGCCAGGTGAGTAAACTCCGGTTGATACTCTAGAACCATCCTGCTCCCTTGTCTCAACTGCAGAAATCTATCCTCCAACTCGTCTCTAGCAGACTATGGAACAAAGTGCTCTAGCAGTGCTGCCTTGAAATCATCCTAAGAAACATCCACAACCTCCAATCCTGCATAGGTGGTGTCCAGCAATAACTTCCACCATCTTTTTGCAAGGGACTCCAAGCATGAGACCACCAGCGATACTTCTATCTCTGTCAGACACTGTATCCCTACCAGCATCTCATACATGATCTCCACCCACTCCTTAGTCCGAACTGCTGACTCTGTCTCGAGGTAGGATGGGGAAGAAAGCCCGTGGAAGACGGTCAGCCAGTTGGCCCCGGGGTTTGGCTGAGGAGTCGGAGCCTATTGAACCCTGAATGCGTCCAGTATTGCGGTCAGCGTCTGTCTCATCTCCATCTACTGGAATGGAGTAAGAGCCGGTGGTGGTGGGACGATGTTTGGAGTCGGGGGTGCTCCATGCTGCGGAGTAGGGTTTTTCGCAGGCTGCAAAGGAAAATTTGACACTCGTAAGGTGGTTTGTCTAAAACGGTTCAGTTAAAAGTGGATTTTTTTCATGTGATTCCCCATATGGGCACACCATTGCTTCCGCTGCTAGTTTGTCCTCAAACTAAGACCGCACGGGGTGGCCCAGGGTTTGTGGACTTCTTTTCTTCTGATCGAGGTTTTGCTTTGATATCAGTTTGTAAGACCCTATTTTTTCGCTACAAAACTAGGTCTTATGCCCAGAACCGCCGCTTTGCAGTGACACCAACACTCGGGAAGGTCGTCACTACAAAACGCCGATCCTGCCGGCCATATCGATCACAGAAGAAGAAAAGTACAAATAAAGCAAAAGTAAGCTCAAACCCACATCATATGAAGTTAAGATCATAATGAAAATGAGATGTCCACAAATAATAACTAAAATAAAAAGTAGCAATATAAAGGGAACATGCCCGGTACATCATTTCCTCATTACAGAATCACTCGCGGAAGAAAAACTATAGAAGACACTCACGGATCCTATGACTGGCGCACCCGTGCTAGACTAGCCTGCCTCCATCGGCACCTGCCTCTGGTGGTGCTGTGTCTCCTCAGTCCCATAAAATGATATGGTCCACCGACCACTAGTCAAAAGACTAAGCCTCGTTTCCCCCCATCCATCCCCCAGTGTCCCTAGGAACCTAGTGGGAGGATGTAGCGGAGAACAACAAGGGGTATATCACAAAGCAGGTGACACGACTTAGCTACAGGAGTATTATAAGATGATATAAGAAAAAACCTCATCAACCAACACTATCAAAGCACAGTGGAATTGAAACACAAAAGAGATTGTCCAAATAAACTAAACATAAACAAATGTCTTTGGCCTTATGGCCTTACACCCATATCATAAATATTATTAATTACATCAAAAACTCTTTACATCAGCTCGTACGCCGGTAAAATAAGCAAAAGAAAAGTACATCAAAGAGGAGAAGTAGAGGAAACACTTCATGAGGCTTTGGTTTCTTAGCCGGCTAGCGAGCTCGAACATTGGAACCTTATACAACAACCAAGACAACAAGAGCAGTATACAAGGGTTAACAATGAGCAGACCATAACTACATTACAACTCTCATTATCCCATTCATCCTAGCAGACCTTAGGGAACCACGTCACCCTGCAAGTCAGCACTTCACATAAACATGCATATCAAGCACTTTTATATATGTCACAAATAACAACCATGTATATAGGTTGAGCATCAAAGTAAAGTGGGCCTAATATGAAATATGAATGTTACTAAGTAATATCGACGACGCCCAAATCACATGTATGAGTCTAACAGACCATTAAAACACAATCACATCACATATCAAATGGCGTTTATTTCTCTATCATATTATTCAAGCAAACATGTTAGCATCATGGGTAAAGGCTCCTAGCCTTCACGGCGATACTACCCAATAATTCTCCCTCTATGCAATTATTAAATTATAGTGCAGCGACATCATGTGCAAATACTCCTGGTCTTCTTGGAGGCATATACACATGAATTATCCCATGCCTTTGGAACATTATACAATACACATACGATGACATTGTGAGTAAAGTATCCTAGCTTATATGACGACATTACTCACAAATTCTCCATCATCCTTAAATTTTCAATTTAGTTGGTTTAAAGTGTTGTCTAGGAGCTATCGTCGGCCACTATTGCACTACCGTAGGGCAGTATCTCCAAGAACCCAAGAACCCGCTTCTTAGCAATTCAATCAATTACCGATTATGACATACATATGTAAACATGTTTTTCATTAATGTTTACACTGCCTAGAAGTTCCCAACATAGGTAATCTGGGATCAATCACCGGTGGCAGCACTAACACCCAGCGATATCTCCCAGAAACCCTGAAATCTCAGTTTCCAACCATCTCACGGCCTTCCTACCCCATATTCATGCATCCTAATGGAACTAGGGTATCATGTATCTCTCTGACAAACTTCCCCTCTATCGATTTCCCAAAAACATCACCAAAATGGGTCACAAATCAAATCAAAGGTGAAAAGGCATATGAAGATTCAAGGAAAATAACTACACATCTTATTGACCAGAAAGAAAGGGTTGTTACACTTGGAGCGCTCTTTGGAGCCATGAATCTTGGGTAAGAATGGTTGAACAAGACCATAATGATCCATGGAATCTCTCTCTGACAATGTCTCATCGATCCTCGTGGTGGAACTCTGGCAATTAAGTTGGTTTAAAGTGTTGTCTAGGAGCTATTGTCGGTCGTTGTTGCACTACCGTAGGGCGGTATCTCCCAGAACCCAAGAACCCGCTTCTTAGCAATTCAATCAATTACCAATTATGAGATACACGTGTAAACATGTTTTTCATTAACATTTACACTGCCTAGAAGTTCCCAACATAGGCAATCTGGGATCAATCACCCAGTTCATTCTTCCTTTCTTCATCACGCACGATGACCACCCTCATCTTGCTCTCACTAGTGACATAGCCAAGAAATGAACCGAGTGATTTGATTTTAGGGATTTTGGTCATTCATAACCACCAAGTGCTCATATCATGGTCATCAAATCTACCATCAATAAGATCGAACGACTAGAAATGCAAGATTTATAACGTGATGGTCCGTCATGGAGATCACATCATGGAGCTATCAAGCCACAGTAGCACTGTGATGCGCTAATCTTACACACCGTTATAGGTTGGAGAAATATTTTAGCACATCATGGCAGTGTACCGATCATTCAAGTAATATAAAAGGGGAAGTAAATCCCCAAGTATCGATCTCAAGGAGTGCAGGTCTGGATTTGCCCGTACATTTTGCGCGCACGGTCGGTTTTGACCGCGCGTGAGTAAAATCGCA
This sequence comes from Dactylorhiza incarnata, assembly GCA_033032865.1. Lineage (NCBI taxonomy): Eukaryota > Viridiplantae > Streptophyta > Magnoliopsida > Asparagales > Orchidaceae > Dactylorhiza > Dactylorhiza incarnata. Next base: position 3,997,254 of record JAWHQI010000160.1, on the reverse strand, counting down.
TGTGCGCTCTGCTTCGTCATCTTGGGCTTTCTGTGTGTGTAATAATGCATGGTCCATGCACAGTCGTGCACTACCGTAGGGCAGTATCTCCCAGAACCCAAGAACTCGTAGGGCAGTATCTCCCTAGGAATTATCTCTAGCCACTGTTGCACTACCGTAGGGCGATATCTCCCAGAACCCATGAACCCGCTTCTTAGCAATTCAATCAATTACCAATTATGACATACAGGTGTAAACATGCTTTTCATTAACGTTTACACTGCCTAGAAGTTCCCAACATAGGCAATCTAGGATCAATCACCCGGTTCATTTATTCCTTTCTTCATCACGCACGATGACCACCCTCATCTTGCTCTCACTAGTGACATAGCCAAGAAAGGAGTCATCAAATCGACCATTAATAAGATCGAACGACTAGAAATGCAAGATTTATAACGTGATGGTCCGTCATGGAGTTATCGCATCATGTATCTATCAAGACACGGTAGCACTGTGATGCGCTAATCTTACACACCGTTATAGGCTGGAGCGGGATTTTAGCACGTCACTACAGTGTACCGATCATTCAAGTAATATAAAATGGGGAAGTAAATCCCCAAGTATCGATCTTAAGGAGTGCAGGTTGGGGTGTGTGGTTTTATCATTTGGAAACTAATTATAAAGGTTTCTAATAATTAAAAAGTGGGGTTTGGTTGGTTGTGAGAGACACAATCAAAGGAAACAAAATTAACAAATGTGGGTCGACTGCACTACTTCACTTGGTGGGTGGACTAGTAGGCTTGCGAATGAATAAGAAGGTTTGCGGATGGATGATTCATAACCGACGGAGTGAGGGACATGAGCACCTCGTTACTAAGCACGCAACTAGCCATTGCTAGTGTTGCACACAACATACTGGTGGAATGAAAGGTGGAATGGGGCGCTCCTCGACTCACATAAACCATAAAGGATTTCATAAACAAGAAATCTATATTAACATTAGCAATAGTTGATGGGCATCTGATGAGTCCCATTTATATACACTTTTTTGGACTCATCCGGGCTAGTTTTCACTTTTGTGCACGTCCTTTTCGAACTATTATTGCTGATATTTCTCCTATAATCACTTCCACACTTTGTGCACTATTTAGGCCCGCTTTGGTGTGCTTTGGCGCTCCATGTTGTTGGGGGTAAGCACATGGTGCTCCCCAACCCTTTTCCTATTTTTGGTTGTTGCTGGAGGTATTTTCCCAGCTGATTATTGTGCTGTGATGGTGGACAGATCCCCATTTTGCTCAAATTACATTTTTTGCACGAATTGCACGATCGTGCATTTTTCTTGACGCATTATCGCTCTGACCATACGTGCATGTCTGCTGGCAAAAATGGTGATCTAGATTCGCCCGTTCATTTTTACTCACGGACGTTTTCGACCGTGCGTGACTAAAATGCACAAGCCCCTCTGTGGCCTATTTTCTTGCATTCAGAATTTGCCCGCGCGTTTTTATGCACGGTCAGCTTCGACCGTGCATGAGTAAAACGCACCGGCGCTCCTGCTTCTTGTTCCTGGGGCTATTAGTCGATTAATATCGCACGGTTCACGCACGGTCGTGCGTTCGACCGTGCGTGACCAATTTCTAACTAATTTTCAATAAAAGTTGCAGAATCCGCCCTAATCGGGCAATCATCTTTTTCACGACCAATAGCTTTGCTCCGCGCTATTTTTGCCACTCCATCGCCGCCAACCTGAAGGAGGACCTCCGGCCACCATTTCCTTGCAAATCCAAAGCCATAACATCCTCTCTGCCACCTCCATCATCCAAGAGCTTCAAGGAGAGGATTCCACCCTCATCTTCATCACCAAGCAAGGGTTCTTCGCATTGGACGTGACTGGATTGTAGTTTACTGGAGAAGATGGGTCCATTGGGAGGAAGTGACTGTAACATCCCAGTTCAAACAAGACCCCACGAGTGACACGGGTCACTTAGAGATGCTCGGACCAGGTGGGATCTGGAGATCCTAATAGGCCATGGTTGTGCCCTGATCTCCAAGAGTGGAGGTAGCCCTCTATTAGGAAGCTGCGTTCGTCGAACGGCCTGAAGGCTGCATTCGACAAACGGCCTGAAGGCTGCGTTCGACGAATGGCCTGAAGGTTGCGTTCGACGAACGGCCTGAAGGCAGCGTTCGACGAAAGTCCTGAAGGCAGCGTTCGACGAACGGCCTGGAGGCTGCGTTCGACGAAAGTCGGAAGGGCAGCGTTCGATGAAATTCGGAAGGGAAGCGTTCGACGAAGTCGGAAGGGCAGCGTTCGACGAAGTCAGAAGGGCAGCGTTCGATGAAAGTTGGAAGGGAAGCGTTCGACGAAGTCGGAATGGCAGCGTTCGATGAAGTCGGAATTGAAGCGTTCGAAGAAAGTTAGAAGGGGAGCGTTCGACGAAAGTTGGAAGGGCAGCGTTCGACGAAAGTCGGAAGGGCAGCGTTCGACGAAAGTCGGAAGGGCAGCGTTCGATGAAAGTCGGAAGGGTAGCATTCGACGAAATTCGGAAGGGAAGCGTTCGACGAAGTCGAAAGGGCAGTGTTCGACGTAGTCGGAAGGGAAGCGTTCGACGAAAGTCGGAAGGGCAGCGTTCGACGAAGTCGAAGTTGTAGCGTTCGACGAAGTTGTAGCGTTCGACGAAGTTGTAAGCATTCGACGAAAGTGTCGTTCCCGTTCGACGAAGTGTTGCTGGGCAATCTTTCTGCCGTCGTCCAGTAAAGCTTAAGTGCTTATTTTTTAGGCAGTAGTGGAGTCGATGTCCAATAGGAGGCTGACCCCAAGCTTAGAGTTTCAATGCACAAATCACCGACTCTCTTCTCTCTTAAAGTAAAAAAAAGGGCTGCTTGTCAGATTACCCTATTCATCATCATCTTCTTCTCCTCCTTCTTCTTCTATTCATCTTCTTCCTCCCACCTTAAGGTTTTAACTTAGGGTTCTTGAAGGAGCAAGCTTGGAGAAGGATTTGGAGCTTGGCCGACCACCACCCCGCTGCCATGAAGATGAGCTTGAACCATGGCTAGAAAATAAGGTGACTTCCAACCCCTCTCAATTGGTGCTAGATCGTAGAGAAAAATTAGGAGAGGTGTTGAGCTCAAAAGAGCTTGGCTTGTGAGTTAATGGAGTTTCCTAGGAAAAGACCAAATCGGATCTTTCTTGTTAGGGCACCGATTGCCGCGAAAGTTCCTTCAATCACTTCTTCTCTTCAAAAGGAAGAGATAGGATTTGATTTTCTTGAAATCCATGGTCTATGGAGGGAGTATTGGATGGGAGAAGTTGTAATGACCTAACCTTTTTTTTTGGAAGATGATGAATAGTCCCCTGTTATGTCGGATTTTAAATTATTATTTATGTGGAAAAGATGATGAGTGATTCTCTGTTAAAAACACCTATTAATTAGGGTTGTTAATTACATAATTGTGTGATAAAAGTAATGATATCCCTTACTAAAGAAGTTTTCAAATTATATCATTGCACTTGGTTGTTAAGGGAAAAATTGTGCGCAGCTGGGTTCGAGCCAATTTTTAGGCTTGATCCCACTAGAATTAAACCTCGGGCTCAACATGGAGGTTGTAGCCCTTGGAAAGAGCTTTCCGACGATAGTTTACGTGTTTTCTGAAGTGACTTGTAGCTTGCTATAAGTCCAGTCGAGTGGACTGTCCAGAAAGCGGGAATGGGTTAAGTGCGTGCTGTTTTGCTGTCCAGATTTCTGCTGTTGACTTTGGAGCAGAATTTAGATAGGACCCACTTGGATCTGGGTTTAGGACTCAACATGAATGTTGTATATATTGATGTTAGCTTTCCAAAATGTGGTGGATCATAATTTTTGGGCAACTGTAGCACCCAGAAATCCAATTTTAGCGAACTATGTCATAACACTTTTGATCTCAGTATTTTGTGGATTTCTCTCAAGATATTGGTTGGATGCTCATGAAAATTGGTGGAGATATTTGTGACAACAATATGTAGATCCCTGTTGAATTTCATGATATTTGGATAAGTGGTATTAAAGTTATTTCCGTTTCATTTGATAAATTTGAAGGATATATATATGCTGAATGTGCAGGCCGCTTGGGTCGAAATTTTGTACGAATCATGTACATGCTAGTATGGACCTGTGATAATACTTTCTGATTCATTTCTGTTGAGATGTCTCCTTAAATGAACCTTTAATTGCTAGTTATATGTGGAATCGTAAAAAGGGCATTTGAGGTTGATGGTGAAGGTAAATAACATTGATTATGGGTGAGGTCAAAGTGTTTAGCATTGTTTATAATGGTCATATAAATGTAGAGCACCATAAATACATATTGCATAATACAATGAGGTCGAAATTCAGTGGTAATGATTCCGCATTAATTACGGCTTATAGTAGAAGTTTTAGTGGATTTGGGTTTAGAATGAATCCATGATTAAACGTGGATTCCGGCATTAATTATGACTTAGATTCGTGATAACCTCTCAATACGGGTGATAGCTTCAAGGGTGTTGCAACACGCTGTGAATTGAACACGTGAATTGAATATTGATGATAAGTTGCATTTACTTATTTAGTAAGATACGAATGTGTCTGTATATGTACATGTAAGTGTACGTGTAAATGTATTGCCTCGACAAGGCAGTCCTCTAAAGGCTCTATACCGAAACCCAACCATTGGATAAGGTATATGTTCACGGTTTAGGAGCCCTTAAATGAAATGATTTAAATCATGAGATAAAAGTAGCACCAATTTTTTTTTAATCCAGTGCAAATCTAAGTAGAACCGGGAGTAGACAAAAGTAACAGTTGACTCGAGGTCATGTGTTATTAGAAGGGAATGATGTGATTATAACCCATGTGAGGTGTAGAGTCATGGATTCACCTTACTTTGAGCCTCGATAATGATTCATAATATCACCAGAACCAAATGATAAGCATTATCAGATGATCACGTGCAGAATTTGGAGACTATTTGGAAACATAAAAGCTTCCTGAGCCTAAACCCTTGAGGTAGTAGCATCATTTTTGGTAGTTGATGGATTGAAAGGGCATAATGTTATGGCAAGTACGGTGGGGGGAGTGCAGGACTTGACTATTATGTGGATTTGAAGTCAAGCGGTAAACATCCATGAAGTCTGACCATGGTAATTATCTTGCCATAACTTGATTATTGGGCTTGGTTGGGGTCTTTTGCATGAATGCCCTTGCACATGAATTATTATAACGTGATCATAATGGTTGTTGAAACTTAATATCTGGATGTCGTGCAAACTGTAAAAGATGTGTGTTGTATGAATGATTGCCTCGGACGGGATGACATTGATGGAATCGGTTGATAATGATATGGATAATGATGGTTGTACTATAAGAGGAGATTAAGGATTGCTTCTACATCTTTGATACATAAGAGAGACGATCTTGCGGATATAATAACCGTTTGGGTATTTGAGGTTTGACCCAAGGATATGACATCGTGAACTTTATGGTTGATCACCCGTTCGACTTCGAGGCCATCCTCATTTAATGCTAAAATTTTGGATGCGCTGAAGTGATGATGTTGAAAGTGCTACACGTTATTTGGATAACGATGCCTGGGATTGGAAGAATCAATTTATTTTTGCGAATCTAAAGCACATGACTCCCTTGGAGGAGGATTCTAAAATTTATCCGGAGGCGCGAGTGGTAACCTCATGTGTATCGGGGTCACTGATCTTAAGGGGATTTAGATCAAAGGTGCAATGAAAGTTGGTTTATTAAGGTGAGGGAACAAGGAAGTATGGGTTTCGGTTGTTTCCGACCTACCCGTAGTGAGAGCGTGGCTATAAACCCAAGTATGTCTTATCACCACCATATTTGTGTTTGCATCAGGATGAGAGACACTTAAGATCTCTCTGTGCATAATTTGGATTATAAGTGACAGGAAGTATAATAGAAGTACACACGGGAGAGATTGGAAGTGAGTTGATGTGAATGAGTTGTGACCCTCACTAGTGGTGAGCGGGATTTAAAGTGTACTACAGATGACTTTTGTGATTTGAACTTAAAACCCATAATCTCAACTAAAATTTCGGGGACGAAATTGTTTCTTCGTTTATTGGATTTATAACATCCCAGTTCGAACTAGACCCCTCGAGTGGCACAGTTCACTTATAGATGCTCGGACCATGTGGGATCTGAAAATCCTAATAGGCCATGGTTGTGCCCTGATCTCCAAGAGTGGAGGTAGCCCTCTACTAGGAAGCTGCGTTCGACAAACGGCCTGAAGGCTGCATTTGACGAATGGCCTGAAGGCTGCGTTCGAGGAACGGCCTGAAGGCAGCGTTTGACGAACGTCGTGAAGGCAGCGTTCGACGAACGGCCTGAAGGCAGCATTCGACGAACGGCCTGAAGACAGCGTTCGACGAAAGTCGAAGGGAGCATTCGACGAAAGTCGGAAGGGAAGCGTTCGACGAAGTCGGAAAGGCAGCGTTCGACGAAGTCAGAAGGGTAGCGTTCGACGAAAGTCGGAAGGGAAGCGTTCGACGAAGTCAGAAGGGCATCATTCAACGAAGTCAGAAGGGAAGCGTTCGATGAAAGTCGGAAGGGCAGTGTTCGACGAAAGTCGGAAGGGCAGCGTTCAACGAAAGTCGGAAGGACAGCGTTCGACGAAAGTCGGAAGGACAGCGTTCGACGAAAGTTAGAAGGGCAGCGTTCGACAAAAGTCGGAAGGGAAGCATTCGACGAAGTCGAAAGGGCAGCGTTCGACGAAGTCGGAAGGGAAGCGTTCGACGAAATTAGGAAGGGCAGCGTTTGACGAAGTCGAAGTTGTAGCGTTCGACGAAGTTGTAGCGTTCGACGAAGTTGTAAGCATTCGACGAAAGTGTCGTTCCCGTTCGACGAAGTGTTGCTGGGCAATCTTTCTGTCGTCGTCCAGTAAAGCTTAAGTGCTTATTTTTTAGGCAGTAGTGGAGTCGATGTCCAATAGCAGGCTGACACCAAGCTTAGAGTTTCAATTAGTAAATCACCGACTCTCTTCTCTCTTAAAGTAAAAAAAGGGGATGCTGGTCCGATTACCCTATTCATCATCTTCTTCTTCTCCTCCTTCTTCTTCTCTTCATCTTCTTCCTCCCACCTTAAGGTTTTAACTTAGGGTTCTTGAAGTAGCAAGCTTGGAGAAGGATTTGGAGCTTGGCCGACCACCACCCCGCTGCCATGAAGATGAGCTTGAACCATTGTTGGAAAATAAGGTGACTTCCAACCCCTCTCCCTTGGTGCTAGATCGTAGTGAAAAATTAGGAGAGGTGTTGAGCTCAAAAGAGCTTGGCTTGTGAGTTAATGGAGTTTCCTAGGAATAGACCAAATCGGATCTTTCTTGTTAGGACACTGATTGTCGTGAAAGTTCCTTCAATCACTTCTTCTCTTCAAAAGGAAGAGATAGGATTTGATTTTGATGAAATCCATGGTCTATGGAGGGAGTATTGGATGGGAGAAGTTGTAATGACCTAACCTTTTTTTGGGGAAGATGATGAATACTCCCCTGTTATGTCGGATTTTAAATTATTATTTATGTGGAAAATATGATGAGTGATTCTCTGTTAAAAACCCCCTGTTAATTAGGGTTGTTAATTACATAATTGTGTGATAAAAGTAATGATAGCCCTTACTAAAGAAGTTTTCAAATTATATCATTGAACTTGGTTGTTAAGGGAAAAATTGTGCGCAACTGGGTTCGAGCCAATTTTTAGGCTTGATCCCACTGGAATTAAACCTCTGGCTCAACATGGAGGTTGTAGCCCTTGGAAAGTGCTTTCCGACGATAGGTTACGCATTTTCTGAAGTGACCTGTAGCATCCTACAAGTCCAGTCGAGTGGACTGTCCAGAAAGCGGGAATGGGTTAAGTGCGTGCTGTTTTGCTGTCCAGATTTCTGCTGTTGACTTCGGAGCCGATTTTAGATAGGACCCACTTGGATCTGGGTTTAGGACTAAACATGAATGTTGTAGCCCTTGATGTTATCTTTCCAAAATGTGGTGGGTCATAATTTTTGGGCAACTGTAGCACCCAGAAATCCAATTTTAGCGAACTATGTCATAACACTTTTGATCTCAGTATTTTGTGGATTTCTCTCAAGATATTGGTTGGATGCTGATGAAAATTGGTGGAGATATTGGTGACAACAATATGTAGATCTCTGTTAAATTTCATGATATTTGGATAAGTGGTATTAAAGTTATTGTCGTTTCATTTGATAAATTTGAAGGAGATATATATGTTGAATGTGAAGGTCGCTTGGGCCGAAATTTTGTATGAATCATGTACATGCTAGTATGGACCTGTGATAATAATTTTAGATTCATTTTTATTGAGATGTATCCTTAAATGAACCTTTAATTGCTAGTTATATGTGGAATCGTAAAAAGGGCATGTGAGGTTGATGGTGAAGGTAAATAACATTGATTATGGGTGAGGTCAAAGTGTTTAGCATTATTTATAATGGTCATATAAATGTAGAGCACCGCAAATACGTATTGCATAATACAATGAGTTCGAAATTTGGTGGTAATGATTCTGGCATTAATTACGACTTATAGTAGAAGTTTCAGTGGATTTGGTTTTAGAATGAATCCATAATTAAACGTGCCGCTATAAATTATTATGCTAAAAAGAGAGCTAAAGGTGCTCATCTGGACCAGGATCTAGTAAGGTAATTTCCATGTTAAACACACGCTACTGCATAGAGTCATGACAACTCAGTATGAGTAGCTTTGATGGCTTGGTGTGGATTATAAGATATGGTTATATCTTGTGGTGAAAAGTTATGGACCCGGTTGTTGGGGGCATTGGATGCTAATTAGCATCGGTTGAACCGGTATGATGTGAAAGGTAAGAAGGCTCCATCCGTGAGCCCCTGGGTGCTTGATAGCACGGGTGTGCATGGGAATTACATGGGTTGCATGGCTTACACAATGGTGGTGTTTGGATCGAGGTTGGAGGATTACTTGTGGCGGGTCTACGGGCTTGCTAGTCGTGACATCGACAGAAGCCGTCAGTTAGACTCTAGACCGGTTGGGTTGGACTCTTGGTGCTCACCTACCTAAGTCCCCTTCTATGTCCTTGAAGGCTCGGCATGATGCAAGCAGTACGCAGGGTCTTCGCTGTGTGTTCTTAGCGTCGAGGTTGGAGGATTACTTGTGGCGGGTCTACGGGCTTGCTAGTCATGACACCGACAGAAGCCGGCAGTTAGACTCTAGACCGGTTTGGTTGGACTCTTTGTGCTCACCTACCCAAGTCCCCTTCTGTGTCCTTGAAGGCTCAGCATGATGCGAGCAATACGCAGGGTCTCCGTTGTGTGTTCTTAGCGTCGAGGTTGGAGGATTACTTGTAGCGGGTCTACGGGCTTGCTAGTCATGACACCGATAGATCGATGTCGCAGTTAGACTTTAGACCGGTTGGGTTGGACTTGGTGCTCACCTCCCCAAGTCCCCTTCTGTGTCCTTGAAGGCTCAGCATGATGCGAGAAGTACGCATGGTCTCCGCTGTGTGTTCTTAGCATCGAGGCGTACAGAGGCCTAGGACTGGTAGTGTTCATACCCTCCTAGTAGTGGAGGAGCTCGTTCCACTGTCTCCGTCTGGCCACGACCGGAGATGCCTGAGTGATTAGCTACCTCTCAAAAAGCAAGAACTGTAGGTCTATATCGACATAGCAACATTGCATGGGTGAGTATCATTACATAATCATTGCATTGCATTCATCATTTCATAATCATGGCATTGCACCGCATCGGAACTCATCATATAAACTTGTATGGGCACCTTTATATGATGGATTACATTATGCTCGGACCCTTAACTTATAAGCTTGTATGGGTACCCTTATAAGTTAAGTTCAAATTCTGTTATTATATGCTCAACTGCTTATACACTGTCGTTGATCCTGCTCTCTTTTGTTGTACTCTCTTATACATATGTTATAACTGTTCTCTTTTGATGTACTTTCTTATACCATGATATAGATGCCATGATTACATCTTTCCTTGTCACCTATTTTTGCTACTACTGACTATATTGCAGCTTTCCTTCATCCTTCTGCCTGGTGCCTTGGAGTCTCCGGGGGAGAGGATGTGAAGCCACTTAGTCTTTATGACTAACGGTTGTTACACCACTACTTTTAGGAGCAGCAGCGTACCACACAGGAGGAGCCAGGCCAGGGTGACAGTGCTGATGATTACGATACCTTGGCTACGGTCAGCGGCAGTTTTGAGCGACTAGTTAAAATGTAGCCTTAGGGTAAGTTTATACTCTGATGATATACAGGAGCTTGTGCAGCTTCCTGTCCTTTTTGTACTATTTGGGCATTGTTACTTAATTGTGAATAAATGGATTCCATTGTTCTATTATTGATGGGTTGGCGCTGTTCAGTTGGTTTGGCCGGAAGGATAGGCATTTTGAGGGGTAGGCTAGCCCGTGTGCTGGCACTTCCGCAAGGTGGCTGTCCTGGGCATAGGACTCCCCTCGACCGTGTCTTGTGTTCTGTGAGGGGGGTCTTACAGTGACAACCCTCCTCTACCCCGGACGATAGTTGGGACCGAGCTAGGATGTGGATTGACACCCCGACGATTCCTACCGTGAATCTACAACAAGCCTCCGGATTCGGTCGTATCTCTTGCCTTTTTCTCTAACTTGTGTAATGTATATGAATGTAATCTTCATTATGTGATGATGTAACACATGTAAACTTTGCTTTGTAATGTTTATTTCATGTCTATGTGAAATTTCTCTTTTGTTTATATGTGTATTAGAGGCGCGCCACCAAATCCATTCCGCCCCCGCTCCATTCCACTCCTAGAACCCTCCATTCAATTCCATGTGCCTACTCTTCCACTCGCTTTACGAAGCAGTGAACTCAAGGCCTGCACAGTTTGATTCTGCATTTATTCACCTCATCCGCTTGACTACCGGCCATCTGCCTTACGAAGCAGTGCACTCAAGGCCTGCCTAGTTTCCATCTTTCCAAGCGAAGCATTGCATAGCAGCATTTCATAGGAGTAGTTGTAGTTATTTTATTTTATTTAAAAAACCAAAACCAAATCTTCTGTATTCCATCCGACAAAAAGGACTTCAATCTCAAGTCCTTCCTCGATAGATAACACCACCTTAACGTGTTCCTTTGAGATTCGATACTTAGGGATTCATTCCCACATTTTATGTTACTTGAACGATTGGTACACTGTCGTTTCGTGCCGCAGTCTCGCTACCGCCTATAGCGGTGTGCTAGATTCGCACATCAAGTTTTTGGCGCCGTTGTCGGTGAACACAGTCGTGTGAGTTTTCTGGAGAGGGAGAACCTGTAATAGAAGTTCTTCCATTTGTGAATTGCATCCGTTATTTTATTCCATTTTCTTGTTTTATTTAGGTTGCTTAGTAAATTACTGTTGGGTGTAGTATTTTGCACAATCGTGTTTTTATTTTTGAATCTGGTTTTCTTCATATAATGTGGTCCTCATTGAATATTCATTTTCATTGGTGTGGAGATATCTCTCATGCTTGTGATAGATATCCAGAGGGAGATGATAGCCCTAGCACAAAAGGCCTAGTATATGGAGCACCGACTTCGTCTGGTACTCCATATGGTGCGCGTAAGTCTTATGGCTATTCTTCTGAGCCTTTACCGACAGACTTCTTTGCGGCTCCAGCACATGTGTTGCCAAAGAAGCTGTTAGATCTGATGGCGCCCTTAGAGGGAGGGTGAATAAGGGGTTTACTATTTTTAAGGTAAACTGATAGATTTTATAAAACAGAAAATCTTTTCGGCTCTGTAGCTAACGCCTGGCGTTATATAGTTAACGTCGGGCGTTATCTCCCCAAAAATATTTTTGCAAAAATATTCAAAGTGATTTTACTTGCACAATCTTAAGTGAAATAAACTTTCAGACAATCAGAAATAATAAAATGAGTATTATTTATTTCAAGAAGAAGATTACAAAACATTTAATTTCAATAACACTTGAAATAAAGGCGATAAGATAAAGATCACTTTTTGTTCCTTCACCGGTCCTTCTCCCAAGGACCGGTTGGCTATAGCCTATCAATCCACAGATAAGTCCTCTAGCCACCCCTAGATCTACCCTTGACCTAGTCGACATGCATAAGACGGCAAATTAACCCCTAAGCCGCACAAGGACCTAGTCGTCGCATGCAAGGCGGCGAATTTACTACCGTTACAAGAAAATATAAAAAGATAAAGATAAAATCAAAACAAAAGACTCCCTAGAATGAAGAACTATAGTACCTGCACACTATAAACACAAGCAAAATCAAATACATAGTGTGATTTGTTATTTCTCAAACTAAGAGAAGTGGAACACAAGCTCCAACAATCTCCCCCTTTTGATAATAATAAATCAACTAATAAGAAATAAAATATAATTAAAGTAGTGTTTATAGTATATGTTAAGTGTTATAAACATACATACTCCCCCTATTTTGATACTCCCCCTACATGAGTGCATTTCCTAATTTACTCCACCTAAATCATAGATTTCTCTAATTTATTTCTTTAATTGAATCTCCCCCTTTTATTATAATCAAAAGGAGATAGGGATGAGTAGTATCAAGTTTCCTTTGCGCACTGTGTAGAAATAAATGCAACATTTTGAAAAATAGTGAAAACAGCGAAAGCAATATTGAACATCCTTAAGAATTTGCAAGAACAAAATATAATAAGCATTTAAAGTAAAATATTTAGGTGTTTTGAATGTTAGAAATAAAAGTTGCAATTTCATTTGTAATTTGTAACAAAAGGTAGCAAGCAAGATTGTAAAATTATCAAGTAAAGGTATGTTTACAATGTAAATAATTTGCATTTCAAGTATACAAAAATATTGTAAAGATCATGCGTTGCTATCTAGTGCATTTACTCATGATTGTAGAAAATTGTATAGAGAAGTTTTTAGTCCAATTCTCATGAGTGGAGGTATTATAAATGATAATGATGTGTTCAATAAGTGTGTTTTGATAAAGTATACAAGAGTATAAATCAAACCACATGAAACTATGTAATGTAAGAACATAACTTGAATTGAACATAAACAACTTTACTTCCATAAATTTCAATGCACATAAAGATTTTCATTTTTATTTTTAAAGAGAAGTGGTGAAAATTTTGTTTGCACAAGACACTTTATAATTCTTTCCAAGGTGCTCAACCTCACAATGCTCATTAAGACTTATCAGGAGGGTGAGTAGTGCTTGGTAGAGTTAACCTTGTCATTCATTATTTTCTTTTTAGATTAGTGACTAAGGACTCCAAATTCACTTGTTTTTGCAAACATAGAAATTTTATTTTAAATACCACATTTCTCTAAACACAAGTGCATGAAGAACAAAGAATTCAAGAAAGAATTCAATGTTGTGTAGGTAAACTATTTATGAGATTCAAAATAAATTCTTATACTACACAATTATGCAATAAGATTTAAAACACATATATATTAACAAAAAGGTGTAAGTGAGAAAATCATTATCAAAGATAAAAACATTACTCATAATTAGAGGCATGTAAAAACATTTCTACACATTTATTCTATAACCAATTTTGTTTTTATACATTTGAATATGATATTCAAGGCATGATAAAATCAAAACAATGTTTTTAAGAAACTTGAAGGTGTAAATTAAATATTGTAAAAAATCTTTAAGCAATACATATATAATTATCCTTGAAATAAACATTTAAGCATATATTTATTTATTTTTTGTTTTTAATTTTTGAAGTAAATAACAAAAAACAAGAAAGATTTGTTTTTTATTTTTTTTAAGCATAGAGGCTAACGCCAGGCGTTAGCTTCTTAACGCCGAGACAGAACACCAATTTTTGACTTTTTGAAAAATCTTTTTCATGATACATTTGTAATATAAATAGGCCTTCTTACAGTTGAAATTTCAGACATTATGAAGTTGATATGAAGGTTTTTAGCGTCTTTTTGGTGGTGTGTCTATAGAATTTACATTTTTATTGATTTTTGATTTGTTTTTTTAACAAAAACAAACAAATATAACAAAGTATATAAGATAATTTAGATAGCTTTTTATAAGGGTTATAGTGACATTTCTAAGACACCTAATTCTAACCTAAGCATGTGAATACGTGCATCAGGTAGAGGTTTGGTAAAAATGCCGGCAAGTTGTGATTCAGTCCCTATAAAGCTAATTTTAACATGTTCCTTCTTAATATGATCTCTAATGAAATGATGTCGGACATCTATATGTTTCGATCTAGAATGATGTACGGGATTGTTTGTGAGATCTATAGCACTCTTGTTGTCACACTTTAATTCTATGTTATTTAGATGAACACAAAAGTCTTCTAACGTTTGAGTCATCCACAAGGCTTGTGCAGAACAACTACCTAGGGCGGTATATTCGGCCTCTGTGGTGGAGAGGGAAATAGAATTCGGTTTCCTACTCGACAATGATATGAGAGAAGGCCCTATAAAATGACATGTGCCACTAGTGCTCTTACTATCTAATGAACATCCCGCATAGTTTGAATCATAAAAACCATGTAGAATAAAACAATCATTATGAGGATACCATAAGCCTAATCTAGACGTTCTGATTAGATATCTAAATATACATTTCACCGCTTTTAAATGTGATTCTTTTGGGTTAGCTTGAAATCTAGCACATAAGCAAACGGAAAACATAATATCGGGTCTAGATGCGCTTAAATATAACAATGAGCCTATCATCCCTCTATATAATGTTTGATCAATAGAAATACCGACTTCATCTTTTCCTAATTTTAGTGATGCACTCATTGGTGTATTAGCTTGTTTTATTTTTCAAATCCAAATCTTCTAAGAATATCATGAACATATTTAGTTTGACAAATAAATATACCATCTTGTTTTTGTGAGATTTGAAATCCTAGAAACTAAGTGAGTTCTCCTACCAAGCTCATTTCAAATTCATTTTTCATCACTAAAATTACTTCATTACATAACTCTTCATTAGTGGCTCCAAAAATGATATCATCAACATAAATTTGCAATATAATCAAATCATTATCTACATGCTTAATGAAGAGTGTATTATCCACACTTCCCATTTTATAACTGTGCTTTATCAAAAATAATGTCAACCTATCATACCAAGCACGTGGCGCTTGCTTCAATCCATAAAGTGCTTTCTCTAATTTATACACATGGTTTGGAAATTTTCCATTCACAAAACCAGGGGGTTGTTCTACATAAACTTCTTCTTTTATAATCCCGTTTAAAAATGCACTTTTAACATCCTTTTGGAATAATTTAAATCTTTTAAAACTCGCAAATGCAAGAAATATTCTAATTGATTCTAGGTGAGCAACGGGTGCAAATGTTTCATCAAAATCTACCCCTTCGATTTGTGAATACCCTTGTGCAACTAGTCTATCTTTATTCCTTATAATTTTAGAGTCACCATCTAGTTTGTTTTTGAAAATCCATTTGACTCCTATAACCAGATAATTAGATGGCCTCTCTACTAAATTCCAAACCTTGTTACGTTCAAATTGATTTAATTCATCATTCATAGCTAAAAACCAAAATTCATCGTTTAAAGCGGTTGAAACATTTTTTTGGTTCTATTTCAGATACAAAACAAAGATTGGAAATAGACTCATGTAAAGAAGAACGAGTACTTACCCCTTTTGACGGTTCTCCTATCACAAGCTCCTTTGGATGATCCTTAGTAAACTGCAACACGTTTGGAGGAACATATTCTACTATCTCATTTTCTTTCTCCTCTTTTTCTTCTTCTTTTTCTCCAAGTGATTCATCATTCTCATGCTCCAAAGGGGTAATAGGTTCGTCTTCATTTCCTGTTTGATTAGAATCTACACGAGGAACAAACTCATCAAATCTTACATGTATAGACTCTTCAACTACTTTAGTTCTTTTATTATATATTCTATAAGCCTTGCTAGTTGAAGAGTAACCAATGAAAATTCCCTCATCGCATATTTCATCAAATTTTCCTAGTGCATCTTTAGTGTTTAAAATGAAACATTTACAACCAAACACATGAAAATAAGATACATTAGGTTTTCTTTTAAAGTAAAGCTCATAAGGTGTAAATTTTAAAATAGGACGAAGCATGACACGATTAATGATATAACAAGAAGTATTAACCACTTCGGCCCAAAATGATTTAGGCAACCCATATTCACAAAGCATTGTGCGTGCTAGCTCTTGAAGGGTTCTATTTTTCCTCTCCACTACACCATTTTGTTGTGGGGTGCGAGGAGCGGAAAATTCATGTTTAATTCCTAAATCATTACAAAAAGAAGAAAATTTATCATTTTCAAATTCTCCTCCATGATCCGAGCGTATGCACTTAATTTTTAAATTAAGTTCATTTTGAATACGAATGCATAGTTTTGCAAATTCAAGAAATGCATCGGATTTGGAAGATAGAAATAAAGTCCAACAAAATCTAGAATAATCATCAATTATTACAAAAGTATATTTTCTACCTCCTAGACTTGAAGTGCTAACCGCTCCAAATAGATCCATATGAATTAATTGAAGTGGTCTAGTAGTAGAAATTACCTTTTTGCTTTTAAAAGAATTTTTTGAAAACTTTCCTTTTTGGCAAGGTGTACAAAGAGAAGATAAATTACCATTAAGCATAGGTAAACCTTTAATTAATTTAACTTTTGATAATTTCAAAATAAGCTTGGTGCTCGAGTGACCAAGGCGCCTATGCCAAAGTTCTAATTCTTCATTTTTTGAAATAAAGCATTTTAAAGAAGAATTTGAAAGATCTTTAAAGGCAATCATATAAACATTATGCATCCTAGGTGCGGTGAGTACGACATCATTTGTTTTAGAATTTATAATTTTGCAAAGATTTGTAGATGATTGAAATAATACATTTAAGCCTATATCACATAATTGACTAATTGAAATTAAATTATGTTTTAAGCCATCTACAAATAAAACATTTGAGATTGAAAAAAAATCATTACCCATTGTGCCGATGCCCATGATCCTTCCTTTTCCGTTGTCACCAAATGTCACCATCCCTCCTTTCTTCATATCAAGGCTAAGGAACTTTGCTTTATTTCCTGTCATGTGTTTGGAGCAACCTGAGTCTAAATACCACACGTCATGTTTGTCCTTAGCCTGCCAACATACCTAAAAAGGAGATGTGAGTAAAGATCTGGATACCCAAGAGGTTCCTCCCATAGAATAGGTGGAAACCTTAGGCACCCAGATTTGCTTTATAGCACTATGACCCTTTTTCCTACAAGAGTTTGAGGTGTGTCCAAATAAATAACATTTGGCACACGATATAAAAGGGGATGAGACCCTTTCTGAAATTTTGGATAAACTCTTGTTGGAAAATAAGGTAACATTTGAATCTTTGGATTTATTATTAACAGAATTAATGTTTCTGGAATTATAGCTAACGCTGGCATTAGGAGTTAACGCCTGGCGATAGCTTCCAGAACCATATCCAAGGCCATATTTGGCACTTCCATGGCATTGGTTGGCCAAGATCATGTCCAAAGATCTTTGCCCAACTCCAAACTTCTTAATAGCCAAATTTAAATCATGAATACGAGCTTTAAGAGCGGTATTTTCCGTTACCAACATAACGCACCGATTCACAAAACTCTTCTTCCCATCCTCTATTTGAGAAAGAGAGGTTTTTAAAGTTCTTTCTAAATCCCCCTTCTTCTTAGTAAGAATTTCAATAGTGGAGTGGGATTTAGAAAGAGCTTCTTCAAGTTCTTTCACTCTTGCCAAGGAGTGATTGCACTCTTGGCAAGATACCTTTTCTTTCCCTAATTGTTTAGATAATTTTTTGTTTTCTTTTAACAAAAGTTTATTTTAAGAATTTAGAAGATCAATATCTTTTAAACTTTTATCAAAGAATTTGCAAGTTTGTAAATACTCAATATGTAAATCATCATAAGAAGTAGGGAGAGTTACCCCAGTGTCGCTTTGGACACTGCTTTCATCCTCAAATGTCTTGTCACTTTTTCCTATAAGGTACATATTTGCCTCTTCTTCATCGCTAGTGGATGAGCCGCTTAAATCCTCGGAGGAGGAGTCATCCCATGTAGCCGCTTTTAGGACCTTCTTCTTCTCTTTTCTCTTGTGCCCTTTTTCTTTACGCTCTTTCAGATATTTTCGGCACTAGCTCCGAATATGTCTGGTCTTTCTACAATGGTAGCATTCCGGTGGTGGTCGTTCATCATCGTCCTCGTCGCTACCTCTCTCTTTCTTCGATGAAGATCCCTTTTTGATGAAATATTTCTGGAAGGTGTTTCTCCTTTCCGGATTCTTCATGAACCTTTTGAACTTCTTCACAAAAAGACTCTCCTAGTCCTCTTCATCATCATCTCCATTTGCATCCTTTTTTGACTTTAAGGCCAAACCCTTCTTATTTGGCTCCAAGTTGTACTCTTGTTGTTGAATTTTGAGTTCAACCTCATGGGTCTTTAGGTTCCCAATGCGGCTCTCAATTTGGAATTTCTTTAAATCGTGCGACTCCGAGATAGCCGTCACCTTTGGATTGAACTTTGGAGAGAGAGACCGTAGAATTTTTCTCACCAAGTCGCCGTTGGAGAACACTTTTCCAAGTACTTTTGAGTCGTTGACAATCTTGGTAAATCTTATGTACATTGAATCAATGTCTTCATCCGCCTCCATCCGGAATTTCTCGTATTCGGATTCAAGTTAGAAAAGCTTTGAATCCTTTACCTGCGAAGTTCCTTCATGAGTGAGTTCTAATAAATTCCATATATCATACGCAGTTTCGCAAGCACAAGTTCTATTATTTCTGTTCTATCTAAAGCACAAAATAACGCATTCATAGCTTTAGCATTATTTTTGCATCTTAACTTGTCATTATCATCCCATCTATCTTTTGGTTTTTCCATAGTAATTTCTCCAACAATAATTGTTGGTGGAGAGTAACTTTGTTCAACCATACCCCACACATCATTATCTAAAGCAATTAAGAAACAACGCATTCTTATTTTCCAATAGTTATAATCAGTCCCGGTAACTAGTGGAGGTCTACTAATTTCTTGACCCTCAATGAAAGCATGATCATCATGCGCCATTATTCCCGGTTGTGAAACCGTTTTGGAATAATCTTCCTCTGATACCAAGTGTTGGATCTGATGGCGCCCTTAGAGGGGGGTGAATAAGGGGTTTACTGTTTTTAAGGTAAACTGACAGATTTTATAAAAACAGAAAATCTTTTCGGCTCTGTAGCTAACGCCTGGCGTTATATAGTTAACGCCGGGCGTTATCTCCCCAAAAATATTTTTCAGAAATATTCAAAGTGATTTTACTTGCACAATCTTAAGTGAAATAAACTTTCAGACAATCAGAGATAATAAAGTGAGTATTATTTATTTCAAGAAGAAGATTACAAAACATTTAATTTCAATAAGGCTTGAAATACAGGCGACAAGATAAAAATCACTTTTTGTTCCTTCACTGGTCCTTCTCCCAAGGATCGGTTGGCTATAGCCTATCAATCCACAGATGAGGCCTCTAGTCACCTCCTAGATCTACCCTTGACCTAGTCGCCACACACAAGGCAGCAAATTACCCCCTAAGACGCACAAGGACCTAGTCGCTGCACGCAAGGCGGCGAATTTACTACCGTTATAAGAAAATATTAAAAGACAAAGATAAAATCAGAACAAAAGACACCCTAGAATGATGAGAGTTGAAGGAGATGTTGAAGATACGCCATGACCACGTCGGAGTTGAAGCGAGCATCCTTCTTCAAATTTGCCATTAGAAATCTCCTTCTCACTCTTGTTCCTCAATGTTGGTGTTGGGAGTTCTCTCTGAATTTGGAATGAAATGCTCTCTCAGATCTCTGGAATGAAGGCTTCAATGCATCTCCCTTAAGCAAACAAAATTAGGTCTTTAAATAGACATGGGAGCTAACGCCCGATGTTAAGAGTTAACGCCAGCGTTAAGCATCATGTACGGCAGTTGCTGAGATCGTGCAAACCGTCGGGATCGTGGCAGATCATGACTCAACGCTGGCGTTAAGAGTCAACACTGGCGTTGTCTCTGGCTTCTCGACGGATTCCTTCTTGATGACATATCATCTCGATGGATCCTTCTTGACGAAAGTTAACGCGGGGCATTACTACTAATGCGGGGCATTACTACTAATGCGGGGCGTTACTACTAACGCGGGGCATTAGCTCTCTTTTCAGAGAATCGTCATCAATCAGCATCCTGTTCATAGGGTTATATAACTATAGTACCTGCACACTATAAACAAAAGCAAGATCAAATACATAGTATGATTTGTTATTTCTCAAACTAAGAGAAGTGGAACACAAGCTCCAACAGAAGCCAGCAAGGCAGTGCTTGTTTTGTCTGAGCACGGATCATGCCTTGAAGGATTGTGCTACTTATCTTCGCCAATTGGACGAGGATGATGAGCTGGATATCCGGAACGTCCCGACTCCTTTATCTGGCAGCACCCCTTCTACTTTTGATTACTTGTCTGTGCCACCTTCATATTTTGAAGGGAATGATGCAGACATGCTTATCAAAGTTGTGGCGGATGTATGTTTTGACAAGGCTTAGCCCATCTCCCCTATGCATATATTACCGCGCGTGGAGCCAATTCTTTGTGAGGAATCAGTGCTTGACTCTCATCCAAGCACTACTCCTCCCCCTTTTGTGCATTCTACTACTTTTACCTCTGGCGACATTATTGAGGATATTTCATAGGATAAGACAAGTGATTTATGTGTTGTGCCTATTCCTATGGAGTAGGATATTTTCCAAGGTGACAAGGATTCTACCTCAGCACCGTTGGAGGAAGTCCAAATCATGGAGGAGGACACAAATGATCTTACCGATCCCTGCAGCATTGTTGACGACGCCGACAGTATCCTTCTGCTTCAACTTATTGGGAGTGAGATCGGGACCACTCCCCCGATTTTTGATTATTTAAGTCATTCTTCTCTTTTATTCCCTGACCCCCATTCTTCAGTGATTGATCCTGTGCAGGTAGATTCTTCACAGGAGGATTCAGAGCATCTTGCTCATGCCAATGAGGTGAGCATTCCCTTATGTGAGGAGGTTGATTCCCCTCTATGGTGGAAGCTCCACTAATTGCCTTCTCCCCCTGCACCCGTCCTGAAGAAGACGATACTTTGCTGGGCAAGGACATATATTTTTGTGAGAATAGTGAGGATGACTCCTCCTCCACTTCTTACTTTCTGCTCCCTCTACCTGTGAAGAGCATGTATTATTATTTAGGTAGAGGGGTAACTGTTCTATCGTCGTATCGGTACCCATTACCGACACGGATATTAGGCCAGTTACCTGTGCACTTTTCTTTTCATAGACCCATTAGTTAGAACTGTCTTAAATTTGAATAAGTTGTGCTGGGATGACAGGAAACCCAGTAGTTATCTAGGTGTAGGAGTAGTTAATTTAAAATTTATCAACACTTTAGTTTTCTTTTTATTTGCAATTTGCGAGTTTTTATCTCTTGTTTTTGAGAGTTTTCACGCACCGCGCCCTGTGAAGATAGTAGTTGTGCATTCGCTGTCTTCGAGCATTTCTCTTTTCTTCCCGTTTATTTTGGAGCGCACACTTTGTTTTTCTCATTTTGATCAAATCATAAAACATTTGGGAAAATTGGGGCTGATTTCTGCAATCGTACGATTGGATCGCTCGTGAGTGATCAAATCACACGATCGTGCAATTTTTTATTTCTATAAAAAGTCATCTTCCTCCCGAAAAAATCGCACGCTGGCCCTAATCTTCCCCGTCGTGCGATTCGCGGGCTCTCTCCCGTGCGCGATTTTTCTTCCCCTTTCCATCTTCTCTCTCATTCTCTCCTCCACTCCTCTTCGCCCTACTTCCGTAGCTCTTGGGTGTTGCTCCATGGGTTTCAAGAAGGTAGCGAGCATGCTTCTCCGTGGTGGAGGAGCTTCATCTTCAAGAATGGAAGATCTTGGTGCGGAGACAATGCTGCAGTTTGGGAGACCTGAGTTTTTTGAAAGGTATAATTTGCTGCGATAGAAAGCATTCCTTGATCACCATTTTGTTTCTATCCCAGATCTTCGAACCGTCCACTTGGATGCGGCAGTGGCAAGGCTACTCGACATGGAATCATGGGGAAACCTATTCTCCATTATGGAGTTAGTCTACCGTGAACTCACGCTTGAGTTCCTTTCCACCTTCCGCATCCTTGATCACGTAAATGAGGAAACCGGAGTTCCCATGTCGGTTTCATTCCGTATGAGAGGTCGTACCCATACCATGGGTGTTGGCCAACTGGCAGTTTGCGCTAGAATTTACACCCACGATGAAGTCATGCAGATGGACATTATCAACCATCCGGATGAGTTCCCAACACCAGTGTTGTAGCCCTTGGAGTCTACTTTAGTTTAAAATTTGTTTCATCCCAAAAGGAGTACTGTAGCTCCCTGTAGAGACAAAATGGTGGGACTGGTCCCTAGGGTAGGGCAGTCACTCTTTCCTTCATATCTTTTTATTGGTAGATGCTATAGCCTTGATATTTAAAACCTAGGCTAGTCTCATGCACCCACACAACATACTAAAAGATGGGATTTTTAGGAGAACCTTTTTCTAAGGTTTTTGAGATAATTTCATAAATAATATATTAATTAATTAGTGGGTCAAAAGACCTCCAATGCCCTCCAAATTTTGGTGGGTACTTTTTAGGGTTATGTTATGCCCTAGGTGAAAATCTCAGCCCAATTGGGACTGTCTTGGTTGAGTAATTGGTTAACCCAACTTAGGCCAAATTGGGTCATAGTTAGGGCATGGTGTTTATCTTGGGATTTTGTGGTCAAATCTCCTCACCAAGAGGTGGAACCTTGTCCACTGGTTTAGGATCACCTAAAGTACCCCCATGAGTGGTTTGGGGAGGTGTGGAGGTGGTTAAGCCCTAGAACTCTAGTTTTATTCCTAGGTGTGCACTTAGGACCTTGTGAAGGCTTTGTGGTCAAAAGTCCCTTGATGGTTATGAAACTTGGTGGATAAGTTCATAGGATATAAATAGGCCCTGGGTAATTTTGTAAGAATTTTAGGAGCAAGTATTCCCTTTGATTTAGGTCATAACCCCTTTAGGGAATTTTCTTATGAGAGACATTTACATGCTTAAAAGGTCTTGTATGGAGATGAAACTCTGGTAGTGCCCTTATAATCATGGTTTAGACCCCTGGTAATTTTTGGGTATTTTATTAAATGATTCAACCAGTACTTCATTCTCAAGGCACCTGTTTTGATTTTGACTTAAGAAAAATATTTGAGGGTCCAATACTATTTTATAAATTGTGCCAATTGGTGATAGGACTTTTAAGAACATTAGGAAGCTCTGTGAATTTTTATGAAATTTTTGGAGACTTAAATCAGTAGGCTACTTCACAACTTTTACTATTTGAAGTTTTCTTTAAATATTTATTTTTGTGAGAAAATGATTCCCTTAAATCCTAAAACTTAGTCAGTAGCCTTTTCTGATGAATACAAGAGTTTGGTAATTTTCCCAGAATTTTAGTATTGAACTTTTTGGTGGTTCCTTCATAAAACTATAATTTTGGACAGATGATAAACAATTAAATTAGAAGGTAATTTCTTACCGTGAAAAATATGATATGTTGTATCTGATATTATTTTGTCATCCTAGATTCATCATAATTTTTGAAGAGTCATATCATAAGAATTTATTACACTTCATGTTCATTTTCATATTTGGCTAATGTTTGGAGAAGTTAAAATAAATACCAAATAATTAGGGAAAAATATGATTCTCTGGATTTAGTCTTATAACATCATGATAGACCTCCAATAAATATCATGGGTCAGTTGGATGAATATTTGGAGTACCTCTAGTTGTAAGCTTCATATAGTTAGTTTGGTCTGCGTTTAGTAAAACTGTGAAACTTAGGTAACTAGTGTCCTACTAAGTGGGAATGACATGTAGTTGGTGTACATGGTCAGGATGAGGAAATTTAGGTCACCAAAAGGAGTTATATATTAAGAGTGCTTGGTGAGTTAAGGGTAAGGTAGTGTTTGGGATTGACGAAGGATCGTCTTTTCCCTAGCGTGTCATAAAGCACTTAGGTTTAACTCAAGTGAAATGATAAGAGGGTTGTTCTTATGGGTAGATACAAATAACAGTAAGTATCTTGAGAAAAGGGAACTTTGGGGTGTCATCCCATTACAGTTCCTAGTACCGTAGCGAGCCCCATACAGGGTAACCCTCGGGAAGTCCAAAATTAACCATAAGTCGTAGGAGTAAGATGATACTCAAGATTAATTAATAATACACTCATTCACACTCCGTTGTCACGGGAGTTTAGTTGGTTTGGTACCCCGAGCTATAGGCTCGGTGGTGGTTGGTGCGGATTGTTGATCCGGTGAGTTTGTTACTCAGATATGTTCTTGGTTGGGCAAGTTAAGCCCAGATGGTTTATGTTTGGAGTTTGTAGATAGATAGTAGAACATGTTGCATGTGCACAAGGTGGTGGGTCCTTAGTGTCGACGGTCGTTTCACCGACGTTGATACTCGGGCTCGGCAAGTGTGGAATTTGCACTTAGCCATAAAAGTCTGGTGGTCCAGCTAGTAAGAGTACGCAGATGCTCCGCGGTTTTGCGTTGAGGCGTACGATAGGTCTAGGTTAGGTAGTGCATATACCAACCTAGAGGTGGGCAAGGCCCAACCCACCGCTTTCGTTTGCCACTATGGGAGTATCCAGGGAGTCTTGCTAGCTCCAAAAAGGGGCAACTAAAGGTCTGTGCGCATAGAGTCGAAGTGTGTGAGTTGCACTTGTGTGAACATAGCATAAACTGCATACCTTGCATGTCATAGCATAAACATTGCATTTCAACCCCTACCCCTATCGTATAAGTCGGTTATGGGACTTCTTATACGATAGGCCTTGCTAAACGACCCCTTGGTCTATAGGTTTGTGTGGGCATTCCTATAAATCAATGGTTACTTTTTCTATTATATATATGTCATTATTTACTGCACTTATTCTTTACCTGCTCTTGCTATGCTTATTAACTGTTTCATTTATAATTATATATACTTGTGTAGTGGTAGATCTTTTCCTGTAAATTATACCCTGTCATCTGCTATTGTTTTTATCCCTTGTTTGTCCTCCGCTTCATCCTTCCTGCTCGGTGCCTAGGAGTCACCGGGGGAGGGGTGGGGGATTGGCTTAGTATTTTTGACTAACGGTCGGTGGACCTTATCATTTTAGGAGACCGCGACGACGGAGCAGCACCAGAGGCCGGTGCAGATGGTGGCGGGGCAGTCTAGTATGGGAGCACCGATGACAGGATCCGTGAGTGACTATTAGTTCTGGTTGTTTTGCTTCCGTGAGTGAGTTTGTATGAGGTTTTGATGTATCGGGCAGGAGCCCTTATATCTCTTATTATTTTAGTTATATTTATGTGGACATCTCTTGTGGATGTTATACCTTTTCTATGTGATATGGACTTGGCTTTCTTTTTAGCTTATTTTTCCTTGCTTCTTCGTGATCGATTTGGCCGGCAGCATTGGCATTTTGTAGTGGCAACCTTCCCGAGCGAGGGTGTCACCGCAAAGCGGCGGTTCTGGGCCTAAGACGCGGATGTTTGAAAAAAAAATGGGGTCTTACAGGGAGTATCTCCCTGCGAATTCTGGCAGTCCATTACAGGACGGGATCAGTAGTATGAGGCTCATGCAGCAAATTCTACCCACGTTATTTCTCTCGCGCTCCGCTATGTCTAGCACTTGATCGGGCATAGCATCAATGCCCGTGCCATGAGCCAGAATGTAGCGGGCTGGCAGGATCTCCTCTACCTTTACAGCATGCACCAGGGTGTGCCTCTCCATCTCGGGAGAGTACTCGCCCAATATCTTCTTCGTCAGGCCAACTACCTCCCCCTGAAGTCGATCAGAGGCTCGCAGTACATCACTCGGATCGCCAAAGGACTTGGCATTTGGGATTCGCTGCCGCCCATGACAGTCGTCTCCAGGGGTTACCATATTTCTTTTTCCATGATGGTAGCATTCAAGCTTATTCAGAAGGTGTGGCAGGGAGACAATTGGGGCTACCAAGTCCGCAAGGTTGGGTCAGGACGTGTTGAGCACGCTGGTCGTGCCGATGCTGCCGAGACTAGCACCTCTGCTGGAATGAGTCAGCAGCTTCCTAATGCTCCCCATTCTACTGATCCTGCTTCCATTGGGATGCCTCGCGACATAGCATTGAGTAGCAGTATCCTGAGTTCTACGAGCGGTTTGTTCGCATGGAGGATGTCATGGCCATGCAGTATGAACTTTCTTCGCGGATTGGTGCACATTTGGGAGTTGTGCCTCCTGCTGCCCCTGCTCGGGCTTCTACATCACGATCTCGGTGGATGCATACTCCTCCTCCTTCGCAGTCTCCTCTGTTATCTCCCCAGTGATTGCTCAGTTACTTCTTCCAGGGCCTCTTGTTGTTTTGAGTAGTTTTATTTATCTTAGGTGTATTTTTATTTTGACTCTGTACCTGATTGTATTCTGCTAGGGCATCGTCCCTAGGGTGTGGCTATGGACAACTTTTATTTGATATTTTCTCATCATTGTTATATTGTCTGTCTTTGCCGCATATTTCTCCTCATGATTAATATCAGTGTCGGGAGTTTTGTGTATGTTCTCTGCGGTTGTTGGAAATGTTGTTTTGAGGGTAGGGCGACTTCAATGGCGGAAGCCGAGGCTTTGCCCTGGTTTTACACGCGTCTTCTGGTATGCTCACTTGCTGAGCATTTGGGTACTCTCTTCCCCTAGCCCTCATTTAAATTTCATGTTGATATTTTATGCTGGTTTGTTTAGTTTAAGTCTGGGGGAGAGATATTTATTGTACTCGCTCACGTGCACTATTGCATAACATGGTAGAAGTCTTTATTTTAGTTATTTTGTAGTGTTCATGATGATTGCACACCACTACACCCACTTAAGAGCGCACTTACCCTCGAGCATGCTCTGAGTTTAATTCAATTTTACTGCTTAATTAGAAAATTTAGGTGCTAGTTTAGGATTGTGTAGTGAAGTAAGTCGTGACTCGTGCAGTTCTCCTAGTCGAGTGCTCCCATTTGTGTAGATTAGATTTCTCCTTATACTTTTAGTTTATTTTATTTTTCTAAGTGTAATTGTTAATTTTTCTACTCAATTGGTGAATGCGGTGTGAATCGAATGGTAGCGTAGGGATGAGTGTAGATAATATTTAGACTCGTATTGTTTGAGTTTGGAGGAAGGATTGTCTTTCTCGGGGGCTAAGAACTTGCCCCAAGCTATTGTTGAAGCATGGGCATAAGATAGTTCATTTTCATGAGAGTGACATAGGTACGCCTGAAACTGGTGCAGTTTGGTGCGGTTTGAGCCCAAACCGCAACCGCACCAAAGAGGGTCGGTTTTTGACTTTACAAAACCGCACCACATCCAAACCGTGCAGTGTGGTGTGACATTGGTGCGGTTTGGAGTCGGTTTTTGCGGTGAGGTTTCGGTTTTTTTCTTATGTTTTGTTATAATTGTTAAAAATTAAAATAGGTTCTGGGAACTTTAGACTAAATTCACACAGCTGATAAATATAATCATAACAACGAAATTTGAGATAGAAGTGAGATAAATATAATCATAACAATTAACATCTACATTATTTTGTGAATTCAAATCTGAGAATTTTAGACTACACTTATAAAGAAAACTATAATCATAACAATGCAAGCAAACACAGTTGATAAATATACCTTTTTCGAGTTCCCAAAAAGTTGTTCTCCTTAAGTGAATACGCATTAATGGAAGGTAAATATGTGGTCGATTCCCACCCTGCCTAAGCTCAAGCAACGGTTCACGGTGGACTAGGCTTCCACCATCATCGGATGCGAAAGAGAGGATCAGCCCCTGCAGGCCTGCCGAAGAAGAGATGTCATCAGAGTAGGGATGTCCCTGGAGTAGAGCCGCCCTCGCTCGCGTGAGTAGGAGTCGCGAGCCGATGCATCGGAGAAGACAATCCTTCCGGCTTCCCGTGACATAGCTTTGGCGGAACAGTAAAGAATGGGAGTGGGTCAGGAGAAATGAGAGATGGAGAACTCTGAACTTATAAGATATTAAAAAAAATGTAAAACTAAAATATAACTTTATAAGATTGTAAAATATTTATAAAAAAATATAAAAACCTAGCTAGAAATATTTATGCGGAACAACATGAAAGTGTACATTAATTTGTAAGAAAATTATAATTTATAAGATATAAAATAAAATATTTATAATCATACGGTGCGGTGCGGTTTATGCGGTTTCGATAAGGCCAAAACTGAACCGCACCGCAAACTATGCAGTTTTTCAATAATCAAAACCGCACCACAACCACACCGTTCGGTGAGGTTCGGAAACGGTGCGGTGTTGCGGTTTTTTGCATTTTCGGTTTTTAAATTTCAGGCCTAGATGTAGGCCTTCATTTTGGCCCGGTTGAGCCTATCTTTCGCTCCTATCATCTTCCCTTGCTAGCCTCCTTGAGCCTATCCATGTCATTTGATTAAGCTCTGTTGGAACAACCCTATTTCTGATTTGGGCTAGGATCACTATATGTTGACTAGGATAAAGTTGACCCCAATGTATAGTCAATGGGTCAAGAGTTTAGGCTGTTAGAACTCAAGAAAGTATTCAGGTTCTGCGTTCGACGAACTCCATACTGCGTTCGACGAACGGCTTGCTCTCTGCGTTCGACGAACAGCTTACACTATGCATTTGATGAACGACTTGCTTCTATCTCAGCGTCTCAGCGGGTCAGTCTCAGCGGTCGACGAACAGTCTCAGCGGCTCAGCGGTCGACGATTTTATCCAGTCTCAACGGTCGACGAAATTGTCCAATCTTAGCGGTCGATGAAATTATCCAGTCTCAGCGGTCGATGACATTATTCAGTGGCTCAGCAGTCGACGAATTCCTCAGTTCGACGAACTCAACCTTCAGATCGACGAAAGTTCTTCTCAACTCAACTAATTCAATTCTTCCAGCCAGATTCAGTTGAGGTCGACGAACTCAACATTGTGTTCGACAAAAATTCTTGAGATCGACGAATTCTTATTTTAGTTCAGTATTTCAGACAGATTATTCTATTCTATTCTCTGAACTCAAATCTTTCAGCAACGGCTCTTTTATATCAGATAAGTAAGGATCATATCTTTCCTTTTATTATTTCGAGGATATAGCCGTTGACATTTAGCTGAAAAGGACATGTTCATGGAAAAGGAAAAAGGTAAACGGAGTATCAGATTTGCAGTACGGGATATATCTCTTCTGAATATTTTATTCCTTAAATTAAGGGATTTGAATTTCAAATCAGTCATAGAGTATCAAAAGAATAAGGAAGAAGATATACAGTATCACTTCACAATTTTTACGATAGCAATACAGAACACATAACAGATTCATTGTACAGGAAAAAGAAAGAGGAATAAGAAAGAAAAAGCTAACAGATCATCTTCATCTTTCTCAAGCAGCACTCATTCACTGAGAACATCAACACCTTCTCTCAGTTTCTACTGCTAGATCAGATCTTCAAAAGAGCAACAAATAATCTGAGAAACATTTGTCTCTCAGATTTATCAGCTATCAGGAAGATACAAGAAATCTCTTTCAAAAGAAAGCTCCATCCTCAAGCTGTCAAGCAAATCTCAATCAGACAGAGGAGCTTTACAACATCAACAATCCACTAGTCTTCTCTCAGAATATTGACAAAGAAGAACATCTAACCCTTCTTATCCCCTCTTGTACAGGGTTGTAACTCCCTTCAAAAGTTAACCCCTTGGTGGCAGGGCACCTGAACAAAAACCTGTAGTTGGGTTAGAGCACCTGATCAAAAGCTCCCTTGGTGTGTGGACACCTGAACAAAAACCCCTTGGTGATAGGGCACCTGATCAAAAACCTAGTGGACCCTACCAAGTGTGGTAGAAGAGTAGACGTACCCAGGTTTATTGGGGAACTACTATAAAAATCCTTGTGTCCTCTGTGTTGTGATTTTCTGTGTGCTGTGTTGTGTGCTTTGTTTTTATTTAGTTTTTATAAATCACTCTACTATACAAATATATATCACGACTTTAATTCCGCTATAAAAATAAGTGAAAAAGTTTTTAATACTCTATTCACCCCCCCACCCCCCTCTAGAGTAAATCTAAGATCTAACCTCACTTTCAATTGGTATCAAAGCATATCAATTGACTTTCAAGCTCTACCTAGTTTTCACCAAAGCCAAAATGCTGATCCTAGTTATGCATCTAAATGCCAAGCAAGAGCGGATTTATATTTCTTATTTTGGGGGTGTGATGCGTATTCGGCAAGTGCACCGGTCGCTGTCAAGTAATAAATTTGGGAATCGCTTCCCCGAATATCGTCTCTCAAGGAATGCAGGTTCTGGTGAACGAAACGCGTGGTGAATCGATTGTTATACGAGCGAAGAAAATAACAAGGACTTTGTGAATGGTTTCCTAAGCTAGTGCGGAAAAGAGAGATGCGGGTCAAAACTCCGCTTCACAAGGCGGGATGGATGCAACGGCCGCTATGCCGTGCTTCAGGTGGCGTGTGGACGGAAGGTAACTGTGATGAATGAGGGTCGCACACACCTCTTCGCAAACATCACCACTAGCAATTGCTAGGTGGCTTCTCACACAAAGGACTCAGAAAATCACAACAAGAAGGAAAAGCTATTCTCATACCACAACGTCATTGCACATGAACAAGCAAGGATTTAAATCATTACTCTAACAATAGTTCATTACAACACACTAAGAGAAAACACAAGCATCAAGTTTAGAGAGGACCAAACAGAAGATATCACCGCATCTTGGGTTCTCAGCCGAAATGAGAGGTTGTCGGTCTCTCTCCGGGCTCGGCCCTCAGATGGTGTGCGGACTCAAAGCAGGATGTCACCGCTCCAATGATCTGCAGCACTTCTATGGCTTCCCACGACGAGGAATGCTTGAACTAATGGCAGAGAATGCTTGCTAACGCTCCCGGATGGAAGAATGGTGGAAGAAATCGCCGGAAAATGGTATCCTTGGTGGTGGAGGTGAAGGAGAAGCCTTCAGACCTCAGAAACGGCGGGAAGGACCTGATTTCCCGCTCCCCGGAGGGCTCTCCCGTTGACCGCGGCTTATCCTACTTTATATACTAAACAGGCAGAAAAATGGTCACGCACGGTCGAACGCACGACCATGCGTGAACCGTGCGTTATTAAATGATAAATTTTGACTTGAGGAAGACGCTGCGTCGCCCGTGCGTTTTACTCACGCACAGGCAAATCCGCCCGTGCGTAAAAATGCACGGGTAAATTCAGAATGACTGAAAACAGGAGGAAACAGGTCGACCGTGTGTTTTACTCACGCACGGGCAAATCCGCCTGTGCGTAAAAACACACGACTAAACTCAGATTATCCATTTTTGCCCAGATACAGACGCACGATCGCAACCGTCCGTGCGTTAAGGAAATGCACGACCGTGCGATATGCACAGACATAAATTTTGGGGGAAAACGGGATGATCCGGCCACCTGCACATAAGACATACCAGCTGGGAATACACCTCCAGCACCAAATTAACACAGAAAAAGGATTGGAGAGCACCTTGTGCTTACCCCCAATAACAAGGAGCACAAATGCACACCGAAACGGTCCTAAGAGTGCACCTAGCAGGGAATAACAAATATGATCGTAAACATGCCTAAAGTGTGGTGCATCGACTAGAAATACGGCCCAGATGAGTCCATAAATGTGTATATAAATGGGACTCATCAGGGTGTGATTTGGAAAATGTTGTGGTGGTGGTGGTTGTGCTTTTATTGAAAATATGCTGAAAATGATTTGAAAAATTTGAGAAAGAGAAAAATAAAAAAAATGATTGAAAAAGAAAATTAAATGTGAAAAAAGATCTTATATGAAAATCTGTTTGATATTTGTGTTTTGATTAGACGGGTCACACACCCATATTGTCAAGTTTAAGTCTGGGAGCGTGGTGCACTCGTGCACTTTGTGGTTGCTTGCTAGATTATTTTTATGATTAGCTCATTTGGGTTTGGTGCATTTAGCCTATATGTTTACCTTTGTGTATCTCACCGTGACCCAAGCCACATTCAAACCTAAAGTCCTATCGACTCGTGCAGTGAACCGATCTAGTATCGTGGAGAGAATGTGAACAGGCAAGCATATGGTCCCCGACACTAATGGATTTTAGTGGAGGTCATCCCGAATCCTAATCTTAGGCAATGCTCATCTCATTGGTCCATCTATTTTCTCCTTACGCATGACTAGACGATTCACCGCAATTCCTATTTTGAGTAGAATAATAACTCTATACCCTTTTTGAAATCTATAAACTATGTAGTATAATTAGAAATCTTTGTTGCTACATTTATACACATGTGAGTATGTAACTTCTCATTTTACTCCGTACCGCAATCTCCTAACCATCTACTTTGTTTTTCCCCTTATCTTGAATTGGTTTGCTCGGGATGCGCAAACAGGTAAGTCCGGGGGTGTGATGAGACCCATTTATATACACTTTTTTGGACTCATCCGAGCTAGTTTTCACTTTTGTGCACGTCCTTTTCGAACTATTATTGCTGATATTTCTCCTATAATCACTTCCGCACTTTGTGCACTATTTAGGCCCGCTTTGGTGTGCTTTTGCGCTCCATGTTGTTGGGGGTAAGAACATGGTGCTCCCCAACCCTTTTCCTATTTTTGGTTGTTGTTGGAGGTGTTTTCCCAGCCGATTATTGTGCTGTGATGGTGGACAGATCGCCATTTTGCTCAAATTACATTTTTGCATGAATCGCACGATCGTGCATTTTTCTTGACGCATTATCGCTCCGACCGTACGTGCATATCTGCTGGCAAAAATGGTGATCTAGATTCGCCCATGCATTTTTATGCATGGACATTTTCGACAGTGCGTGAGTAAAATGCACGAGCCCCTCTGTGGCCTATTTTCTTGCATTCGGAATGTGCCCGCGTGTTTTTATGCACGGTCAGCTTTGACCGTGCGTAAGTAAAATGCATGGGCGCTCCTGCTTCTTCTTCTTGGGGCTATTATTCAATTAATATCGCAAGGTTCACGCACGGTCGTGCGTTCGACCGTGCGTGACCAATTTCTGACTAATTTTCAATAAAAGATGCAGAATCCGCCCTAATCGGGCGATCATCTTTTTCCCGCCCAAATAGCTTTGCTCCACGCCAGTTTTTCCGCTCCATCGCCGCCAACCTGAAGGAGGAGCTCCGGCCACCATTTCCTTGCAAATCCAAAGCCATGGCATCCTCTCTGCCGCCTTCATCATCCAAGAGCTTCAAGGAGAGGATTCCACCCTCATCTTCATCACCAAGCAAGGGTTCTTCGCATCAGACGTGACTGGATTGCAGTTTCCTGGAGAAGATGGGTCCATTGGGAGGAAGTGATAGCCCTCCTCTACCCCAGATGATAGTTGGGACCGAGCTAGGACGTTGATTGACACCCCGACGATTCCTACCGCGAATCTACAATAAGCCTCCGGATTCGGTCATATCTCTTGCCTTTTTCTCTAACTTGTTTAATGTATATGAATGTAATCTTCATTATGTGATGATAAATCAGATGCATAGATAAAGAATTTGTGATTTTATAAAGATATATGACACGAATCAATTATAAGATAATGATAGGAATTATAGATCATTTAAGAATACTTCCCCTATAAAAATGCTCCCGCTTAGTGTATACTCCCATATACTAGATACATGCTCCCCCTTAATCTAGTGAATCCTACTCCGTTTAATCAATATGATTTAGCACTTTATTCTCCCCCTTTTGTTATTAGCAAAAGAGGGTGGAGTGAAACAAAATTATAATAAAGAAGACAAAAGTTGGCACATAACTAAGAGAGAATTTAGAGTTTTGTGTAAACATAAAGTAAGTCATGATCGATCTAAGGGAGAGAGTAGCACAGCGGAAAAATATATGATAAGCGTGAAAGAACATCATTCAAAGATTATACCAAAGGAATGTAATCACTTGCTTTTTAAATTTATTTTAAGAGTGATACTACTTGTTAAGATAGTTGCAATTTTTTTTGACAGAGCACAAGTGAAAACAAAATGTGGAAATAAGCATGAGAACACATGATATAAGGATACATGATAAAATAGAGAAATGCGGAAAACAAAAACAAAACAAATAAGAGTAGTATTTTTGTTATAGTTTGACCATTCCAACAATATGTCTAGACTCTTCACATTTGAGCATTTTAACTTTGAAAATTTTCATAACTAATAGGCAAGCATGATTTAACATATTCAAAATGATAATAGCTATAATGTAACCAATTCGTATTTCAAGTATTGAAAACATTGTAGAAATCATACATTGCAATCTAGTGCTTTTACTTAAGTTTTTAGAGAATTAGGTAATGTTTGCATTAGGATCCAATTCTCATGAGT
This sequence comes from Dactylorhiza incarnata, assembly GCA_033032865.1. Taxonomy (NCBI): domain Eukaryota; kingdom Viridiplantae; phylum Streptophyta; class Magnoliopsida; order Asparagales; family Orchidaceae; genus Dactylorhiza; species Dactylorhiza incarnata. The sequence continues at coordinate 3,962,774 of JAWHQI010000160.1, read as the reverse complement.
GGAATCTTTATGAAAAACAATGATGTGTGCATAAGGTGTTTTGATAAAAGTATATAAGTGAAATAATCAAAACACATGACATATATAATGAAATAGTGACAACAATATTAAGGATGCAATCTTATAATTACTTTCACACATCAAATCTAGAATAATGTTTCAAGGCACAAATAATGAGTACAACAACCAAGGTGCTTCGCCCACACAATGCTCATTAAGACTTATCAGGGAGCGAAGTATTGCTTGGGGGATCACATAAGCAATTTTATTGATTTTTATTTTTAGTGATCTAGTGTACAAATAGAAGTGATAAAAGGTGAATGTGTTTGTACAAGACACTTTACAATTCTTTCTAAGGTACTCAACCTCACAATGCTCATTAAGACTTATTAGGAGGGTGAGTAGTGCTTGGTTGAGTTATCTTTGGCGTTTTATTTCATATTATTGTAATAGCGGGCCAAAGGTCTCTGAATTCACTTGTTGTTGCAAACACTAACAATATTGAAATAACACTTCAATGTGTGCAAGAAATTTATTGTTTGAATGAAGGTGTAGGTAATTTAGAAATACAACTTAATATGTTAAGACTATTACACTACACAATCATGCAAGACTAAGAATATGAGCACATTTAGATTACCAAAAAAGTGAGTGAATTAATCATTGATTAGCATAAAACATTACTCATACTTAGAGGCATGCTAGGCAATCATACACAATTTTCTATAGACTATTTCATTGCACATAATCAGATTAAGGTCAAGGCATGAAGATAAAACAATGTTTAGGAAATTTGAAATTAAAATTAGACATTGAAGATAATCTTGAAGTATATGCCTAATCAATTTTGACCATTTGAAACAAAATAACTAAGAAGTTTGCTCTTGTGAAATCTTATAGTCAAACCATAGTTTTGTAAATATTTAAAGCAAAACAAATAACAAAAACATATTTTTGATTATTTTGAATTATTAGAAAAAAAATTTGTATTTTGGAATAAAAAAACCAAATTAATAACAAAATAATTTCAAAAACTGAGAAAAGAAACAGAGAAAGATCATTATAAACTACCAGAAATAGTGTTGAGAAAATAGAATTTCAATTTGGCAAAAAAAAGGGCTAACGCCTGGCGTTAACTACTTAACGCCCAATCAGAACTCTATTTTTTGAGATTTTTGAAAAAAAAATTCCTTTGGAATAGTGAATATGCATATTGTCCTTCATGGTGTAGAAATTTCAGAATATTTAAGGATGATTAGAAGGCTCAAAATTGTTGAATACTTTTCCATAAAAGGTTGTAAAATTATTCTTAAGAATTTTAATTCAAATAATGTAAATCAGATTGCATGAAGACTGAACAAAGAGATATAGAGATCAGATACTATTCAGCATTATGATATTAGCAATTTTGCACATAAGGCTAACGCTGGGTGTTAATTTCTAATGCTGGCGTTAGAGGCTAACTCCTGGCGTTAACTACTTAACGCCGAGACAGTAGATGATTTCATGCACTTTTGAAACAACTTTTCTTTGATTTCGAGTTATTATGGAAAGGCCTTCTTAGTATATAACTTTCAGACATTTTGGAGATCATTAGAAGACTCATTAAGCATGTTTTATTTGTTCAAATAAGGTTTTTATATTTTTATTTGGTTTTCAAATACTTGTGTTTTACAAGATCAATAAAGATCAAAAATGATAAAATATGCAAAACAGAAGATAAGCATGTTTGATTAGAACAAGAATGCATGAATAATATAGTCATAAGGAGTGCATGCAAAATATACGATGTAGGAAATTCCTAGAATATAAAACTCTAACTATATATCTACACACTAGCCCCGTACTAAGTGATGGATGGACATGAGGAGTTGCACACATGCGGTAGGATGGGATGTTAATCCCCATATGCACACACTAGAGAACGCTCAACCTAGCACTCTTTCCCCCCAGTGTCTCGCAAGGCCCCACTAGAACCCTCCCCGGTTAAGGACATGCTATGACATAGAGGTTAGGTCTTCTAATGCATAAAATCATATGCTCTCACTATTGTGAGACACATAATGTGGGTGAACGATCATGGACATCCTAAGCATTTTGTACTATGGAAATAATTTAAAGTCACATAGTTATTTTATCTTTCAATTTTTCTTCTTTAAGATGGATTCATTATGGCATTATTGATAACTATCATGAATGATAATATTTATTAGTTGATAATGTTAGTATGATGAGTTCATATTATGCCATAAGTATAATGCATGTCTTTTAAATTGATAGAAATTCACTTTGTAGACCTAGAATTAAGTGATGATTTGATTTGACGTTATTGATATCAAGGTGATTCTAGGGTCTAGATATAGTAAGATACATGCAACCACAATACATAATTTATTCATATAATTATCATGATCACCAATCATAAGATAGAACCAAAAGGATCTTTTGTAGTTATGTGTAATGTTTGAATTAAAATATTTTTTGATATTACATAATATAATTATGATCATTAATTTTATCACATAGAGATTTTGATACTCATAATTAATTATTGTAAGTGAAATATATAAAACAATTCATATTCAACCTTTTCAAAATATTAAAGAGAAGATTGTAGGGTGAATAATGAACACAATGAGAAACTATTTTTTGGTTATTTTTGAAAGGTTTTATAAATTTTCTCTTTGGTTTTTTGAATATTAACATATATTTATAATTTCCTTGACTTTTAATTTTCATTATTCTATTTTTCTTTAACGTAACATTGTATATCTAGCATAGACTTGATTTCTTCTTATAGTAAGTGATGATGCTAGAAAGAAAACGTTATGGTAATAAAGTACAAGGTTATGTAAAGATTACAAGCATACTATTTTTTTGGAAGGGTACACAGGGGCCGTGACATAAAATTCATAGACACAAAAAAATTGCCGAAAAAGAAAAACTGATATAACTTCTAAATAGAGTTGAATTTTGGCAATTCTGAGGGTCCAAATGTACTCAAACGAGCAAAGATGGTTTGCCATTGCATAGATCTTCTCGTCCTCATTACGAAAAGTTATTATGGGAGAAAATCGGACAAGAGGATCAAAAGTTATGATCGTTTGAAGTTTGCGTCAAGATCGCGCATATTTTTGTAAATTTAATTTTGGTTTTTGTTTAAAAACATATGATTTTTGCAATTATTCAATTCCGATTTTTCATGATTATGATTAAACATATTAGAGGCTATCAAATGACATAATGATATTAAATAAGTAATCAATCACTTGTGCATCTTATACATTTAGCCAAAGACCCCATGATCTTCCTTTAAATCCCTTTTTGACAATTATTTTATTAATCTTGATAATAACATATAAGCATTTAGCATTTAATTTATAATGATGATATAATACATTTAAAGGTAATGGATTTAGAATGTTAAAAATAATAAAAAGTATTAGTAGATCACTTGAAAAATAATATGACTTTTTATTCAATTTTATTCAATTTGTTGTATTAATGAACTTTGGCTTAGTATGAGAAAGTCATATCACAAGTTATGTAAAGTAATCATACCACGTTGGTTCAACAAAAAGAAAATAAACAAACAAGGAGAAGTTTTAGCATATCATGAAGTAGAGTAATGATATTTCATATTTAATTATTTTTACTTCATGCATTTGTATGATACCTAATGAATAAGAGATTTTGGTATCCAAAGGGGACCAAGTGGGATGGTTCCTTTGGGTACCCAAATACATCGTGTTTGCTTTTGGGGAGATGGAAATGAATGAGCCCTTTTGAGTGGAGTTTGTGTTTCATCTTTAACTTTGGGTCTCCATTCAAACCTTGGTTTAATATTATTTTTATGTATCAAATTTCCATTGTGATTATCTTTATCTTTAAGATTATAATTGTAGTGATTATTGAAAGTATTTTTCATAGGAAATTTGTGAACATTTAATTTTATGTTGGGAGAAGATTGATGTTGTAAATGATAGTGATGATTGTATTTTGGAATTTATTTTCAATCTTTTGAAGTTTTTTATTTCCATTGTTTGACTTATTCAACTTTTGAGAAATCATATTCAACTTGCTTTTGGATTTTGCATTATATTAAGAATGTATGCTTTGAGAATTTTTCTTTATGATTTCCTTAAGCAAGTTGATTTTAGTTTTTAATTCATTATTCTTAATTTTTAAATTATGTCTAGCTTTATTATAAGCGGTTGTGCTATTTTTAAGAGTGGAAACAATTGAATCAATATGATTTTGATAGTTATTCCTATATTCATCAAATGTTTCATCCATCTCTTTAATTTCAATTTTATAGTCTTTACACTTAGCATAATCATTTTTCAAAGATGAAGTTTCTAAACATAATCTTTCATTTTGTTTTTTTACAAAAATAAACTCCTTTTCAACTTTCTTGTGTTTTTCTTTTAATTCATTATATTCTACACAAGGTGTAATGTTTTCAACTAAGGAGCCATGGGTAGACCGAGATAACTCAAAATTTGATTCTTCATTAACTTTTGCTTTTAAACCTTTATTTTCTAAGCGCAATTTGCAATTAGCATTTTTCAATTTCTTAATTTTTCGATTTGTAGTTTGAAGCAATTGTAATGTAGAAATAGAATTACATACAATAAGTGATTTTGATTTCCATACAGCGCTTCTGGCTGTGGCAAGATTTGAACATATTGTTCCTTTGTCTTCTTCATCTTCCTCTTCCAAACAAGAGTTTCCATCATCCTTTCTGCTTGATGAGCATTCTTTGTATCCATCATTTGAGTAGCTTTCTTGAATATTTGTGCAAGCTTGTATGTTCTCCAATTCTTGTGTTTATTCCATACCTACAGAAGGAGAATCATAAGATCTTTCAAGAAAATTCCAAATCTCATAAGCAGTAGGTAAATTATATTTAAGTTTGAAAATATTTTGATCTAACGCACAAAATAAACAATTTATAGATTTTGCATTTAAAACAATTTCGTTTCTAGTTAGTACGCTAGGTGGCTTTTCAATAGTAATATTCCAAACTTTTTCATCTAAAGCTTTAAGAAAAATTTTCATTAATATTTTCCACCCTTTATAATTTTTGCCCATAAATAAAGGTGGTGATAATACTTTTTCATTAATATTAAAATTTTCCCCACTAGTTGAAGCGAGATCATAATCAAGAGACGCCATTATTCCCGGTTGTTAAGCCGATTTGGAATAACCTAGCTCTGATACCACTTATTGGATCTTGAGGCGCCCTTAGAGGGGGGTGAATAAGGGTTTTAAAAACTTTAATAGAAAACTTTTGATATTTTGGTAGAAGTTAAATCAAAAGTAAAGAGATAATGAAATTAGAAATGAAATCAATTATATTAAACAGAAAAGACATGATTATCATTTATAAAATTGATTACAAAATCTGATTTCTTGTGACGCTGGAAATCGTAGGAGATAAAGTAAAATCTCTTTTTGTTTTCTATACCGACTCGTATCCCCACGAACCGGATGGCTTTATCCGATCTCTCCCCAGATACGGCTTCAAGTCGCTCTAGCCTTCCTATCCCCAGAAAGGCCACGAGCACCCCCTAGATCTACTCCCTAGACCTAGTCGCCGACATGAGGTGAATTCCTCCCTAAGTCCTACCCAGACCTAGTCGCCAACACGAGGAGAATTCACAATCCGATTACAATGATAAAATAAAAGACAAATACAAAAGACAAATATGAAACTCCCTATGAGGTAATCTGAAGGAGACGCCGAAGAATCACAGAAGATTGTTGAAGTCCAAGTGTGCGTTCTTCGCATTGAGTTATCGTGTTGATCCAAGCCTCCTTTGATTCCACCTTTTGAAATATGAGTGGGAGATGTGTTGATCTGGAAATACAGACGTCACAAAGTTTCTGAAGTGCTGGAATAGGGCTCTTGGCAATTGATTGTTGGAGACATCGAAATCATCCAATTTATAGACTTTGAGCTAACACCGATGTTAAGTGCTAACGCCGGGCGTTGACCATGTATAGCAACATATTGATGGCTTGGATCTTCAGAAGAGGAAGGAGATTCTACATTTTAGGAATTATTTTATTTTAGGCAATACTAATGCTGGTGTTAAGGCTAACGCGGGCGTTGGGCAAATCATTCCTAAAGTTCCTCCTGCAATCACGGCTTCTGTCTCCTTGCCAAATTCATCGAACGAATAACGCTCAGCGTTAAGAACTAATGCCTGGCATTAAGTTTATTTCTCCTTTTACTCAGCAGACACGACATTTCGTCGAACATCATCTCATCCCGTCGATCGCCATTTCATCGAATGCCATTTCATCGAACGGAATCTCAATTCATCGAACGACATCTCATTTCATTGAACGCCATTTCGTCGAATGGCATCTCATTTCGTTGAATGCCATTTCGTCGAACGGTATCTCATTTCGTCGAACACCTATTTCGTTGAACGGCATCTCATTTTGTCGAACGCCATTTCGTCCCGTCGATTCGCTAGCGCCTAGCGTTAAGACCTAACGCCTGGCGTTAAACAACTTTCAATCCTTCTACTTGTGGTTAGTGCCAGACCATTGTTACAGCAACCTGGTGTCATATCTGTCTAAATATGCATGCTAAAAACACAATGGCAAACAAGATCAAATACAAGTATGATTTGTTATTCTCAAATCAAAGGGATGCGAAAAACCATGTTCCAACATAAATATATCTAGGACTGGATATATCGTTAAGATAATATACATTTCGTTGAGAAAGCATCAAAGCTACATCACTAGTATATAGACGATAAAAGTAATGAAAATTAACTAAGTAAAATATCGTCTCAAGACTCAGCAGAAGAATAATGGAGAAAAGTATCATATGATCGAAATAGTTTTGACGATATCATCTTGATGAAGACACATCATCTTAAAGGTTGAAGAAAGCTTGTTGTGGATAAAGCCATGTTCAGATATCAACGACATCGTCTTGAAGAAAGCTTATCTTGGATAAAGCAATGATTTCTCGATGATATCGTGTTGAAGAAGAAGTAAACCCTGAAGGCTAAATGGCATTACTCCTTAAGTCTTGAAGGTTGAAGAAAACTTATTACTGAGAAAGACAAAGTCTAGATGACTCGATGACATTGTCTTGAAGAAAATGTATAGTCCTGAAGATTGAATAAAGCCTATCGTGGATAAAGCTAAGATGTTTCGACGATGTCATCTTGAAGAAGAGGTACAGCCTTGATGATTAATGACTTGACTCATTAAGTCATAAAGAAAGAGTCATGAAGACAAACATCAGTTTGAAGACCTTATATCATCTACAAGATCAAGACGTTATCATCTTGAAGAAAGGTTATCAGCTTGAAGAATAGTCTAAGTCATATGAAAATAAATATCTCGACGATATCATCAAGAAGAAGTAATATCATTGATGTTGAAACCGACAACCGGTCTCTTGAGTTCGGACCCACTGGGGGGTGTAGCTCTTGCCTACTTCTCCCTCACCAAACTCTCCTAACTTTGGATGGAAAATCTGGAACAGAACCAAGGCTGTAGCGAGGAGGTCCCGCCACACACCCAGAAGATCTCAGAGAGCTTCCCCTCCCAAACCAATGCTCAGCCGAGCACCTTGGATGGCACTAGCAGCCAACTCCAAAAATTGCCTGGAGGAGAGAGCTCAAAAGATCTGATCCACTCCAAGGTGCCCTTAAGGGTCTATTTATAGATTTTCTAGTCTTGGACTGCAAATAGCGTGAATCCGCCTTTTGGTTTTAATAACCGCACCCCAAACTGGTCTGCTAACAGCCTAACTCCGTTGTTCTGGAGGGCTATTGGCAGCCCACAAGGGGCATTTAGGTAATTTTCCCTTAAAGCCTTCCGGGCGAGTGGTCCATGAAGGCACCACTCGTTAGGCTCCTTCCCGTCATAGTTCGTCGAGCGAATGGCTCATGAGGACACCATTCTCCAGTTGTTCAACTCGCCTGTCAGGCGAGAGCCTGGGTACTCGCTCTCGCCTATCTGCTATGACACCATGCAAGTGGCCCGCGAGTGGGGCCTCACTCGGACAAGGGCCCTTGGACCCCTACTCTGCACCTGGACCCTCCACGGGGTCTTGGGGAGCCACTCGTCGAATATGGGGTTGTACACAATCCTCGCACTTTGCGAGTCCTATGCTTGGAAAGAAGAGTCCAACACCAATATTCGGCGAGTGCCTTGCTGAACTGGAGGGAATCTTCTTGGTTGGCCCCTCCACTTAGCTATAAATACGGCCCCAGTTATTGTCTTTAGATTGCCCATCTTCTAATTACTGTTCCTCATTTTCTCCCTCGGAGCACTCGCCATGTCATTCATGAAGCCGACGCCACCACCGCTTTCGGAAGGAATGATGGCTCGCCTTGCCGCCGCATAGGGAGGGACCGCTCCCAAGATCACTCGATACGCCCCTTGGCTCTTGTCAACGAGAGACCCCTCCAAGCCTTACAGGCTGAAGAAGGCCAAGACGGTCCGGCGAGACTGGGGGGAGAGGGAGTTTGCATCTGAAACTCCTCCCCCTCTAACATTCCTCCTATTAATACCAATGTGGTAACACGATTCATCTCGCTTTTAAGGTTGATTACGATGACGCCACTGACCTCCGCCACTCTTACCATTCGCAGGATCTGTCGGCGACCGAGGGTGGCCCTGGGCTCAACTAGGCGAGTGCTGTCGTTCCATCTCCTACTCTTGAGAATGCCCCTACGACCCAGGAGTCCGCCCCTCTCGGCACTTCTGGCGAAGTCCCGTCCTCGCTTGGTAAGCATTTTATTGCCCTCTCGCTATCCTTTTTCCTTTCGCAATTCTTCTGACTCGGGATCCCACAACCCCTACCTTCGGGACCTTCGGAACCATGGGATTGCCTCCTCCCTTGCGCACTTCTCCTGCCCCGATGTCACCAAAAGCCCCCTGCTCTGGAGCAGGAATGCCTGGCGAGGAAGAGTCCCGGGCCCAATTCTCCTGCTGCGGACCTGGCCGTCACTTCCACCGCGGCCGACCAGACGCACTGCCCCGGGAAGGGGAAATCTCTCCACCCCCACCCCCCCCCAAGCCAACCATTCATAGGGCAGCATAGCACATCTCGACAGTCTCCCATCAAAGAATACGTACCGGGTCGGTTGTCTTCTCCCGCAGAACTCGCGGCTTGTACCTGAAAGAGGTCTAATCTCTGCTTTTGCAGGCTACCGCCAAATCCCGCTTACCGACCCTTCAGAGGAGGAGGGGATGATCTCGCCCCCTCCCTCCCCCAGCGACATCTTTGAATTTCTAGGAGACCATGAGGATGACCGTGCTATGGAGGAACGAATGACAGAGCTTTTCGGCAAGCTGATCTGGATGCAGCGCGATCAAGCTAACCTGACGGAGGAGCACCGGGCGGTCTTCGAGCGTCGGATAAGCATCCTCGAGTGAGACTACGGGCACTTGGTCGGGGAGATGGAGCTCCAGGGGGGCGGGTGCGAGGAGACCTCGCCTGGGAGGCACATTGCACGAGCTAGGGATCAAATGCGCCTGATTAGCCAAGAGTTGACAGCAGTCAGCGCGTTTCACTACCCGCGAGTGCCTCCAAGGACAGGGAGGCGAGGCAGGGGACGATGGCGGTGGGATCAGTACTTAGCCTACCGGCTCTCGCTCCCTGCATTCTCCTGTACCCCTGCTATTTCTTCTTTTTTATTTCCTTTTTCATTTTCGTACGAGACCAAGGTGAAACCCTTTACATCTCGCGAACTATTGCTTAATTGTGTGTCTATATGTATATATCTCGCTTTTCGCTATTTTTCTGAATGCTGCCTTGCGAGTGTTCTCGCTCTTGTTGTGCTATTTGATTTGCATTTGTAGGAAAGGCCTCGTATTCCACATTCGCCTTCTGTAGGTGGCTGGGTTCAGGTGGGTGGTTCAGACCTCGAGGCTCTAGGAGGTCGCGGCAGCTATCCGCACCCCGCGCGCAAATGATTTCAATCATTTTCCCTTTTTTCTATAAATAGTTAGTCCAACCACTGTCAATATTACGCTTGTATCTCTCTCTTCTCTTTTACTCTCGCAATACCACTCGCCCTTCTCTCTAGATCCTTCGTGAGATTACCCCACTCCTCAACGATGCCGAAAGAAGCTAATGGTAGGGCTAACTGTGCCCAAGCTTTCGCCAACCGAGACTTCGAGACCTGCGACCTCTCGGAGGCCAATTTCAACCAGGCCAATCACAGATTTCGTCCCGCCGGGTTTCGTCAAGCGCCTCCCGGGGAACCGGGATCGCATCAATCAATTCTTTCCAGACACACTCGTGATCCCCCTCGAACATTTCGAGGTAGGGCTCCGCCTCCCGCTATGGCCAGAGGTGCGCCTGACCCTGCGCTACTTCGGTGTAGTTCCAGCGCAGCTCAATCCAAACTCCATCGCCATGCTGGTAGCATTCGCCTGCTATCTGCGCGAGGAGGGGATCGAGTTCTCGCTCCTAGTCTTCCGTAAACTTTTCACCTTCGGGGCCACCCGTAGAGTGGCATTCTTCTCCGGGCAGAACCCCCTCAACGTGACCGGCACCACAAATAAGAACTACGACTGGGTTTCGCGGTAAATCTTCGTCACAGGGAAGTTTGGCAACGTGCCACTCGAACTTGTTCAGGAGGACGAGTCGACCTTCCGGCCTCCAACGCTGGGAGGGTACGAGGCTAAGCTCCACGCCTTCTTCCTGAAGCATGACATGGACGTCGTGCACCTGTGGAAGCATGTAGGCTCGCTGTCGTTGGTCCCGTCGGAAGCATGTAGGCTCGCTTTCTCCTCATTCGCTTCCGCCTTTTTAACTAACTTTCTTAACATAGGGCTTCAGAGCCTCCCTCTTCACCCTCCGAATGCGAACGTGGGGATCCTTCCTGCCGACGCCCTCGCCCGCGCGCAGCCTGCTATCATGGCTTGCCATGAGAACCCGCCTCCAGCGAAGTCTAGCGGTCAAAAGCCGAAGCAGAAGTGGAAGCCTGACGTGGCCTCGTGCCCTTTCGCCAAGCGGGTGAAACCCTCCGCAGCTGATAAGGGAAAAGCGGCCTTGGAGGATGTCCCAGGCTCAAGTGCTCTCGTGGCCAGGGACTCGGCCGTTCAGCCTGCCGTTGCACTAGCAATATCCTCTTCGGGGTCTGTGCTGAGAGGTCACCAAAACTTCCCTCTCGGTGAGAGGTACGCCGATCTGGCCGGCGTGCCCCTTGTTCTCTGGGACCGGCGGGCCAATCGGGTCTCCATATCCATCCTCCCTCCATCCTAGACAGAGAAGGAAACCATTAGCGGCCACGCTTATGGCCTTTCTTACTCGTTGTATAGCCGCGAGGGTGCTTCCATCTACGACACCGAGTCGACGCAGAATCTCGTGCATGAGGCCGCGAGGGCCATGATGTGGGCCCATGAATTGACCCACGTGTCCTCTCACCGGGGTATGACTCGCGCGGAACATTCTCGAGGTTGAGAAGACCCGTTCCGTCGCAGGTGCCGAGGCCGCGACCGCCAAGAAACAACTGGCCGCAGCTGATGCCCTTCTCGGCAGCCGCCCGAGCCGAGAGGTAACCCCCTCCTCCTCTTGCGATTTGAGCTCTCGCTTTCCTTTATTTCTTCCTTGCGCGTTAATCTTCTTTCTCTTGCAGGACATAGCCAACTATGATACCTTGCTCATGCGGTCTCGCATCCTCGAAGAGTGAAATATAGTGCTGGAGGCCGAGAACCAGAGGCTGCGAGATCTTGCCGCTCGGCCACCTCCCATAGAGAGGGAAACTCGGCACCTCTACTCCAACGCCGAGTTTGAAGGGCTGATGCAAAGGACGTCCCAGGGAATGGCGGATCATGCGCTAGATGTGTTGCGGAGGGCCGGCTTTTTGAAGGAAGAAGGCGAGAAGATCCTCGCCCGCCACGTACATCTCAAGCTCTTTGCCCCGATCGATCCTGCGGATGAAGCTGGAGATGGCTAGGAACTCGGGGGCCTCCCCTCTCCAGGCGCGAGCAGCGGGTACTCCGACGATGAGGTCGACGACCCTTGAAGATTTCTTCTTTCTTTTGATGTAATGCGAGAACCTTTTGTAATTTTATGACGAAATGAAATGTAATACCTTTGTTGCCGTTCGTGATCTTTGTTATTACTACGCATCTCTTTTCTGGCACTTCTCGTTATCGTCATCCGACAGCTCGCGCACTCGTATCTCTTACTTGCTTGAGTGTCAATGGCCCCTAGCTCTAGGTCGTGACCGAAATGCTTCCGCCGCATAGGTGCGCCCTGCAAACGCAACCCTTTTCGCATTCGCTTGTGCACTTTCAGGACATAGACAATTTTGTTGATTACTGCCAGGAGCGAAACTGCGGTGAGGATCCACTTCATCTCGTTCACTTCTTGCATCCCTTGGGGTTGGCTAACACTCCGTTGCACATTCTTCAAGCGAATGCCCTTCTCGTATGATACCATTCACGAGTGAGTGACCCTTGTGATGGACACCACTCGCCACTCTTGCACCAAGGTTTACCCTGTGTTAATCTTCCTTTATTGGATTTTCATTTCTTACCTAACCTTCCCCTGGGTTACCACCGAGTGAGCCTTCGGCCCTGCCAGCTAGGTGAGAGCCTGGTCAGCGGGTCTGCTCGGAGCCAACCTTCGAAACTTTGGAACCTGCCACCGAGTGAGCCTTCGGCCCTGCCAGCTAGGTGAGAGCCTGGTCAGCGGGTCTGCTCTGGGCCAACCTTCGAACCTTTGGAACCTGCCACCGAGTGAGCCTTCGGCCCTACCAGCTAGGTGAGAGCCTGGTCAGCGGGTCTGCTCGAGGCCAACCCTCGAACCTTTAGAACTTGTCACCGAGTGAGCCATCGGCCCGGTTAGCTAGGTGAGAGCCTGGTCAGCGGGTCTGCTCGGGGCCAACATTCGAACCCTTAGAACCTGCAACCGAGTGAGCCTTCGACCCTGCCAGCTAGGTGAGAGCATGGTCAGCAGGTCTGCTCGGGGACAACCTTCGAACCTTTGGAACCTGCCACCAAGTGAGCCTTCGGCCCTGCCAGCTAGGTGAGAGCCTGGTCAGCGAGTCTGCTCGGGGCCAACCTTCGAACCTTTGTAACCTGCCATCGAGTGAGCCTTCGGCCCTGCCAGCTAGGTAAGAGCCTGGTCAGCGGGTCTGCTCGGGGCCAACCTTCGAACCTTTGGAACCTGCCACCGAGTGAGCCTTCGGCCATGCCAGCTAGGTGAGAGCGTGGTCAGCGGGTCTGCTTGGGGACAACCTTCGAACCTTTGGAACCTGCCACCGAGTGAGGCTATAGCCCTGCCAGCTTGGTGAGAGCCATGTCAGCGGGTCTGCTCGGGGCCAACCCTCAAACCTTTAGAATCTGCCACCGAATGAGCCTTCGGCCCTGCCAGCTAGGTGAGAGCCTGGTCAGCGGGTCTGCTCGGGGCCAACCCTCAAACCTTTAGAACCTGCCACCGAGTGAGTCATCAGCCCTGTCAGCTAGGTGAGAGCCTGGTCAGCGGGTCTGCTCGGGGCCAACCTTAGAACCTTTGAAACATGCCACCGAGTGAGCCTTCGGCCCTGCCAGCTAGGTGAGAGCCTGGTCAGCGGGTCTGCTCGGGGCCAACCTTCAAACCTTTGGAACCTACCACCGAGTGAGCCTTCGGCACTGCCAGCTAGGTGAAAGCCTGGTCAGCGGGTATGCTCGGGGCCAACCCTCGAAGCTTTAGAACCTGCCACCGAGTGAGCCTTCGGCCCTGCCAGCTAGGTGAGAGCCTGGTCAGCGGGTCTGCTCGGGGCAAACCTTCGAACCTTTGGAACCTGCCACCGAGTGAGCCTTCGGCCCTGCCAGCTAGGTGAGAGACTGGTCAGCGGGTCTGCTCAGGACCAACCTTCGAACCTTCGGAACCTGCCACCGAGTGAGCCTTCGGCCCTGCCAGCTAGGTGAGAGCCTGGTCAGCGGATCTGCTCGGGGCCAACCTTCAAACCTTTGGAACCTGCCACCGAGTGAGCCTTCGGCCCTGCCAGCTAGGTTAGAGCCTGGTCAGCTGGTCTGCTCGGGGCGAACCATCGAACCTTTGGAACCTGCCACTGAGTGAGCCTTCAGCCCTGCCATCTAGGTGAGAGCCTAGTCAGCGGGTCTGCTCGGGGCCAACCCTCGAACCTTTAGAACCTTCCACCGAGTGAGCCTTCGGCCCTGCCAGCTAGGTAAGAGCCTGGTCAGCGGGTGTGCTCGTGGTCAACCCTCGAACCTTTAGAACCTGCCACCGAGTGAGCCTTCGGCCCTGCCAGCTAGGTGAGAGCCTGGTCAGCGGGTCTGCTCGGGGCCAACCTTTGAACCTTTGGAACCTGCCACCGAGTGAGCCTTCGGCCCTGCCAACTAGGTGAGAGCCTGGTCCGCAGGTCTGTTCAGGGCCAACCTTCAAACCTTTGGAACCTACCACCGAGTGAGCCTTCAGCCCTGCTAGCTAGGTGAAAGCCTGGTCAGTGGGTCTGCTCGGGGCCAACGCTCGAACCTTGAGAACCTGCCACCGAGGGACCCTTCGGCCCTGCCAGCTAGGTGAGAGCCTAGTCAGCGGGTCTGCTCGGGGCCAACCCTCGAACCATTAGAACCTGCCACCGAGTGAGCCTTCGGTCCTGCCAGCTATGTGAGAGCCTGGTCAGCGGGTCTGCTCGGGGCCAACCTTCGAACCTTTGGAACCTCTCACCGAATGAGCCTTCGGCCCTGCCAGCTAGGTGAGAGCCTGGTCAGCGGATTTGCTCAGGTCCAACCTTCAAACCTTTGGAACCTTCCACCGAGTAAGCCTTCGGCCCTGCCAGCTAGGTGAGAGCCTGGTCAGCGGGTCTGCTCGGGGCCAACCTTCGAACCTTTAGAACCCGCCACTGAGTGAGCCTTCGGCCCTGCCAACTAGGTGAGAGCCTGGTCAGTGGGTCTTCTCGGGGCCAACCCTCGAACCTTTAGAACCTGCCACCAAGTGAGCCTTTGGCCCTGCCAGCTAGGTGAGAGCCTGGTCAGCGGGTCTGCTCGGGGCCAACCTTCGAACCTTTGGAACCTGCCACCGAGTGAGCCTTCGACCCTGCCAGCTAGGTGAGAGCCTGGTCAGCGGGTCTGCTCGGGGCCAACCTTCGAACCTTTGGAACCTGCCACCGAGTGAGCCTTCGGCCCTGCCAGCTAGGTGAGAGCCTGGTCAGCGGGTCTACTCAGGGCCAACCTTTGAACTTTTGGAACCTACCACCGAGTGAGCCTTCGGCACTTCCAGCTAGGTGAGAGCCTGGTCAGCGGTTCTGCTCGGGGCCAACCTTCGAACCTTTCGAACCTACCACCGAGTGAGCCTTCAACCCTTCCAGCTAGGTAAGAGCCTGGTCTGCGGGTCTGCTTGAGGCTAACCCTCGAAACTTTAGAACCTGCCACCGAGTGAGCCTTCGGCCCTGCCAGCTAGGTGAGAGCCTGGTCAGCGGGTCTGCTCGGGGTCAACCCTCGAACCTTTAGAACCTTCCATCGAGTGAGCCTTCGGCCCTGCCAGCTAGGTGAGAGTCTAGTCAGCGAGTCTTCTCGGGGCCAACCCTCTAACCTTTAGAACATGCCACCGAGTAAGCCTTCGGCCCTGCAAGCTAGGTGAGAGACTGGTCGGCAGGTCTTCTCGGGGCCAACCCTCGAACCTTTAGAACCTGCCACCGAGTGAGCCTTCGGCCCTGCCAGCTAGGTGAGAGCCTCGTCAGCGGATCTGCTCGGGGACAACTTTCGAACCTTTCGAACCTGCCACCGAGTGAGCCTTCGGCCCTGCCAGCTAGGTGAGAGCCTGGTCATCGGGTCTGCTCGGGGAAACCCTCGAACCTTTAGATCCTGCCACCGAGTGAGCCTTCGGCCCTGCCAACTTGGTGAGAGCCTGGTCAGCGGGTCTGCTCGGGGCCAACCTTCAAACCTTTGGAACCTACCACCGAGTGAGTCGTCGGCCCTACCAGCTAGGTGAGAGCCTTTTCAGCGGGTCTGCTTGGGGCTAACCTTCGAACCTTTGTAACCTGCCACCGAGTGAGCCTTCGGCCCTGCCATCAAGGTGAGAGCCTGGTCAGCGGGTCTGCTCGGGGCCAACCTTCGAACCTTTAGAACCTGCCACCGAGTGAGCCTTTGGCCCTACCAGCTAGGTGAGAGCCTGGTCAGCGGGTCTGCTTAGGGCCAACCTTTGAAGGCTTTCTATCATCATCCTGCAAGTCATTCATACTGTACATATAAGAAAGATAAAATACAAACCATAGGCATTCTCATTACATGGACTTAGGGATAGAAGCGTTTCAAGTCGTCACCACTCCACGTATGACTAACAGACTCGCCCTCCACATTCTGGAGGCGATATCCTCCTGTCTTTAAGGCTTCTTCCACTACATAGGGCCCCTCCCAATTGGGTTTTTGCTTTCCCACCGCGGCTGATCTTCCATCCGCGTCGACTTTTTTCAACACGAGGTATCCCTTTTTGAATTGCTTGATCCGGACATGCTTGTCAAAGTATTTGGCCATCCGGAGCTTGACTTCTTCTTGACGAATGGTGGTGAGATCTCAGACTTCCTCGATCAGATCCAAGGAGAGCCACAGCTCCTCCTCATTTCCTGCTCTCCATTCATCATCACTATCTGAGACGGCCCTTACCCGCGGCGTCTTGACTTCAAATTCCACGGGAATGGCGGCCTCACAGCCAAGAGAGAGCTTGAAGGGGGTCTCACCAGTGGCGGTGTTGGGGGTAGTCCTTAGAGCCCATAGGACCGAGGGGAGTTGCTCCACCCAGTTCCCCTTCAAGTTTTCCGCCTTTTTCTTAAGTAGGTTCACTATGATCTTGTTTGCCGCTTCCACCTGCTCGTTGCTCCTGGGGTGATGGACGGATGCGAACCTGAGGTCTATCCCCAGCTGGCTGCAGAAGCTGATGAATTCCTCGCTGGCGAACTGCGGACCGTTATCTGTGACTATGGCTTGAGGGAGCCCATGTCGACAGATAATCTCTCCTCATACGAAGTTGCGGATTACCTGGGAGGTGACCTTCGCCAGAGCCTTGACCTCCAACCACTTTGAAAAGTAGTCGATCAAAACCAAAAGAAATCTTCTTTTCCCACTGGCCTGAGGGAAAGGTCCTACCAGATCCATCCCCCATATGGCGAAGGGCCAGGGCGCAGTGATGCTCCTTAGCCTCTGAGCCGACAAAAGTTGAAGCGGAGCGAACAGCTAGCACTTTTGGCACGTCTTGGCGAACTCCGCTGCGTCCTTGCTCAGGGTCGGCCAGAAGTACCCTTGCCTCATTATCCTTGCTTCCAACGTCCTGCTCCCCGAATAGCTGCCACATTCATCGGAGTGAACCTCCTCCAGGACCCTCGGGGCTTCTTCCTCCGAGATGCATCGTGCCAAGAGTCTGGAGAGGGTCTTCTCATACAAGTCCCCTTCATGAAGCACGTAGTAGGCGAACTTGTATCGAAAACGCCTTTGATCTGGGACCTCTTCCGGAAATTTGCCTGTCGCCAGAAAGGTCACGAAAGGATCCTTCCACGAGGGCCGTTGTTCTATGTCCATGAGCTCCCCATCCTCGATCGAAGGGCAGAACAGATCTGTCAAGGTCCCCCCAACCCGAGGACCGACTTTGGCCAACCAATCCGCTGAGGCACTCTCTTCTCTGGGAATGTGTCTGATGGAGAAGGTCTTGAACGCTCCGATGAGACCCCTTACTTTGGTCAGATACCTCATGAGTGTGGGCTCCCTTGCCTCAAGCTCTCCCTTGATCTGCGAGGCTACCACCATTGAATCGCTAAGGACTTCCACATCATGAATCCCTAACTCCTGGGCCAGTCGTAGATCGGCGATCACTGCCTCGTATTCCACCTGGTTGTTGGTGATGGGAAAATGTATTACTAGCATTTGTTCGATCTTCATTCCATGAGGGCTCTCCAATACTACCCCTCCCCCTAAGGAATTCTTGCATAATGCTCCATCGACCAACAGCTTCCAAGGGACGTGACGAAGGGCTTGGTCTTCCTCCATTTTGATCACATAGTCTGCCATGAAATCCGCAACCGCTTGAGCCTTCATCGACAATCGGGGGACAAAAGTGATGTCGGATTCACTTCTCCATTGACCATTTCGCGAGCCTTCCCGAGTGCTCCACCCCCTCAAAGATTTTGCGAAGGGGATGGTCCATCACAACTTGGATTGAGTGGGACTGGAAGTACGGCCTGAGCTTCCTTGCTGAGATGACCAGAGCGAAAGCTAGCTTCTCCAAAATTGGGTATCGGAGCTCTGCCTTCTTCAAAACCCTGCTTACATAGTAAATGGGCAGCTGCTTCTTGCCCTCTTCCCGGACCAAGACGGATCTTACGGCCTCAGCCCTAACTCTGAGATACAAGGATAGATCCTCTCCCTCTGAAAGTGAGGTTAGATCTTAGATTTACTCTAGAGGGGGGTGAATAGAGTATTAAAAAGTTTTTCACTTAATTTTATAGCGGAATTAAAATAGTGATATTTAAAAGTGTACTGAGTGAGTAATAAAAAAAACACAAAGAAAGCACACAACACAATACAAAAAAATAAACACAACACAGAGGACATGAGGATTTTATAGTTGTTCCCCAATAAACATGGGTACGTCAACTCTTCTACCACCCTTGGTAGGATTCCACTAGGTTTTTGATCAGGTGCCCTATCACCAATGGATTTTTAATCAGGTGTCCAAACACCAAGGAGCTTTTGATCAGGTACTCTAACCAAACTACAGGTTTTTGTTCAGGTGCCCTGCCACCAAGGGGTTAACTTTTGAAGGGAGTTATAACCTTGTACAAGAGGGGATAAAGAGGGTTTAGATGTTCTTCTCTGTCAATAAGCTGAGAGAAGACTCTAGTGGAATGTGTTGTAAAGCTCCCCCTGTCTGATTGAAATGGTTGACAGTTGAGGATGGAGCTTTCACTTGAATGAAGTATCTTCATGTATCTTCCTGATAGCTGATGAATCTGACAGACAAAATGTTTCTCAGATTGTTTGTTTCTCTTTTGAAGATCTGAACTTGCAGCAGAAAAACTGAGAGAATATTTGTTGATGTTGTTCTCAGAGATTTAGGTGTGCTGCTTGAGGAAGATGAAGATAATCTATAAAGCTTTTTCTTTCTTCCTTCTGTATTTTTCTACCGACAGCTTTCTTCTTCTCTTTTTCCTGTCTTGCTATTCTGTAATATTCTGTAAATAATGTCCTGTATATCTTCTTCCTTATTTCTTTTGAAATCTCTGACAGATTTGAAATTCAAATCCCTTAATTTAAGGAATAAAATATTTAGAAGAGATATTCTTGGAACTGCAAATCTGATACGCTTTTTATCTTTTTCCTTTTCCATGAATGTGTCCTTTTCAGCTATATGTCAACTGCTATATCCTCGAAATAATAAAAGGAAAGATATAATCCTTACTTATCTGATATAATAGAGCCGTTGCTGAAAGATCTGAGTTCAGAGAATAGAATAAAATAATCTGTCTGAAATACTGAACTGAGAAGAAATTTCGTCGACCTGAATACTGAATTCGTCGAACAGAATGGTTAGTTCGTCGACCTCAATTGAATCTGGCTGGAAGAATTGAATTAGTCGATCTGAATGATATTTCGTCGAACGCAGAGATTTGGCAATTTCGTCGACCGCTGAGACTGAACAATTTCATCGACCGCTGAGACAAGCTTTCATCGACCGCTGAGAGCATTTCGTCGAATGCAGAGAGGAGTTCATCGAACGCAGAATGAGTTCATCGAACGCAGAACCTTGGCAAGTTCGTCGAACACAGGAGCATGCCGTTCGTCGAACGCAGGATAGAGTTCGTCGAACGCAGCATGGAGTTCGTCGAACGCAGAAAACTTATCTTTTCCTTAGTTCTAACAGCCTAAAACCATGACCCTTAAGACTATACATTTGGGTCAACTTAGTCCTAATAAACAGATAGTGATCCTAGCCCAAATCAGTAATAGGGTTGTTCCAACAATCTCCCCCTATTTGGGTTAGGACACTATTTGACAAAATTGAATAATAAAACAAACAACAAAAAAACAGAGCATATATATCTGACAGATTTTAAACATTTCAGCAGATATAAAATATGATACTCTGAGTTTTGAAATTTTACATTTAAAACAGAAATGATAAAAACAAATAAATTAGAACCTTTTGCTTTTCTCTGAATTCTGACATTGCCTTCAGCTTTCTGAATTTGATTATCTGAGCTGTATCTGTTATATCTGAATTTGATATCTGAGTTGTAGCTTTATAATCTGAATCTGCTTTGCTACCAATCTGCATTTGAATCTTCTATATCTGAATTTCTGAAACAAAACTAAAACTGCAAACTGCTGTGAGCTTTATCAAGAATTGAAAATATGCTTCTTCATTAACTGAATGATTTTTCTTTTTCATACAGCATCTCCCCTTGAAACTTTGAGCATCTTCATAAAACACTCCGCTATCATTAAGGAGTTTCTTCAAAACATCTCCCCCTGTCAAAAGTAAAGTATCTCCCCCTAACAAAAAGGAGCTTCTTCAAGAAACATCTCCCACTGCCTAGTTTCAGGAAGGCCTGAAGCTAGGCCCCTAGAAGAAGGGACATATGAGGAGGTAGGGAAGGATGCAATCTTTTGAAGAAATATTGCTAATGTTCCTACAAAATAAAATAGAGATCAAGTGCAAAGGAACTGGAAGAGAAGCAATTCATGTAGACATTCAGTTAAAATATAAGATTTGATTATAAGGATAGATTTAGAAAAATAAGCTTCATCAAAAGTGCGTTCGACGAAAAATAAATTTTCGTCGATCTCGGTTCGACGATCTAGACGACTTCGTCGATCTCCATTCAACGAACGACTAGATTTTGTCGATCTCAGTTCGATGAAGAGGGGATAAGTAGAAAATTTATTTTTTTCAATTGATTGAATCTTCATCTATCATACCTAGCTGATTTATAAAGAAGATATGTTTTTTTCATCTAAGGGTTTGGTGAAAATATCAGCCCTTTGCAAATCAATAGAAATGAATTGTAGGCAAATTTTATTTTTATCAACATTATCTCTGATAAAGTGGTGCCTAATTTCTATGTATTTAGTCCTACTATGGAGAACTGGATTTTGTGCTACAGATATTGCACTAGTATTGTCACAAAATATAATTGAATTATTTAGATTGATACCATAGTCTAGGAGCTGATTTTGTATCCACAATATCTGTGAGCAGCAACTTCCTGCAGCTATGTATTCAGCTTCAGCTATTGATGTAGACACAGATGTTTGTTTCTTACAAAACCAAGCACAAGCATATCACCAAGAAACTGACAAGTTCCTGATGTGCTTTTCCTGTCTGCTCTGCATCCAGCATAATCAGAATCTGAGAATCCAGTTAATTCAAATTCTGATGTCGTTGGATACCAGAGTCCTAGATTTGGACAACCCTTTATATATCTCAAAATTCTTTTTAATAAAATTAGGTGAGATTCTTTGGGGTTTACTTGGAACCTAGTACAAATACAGGTAGCAAACATTATTTTAGGCCTACTTACTGTTAAATAAAGTAATGAACCAACAATTGCTCTATATACTTACTGATCAACAGGTTTCCCTGATTCATCATTATCTACAACAGCATTTGAGGGCATGGGTGTTTTCATGGTGGAAGCATCAGACATACCAAATCTTTTCACTAATTCCTCAGCATACTTGGATTGTGATATGAATATGCCATTTGGAGTTTGCTTCACTTGAAGACCAAGGAAGTATGATAACTCACCCATACTACTGATTTCAAATTTAGATTGCATTAGGTTAGAAAACCTTTTGCATAGATTTGAATCAGTAGAGCCAAATATGATATCATCTACATATATTTGAACTAGTAAAGTTTGATTTTTATGTATCCAGAAAAATAAGGTTTTATCAACTATGCATATACAGAAATTGTTCTCCAAAAGAAAATTAGCTAAGGTCTCATACCATGCTCTGGGAGCTTGTTTGAGACCATAGAGAGCTTTATTAAGCTTAAATACATAAGATGAGTGAGTTGGAGAGATGAAACATGGTGGTTGTTCCACATAGACTTCTTCTTTGATGTCTCCATTCAAGAATGCACTCTTCACATCCATCTGGTATACTTTGAAGTTCTTGAATGCAGCAAAGGCCAGAAAAATCCTGATAGCTTCAAGTCTTGCAACATGAGCAAAGGTCTGATCATATTCAATTCCTTCTTCCTGTGAATATCCTTGGGCTACCAACCTTGCTTTGTTTCTGACTATGTTGCCTTGATCATCTAGCTTGTTCCTGAAGACCCACTTGGTGCCAATAACTGGATGGCCTTTTGGTCTTGGAACCAAATCCCATACCTTGTTCCTTTCAAATTGATTGAGCTCCTCTTGCATTGCAAGAATCCAATTTGGATCTTATTTTGCATCATTTATGGATTGAGGTTCAATCTGGGATAGGAAACAAGTGTGCATCTGATGTTGGTGTAGTTGATGCCTTATTTGAACACCTGCTGAAATATCACCAATGACTTGAGATATTGGATGATCTCTAACTGTGATGTGGTCAACAGTTGGAGTTGGTTCATCAATGGTATCCACTTGAGGAATTTGTTCAGCTGTCACTTGATTTGAATTGTCAGCAAGATCTGCATTATCTTCCTCTTCACTATCTTCAATAATTTCATTTGATGGAAGTAGATAATCTTCATTCTGTAGATCCAATCCATTGAGTTCTTCACATAGAACTGGTACCTGCAAAGTATCTTTGGTAGAGGTGGTGTTCCTCTCCTCAATTAACATGTTAGTTTCATCAAAAGATACATGCATGGACTCTTCTATCTTAAGAGTAGATTTGTTGTAAACTCTGTATGCTTTACTAGAAAGAGAATATCCAAGGAATATGCCTTCAACAGCTTTTGCTTCAAACTTCCTTAGATACTTCTTATCATTGTTATGCACATAGCATTTACAGCCAAATATCTTAAAATAGTTAACCTTAGGCTTTTTATTCTTAAGTAATTCATAGGGAGTTTTACCCTTCAGCTTATGTATCAGGCTTCTATTCAACACATAATTTGATGTGTTCACTACCTCTGCCCAAAATGAGAGTGGCAAGTGAGCATCAGCAAGCAATGTAGTTGTTGATTCAATAAGTGTTCTATTTTTTCTTTCAGCTACCCCATTTTGTTGAGGAGTTCTAGTAGCAGAGAAACACTGCCTGATCCCTTCTTTTCCACAGAATTCTCTCATCAAAAGAGATTCAAACTCAGTGTCATGATCACTTCTGATCAACGCAACTAGAGTAGAGTACTCAATCTTGATGGACCTGAGAAAGTCTATCAGAACACTGAAGGTGTCAGACTTGTTCCTAAGAAAGAACACCCAGGTGAATCTTGAGAAGTCATCTACAATAACTAGAGAATAATGCTTCCCTCCTAGACTTTGTATTGCAGTGGGTCCAAAAAGGTCCAAATGCAGTAAGTACAAAATCCTAGGTGAATCACTCTTGGATAAAGATTTAAAACTACTTCTAGTTTGCTTACATAATTGACAAGCCCTGCAGAGTCCTTCCTTCTTGTATGAACCAGAAGGCAGTCCTCTAACAAGATTGTCCTTAGAAAGCTTAGATATAGTTCTAAGGTTAATGTGTCCTAGCCTTTTATGCCACAATTCATTTGTTTTACTTATAGAATTAAATAAACAAATATCTGAGTTGGCAGAGTCAAAATTGACTAAATAAATATTTCCATGTCTAATACCAGAGAACACATTTATGTTTTTATTATTGGTAATAAGACATAAGGAATTGTTAAAGGTTACCTGATAACCTTCATCACATAACTGGCTTATGCTGATGAGGTTGTGCTTCAGACCCTTGACATAATCTACCTCCTTGAGGGTGACTGCTCCAACTTTGATCTGTCCATAGACTTTGGTTTGTCCGCAGTTGGAGTCTCCAAAGATCACTTTGGGTCCAAGCTTTGCCTTTTAGTTGCTAAGGTTGGCCTTATTTCTTGTCATGTGATTTGAACATCCACTATGCAGATACCAATATTCTTTTATGTTTGGATAGCTGTGTACCTGCAAAAACAGAAAACAGTCTAGTTGTTCTTGACCCAGATTACCTTGGGTCCTTTTGTTTTTCCACAAAATTCTGAAATGAAAGACATCTCATGCTGATCCTTATAACCTTATGGATGATATCTCCTTGGAGGAATTATCCACTCAGTAAAAGGATTCTTAGTATGTGAGGAATAAAAATTCTTCTTAAATTCAGTACATTTTTCATTCGACGAACTGGGCTGAGTTCGTCGATCGTCGTTCGACGAAGTGAAGTGCTTTCGTCGAGCGCCGTTCGAATAATTACTGAAATTCTGGCTTTAGAGTTCGTCGATCTCTGTTCGATGAAGTGAATTGATTTCGTCGAGCTCCGTTCGATGAATTCTACTGAATTCTTTTATTCTTAACAGCCTTGCTTGAAATGTTTTCATCTATTTCTACGGCCTATTTGCCCTTGGCATAAATGGATTTTACTTGTGTAGAGAGTATGTTTTTCTTAATCAGATGTGGCTCACTTGATGATGCACCCAAGCCTAGTTTGCCACTTAATATGGCATTCACTGTGCTTGTGATGTCCATTAGTTTGATACTTCTCCCATTGAGGGACTCTTCAAATTTCTTAGCTTCAGATAACTTGTTCTCAATGAGAACAATGTGTTCTCTGGAGGCAGCCAAATCTTTCTTAAAAATAGCATTTTCTTCACTTAGTTGGTTCATTTCAGCCAACTGATTTCTGAGAGAGATTATCTCTTTCTCAGATTTGATTAAATCTAAGCAAAAAACCTTGAATTCATCTTTGAATTCAATTGAATTAAAATCAAAATTTGAGATTACCTGATCAGCATCATTGTCAGACTCAGATTCATCTGAGTTGTTTGCTGAGGCATTGATTGCCATCATGCAGAAATTCTTTTCTTCTTATCCTCATTATAACTGGAGCTGGATGAAGATTTATTTTCAGACTCGCTGCTTGAGTCATAAATAGCCATCAAGCATTGTTCTTTGTCATTTGATTTTTCTTCATCTTCAGATGAGCTGGATGAAGACTCTGATTCTGTTTCACTCCATGTTTCAGCTACAAACCCTCTTCCCTTATGCTTGTGTTTGTGGGATGATGGATTGCTGGAGTGCCTTTTCTCTTCTTTCTCTTTTCTCTTCTCCTTCTTTTGGTTCTCTGAACACTCAGGCAGAATGTGTCCAGGTTTCCTGCAACCAAAATAGATAATTTCTTTAGAATTTGATTTATCATACCTTGGTTTTTCTCTTGATCTGGAATCCTTCTTTCTGAAGTCCTTCTTAGCCATTTTATAAAATCTCTTGGATAGAAGATTCATGAACTCCATATCTCCTGGAGCTTTTTCTTCTTCTTCAGTAGCTTGGAAAGTTATACTTCTCTCCTTCTTGGATGCTAGAGATGAGGCAGATTGTTCAGCTTCTCTGGATTTGATAAGCTGCTCATAGGATTTGAGTTTACCTAACAAGCTCTCAGTGGAGATCTCATTAAGGCTTCTGGCTTCCTTGATTGGCCAGATCCTAGAGTCCCATTTGCTAGGAAGCACATAAGGATCTTATCATTGACCTCGGTGATGGAGATCACTTTGTCCAAGGTCTTGAGCTCATTGATTATGAGGCTGAGCCCGTTGTACATATCAGACACTGTTTCATTTTCTCCCTTCTTGAAGTTTTCATACTGAGAGATGAGATGAGATCTTCTATCTTTTCTCTCATCTGCAGATCCTTCAACCATGTTGTTGAGGGAGGTCCAGATTTCCCTTGCTGAAGTGCATTCCACAACTTTTTGGAAAATATCATCTGACATTGTCTGTGCCAATATATTCATAGTTTTGGCATCAGCACTTCTCTGCTTCTTCTGTGCATCTGTCCACTCAGGTGGTGGAAGAGCATTATTTGTTGTTGTGGTTTCAACACTTGTTGTTGCTGTAGGTGTAGGAGGTCCTGTCAAAATAACATTAAAATTTCTTCATCTATAGAATTCATGTACAATCTGATCCTTGCCTTCCATAGTGCAAACTTACTTAGATTACACATAGGAGGTCGTGTGCTTGAATATTCTTTGTTTTGTGCCATGAGTTTTTAAGCAAAAGAAAACTCTAAAATAAATTTAAGATCTAATTGATCTTTTTGATTCAGGTGTTAGCCTGTAAAGAATCAACCTCCCTCTGATACGAATTGAAAGTGAAGTTAGATTTTAGATTAACTCTAGAGAGGGGGTGAATAGAGTATAAAAAAGTTTTTCACTTAATTTTATAGCGGAATTAAAAAAGTGATATATATATGTGTACTGAGTGAGTAATAAAAACAAACACAAAGAGAGCACACAACACAATACAGAAAAATAAACACAACACAGAGGACACAAGGATTTTATAGTAGTTCCCCAATAAACATGGGTACGTCTACTCTTCTACCACCCTTGGTTGGATTCCACTAAGTTTTTGATCAGGTGCCCTATCACCAATGGATTTTTGATCAGGTGTCCAAACACCAAGGAGCTTTTGATCAGGTACTCTAACCAAACTACAGGTTTTTGTTCAGGTGCCCTGCCACCAAGGGGTTAACTTTTGAAGGGAGTTATAACCCCGTACAAGAGGGGATAAAGAGGGTTTAGATGTTCTTCTCTGTCAATAATCTGAGAGAAGACTCTAGTGGAATGTGTTGTAAAGCTCCCCCTGTCTGATTGAAATAGTTGACAGTTGAGGATGGAGCTTTCACTTGAATGATGTATCTTCCTGTATATTCCTGATAGCTGATGAATCTGAGAGACAAAATGTTTCTCAGATTATTTGTTGCTCTTTTGAAGATCTGAACTTGCAGCAGAAAAACTGAGAGAATATTTGTTGACGTTGTTCTCAGAGATTGAGGTGTGCTGCTTGAGGAAGATGAAGATAATCTGTAAATCTTTTTCTTTGTTCCTTCTGTATTTTTCTCTCGACAGCATTCTTCTTCTCTTTTTCCTGTCTTGCTATTCTGTAATATTCTGTAAATAAGGTCCTGTATATCTTCTTCTTTATTTATTTTGAAATCTCTGACAGATTTGAAATTCAAATCCCTTAATTTAAGGAATAAAATATTCAGAAGAGATATTCTTGGAACTGCAAATCTGATACACTTTTTATCTTTTTCCTTTTCCATGAACGTGTCCTTTTCAGCTATATGTCAATGGATATATCCTCGAAATAATAAAAGGAAAGATATAATCCTTACTTATCTGATATATTAGAGTCGTTGCTGAAAGATCTGAGTTCAGAGAATAGAATAAAATAATCTGTATGAAATACTGAACTGCGAAGAAATTTCGTCGACCTGAATACTGAATTCGTCGAATAGAATGTTGAGTTCGTCGACCTCAACTGAATCTGGCTGGAAGAATTGAATTCGTCAATCTGAATGATATTTCATCGAACGCAGAGATTTGGCAAATTCGTCGACCACTGAGACTGAACAATTTCGTCGACCGCTGAGACAAGGTTTCGTCGACCGCTGGGAGCGTCGAACGCAGAGAGGAGTTCGTCGAACGCAGAATGAGTTCGTCGAACACAGAACCTTGGCAAGTACGTCGAACGCAGGAGCATGTCGTTCGTCGAACGCAGGAAAGAGTTCGTCGAACGCAGTATGGAGTTCGTCGAACGCAAAAAACTTATCTTTTCCTTAGTTCTAACAGCCTAAAACTTGACCCTTAAGACTATACATTGGGGTCAACTTAGTCCTAATAAACAGATAGTGATCGTAGCCCAAATCAGTAATAGGGTTGTTCCAACACCCTCCTTAGGTCCTTGGAGCAGGGGATCCTTGGTGAGCTGGCTCTTCAAAGCCTAGAAGGCCTCCTCACATTCCTTCGTCCATTCAAACTTTTGGTTACCTCGCAACACCTTGAAGAAGGGGGAGCATTTCTCTCTAGCCCGGGAGAGAAACCTACTCAACCCCGCGAGCTTCCCAGTTAGACGCTCGACTTCCTTAGCACTTTGTAGTGATCTCAACTCTGTTATGGCCTTGACTTTGTCCGGGTTAGGCTCTACCCCGGCTGGGGTAAGGAGGTCACCAAGAAACTTCCCCTTGTTGTCTCCAAATACGCACTTCAGGGGGTTCAGCCGCATTTTATACTTACGCAAGGTGGCAAAGATCTCCTCGAGGTCTTGGAGGTGGGAGCTCATGCTCTTACTCTTGACCATGTGGTCATCTACATAAACCTCCAAGTTTCTTCCTCTTTGCTCCCGGAAGACCCGGTCCATCATTCTTTGGTACGTCGCCCCTGCGTTCTTTAGTCCGAATGGCATCATCTTATAGCTGTAACACCCTTCCCTTATGATGAAGGAGACATTCTTGACGTCCGGGGGGTGCATCCTAATTTGGTGGTAACCTAAAAAAGCATCTAAGAAAGACATTACAGAAAAACTGACGGCTGCGTCAACCAGCGCGTCGATTCGAGGCAAAGGATAGCAATCCTTAGGGTAGGCTTTGTTTAACAGAGAAAAATTGATACACATACGCCAGCGTCCATCGCCCTTTTTCACCATGACGACATTCGAGACCCAGCCTGGATACTGGATCTCTGATACAAAACCTGCTTTGAGAAGCTTCTCCACCTCCTCGCGGATTGGCCCCTCCAGCTTGTCAGCGATGGCCCTCCTCTTCTGCCTGATGGGGCAGGCCCCTGGTTCAAGGTTGAGTCGGTGGCAGGCAACGTCTGCATCGATGCACGGCATGTCCGCTGTGCTCCATGCGAAGATGTTCATGCTCCTCTGGATGCATTCCAGCATCCTCGTCCTGTCCTCCGGGCCAAGACCCCTGCTAATTCGCACCTTTTCCACTCTTCCCCCTTGGGTGGTGACCTCTATCTCGACCACTTCTTCAGCCACCTCAAGACGGGCCGGCTCTTCCCATCTACCCTTTTGCTCCCTTCTCTCAGGCAGGGTCTTCTCTTCCTCCGAAGCCTCCTCCTCCATCGGCTCGTCGCGCTCCTCCTGAGCCACTTCCTTCTCCTCTCCCGGAATGTTGCTCTCTCTTTCTCCTTCCTTCCCTTCTCTGCCTGGCCTCTCCGACCCCTTCATCTCTCTATCCATCCTTTCTGCCTCCGTCATCTAGGAGATGATATTGACGGCAGTCACATAACACTGCCTTGCCACCTTTGCATCCCCACAGATCCGGACCTGGACTCCTCCGCTGCGAAACTTCAAGCACTGATGGAAGGACAAGGGAATGCATCGGAAGGTGCTGATGAGAGGGTGTCCAAATATTGCATTGTAGCTGCTTGGAGCGTCAACAATGACGAACCGGCAGTTCCTGGGGACCCCTCCAACATCACCTGGAGGCCGACTCCTCCCTTGACTTCTTTCCTCTCCCCTGAGAACCCGAACAGGGGTCCATCTGAGGACAGCACCCTCTTCACTTCCACCTCCAGCGCATCAAAGGCCTTCTTGAAGATAACATATACTGAACTCCCGTTGTCATCCAAGATTCGGGAGACTGTGAAGTTTTCAATTGCCGCCTAGATCACCAAGGCGTCACAGAATGGGTCTTCAAAGTCTGGCATGTCCTCCGCCGAGAAGGTGAGCTTCTCCAAAGGGGGTGGGGTTTGGGAGGTCGACGCGATGCTTGTCCTGAACTTCTCCTGAAAGCTTCTCTTGCGAGTGGCTTCTATTCCCACCCCACCATGGATCACTCCGACCCCTCCCCTGGCTCCTATGTTCGCCCTTTCTTTGCATATATCATCTTCATCTCCAGTAGCACCTCTTCGATCCTGACAGGCCGCTGCTACTGCTGGCCTCTTCCCCTTACCTACAGAAATTCCTGGCAGGTGGTCGTCGCGTGACCTTCTTCCTGATGAAAGTCGCAGTAGGGCAACGCCACCCTGCCCCATCTTCCCCCTCTTCCTCTTCCTCCTCTTCCTCGGCCTACCGCCATGGCTTGCTCTCAAGGGGGGTGAGGTGGTCTGGGACCTTGCCTCCATCCCGGTAGATTTACCCTCCCCTCCCCCCTTCATTGGTGATCTCTTTCCTGACCTCTCGCCGGTCCTTCCTGGGGCCTCCAAGCCAGCCAGCTATTGGGCTCTTGATACCCCCAATCCCGCTGCTGCCCCCGAAACACCTGACCTCTGGGTTCTTCATTTCTTCTTCCCTCCTGGTGCCTCACCTCCAGCTCGCTCAGCCTTGCCAACCTCTTTGCAAACTCAGGATTGGCGGCCTCTCCCTCGATCTCCTCCGCTGCCCGCTCCATCAGCTCCTCAAAGGATAGAGGGGCCTTTCGCTTCAGGTCCATTTTGAAGAACCCCTCCCACAGCCCCAATATAAAGGCTAGCTGGAGGGTGAACCCCGGCACCTCCTGTACTTGCAGGACCTCTTCTTGGAACCTATCCACATAATGGGACAACGACTCCCCACACCCTTGCTTGACCTTACAGAGTGCCTTCGCATCCTTCTTCCTCTTCTTTGACATTGAGAAACGCAACCTGAAGCTCCGACGCAAGTCCTCGAAGGCGTAGATGGAACCCACGGGGAACTGGTGGAACCAGTCCCTCGCCTTCTCCTTCAGAGTGGTGGCAAAGAGCTAACACTGGAAGGCATCTGTCATTGGAAGGATTGAGACCATGTCCTTGAACCACTGCAGGTGCAGGACTGGGTCATCTTTGCCGGTATAGTAAGACATCTCCGGCCCTCTGAACCCCGCTGGCACCGTAGCCGGGAGGATCAACTCACAGAAGGGGCTCCCTTCCCCTTCTCGGCGAGTGGTCCTCTCGTGCAGAGTCAGCTCACACACCTCCACACTCGCCGGGCAGCTGAACAGCTGTCGCCCATGGAGATCTCGCGCGCTTGCTTCCGACGCAACCTCCTTCCCAAGCCACTGGCCCGGAGCGTTCTCGCCTATCTATTGGGGCGGAACCACCAGAACAATGGGTGTCACGCACACGCCTCTTCCCGCGAAAGCTACCTGCATAGTCTGCATGACCTCTCCCTTGAACTTCTCAAACATCTCTAGCCACTCCATTGCTGCCCGTAGCTGCGAGTGGGCCGGGTCGGAACCATTTCCTACATCTCCAGTCATCAAGCTCAGCTTGATATATTCTTGCACTGACTACGGTCCACGCTCACCGCACCAAAAATGTTGAAACCGGCAATCGGTCTCTTGAGTTCGGACCCACTGGGGGGTAGCCCATGCCTACTTCTCCCTCACCGAACTCTCCTGGCTTTGGATGGAAAATCTGGAACAGACCCAAGGCTATAGCGAGGAGGTCCCGCCACACACCCAGAAGATCTCAGAGAGCTTCCCCTCCCAAACCAATGCTCAGTCGGGCACCTTGGAGGGCACTAGCAGCCAACTCCAAAAATTGCCTGGAGGAGAGAGCTCAAAAGATCTTATCCCCTCCAAGGTGCCCTTAAGGGTCTATTTATAGATTTTCTAGTCTTTGACTGCAAATAGCGTGAATCCGCCTTTTGGTTTTACTAACCGCACCCCAAACTGGTCTGCTAACAGCCTAACTCCGCTATTCTGGAGGGCTATTGGCATCCCACAAGGGGCATTCACATAATTTCCCCTTAAAGCCTTCCGGGCGAGTGGTCCATGAAGGCACCACTCGCCAGGCTCCTTACCCGTCATAGTTCATCGGGCGAATGGCTCATGAGGACACCATTCGCCAGTTGTTCGACTCGTCTGTCGGGGGAGAGCCTGGGTACTCGCTCTCACCTATCTGCTATGACACCATGCGAGTGGTCCGCGAGTGGGGCCTCACTCGCCCAAGGGCTCTTGGACCTCTACTCTACACCTGGACCCTCCACGGGGTCTTGGGGACCCACTCGTCGAATACGGGGTTGTACAATTGAGATATTACATAAAGTCTTGAAGAAGGATGTATGTCGACGATATCATCTTAATGGAAACATACTACCTTGAAGATTGAAGACATGTTGCATATAAGGAAGTATCTCGGCGATATCGTCTAGAAGAAGCAATCTCATTGAGATAACAAGCCAAGTACTGAAGTATAAAGTATATCGACGACATCGTCGTGAAGAATATCTATTGATCAAGATGATATCATTGTGAAGGAACAACAACGTATTGATAGTTGCAGAGCAGCATTTAATGCACTGGTTCTCTTGGAAATTGACATCTAGGGAAGATGCACGCCGCCCATCTTGCGCACCATTCAAGGAGTAATAAATAATATATTCTGTACAGAATATAGCCATTGCACAATGTTTAAGGAAGAATTTTAATACTTTTATATTATGCAAGTTCCAAGAATGGTAAGGCATTTATTATAATCAATTCTGCCTGTTCTTTCAAATATTCTATCAAACAATTTATGGAAGAATTATGAAAGGGCTTTTATGCAAAGTTACAAATGAATATAAAAGGGAGAAATTGTCAATTTCAAGGTAGTTCTTCATATAGCATACTAAATCTGATCAAGAAAAGAAAAGAAGAAGAATAAGAAGAAAATCTTCATCACTTGGCTGAGAAGACAAGAAAGAATCTTTCTCCTATACTAGAAGTGCATATATCATCAAAGGAGGAGATTCGGAAGTAAAGCTCAGTAATCCACAAGACCACTGAGCTTACATTTATAAGAAGAAGAAGAAGTCTGCTATTCAAAAAACATACATCTTGAAGACTTTTCTTCTACAACAGCAAACATATTTATAATTTTCTGTAAGGATCCTTGTGAACCTGAGGTTGTAGGATCTTGTACCAGATCTGAGTGGTAGGGTTTTGTTGGTAGGGTTCTGTGTGAGCCTGAGTTTTGGTAGATCTTAGTACAGATCTGAGTTTGGTAGGATCTTGTACCAGATCTGAGTGGTAGGGTTCTATGTGAGCCTGAGATTGGTAGGGTTCTGTATGAGCTTGAGTTTGGTAGGATCTTGGTACAGATCTGAGTTTGGTATTATTGGATCAATAAGTGCCCTTAGATGGGGGTGAATAAGGGAATAAAATTCTTTTTGTAATATTAAGCAATTTACTATTTTGTTTTAAAGTTAACAAGAGAGCAAAATAACAATTTATCAAAAAGTAATTTGCAATAATAAAAATTACGCCAAATGAAAGAAATCAAGTAAACACAAATAGAGACATGATTGTATTATATGAATAAGTGTTTACATAAATTTGATTTCAATATCGCTAGAAATCGGAGGCGTACAAATGTTAATAATTTTTCCTTTTTTATACCAACTTGTATCCCCACAAACCGGTTGACTATGAGCATCATCAAGAGATGAGATCAATGAGGCTACCCATATGCACCAAAGAGAACTTTGTCATATGGAAGCTAAGAGTCAAGTTATTCATGGAAGCATCTGATCCCAGAATGTTCATAAATTTTGAAGAGGGAGCTTATGTCCCTAACACCTTCTCACAGTTCACCTATGAAGATGAAGATCTAATAACTATGGGTAAGAGAGCAAAACACATACTTGAGAATGAAATGTATGATTCTACATCTCAATACTTAAGTCATTGCAAAACAACAAAAGATATGTGGGATTCCTTGGAGATCTACATGAAGGAAACTGAAGAAGAAAATTCAAAGGGGAACACCATTGAAAGGGTCATGACTATTGAGGGTGAAAGCTTGAGGAGTACCAAAGACAATATTCTGATAATTCAGAATATCTCTGAGAACACGGAAGCTTCTGATGCAAGCTCATCAAAATCTGATGACATTGTTAAAGAACTAGTACTCCTCACCATGCAGCTCAAAAGAAAGATGCCCAGAAGAAGAAGAAGTAGAGACAGCCGGAAGACATCCTCCTCAAACTCCAGAAGATCTAGTTAACATGACCAACATAAATCTTCAAAGGAGGAAAGGTATAACTCAAAACTCAATGAATCTGATTTGGCTAACTCAATGTGTTGTCACTGCAAGAAGACAGGTCACATGATTGATGACTGCCCCTCTAAGAAGAATGATTTCAAGAAAAGTGATGATAGAAGAAGTCCAAAGGATAAGAAGGAATCTAAGAAAGGATTCATTGCTAAGAGAATCAGCACACTCAGTGATTCTGATTCTGATTCATCAGAAGATAAGGAGGAAGTTATCATTGCATTTATGGCCATAACTGAAGAAATCCAGGATGACTACACCTCTCCTGGGAAAGTACTTATTAGAGCCCCCTTATCTGTCTCTGATTCTGAATCAATGATAGATTATGTGCATGAGAGTGAGTGTGGATCTACTTGCACTAGCATAATTTCAAGATTTCCATATGAGGTTAAATCTAACTGAGTGCAGCATAATGAAACCATGTGGATTGCTTTGAAAAGAACCAAAAAGCTTCTTAGAGCTCAATCTAAGGAGTTAGCATCCCTGAAATTTGCCCAATCTGAGCTCCAAGAGACAGCTGAAAAGCTGATTGTTATGAGCAAAGAAATGGACAAACTCAAGGATGACACAAATCTCCAAAATGCCGAGTTGGGTAAGAAGAACAAGGTCATCAAGGACCTTGAGGAAATGTAATTAGCTGAGAAGAAAATTGTGGCAAACTTCTCAATGCCCAAGACTGCCCTTCCCATTATTGACCAATTTTCTGCGCCATTTAGAGGTGGTGTAGGATTTGGTAAGGAGACAGTTAAGGGAAAGACATCTAAATCCCAACCCTCTTACAAAGAGAAGCTACTAGCATAAAATTTCTCTAACTAGGTATCTTCACATGGTCATCTGACCAAGGCTTGCTCTACAAGAAGTAGTAAACCCCCCAACACACATTGAAGAGCATGCTTTGTGCCAAGTGTTTCTAAAACACCCCTTGAAGTGACCCAAGTGAAGATTCCAGGTTCTCATGTCCATGGATCAACAGCATCAACACTTACAAGTAAAGGAAAGGAAGCCAAGCCTGTTCCCAAGGTGGTGAACCAAAAAATTGTGAGACCAGCTCAACTACATACTTACCATTGTGAGGTTCACCTAAGGCCTGTTAGGTCAGCCATCTTCACTCCTGCCTACCAACATTTTCAGGTGGAAAGGCGTAAGAGAAGAAACAACAGGTATGAGTGCTGGTGCTATGGAAAGATTGGTCATTTTGCCCTGGATTGCTGGTTAAATCCAACAGTACCTAATGCAAGAAGAGGGCAGACCACTCATAGGTGTAGTATTTCAGGTTATTCCCTTAACATGAACCTAGGACCCAAATCCAATTGGGTGCCTAAGGATAAGTAATCTTTTTTGTAGGTATGTCCAAATGCCAACCCTTTTGGTATTTGGACAATGATTGCTCCAGGCACAAGGCTGGAGTAAATAAGTATTCAAGAAAACTCAATCCAGAGAGAATAGACTAATAATGATACATGTAGTTTCAAAAAAAATTGATGCCACTCAAATCTCAGCACACTTCCCCACAAGAAGTTCAACCCTCCCTTGCTTCTATTGAGGGGGAGCCTCTAAGAGAAGATACAACTGATGGAAAATGATCCAGCTCTTCAAAATTAAGTACATCAAGAAGATATGCTCAAAATTGCTCAAGAGGTTGTTTTGAACATGGAAATTGAGGTATCTGGGAAAGATCTAAGTAGTGGACATGAAGTTATTCAAGAATTAGAAGAATCTCTCAAATCCCTGCAACAATGGAGGGGGGAGTACACAGCTTTACTCACAATGGAGACCTCAGATCAATGATAGAAGATGAGTACAATGTTCAACCATCATAGTCCCTACTCTCTCATCACCATGCTTGAGAAGTAGGTAAGTTAGAAAGCAAAAGACATCATGTTACCTTTGAAGAATAAGAAGCCAAGATGAAGAGAATGAATGAAGTAAAGAAAAACCAAACCTTAAAGAATGGAGCCCTGCCCAAGTAAACATCAAATTGATATTCTACATAAGGGATGTGAAGGAGAAAATATAAGTAGCACTGTACCCAAGAATTCTTCAAGGATTGCTCAAGTTAGACAAGTATCAGATGAGTATTTCAACGACATAGATGAATTCTCAGCGATACAAAATGAGCAGTCTCGATGACAAAATCTACGTCTCGACGCAATTAGTGAAATCTTGACGACAACGCTGAAGTGATTCCGGTGGCTAGATTGAAGTAGTTTCGACGACACTATCGACGACAAAGATATGCATTGTCGAAGTACAGCGCAGACACTTCATGCTATATTGGATCCCTAATCAGAGCCGTCTGATGGATTTTTAATCTATTAACCAAGACAAAAAGGTACGCGCCTCTTCATCTACTTCTAATATAAATAGAGTGAATGCTTAGGTCAGAAATTATGCTTTCATTTGCCCTGAGTCATTTCCGCGACAAACCTCCACTCTGTCTTTGACAATCTTTGCTCTCGACGTTCTGCATCAATGGCTCCAAATAAGGAAGAATCCTCAGTCATCTCCGAATGCGAGCTCACGAGGGGAGGATTTAGTTCTTGCTCCGAAGAGATCAGGTCAGTAATCGTGTTGATAGAATCAGTAGGGTTGAAGTATCTGCTCTGCGAACCATGTGTTCTCATGAATAAGGAGGTCCAGAAATTCTGTGATGGAGCTAGAATAAATAGCTAAGGGGCCATTCTGAAGTCTACTATGGTCGGGAAGAAGATCAAAGTAACTGCCAAGAGCTTAGTAAAATCTCTGAGGATTCCAAGATTAGAGAAAGAGGTCAAAGAGGAAGATCTGACTGTTGAAGATCTATCTATTGGATATACCTGGTGTGGGCATAGTGGCAAGAGCTACGGGTCCATCAAATAGGCAAAATTCAATCAGAAGGGAAAGCTCCTTGCAGACATTATATAGAAAGTACTGATGTGCAAGCCTGGTTCCCATGACAGGATTTCAAAGGAAATGTTTGAAACAATGTACATGATCATTGTTTCAAGGAAGACAGACTGGAGAAAGGTCCTATTCCAGAGGATCAAGAACACCCTGAAGACCACATCATTTGGAAGAATCCTATCCATCTTCCTCCAGAATAACCTTGTAGATGTAGTGAAGAGAAACATGGTAGCACCTCTACACTATTCAAAGAGGTTAGATTCAAAAATGCTGGATAGATGGGAGAGTCTCATTCCCAAAACTCCCAAGGATGCCCAAACTGCTCCAAAAGGAAACAAAAAGAAAACACAGATAGTTAATGACTCAGATAAGGAAGGGTCCTCTAGAAATTCTGAAAGTGGAGCATCACCAATTCCAAACTCAAACCTATCAAAGGTTTCTGAAGAAGAAAGAGCCCCATATCTATCAAACCCTACTCTGACAGAAGGGGAGATAGCTCAAAATCAGATGATCCCAGAGGACATGAGTGAACCAGCTCACACAGAGGTTCCTGAAGAAAGAAGAAGCCCCATTATGGGGAGTGATCCAGTTGAGGGGGAGTTCCTGGAGGGAAGCTCAACCCAAGATACTGAGAGAGTTGAGGGGGAGACCCACCTGGGGTGATCCACCCTAGAAGATCAAGGTGAAGGATCTGCTGCTGGGAAAACAATCCTAGAAAAGGGCGCTTTAGAGAAGGACAAGGAAGAAAATGTATTAGAGAAGGATGAAAGTTCTGATCCCCAGACTAGGCTTGACCTAGTTCTGATAAAAGGGAAGCAAGTGCTGGTGGAAGAAGGTGAGAAGATGCAGGTAAACTCTCCTGATTTCTGGCTCAAGATAGCACTCCTGAAGGTTCTCCAGAAGAAAATGCAGCTCCTGAAGTGAATACAGATGGACCATCCACAGTTCACTCAGGCTCCCTATTTCATATGATCTCAGCCTTGCTGAATATTCAAAGGGAGAAGATAGAAAAGTTGATTCTACAAACTGTAGATGACTTGAGGCAAGAAATAAAGGCTGAGTTGCAGACTGTAAAGAATGATATGCATCATCTCAACACTCAACACACTCACTTCCTTCATTTAGCTGCTCTAGCCATGGAACATGTTGGTCAGGAGATCAACAAGGTTGCACATCAGACTCACCAGCTCTTACAAAACCAAGAAACTATGCAAAGGAATACAGAGAGAGCATTTCAACAGATAGCAGGGTTCATGAATTCAGATAGAGATCAAATCCTGAATAGAATGGAAGTTAATACTCAGAACTTAGCTGAACATCTACTATAGGTAAGGAATAACTTGGATGAGGCTGAACAACATATGCATGAGAGGATGAATTTAGTACAAGTTACTCTTGATGATCACATAGCTGAAGAAGTCCTAAAGGGGGAGAGAGCAATGATAAATGTTGGCTCCAATCAAGCCATGTGGACAGTCAATCAGGCCAAGCAAGCTTTACAGAAGCCTCCCTCAGCCTTTGAGCATGCAGAACCATTTGAAAGCACTGCATCAGAGAACTATGGCATAAAAATTGAAGAATCTGCCAGCTCCAGAAAAAGAAAAAAGGTTCAGAGCAAGAGGTATAAGCAAAAGAGGCTTAGGGAAATTGAGCAGGATCCACAGTCATGCAAGTGGAGTCCTAACTCTAGGACCCTGGTCTCAGAAGCCTGGATGGAATTTGGATACCCTCAGGATGGGTCAGACAGAGTCTACTATTCTGCTGATTGGAATTTGCACATAACTCAGTTGGAGAAGAGGAGAAATCATAAACTGGCATTTCTTCACGGTCCTCCTCCTTCTCCAAAGAAGATTCCAGAACCAATCAGCTTCTATGAAAGGCAAAGGAGAGAAGGAAAAGGAAGCAGCAGCAGGATATGAAGACCATAGAATGTTTTATCTAAAAATGACTTGGGCAAATGACTGATATATTTTTGATCTAAAAACATTTTCTATTTATGTCATGTTATAGATTAATCATATATTTTTTTGTCTTCAAATTATGATTTTATTTATGCTTTGAAATTTATCATTGAAGTGAGTTATGACTTCTTCAAATAGGGGGAGATTGTTGGGAATTGTGCCCAGCAATGTTCCTGATTTGAAGAACTGCTCAGATTAATGATAAATGCATTATGTATTTGATGATATAGCTAATTCATGACTGCAGAAGATAAATCATATATCAGGTAATTTTCTAAGTCTAAAATTATCTAGGACTGGATATATCGTTGAGATAATATACATTTCGTTGAGAAAGCATCAAAGCTACATCACTAGTATACAAACGATAAAAGTAATGAAAATTAACTAAGTAAAATATCATCTCA
The DNA here is from genome assembly GCA_033032865.1 of Dactylorhiza incarnata. Lineage (NCBI taxonomy): Eukaryota > Viridiplantae > Streptophyta > Magnoliopsida > Asparagales > Orchidaceae > Dactylorhiza > Dactylorhiza incarnata. The sequence continues at coordinate 3,923,656 of JAWHQI010000160.1, read as the reverse complement.
AGACTTAGCAGAAGAATCATGGTGAAAAGGATCATATCGTCGAAATAGTTTCGATGATATCATCTTGATGAAGACACATCGCCTTACAGGTTGAAGAAAGCTTGTGGTAGATAAAGCAAGCTAAGTTCAGATATCGACGACATCGTCTTGAAGAAAGCTTATCGTGGATAAAGCTAAGATGTCTCGATGATATCGTCTTGAAGAAGAAGTATAACCCCGAAGGCTAAAAGACATTACTCCTTAAGTCTTGAAGGTTGAAGAAAACTTATAGCTGAGAAAGACTAAGTCTAGATGACTCGACGATATCGTCTTGAATAAATGTATAGTCCTGAAGATTGAAGAAAGCCTATCGTGGATAAAGCTAAGATGTTATGATGATATCGTCTTGAAGAAGAAGTACAGCCTTCGTGATTAATGACTTGACTCATTAAGTCATAAAGAAAGAGTCATGAAGACAAACATCGGTTTGAAGACCTTATATCATCTACAAGATCAAGACGTTATCATCTTGAAGAAAGGCTATCAGCTTGATGAAAGGTCTAAGTCATATGAAAAGGAATATCTCGACGATATCGTCAAGAAGAAGTAATATCATTGAGATATTACATAAAGTATTAAAGAAGGATGTATGTCGACGATATCATCGTAATGGAAACATACTACCTTGAAAATTGAAGACATATTGCATATATGGAAGTATCTCGGCGATATCGTCTAGAAGAAGCAATCTCGTTGAGATAACAAGCCAAGTACTGAAGTAGAAAGTATATCGACGACATTGTCGTGAAGAATATCTATTGATCAAGACGATATCGTCTTGAAGGAACAATACCATCTTGACAGTTGTAGAGCAGCATTTAATGCACCGGTTCTCTTGGAAATTGACATCTAAGGAAGATGCACGCCACCCATCTTGCGCACCAATCAAGGAGTAATAATTAATATATTTTGTACAGAATATAGCTGTTGCACAATGTTTAAGGAAGAATTTTAATACTTCTATATTCTGCAAGTTCCAAGAACGGCAAGCCATTTATTATAATTAATTTTGCCGGTTCTTTCAAATATTCTATCAGGCAATTTATGGAAGAATTTTGAAAGGCCTTTTATGCAAAGTTACAGAAGAATATACAAGGGAGAAATAGTCGATTTCAAGGTAGTTCTTCATACAACATACTAAATCTGATCAAGAAAAGAAAAGAAGAAGAAGAAGAAGAAGAAAATATTCATCACTTGGCTGAGAAGACAAGAAAGAATCTTTCTCCTATACTAGAAGTGCATCTGTCATCAAAGGAGGAGATTCAGGAGTAAAGCTCAGTAATCCACACGATCACTGAGCTTACATTTATAAGTAGAAGAAGTCTGCTATTCAAAAAGCATACATCTTGAAGATTTTCTTCTACAATACCAAACATATTTATACTTTTCTGTAGGGTTCCTTGTGAACCTGAGGTTGTAGGATCTTGTACAAGATCTGAGTGGTAGGGTTTTGTGTGAGCCTGAGATTGGTAAGGTTCTGTGTGAGCCTGAGTTTTGGTAGGATCTTGGTACAGATCTGAGTTTGGTAGGATGTTGTACCAGATCTCAGTGGTAGGGTTCTGTGTGAGCCTGAGTTTGGTAGGATCTTGGTACAGATCTGAGTTTGGTAGGACTTATAAAGTATGAGAAAACTATTTTAAGGTTTGTATAACCTGAGTGTAGGCTTTTCTGTGTGAAGGGCTGAGTTAGGATCCTTTGTGATCTGAGTTGTAAGATCTGCTATATAGTGAAAATATCTGAGTTTCAGAGAATTTGCCTAATCTAGCAAACTACTAGATAGGTGGGAGGGACAGTAGGCTACCTCTTGACATATTGTCTTGTAGGAAACCACTATAAAACATTGTGTGCTTTCTGTGTTGATTTTGTGCTGTGATAGATAAAATTTAAAGTAGCAAAGAAATCAGAAAACACCTAATCATCCCCCCCCCCCCCCCCCCCCCCCCCCGCCCCTCTCTAGGTGTAGATCATTGACAACCCATATATTTCAACACATAAACCACAAAAGTATTTCAAAGACATGAAAATAACATTAACATTATGAATAGGTTTATGATCATCATTCTTAACAACAAGAAATCCAAAAGAATTACTAAGCAATACAAAGGGGGAAAAGAGTAAACCCAAGCCCAAAGACTCGCTGAAGGTTCACAGCCAAAATCGTGGGTTTGTCACTCCCCATCCGTGCTCAGTCTTTAGTTGACTTTCGGGGTCCGGAGGAGCTGTCACCTTCCTCTATGTCCCGTCATCTTCGGCTCACGTCTTGAATATAACTCTCATCGGAGAACCCTTGAATAAAACGAAAATATCTAGCAATGGAGTTATTGAGCTCGAGGATGATGGAGGAGGCCGAGTAGGAAGCTTTAGCGTTGGATTTGCAAGGAAACAATGGCCAGAGTTTCTCCTAGAGAGAGCGGGGGTGGGGCGACGAAAGGGGCGGACTTGGCGCTAAAATAGCGGGCTGGAATGCGATCCCCCAAAAGGGTGAAATTCCTGGATTTAAATAGTAAACAATCAGAAAAATGGTTACGCATGACCGTGTGTGGACCGTGCGTTATTATTAAAGAAGCAGGAGCCCGGGAAGACGAATCAGAGCGCCTGTGCGATTTTACTCATGCACTATCGAAACGACTGTGCATAAAATGCACGGGCAAATCCAGAACAGCTGGAAAATAGGCCAACAAAGAGGGATCATGCGTTTCCTTTGCGCACGGTTGACTCCAACCATGCGTGAAGCAAACGCACGAGAAATAACTTTATAAAAATTTAGACAAAAAGACGAGCTCGTGCGATGTAACTCATGCACGGGCAAAACTCTCGTGCGCGTCCAAATCACACGAGTGGGGACAGAACACCATATTAGCCAGCAGATGACCGCGCACGATCAGAGCGATCATGTGTCAAGGAAATGCACGACCGAGCGATTCGTGCATATATGAAATCTGGGCAAAATGGATGATCCATCCACCAGCACAACAATCCATACAAAAATCACACAGCTGGGAATACACCTCCAGCTCAAACCAAATACAGAAAATAGGTTGGGGAGCACCATGTTCTTACCCCCAACAACAAGGAGCGCAAATGCACACCACAACGGACCTAAATAGTTCACAAAGCGTGAAAGAGAATACAAGTGAAATACAAGCAATTATGGCTTGAAAATGCAGTGCACGCAAGTAAAAACTAGACCGGATGAGTCCGCAAAATAGTATAAAGATCAGACTCATCACACCCCAGACTTAACCATTCGCTTATCCCGAGTAAGCTATCTCTTATGCGGATGACAAAAATGCTAGTTGGCTTAGTAATTGTGGGAGCGGCGTCCAATGCGAAGTCGCATACTCACACGCATAAAAATGCAATAGAAGGAATTTGTAATTATACAAAATAGTTTGTAAATATCTAAGAGCGTAATTATATATTATATCTACTCAAAAGTCAAATCACGGTGAATTATCCGGCCATGCGTAGTAAGAAAGTAAACTGATCGCTGAGGTGAGCATTGCTCAAGATCAGTGCTCGGAACAATCTCCATTGAAATCCATCAATGTCGGTGTCCATAAGCTCACCCGTTCACACTCTCTCCATGACACTCGATTGGTTCATTGCCTGAGTCAGTAGGACTTTAGGATAGGGATGGGGCTCGGATTTCGGTAAGGTAAACAATGATAAACAAGATGGCTATTGCACTAAACCCAATTGAGCTAATGTAAAAGAGCTAACCAAGCAGCCACTAAAAGCGCAGGTGCACCACACCCCCAGACTTGAACTTGAAAGCATGGGTGTGTGCACCGCCTACTCCCAAAACAAATCTAAACAGATTTTCAACTAAGCTTCTCTTCACGAATTATTTTTTTTTTCTTTTCATTCATTTTTAGCAATTATACAAATGAAGCACATCTACAATTTTCACAAAAATGTCCTTTCATCAACACCCTCAAACTGAAATTGATAGAATAATGAAAGTGCACAGTGTGCCACTGAGAATCCTCTAGAGGGGGGGTGAATAGAGATTTAAATATTTTTCTATCCTAACTGTGTAGACAATAAAACTTACTAAGATATTATACACACAAACAAAACCAAAGGCAGAATAAATAAGATAAATACTACTGGAAATAAATGTTGAAAAAGGAAGAGGGACAACACAGAAAATCAGAGCCAAGACACACAGATTTTTATAGAGGTTCCCCAAAATGTGGGTACTCCCCTCTTCTACCACTTGTTAGGGATGCAAAACCTGTTCCTGAGTCTTTTGATAAGGAGACTCTTAGAACCAAAGATCTTTTGATAAGGAGATCTTGAACCCCAAATCTTTTGATAAGGAGCTCTTGAACCAAAGATCTTTTGATAAGGAGATCTTGAACCACTGAATCCTTTAGAAGAGGGATTCTTAAAACTCTTTTACAGTTGAAGAGAGGGAGAAAGAGGAGGAAGAAGTAAGGAGAAGAATTTTGCTCTCAGAATTCTGTTGAAGCCTTCAGCTTCAAATTTTCTCTTTGCTGAATCTGCAAATGATGAACCCTTGCTTATGATAGTGATGATTTACAAGGGTTATAAACTTTAGATCCTTTATTCTTTCTTCTAATTAAAATCTGACTGCTATGAGATACTGATGAAGAGCAGCCTTTAGTTGTTCTATTCTTAGAGAGAGAGCAGTTCTTGTTTTTCTGTCATTTAAGGTTCCAAGAGGAAGAAGAAGGAGGAAACCCTAATCGACAAGCTGCAGAAGATTGTGATGAATGCTCTATATTTCTGTTGGGAATCTTGCCCACATGATTCTTGATTTGAAGAAGTCATCATGTCAAGAATACTTCACTTTGTATTTGATTATCTCTCTAGCTTATTATCTCAGGAAATTAAAGCAATATCATCGAGAAGGACAAGTGATGTCGTCGACAAAGAATGCTTATCGTTGTAATAATGAGCAAAGCAATCGCTGAGAAAATAAAGTATCATCGACATCAACAAAGTGGGCATACTGTCAAGAAGAGTAGATATCGTCGTAAAGAAGTGTTGTCGCTGACAATGCTAAGGTTGACTGATGAAATTGGATATCGACATGAAGAAGGCATGTCGTCGAGAAAATAATGAGATTACGACGACATGATGCAAGAAGGAAGCTCACGACAACACTGTCAGAGAAAGAAGATCGTCGTATATACAGAATCGCCAGGATATCTTGTATCGTCGAGATACCTCCATCAGTGGCAGAAGGAAGATCGCGACGACAAAGTCAGAGACAGTTTGTCGTCGTAATGATGCAGATATCTTCAAGACAGAATTCAAATCTTGCGTACGCACTATCAGCAATTAATGTCGCCGCCTGATTGTCCAATCTACGCCGGCTATGATGGAAGGGCGTCTGACAGGAAAGGAAAGTGAATATGACCGTTATACGGTTGGTCCATTCTATAAAAGGGAACAGTGTTGCCCTAGAAAAAGGCTTGCTGTGCAAGAAAAAGAACGTGAAAAAGAATCCCGCCGCTCTTCAATAGAATAATTTTTTTTCAGCGGAGAAGAAAGAGAACAAGATTCAGGTGTTCTCATAAGAATCAGTCATCTCTATTGACTGAGAAGTTGCCGTTCAACATCAGGCAAAAAGAAGAAGAGGCTGAAGAAGAACCAGAGCTGAAACTCAAAATCAAGAAGCATCTTCTTCATCCTTAAGAAGCCGATCTTCATCAAGGCTAAGTAGCCAGATTTCATCTGGCTGAAGAAACAGCTTATTTTATTACTGTATTCTCTTGTAAGGCTTGCGGGCCAAACCGTCTAACTTGAGGGCTGGAGAGCTGTGAGGCTTGAGGGCCAGGGCAGTGCACCTGCGGGTGCGTCTTGTCGAGCTTGAGGGCTCGGGGGCAGTAGGGGCTTGCGGGTCTAGGCTGTTGGGACTTGAGGGTCCGTGTGGTAGGGCTTGAGGGCCTGAGTGTCGAGCTTGCGGGCTCGGGGGAAGTAGGGGCTTGAGGGCCTAGGCTGTTGGGACATGCGGGTCCGTGTTGTAAGGCTTGAGGTCCTGAAGTTTTTGGGGGCGTTTGCTGAGCCTAGCACACTGCTGGGTAGGCGCAGAGGGAGAGAGGACTACTCAAGACACCCGGTCTTGAGGAACCTCTATAGATCGTTGTGTGCTTCTTGTGGTTTGTTCTTTATTTCTGAGATCTATTAACCAGAAAGTAAGAAAAACCTAAAGGGGGATATTATACAAATAAAAACCTATTCATCCCCCCCCCCCCTCTAGGTGATTAAGTAGACATCCCATAAACAACAAGTGGTATCAGAGGGAGGTTGTTCAAAGAAAAGCTAAACAGCTTGAACAGATCTGCCAGTGGGTGTCTAAGCATTATTAGTATGGAGTCAAGAATAGCTATCTACTCCAGAGAGAACTTTGCCATTTGGAAAGTCAGAGCAAGAATATTCATGGAGGCGATGGATCCAATAATGTTTTTGATTATTCAAAAAGGTCCCTCCATGACAATGATAAAAGATGAAACTCTTTTTGCCAGCTTGGATAAAGAAGCAAGAAGCATTCTAGCTGATGCAGTTGATGCTCACACTTTCCATCAAATTACTCACTGCACTACAGCCAAGGACATGTGGGAGTCACTGGCAATCCTCATGGGAGGATCACTAGGAGTAAAAGACACTGTCACAGAGAAGGGGAAGATCAAGACCTTGAGTGATAGTGAGTCAAGCAATACAGATACAGAGGAAGAGCCTCACTTTGGACTTACTGCCCTATCTGAATCAGAGGAAGAAGGTCAGAATGAAGTCATCCCTGAACAAAGTGGAATAAGGGCTCCCCTGTCGAACACTGATTCAGATTCTGAAATGAGTCCCTCAGAAACTTATGAGGATCTTCTAGAAGAGCTCAGAAGGAGCAAGGAGATATGCAGGAAGCAAGCTGATGAAATCGTAAATCTCCAGGCCAGAAACTCTGATCTCTCGGAAAAGGCTGAAAGGCTGACTCTAGAGAACACAGATTTCTGCCAGCTCAAGAGATACTACAATGCCAACTCAAACCTTAACCTGATGTGCAAGTTTGGAACAACCATGAAGGAGCTGATAGATAGCAGGGAAGCATGCTACTCCCTCAGCAAAGAGATCATGTTCCTAAAGAAAGATAGAAATCAGGCTTGTTTCCTGAAGACGAGGGCTAATAAAGTCAGAAGAATGGAGAACAAATCCTTCATTAAAGGAAATCCAGTAGCAAGCTCCTTCAAACCAGAGACCTCTCCTTCACTGGTTGATGGTCGGCGCTCCACTCAAAGTAGGGAGCTGGAATGCTTTAAGAAAGATAGATCAGATAGACCCTGCGGGAGGCAGGCTAGCTTGAGGAAGGTAAACTCACTCTCCATCTGGAAGGCTGGGCAACCTGATCTTAGGAATCTCAAAAAATGGAGCTCCACAAGTGAATCGGCTAAGTTCAGAATAGAGAAGAGATCAATAAAGAAGAGTGAATCTAGAAGAGAAACTATGAATGGTGACAATCACATCTACCATCAGCATAGCTCACCTTCTTTGCTTCATTCATTTGTTCACACACAAAGAACCCCAGTTCACAAAGTCAGTCAGCAAAGGCGATTCAACAAGTTTGAATGTTGGAACTGTGGCAAAATAGGCCACTTTGCAATCGATTGTTGGTACAATCCAACTGCTCCAAAGGTAACGAATGTTAAGCCTGCAAAACGCTTTATTCATTACAACTATATGTACCCTGGAGTAATTGAATCCAGTATGCCTATTAATGCTAACAAATTCCAAGGAACCAAATTCATTTGGGTTCCTAAGGGATTGTAATCTTGTCTGGCAGGTAGCCCAAGTGCCCACCAGAAGTAAATCTGGGCCTTGGACAAGGTGGATGTTCTGGCCCTATGGCAGAACAGCAAAATCAGCACTCTAACAATCTTAGTGCAGGATTGGTACCAAAAGACAACACCCAAGCAGGGCGGGAGAATGCCTTAGGCAGAGGCGTTAGGAAGAATGGGTATCCTAGATGTATTTCAAACGACAAAATAGTATCGTCGGAACTGCGTCTAAATAACATAAATCTTATTAAATTAGATAAATCAGAGTCGTTCGATTCAGCAGCATACATTGATGCCTCGATAAACTCAACAATGAGTGCGCACCCCTTCACCTACTCCCCCTATAAGTAAAGTGAATGCCAAGGTTGGAGCTCATTTGCCTTAATACATTCCTCGACAAACCACCTCTTCGTATCCGATCGATCGTCTTCCCAGAAACAATGTCAACCGAAAAAGGAACAGGCGAGATTCTGTGGGAGCGGATGGAAGCCCTTATAGAAAAAGTGGTAAACAAATCAGGGATGAGATGAAGGAGGAAATAAAGTCAGTAAAGGAGGACATCACTCAACTGCAAACTCAACATGAGGAGTCCACAAACCTCATCATGGACAAACTCACCAACCAAGAGCAAACCCTAGACACTCGTGTTATGGAACTAAGAAACTTTATTGATGTCGGGGATCAAGAAACTCTTGAACAGATATTTGAACTAAAGGAGTCAGTGAAAGAAGTACTCCAAGACGGGGAAAGGAGAATTGAAGAAGAAATCTGGGAAGAGATCAAGGGAAACATAGCTGCTTGCTCGCATCAAGCGAAATGGGTAAGTAATCAGGTAATGCAAGCGCTTCAAGTAACCCCCTCTGAATACATGCCCACTGAACCCTCCTCCAGCTCCGACTCTAAAACCGAATCGGATGAATCCGCAACAACTAGGAAGAGAAGGAGAACATCCAGCGAGGAGTACAGGAAGAAAAGGCTAAGTGAGGTTGAACAGGACCCAGAAGCTGGTAGATGGAGTCCTCGTTCAAGAGAGATCATCACAGAATCATGGATCGCGTTTGGACATGGTCAGAAGAACCATGAGAGAGTGTACTCCTCCATAGAATGGAATCGTCACATAAAAAATCTGGAAGAAAGAGCAAGACATAAGATGGCTTTTCCCCATGGTCCCCCTCCTCCTCCAAAGAAGATTCCAAAGCCACAGAACTTTGATAGGCGAAAGATGAAGAAAGAAGCAAAGAACGCCAGCTCCAGCAAAGACGCCCTACTTATCAACAACTGAAAGACATTTATTTCTTAAGCTCATTTTAAGAACATTTAATCCAGCTAAATGACCTGTCTTGTATATGAACAATTCTAGAACACTTATATGTGCCTGCTTATAAGGCATATGCATGATATTACTGTGGCATGCTTAATGTGCACGGTATTCATAAAACTGCAGTTACTACTATATCTAGTTATTGCCTGCTGATAACTGATAATGTGTTCTTAGCTAGCAAAATATCATACATAGGTATACGTCAGAAATCAGATGCATGTTCTGTAGGTTATGCAGGTTATGCTAGACATTCAGAAACAGATTATGCAGGGTGTAAGGAAGACAGGAAAGAAGTCAGAAAGGGAGCCGTAATGAAGAGACATCAAATCAAGGGGGAGCTTGTGCTACTCCTTGGTTAGAAAAGCAGAAGGCAAGAAGTCAGAAAGGGGGAGAAATGGTGCTCAAGGAGACCCTAAATATAGGGGGAGCCACAAAAGAAGAGGGATCACATCAAGGGGGAGCTACATCATGTCTGATGTACTCAGGAAGCTAAGTAGAAAGTTACACGTTTATATGCTTTATTTAAAGTTTAAAGTAGTTATTGTCAAGTGTTTGTAGTCTTGAATTGAGATTCTGACTTCTTCAAATAGGGGGAGATTGTTGGGAATCTTGCCCACTTGATTCTTGATTTGAAGAACTCATCATGTCAAGAATACTTCACTTTGTATTTGATTATCTCTCTAGCTTATTATCTCAGGAAATTAAAGCAATATCGTCGAGAAGGACAAGTGATGTCGTCGACAAAGAATGCTTATCGTTGTAATGATGAGCAAAGCAATCGCTGAGAAGATGAAGTATCATCGACATCAACAAAGTGGGCATACTGTCAAGAAGAGTAGATATCGTCGTAAAGAAGTCTTGTCGCTGAGAATGCTAAGGTTGACTGATGAAATTGGATATCGACATGAAGAAGGAATGTCGTCGAGAAAAAAATGAGATTACGACGACATGATGCAAGAAGGAAGCTCACGACAACACTGTCAGAGAAATAAGATCGTCGTATATACAGAAATGCCAGGATATCTTGTATCGTCGAGATACCTCCATCAGTGGCAGAAGGAAGATCGCGACGACAAAGTCAGAGATAGCTTGTCGTCGTAATGATGCAGATATCTTCAAGACAGAATTCAAATCTTGCGGACGCGCTGTCAGCAATTAATGCCGGCGCCTGATTGTCCAATCAGCGCCGGCTATGATGGAAGGGTGTCTGACAGGAAAGGAAAGTGAATATGACTATTATACGGCTGGTCCATTCTATAAAAGGGAATAGTATTGCCCTAGAAAAAGAGGATTGTTGTGCAAGAAAAAGAACGTGAAAAAGAATCCCGCCGCTCTTCAATAGAACAATTTTTTTTCAGCGGAGAAGAAAGAGAACAAGATTCAAGAGTTCTCATAAGAATCAGTCATCTCTATTGACTGAGAAGTCGCCGTTCAACATCAGGCAAAAAGAAGAAGAGGCTGAAGAAGATCCAGAGCTGAAACTCAAAATCAAGAAGCATCTTCTTCATCCTTAAGAAGCCGATCTTCATCAAGGCTAAGTAGCCAGATTTCATCTGGCTGAAGAAACAGTTTATTTTATTACTGTATTCTCTTGTAAGGCTTGCGGGCCAAACCGTCTAGCTTGAGGGCTGGAGAGCTGTGAGGCTTGAGGGCCAGGGCAGTGCACCTGCGGGTGCGTCTTGTCGAGCTTGAGGGCTCGGGGCAGTAGGGGCTTGCGGGTCTAGGTTGTTGGGACTTGCGGGTCCGTGTGGTAGGGCTTGAGGGCCTGAGTGTCGAGCTTGCGGGCTCGGGGGGCAGTAGGGGCTTGAGGGCCTAGGATGTTGGGACTTGCGGGTCCGTGTTGTAAGGCTTGAGGGCCTGAAGTTTTTGGCGGCGTTTGCCGAGCCTAGCACACTGCTGGGTAGGCGCAGAGGGAGAGAGGACTACTCAAGACACCCGGTCTTGAGGAACCTCTATAGATCGTTGTGTGCTTCATGTGGTTTGTTCTTTATTTCTTAGATCTATTAACCAGAAAGTAAGAAAAATCTAAAGGGGGATATTATACAAATAAAAACCTATTCACCCCCCCCCCCCCCTCTAGGTGATTAAGTAGACACCCCATAAACAACAATTTCTCTCTTCTCTCTTCCTATTTATTGTCCATGATTAATTTTGAATTTGTTTCCTTTTCTGGGTTGTCCTGAAAAGGTATATTCTTGAGCAATTTCTCTTCCTTTCCTCTTTTGTTCTCGACCCATCCACCAGCTGTTCTATTTCATTCTAAGAAAGCTTTCCCTGTCTTCCTGAATGTTCCTTTCCATTTGAGGCAATAAACAGGCCATTGTAGAATGGTCTTCAGCACTGTGGGCCTTGAGAGAGAGAGAGAGAGTTCTAAAAGGACAGCTGAAAAGGATTCCTTTTTTGACTGTATTCGACGTTGCGTCGATTTCTCTTTCTCTCTTATCGATGCACCTTTGAGTTCTTATAAGAGCAGCTTTGAATTCCTTCTTGATCTGCTTGAACCCTTATGTCGACGTTACATCGATTACTTTTTAATGTAACTGTCAAGTTGAAGGCTTGGCATTGAACTTCATCATCTGCATCAAATTGTATTCGACGTTGCGTCGACTTTAGATGGCTTCGACAGATTCTCCCTTATGTGTTGAGTTGAAGTCGAAGTTGCGTCGACTTCTAATGATACTTCGGCATGTCTATTTTATCTACGTCGATATCCTTTCGACGTAGCATCAGCTTGATCTACTTTGACAGAAAGGTAGAGTTGCTTGGACTTCTAGTCTAAGTTGCGTCGGCATGAAGTCGATGTTGCGTCGAATACTATTCGATGCAATTATTAACTCAACCCAATTTGCTTTTCTTGCTCTGTTCTTGACACTCCAAGTTGTGTGAGATATCCTAAGACATCTAATGACCAAATTACCCTCACTATACAATAGGTAATTAAAACCTAAGAGTTAAAATCACTTTAGATAATTTGTAAAGTTAAATCCAAGAAGTTTTTCCCAATAATCTCCACCTATTTATCTTAACAAATTTTACAGTCTTGGTTGAAGTTATTTTACACAATCTTTTACATAATCAAAAAATATATAAGACAACATAGACACGGAATAAAAATCTAGATGGGCTGGTAAGCAGAAAAGTATCTGATTAATATCAATAAGTGTTTATCAGAGTTTACCCAATAGGAAAAGTTTACTTCCTTCCTTTAAGAAAAGTAAATAAGGCCTCATAGACCTTTCAGAATTTCCTTTCCACATATTTGAAGTTTGTAGGAGTGGCTTTCTCTGGATTATTCTGTATTATTTCATGACCCTTGAACAGCTTTTCCAGATCCATTTCTATTTCAGGGTGAACATCTTTTAAACTGAAACCCGGATCAAGAACTTTTGATGTCATCAAGTTTATGACTTCCAAATCTAAATCATCTGTCTCAGAGTCTGCATCAGGATTTGGCATAACAAAGGTTGATTGTGGCTTGCTAGAGGCTGAAGCTATCTTTAACACAATCTTATTCTTCTTCACAGGCATCTGTTCTCCTTTCTTTTTCTTCTGGGGTGGCTCCATTGTATCCTCTGGATTACATCCAATACCCCTTATGTGAAGTTGTCCTATCTCCTCCAACATCTTAGATTGAGGATTCCTTGCAGTATACCAGTGGGGTCAAACAAGGAGGTTTTGATTGGGATTGCTTTTGTCAGCTCCTCTTGTTCAACAACCTCTTTTCTTCTATTCAAAATATCAACGAACCAGTTTCTCTTTTCTTCAATCTCTTTTTGGATTGTCTCATATTCATATCTGTCTCTATCTCCAATCTCCTCTAAAGCTTTGTAGAGCTTTGGGTCAGTGTAGGTTTTCATTGTATTCTCTGGAAATTCAATCCTCTCATATTTTTTGTGATAGGATTTATTTTTCTTGTATTCCTTCCTTTGCTCTTTTGAATACATTTCCCAAATTGGCAGCTTCCCTCTGCCCCCTCTTCCTCTTCCTCTACCTCTATATGGAGGTCTTCCACTGAAGATAGGTGTTGGAAGAATTGGTTTAGCTGTTTGAATTGGAGCAAGTGGAGATGAAAGCTGAGCTGGGAGTGGAAGTTGAGCTGGAGCTGGATCAGATGAAGCAAGATCCTGATCAGCCACCTTGACTGGAGAAGGTGTTGTTGTAGAGTATTCAGAAGACACCTTGAATGCTAGTGCATCAGGAATGGATGGCTCAGTATCTTCATGGAATTCTTGCAGAGATTTTAGGTAGAACTGATCATCTGAGAATAGGGAAATCTCCCCCTGAATTGAGGACTCCCCCTGTGTTGAAGGCAGGATCCTTGGAGTGGTTAACTCTCCCTAAGTTGTTGAACCTTCAAGCTGCAGACTACATGTGATGGTTGGCTCCCCTTCAGAGACAAAGGAGATAGGAATTGTTGTGGTGTACACTGAGTCTTGGAGAGGTTTGTACACACACTCTTGAGGAGACCTGCTGACATATTTCTCCCTTGCGGTATATCGTTGAATAAGGATATAAAAGCATCAGCAGGGAGACTCTCGGACCTTACCCTTTCATATAGGTCTTTGATTTGAGCATTGAGATACTGCAGCCTTCGATGTTGAGCACTGATCTTTCTGTAACATGCTTTAGAGAAATCAAGATAGAGGAAACTGAAGTGAGAGAGAAGGGTCTCCAGGGCTTGATCAATAGCATCGGCAATGTCTTGGTGAGACGCCATTGCTTTCCTGCAGTACCTGCTCAAAACAGAGAGAGAAATGAAGAAAGGAAAGAGAGGGAGAGCAAGAGGGAGAAAATTTGAAGAGTATAATAAAGTCGAAGGCTTAAGTTGTTTTGAGTAGATGAATCATCGCAACATAGGGTTATATTCGAAGCAACGTTGAAAAATAGCTGAATTCAGCGCGCCAAAACAAGTCAATCATGCGCGCTTTTGGACACATCAACGGGCATCGAGTTGCAATCGACGCAACGTCGAGTGGAAATTGACGTGGCTCCGAAATGGAATCAATAATGATGATGTCGATGTAAGCATCGATAAGTATTCGACGTTACATCGAGTGCTATTTGAATGATCCGTCCCAGGATGCTCTCGAAGCTGTCATCGAGTAGAAGTCGACGGTACATCGATTTGAATTCGACGCAGCTCTGAATAACCAGTTATTTTGTTCTTCAAAATCCTTGTTGTTTTTCCCAACAATAATTTTCTGTAGAAAATAGGTCTTTATACATAATAATTGTGACCTACAATGCTCCATCAAGCATATCCAGTTCATTGATGAAGAACTTGTGCTTACTTTCATCAAGTGGCTTAGTGAAGATGTCAGTCCTTTGAGTGTCAATGGATATGTATTGAAGGTTGATCTTACCCTTCTCTACATTGTCCCTGAGAAAGTGGTGCCTTTTCTCTATGTGCTTAGTTCTGCTGTGTAGAACAGGATTGGAAGAAATTGAAATAGCACTAGAGCTGTCACGATAAATTGTGGAATTGTCAAGGGAAAAGTTGTAATCCAACAACTAATTTTGCATCCAGAATATTTGTGAGCAGCACCTTCCTGCAGCCATATACTCAGCTTCAGCTATAGAAGTGGAGATTGTGGTTTGCTTCTTGCTAAACCATGAAATCAGTCTAGCACCCAAAAACTGACATGTTCCTGAAGTGCTTTTTCTATCCAGCCTGCATCCAACATAGTCTGCATCTGAATAACCAATTAATTCAAATCCACATTCAGCTGGATACCACAAGCCAAGTTCAGGTGTACCCTTCAGATATCTGAGAATTCGTTCGACAGAACTCATGTATGATTCCTTTGGGTCAACCTAAAACCTTGAACATATACAGGTAGCAAACATTATATCAGGTCAGCTAGTTGTTAGGTAGAGAAGAGAGCCAATGGCTGCTCTGTAAGTCTTTTGATCAAAGGACTTACCCTTTTCATCTCTATCCAAAACAGCATTACTATCCATGGGGGTTTTCATAGCAGAGGAATTTTCCATCCCAAACCTCATGATGAGTTCTCTGGTATATTTGGATTGGGATATGAAAATGCCATCTGCATTTTCTCATACTTGAAGACTAAGGAAATAGGATAATTCCACCATGCTACTTATTTCAAATCTTGACTGCATTAGGTAGGCAAACCTTTTGCAGAGGGATTGATCTGTTGATCCAAATATAATGTCATCTACATATATTTGGACTAGTAGTAGCTGATTCTTATGTGCTCTGGTGAAAAGTGTTTTATCCACTTTCCCTCTTTCAAAAGAGTGTTCCAGAAGAAAAGTGGATAGGGTCTCATACCAAGCTCTTGGAGCTTGCTTGAGACCATATAGTGCTTTATCTAATCAATACACAAAAGAGGGATAAGTTGGATTGACAAAACCTGGAGGCTGCTTTACATATACTTCCTCTTGTAGAGTTCCATTTAGGAATGCACTCTTTACATCCATCTGGTAGACTTTGATCTTCATGTGACCTGCATTTGCCAGAAACATTCTGATGGCCTCCAACCTTGATATTGGAGCAAATGTCTGGTTGAAGTCAATCCCCTCCTCTTGTCTGTATCCTTGGGCCACAAGTCTGTCCTTATTTCTGATTATGGCTTCTGTTAAGTCCATTTTGTTCTTGAATACCCATTTGGTGCCATGATTGGGTAATTCTTTGGTCTTTCAACCAATGTCCAAACCTTGTTCCTCTCAAACTATGTCAGTTCTTCTTGCAAAGCAGATACCCAGTGAGGATCATTGTCTGCATCTTAAAACTTCTTGGGTTCATACTGAGATTGGAATCATTCCAGCATTGTCTCACTTGTGAGTTGTTTCCTTGTCTTGACTCTAACTTTCAAGTCTCCTATTACTTGTGTTGGAGGGTGATCTTTTTGAGTCGTCCTGGATCTTGTTGAGTAATCTAGGAGATTCTCTTCTTCCTGAGGAATCAATTGCTCAGTGACAGTGGGAGTTTCATCCTCATTCACTAGAGTGAGTCTGTGGCTGGCAACTCAGGTGTTGTTGTTTCCTCTTCATCTGTTGCACAATCTTCACCTGAATCAGTGTCAATCTTCTATTTTCATTTGTCCTGACACACTGATGGATGGTACATTATGCTCAGCCTTTCAACTTGTTCTGCAAGCTGATCTTCTTCCTGCAGAACAGTGCTGGTGGAAGTTTCATTCCCCTTGTAAAACATGTTAGTTTCATCAAAAACCACATGCACATACTCCTCAATTTTGAGAGACCTTTTATTGTAGCACCTATAGGCCTTGCTTGATGAGGAATATCCCAAGAATATCCCATCATTAGCCTTCTTGTCAAATTTGGCAAGATGGCATTTCCCATTGCTGAGGATAAAGCAAGTACACCCAAAAATTCTAAAGTAAGTGACTATATGTGCCTTTCCCTTCAGTAACTCATAGGGAGTCTTCAACTTAGTCTTATGGATGAGACTTCTATTCAGAACATAATTGGCAGTATTCAATGCCTCAGCCCAAAAGGACTTTGGCAGGTTGGATTCAGCTAATAATGTCCTTCCTGATTCAATTAGGGTTCTATTTTCCTTTCAGCCACCCCATTTTGTTGGGGGTTCTAGGAGCTGAAAAGCTTTGTCTTATACCTTCATCCTCACAGAATCTACACATTACTGATTCTCAATCTCAGTACCATGATCACTTCTAATCACAGCAACCTGTGTTGCATAATTATGCCAGCAATGTTTGGCAATATGTCCTGGTTTAGAACAGCAAAAACATCTAGGAATAGAGGTAAAAAGAGGTTTAGATGTTTGGTAACTTTATGCAGGAAACATGCGTCGAAAGGAAATCGACGCATCTTTAGAGTTGCGTCAAATGTAGTTCGACGTGCCTGCATAGTCCGGTCGATAGTCATTTGAAGCATGGTATTAGTTGTGTTGAGTATAATTCGACACACCCACATAGTTTCTTCAAAATGATGTCGACACATATCTTGAACTCTATCGAGTTGCATTCGACGCATTCTTAAAATTGCGTCGAGTTCTATTCGACGTATGATTCTTTTTATTAAGATTTTTGTTATTTTTATTTGATTTTTCTAAGGGGTGTTTGCTTAAGAGCCCTGGTTGATCGCTAGTGTTTGCCCTATTAAATATGGTGAATTTATTAGTGTTATTATCATTATGATCTTCACATGATTCTGAAATATTTTTAGGTCTAGACCTAAATGATGCTACAGGATTTTCCCAAGTATGTTTGCTAGGGATTTGGGTGCTTGTGGATGGTCGAGATTCCTGATCAAGATGATCAAATCTCTTGGAGAGATTTTGTGTGATATCTTTAAGCTTTTGACTCCTTCCATTTAAGGAGCCCTCAAAGGCTTTTGCCTTTGTGAGTTCTTTCTTTATGTCTGAATTTTCAATATCCAATGATTATATTTCTTTTTCTTTCCTAAACAATTCACCTCTCATATTGTAGTTAACTGAGTATGGGTTATCTCTCCTAAGTTCTTCTAGTTCTGATCTTATTGTTTTAAGTTCCTTTTGGTTGTTAATAAAGTCTTGACAAAATTCTTTATAACAATCCTTAAAATCTCTTGATGAAAAATCAAAGTCATCAAAGATTGTTACCTCATTTTCTGTAGAGGAGTCTTCTAGAGCCATTAGGCAGGCTTTTTCTGGTCCACCATCTTCATCATCATCAGATGAGGAGGAACTTGATTCAGAGTATGAATCACTCCAGGTTTCAGCTATGAAACCTTTCCATCCTTTCTTATCCTTCCTCTTGAAGGATTTCTTCTTGTGCTCTTTCTCTGCTTGATGTTTTTGTTCTTTTCTTCCTCAGGACACTCTGTAGAAAAGTGTCCTGGTTTTCCACAAGAGAAACAGATAATCACCTGTTTAGGAGTTTTGTCATACCTTGGCTTGCTAGAACTCCTTTCTTTCCTTTTGGAGTCCTCTGTTCTGACCCACTTCTTGAATCTTTTTGCCAAGAGATTGAACATCTCTTCTTCAGTGGTGGAGGACTCTGCTTCAACTGTTTTTAATGCAAGATTCCTTTCTCTAGGAGTTGATATTCTCTCCTGGGCTTCTGACTCAACCCTGATTTTTAGTAGAAGCTCATAGGGCTTGAGCTTACCCAGCAGAGCATCAGTTGAAATTTCTCTGAGGCATCTAGAATCTCTAATAGCCCAGAGTCTATAGTGGCATGTGCTTGGGAAGCACATAAGGAGCTTGTCATAAATTTCTGTTGTTGAAATTTCTTTGTCAAGCCCTCTCAGCTCATTTATGATGAGGCTAAATCTATCATACATTTCTGATATGCTTTCTTCAGCCTTTTTCTTGAAGTTCTCATATCAAGATATGAGAAGTGACTTTCTGTCTTTTCTTTCATCAGAGCTCCCTTCAACTAGTCTGGATAGAGATTCCCAGATCTCTTTGGCAGAGTTGTAATTAGCAACTTTTTGGAATATGTCATCAGACATGGTTGAGACCAGTATGTTTATGGCCTTGGCATCAAATGCCTTGACCATCTTCTCAGCATCAGTCCATTCTGCTCTGGGGACTGAAGTTTGTATGACCTTTCCACTAGTATCTTTCCTTATTGGGACTGGGGGCATGTGAGGATAACATTAAAAATTTCTTCATCAATAGAGTTCATATAAAGTTTTATTCTTGCCTTCCAGGGTGTGAACTAATTCAAGTTACATAGTGGAGGTCTTGTTGAGGCATAATCCGTAGAACTCATTTTCTTAATAAAATATATTTGTAATAAAGAAATAAGAGTAGGAGGTCTTTTTGATCAAGGTGTTAACCTCTTAATGATCAACCTCTCACTGATACCAATTGAAAGTGCACAGTGTGCCTCTGAGAATCCTCTAGAAGGGGGGTGAATAGAGATTTAAAGATTTTTCTATACTAACTGTGCAGACAATAAAACTTACTAAGGTATTATGCACACAAACAAAATAAAGGCAGAATAAATAAGATAAATTCTGCTAGAAATAAATGCTGAAAAAGGAAGTGGGACAGTACAGAAAATCACAACAAAGACACAAATTTTTATAGAGGTTCCCCAAAATGTGGGTACTCCCCTCTTCTACCACCTGGTAGGGATGCACAACCTGTGCCTCAGTCTTTTGATAAGGAGACTCTTAGAACCAAAGATCTTTTGATAAGGAGATCTTGAACCAAAGATCTTTTGATAAGGAGATCTTGAACCACAGATCTTTTGATAAGGAGATATTGAACCACTGAATCCTTTGGAAGAGGGATTCTTAAAACTCTTTTACAGTTGAAGAGAGGGAGAAAGAGGAGGAAGAAGTAAGGAGAAGAATTCTGCTCTCAGAATTCTGTTGAAGCCTTCAGCTTCAAATTTTCTCTTTGCTGGATCTGCAAATGATGAACCCTTGCTTATAATAGTGATGATTTGCAAGGGTTATAAGCTTTAGATCCTTTCTGCTTTCTTCTGATTGAAATCTGGCTGCTATGAGATATTGATGAAGAGCAGCCTTCAGTTGTTTTGTTCTGAGAGAGAGAGCAGTTCTTGTTTTTCTATCTTTTAATTTTGAATTTGTTTCCTTTTCTGGGTTGCCCTGAAAAGGTATATGCTTGGACAATTTCTCTTCCTTTCCTCTTTTGTTCTCGACCCGCCCACCAGCTGTTCTACTTCATTCCAAGAAAGCTTTCCCTGTCTTCTTGAATGCTCCTTTCCATTTGAGGCAATAAACAAGCCATTGTAGAACAGTCTTCAGCACTGTGGGCCTTGAGAGAGAGTTCTACAAGGATAGCTGAAAAGGATTCCTTTTCAGACTATATTTGACGTTGCGTCGGTTTCTCTTTCTCTCTTATCGATGCACCTTCGTTTTCTTGAAAGAGCAGCTTCGAATTTCTTCTTGCTCTGATTGAACCCTGATGTCGACGTTATGTCAATTGCTTATCAACGTAACCATCGAGTTGAAGGCTTGGCTTTGAACTTCATCATCTGCGTTGAATTGTAGTCGACGTTGCGTCGACTTTAGATGGCTTTGACATATTCTCCCTTCTGCGTTGAGTTGAAGTTAAAGCTGCGTTGACTTCTAATGATACTTCGACATGTCTATTTTATCTACGTTGATATCCTTTCAACGTAGTGTTGACTTGATCTACTTTGACAGAAAGGTAGAGCTGCTTGGACTTCTAGTCTAAGTTGCGTCGACATGAAGTCGAGGTTGCGTCGAATACTATTCGACGCAATTGTTAACTCAACCCAATTTGCTTTTATGACTCGGTTCTTGACACTCCAAGTTGTGTGAGATATCCTAAGACATCTAATGACCAAATTACCCTCACTATACAATGGGTAATTTAAACCTAAGAGATAAAATCACTTTAGATAATTTGTTAAGTTAAATCCAAGGATTTTTTTCCCAATAAACAATAAAACTTGGGTACAGGAGTCCGACTAGGATTAGCTTTTGGCCTTGGTGACATGTAAGTGGAGATGAATCAAGAGGATCGGGTAGGCACAAAGGGGCTAGCAAGGATTATATGATAGGATCGTTACACAAAGCTTAACCTGGCCAAAATGACAGCCTACACCACGCTCACGTACTGAACTAGCCTATACCAAAGCTTCAAGAGTCGCTTGGGGCAAGTTCTTAGCCACCGAGAAAGATAATTCTTCCTTCCAAATCGAGTAATATGAACCCAACAACCGCCTACACACATCCCTACGTTACCATCGGATTCACACCGGATTTACCACTTTTTGAGTAGAATAAACAATTATTACGCAAATAGAAAAATACAAAACTATAAGCATAAAGAAAAATTTATTCTACACGTAATTCTCTGCGAGACGTGAGTACTTGACTAGAGCACTATAGGAGTCAACATTTTACTCCATCTCACAATCCTAAGCCAACACAATGATTTTCCTAATCATTCAAAAGAAACGAGTTAGACTCGTTACGCGCATATGATTAAGTGCGCTCTCTAGTTGGTGTTGTGGTGTGCGATGAAAATGCACTGATACAATAAATGATTAACATAAACTATAACCTCTAGTATGTTGTGCCATGTGCACGTGCAAGTGGGTGACGACAATCTACTCTCCCCCAAACATAATCTAAGCAGCAAGATAAGCCTAAATAATAATATGAACTCAAGAAAATTCTAGGAGGAGAGGTTACCCTATGCTCAGAAATGAGCATACCAGAAGATTGGCATTAAATCTAAGAATTAACTCCAAGTGTCCGCCACCAAAGCTCGCTACACCTATAAGAAATGATTCGGCTGTCGCGCACAACATAAGCAAAAATAATTAAAATTACAAGAGGTGATCATAAACAAACAACAAAAGTGGGTTGTCTCCCATAAGCCCTTTTGTTTACCATCCTTAAGGTGGACCACATACATGTACTAGCATTAGATAAAAGATAGTTCTTGCACTTGCTTACTAATTTATCAAAAGAAAACACACAAGCTCAGCTAAAGAGATAGAATAACACAACCAGATCATCAGCACCGAAAGCCCGGAGATCCCATCACTAATCAGCTATATGCAAACTTGTGGTTCTCCCGAGCCACACGATATGGGCGGAGGTGAAGGCTTTAGGGCTCAAAGGAGATGTCGCTCCCTTTCCCCTAACCTCCTCCTTCTCACGTCGGTTGGTGGTAAAGCGCGCAGCGTGTAGTATTCTTTCTTGCTTAACTTTCTCCACAGAAGGATTGCGCCATCGAGCACATTGTGTTGGATCAGTGTCAAATTTTATCAGCTTAGCAGCAGCTAGAAGCTTCATTTCTTTGTTGGATCTTGAGGCGCCCTTAGAGGGGGGTGAAAAAGGGTTTTACAAAATAGTAAGTTTTTATAGAAAACTTTTGATATTTTATTTGAATATGAGTGAATAAAAAACAAAGAGTGGTAAATCAATTTTATTAAATAGAAAAAGACATGATTATCATTAATAAAATTTGGTTACAAAATTTGATTTCTATGACGCTATAAATCAAGGCAAAATATGAAATACTCTTTTTGTTTTCTATACCGACTCTTCTCACTAAGAACCGGTTGGCTTTAGCCGATCTCTCCCCAGATACGGCCTCAAGCCGCTCTAGCCTTTCTATCCCCAGAAAGGCCTTGAGCACCCCCTAGATCTACTCCCTAGACCTAATCGCCAACACGAGGCGAATTCCTCCCTAAGTCCTACCCAGACCTAGTCGCCAACACGAGGCAAATTTACTCCATGATTATAATAAATGAGTTACAAAAAAATACAAAAACACAAATAAAAACTCCCTAAGAAGAATTCTAGAGATGGCGAAGGCTCGCTGAATATCGTCGTAGTCAAAGTGTGTGTTATTCGTGTTGTGTAAGCGTTGTTTCGATCCTCCTTAAATTCTTCTCTTGAATTTGTGTGGGAGATGGTGGTCTTGAAAAATACGGCCCTTGCAGAATTTCAGAAGTGCTGGACTAGGGCTCTATATGATCAATTGTTGAAGAAGATGAAATCCACCTATTTATAGGACTGGAAGCTAACGTTAGCATTAAGGATAATGTCTGGCATTCACCCAGTATAAAAATGTTTTGATGGCTCGGATCTTCAAAACAAAAAGGAGATACTGCAGTTTAGGAAACATTCATTTTAGGCAACCCTAATGCTAGCGTTGAGGCTAACGTTGTCGTTAGATCAGATTATTCCTAAAGTGCTCCTTCAATCACGATAGCTTCCCTCCTTGCCACATTTTTCTTGGTGGAAATGGGAGTCAACACCGACGTTAATTCCTAACGCCTGGTGTTAGACATCATTCCACTTTTCAGCTTGTGGGCAGGTCCAGACAAATAATATAGCATCCTAGTGTCATATTTGTTCAAGCATTCATGTTAAAAACACAGTGGCAACCACGATCAAATATAAGTTGGATTTATTATTCTCAAATCAAAGGGATGCGGAAAACTATGTTCCAACAATCTCTCTCTTTTGATAATAACAAATCCAATAGAGATCAATCAGATTCATATATAAGAGAGATGTGTTTTAGAAGGATATATGACACTAAGCAATATAGAGACATTAATAAGAATAATAGATTATTAAATTGTGCTCCCCCTACTTAAGTGTTCCCCCTTAGTGTATGCTCCCATGGACTAGATGTATGCTCCCCCTTAATCTAGTGAATCATACTCCTTAAATCATTATGATTTATCATTTTATTCTCCCCCTTTTGATATTAGCAAAAGTAAGTGGTGTGAAACAAAACTAGAAGAGAGAAGACAAAAGTTGGGACATAACTAAAAGAGGATTAAGAGTTTTGTTTAGACATAAAGTAATTCATGGTGGAGCTATGGGAGAGAGTAGCACAACGGACAATGGATATGATAAGCGTGAAAGAACAACATTCCATGTTTTTGACCAAAGTAATTCTACCACTTGTTGTTCAAAGAATTTTGAAAAAAAAACTACTTGCTGAAAGAGATGCAATATAGTTTGACAAGCACTAGTTACAAAAAGATCTTTAAAAATTATCATGATAGGGCATGGTAAAAGAAATACATGATCAAATTAGAAATGCGGAAAACAAAAACAAAACAATTAAGATTAGTAGCATTAACTTTGGAAATTTTCATAATAAATAGGAAAGCAGGATTTAACATATTCAAAAAGATAAGGACTACAATGTAACAAATTCATATTTCAAGTAAAGAAAACATTGTAGAAATCATGCGTGGCATTCTAGTGCTTTTACATAAGTGTTTAGAGAATTATGTAATTTTGCATTAGGATCCAATTCTCATGAGTAGAAGCTTTATGAAAAACAATGATGTGTGCATAAGTTGTTTTGATAAAAGTATACAAGGGAAATAATCGAAACATATGACATATGTAATGAAATAGTAACAACAATATTAAGATTGTAATCTTATAATTACTTTCACACATCAATTTTAGATCAAAATTTCAAAGCACATTTCATGAGTACAACTACCAAGGTGTTTCGCCCACACAATGCTCATTAAGACTTATTAGGGAGCGAAGTATTGCTTGGAGGATCACATAAGCATTTTTATAAATTTTTTATGTTTTGTGATCCGGAGTACAAATAGAAGTGATGACAATAAAATGTGTTTGCACAAGACACTTTACAATTCTTTCCAAGGTGCTCAACCTCAATATGCTCATTAAGACTTCTCAGGAGGGTGAGTAGTGCTTGGTGGAGTTATCTTTGGCATTTTATTTCATATTTTTGCAATTTTGGGCCAAAAGGTCTCTGAATTCACTTGTTTTTGCAAACACTAATAATATTGAAATAACACTTCTATATGTGCAAGAAATTTAATGTTTAAAAGATGGTGTAGGTAAGTTAGACATACAACTTATTATGATAAAACTATTACACTACACAATCATGCAAGACTAAGATTATGAACACATGTAGATTACCAAAATAGTGAGTGAATGAATCATTGATTAGCATAAAACATTACTCATACTTAGAGGCATGCTAGGCAATCATACACAAATTTCTATTGAAAATTTCATTGCACATAATCAGATTAAGGTCAAGGCATGACAAGATAGAACAATGTTTAGGAAATTTGAAATTAAAATTAGACATTTAAGGCAATCTTTGTGTGTATGCCAAAATCAACTTTGACCATTTGAAACAAAATAACTAAGATATTTGCTCTTGTTAAGTCTTATAGTCAAACCATAATTTTGTAAGTATTTAAAACAAAATAACTGACAAAAGCATATTTTTGAGCATTTTGGAGGTTTGAAATTTTTTTTTATTATTTTGGAATAAAAACTAACAAATTAATAATAGAATAATTTTAATGCAGAGAAAAGAAACTAATAAAATGCATTAGAAAAATACTTGAAATAGGTAAGAAAAAATAGAATTTTAATTTTGTCAAAATAGCTAACG
Organism: Dactylorhiza incarnata; assembly: GCA_033032865.1. Classification (NCBI taxonomy): domain Eukaryota; kingdom Viridiplantae; phylum Streptophyta; class Magnoliopsida; order Asparagales; family Orchidaceae; genus Dactylorhiza; species Dactylorhiza incarnata. Next base: position 3,898,626 of record JAWHQI010000160.1, on the reverse strand, counting down.
CCTGGAGTTAACTACTCAATGACCAAACAGGACACTATTTTTTAAGGTTTTTGGAAAAAAAAATCGTTGGAAGAGAATGTACGCATATAGACCTTCATAGTGTAGAACTTTCAGAGAATTTGGAGAGGATTAGAAGGCTATTTACGCATATTTTTGGTAGTTTTAAAATGGTTTTTATATTCTATATTTGTTTTTTATTTTTGTTGCAATGAAAAAGTAATTAAGATGTAAACACAGATATATATAAGTATATAAATGAATAGGCAGAAAGAGTTGTTAAGTTCAGAGATAAATGCTAACACGGGGCGTTATTGATAGCGTCAAGCGTTAGTGCTTTTTAGTTCAATTTTGATGATGATGATGATGATGATGATGATGATGCAGATAGATTCAAGTTTTAAGATATATGATAATTTTCTTTTTAGTTATTGCAGGAGAATGCCTGAGCCTATAATTACTTTTGATCTTTGTGAGACTTTAGTTGGACTTAGCAATTTAAAGTGGATCTTGGACTTCCCGAGGTCTACCATATGAAGGGTTCGCACCGATACTAGGACATATGATGGGGTGACATCCAAACCTCCCTTTCTCAAGATATTTAGGTGTTATTGGTTGCTACCCGCAATAAAAATTTATTGACTCAATTTGATATATCTAATGTTGGATCTTGTGGCGCACTTAGAGGGGGTGAATAAGGGCAATTTAAACCTTTGATAATTTTTGTAAAAACGAAACAATATATGAATATAGAGACAAATAATTGAATTTAAAAACAAGATTTTATTTCATCAAAGATAATGAGTAGAAATGATTCCAATAAAGCTTGGAATCAAAGGCTTACAATTAATAAAATCTCTTGTCTCTTTTCACCGGTCCTTCTCCTAAGGACCGGTTGGCTATAGCCTATATCTCCCAGATATAGACACTAGCCTCCCCCTAAATCAAATCTTGATCTAGACGCAGCACACACGACGATGATTTTCTCCCAAGCCACACAAGGACATGACACCGCACACAAGACGATGATTTACCCTAGACCACACAAGGATCTAACACCACACACAAGGTGATGATTTCCCCTAAGCCTCACACGGACTTAGACGTCGCATGCAAGACGACAATTTCTACAATGATTACAAAATGAATGTAAATATAAATGAAATACAAAATAAAAACCCCCTTTAGAATTTCTGGACCAAAGCAGCGAAGAATCCTTGAAAAAGTCTCCTTGGAACGCGTGTACAATCTTCGGCTTCGCTCTCTCTTTTCTTCTTCAAGGATGGGGATTTTCATTCTCTGGAGCTCTCTGGACGATAACACTCAGGAAGAAGGCTTGAAAGTATGAAAGCATGAAATCCACGAAGTTCTGAGCCCTTTTAATAAAAGAGAGCTGTCGCCATTCGTTAGCTAGGTATCGCCCGAATCCGATATCTCCAGAGGCTGCCACGTGTCCCACTAATTTGAAGTTTCTGCGCGAAGTGGAGGTCGTGGTTGAGACGTGGGCTGTCGGATATCCGATATCACTATGGGAAATCCGTTAGCTTGCGTAACTGCTGCACGTCGTAGAGTTGCGGGAAGATCGGGCACTGTCGGATATCCGTTACTGCTGTCGGAAATCCGATAGCTCTAAACGGTCGAGTAGAGATCGGAAAATGGAAGAAATCGTGCGCTGTCGGAAATCCGATACTGCTATCGGAAATCCGATAGCTCCAATTTCTGGAAAATCGATATTTTGCTCCAATTGCAAACATGTTATTCTTGCACCTGTTATCTGCACACCATTAATCAAAAATAGGATCAAATACATTCGGGATTTGTTATTCTCAAAACGGACGAGTGTGGAACGCATGCTCCAACAATCTCCCCATTTTGATAATAACAAATCCTTATAAAAAGAAATCGAATAAATCCTATATAGATATTGAATGTTATATCATGTGTGTACAAGTGTGAACTTTTGATCTCCATGATCTCCCCCTTAATATGATATGATTTCCCCAAAATATTCTCCCCCGACATATAAACTCCCCCTACATGAATGCTCACTTAATTAATTAAGTATTTTAAGTGATTTAAGTGATTACTTATGATTTCTTATTATCTTCTCCCCCTTTGATATTATCAAAAGTAATGAATAGAGACGAGGAAATAGTATCATAGAGATAAGGAAGAAAAATAAGAAAGAGTATAGGGAAAGTTGGAGGACACTAACGGAAGCTTTGTAAGTGATATGATATTGAGATAGGAAATCTTAGAGATTAGGCTAAGCATTCTAGTAATGTGTTATAATGTATAGAAGCAAATATACTTAACCATTAGGAGATTCAATTTCAACTATCAGAGAAAGACACATGAGAATATAGAATATTGAATTATTTCGGTCCAATTCTCATAAGAAGAAATTTTATAAATAACAATGAAGTGTAGTAGTGATACTTTGAGAAAGAATACATATGAATATATTTAAAATATACATGATCATGGAATTGTTAAACATAACATAAATATACATAAAGCCAAACTTATGAACTTATAGAAACTTTGCAAGTATATAAAAGGACCATTTTGTTTTTGCATAACAAGACACTTTACAATTCTTTCCAAGGTGCTTAACCTCACAATGCTCATTAAGACTTATTAGGAGGCTAAGTAGTGCTTGGTGGAGGATCCTTTTCAATTTTTTTATTTCTTGCAAAAAGTTTTTTTGGCAAAATGTTTGTTTTGCATTTGAATTTGCCTCCTTTTTTTTTGAATATGCATATATGTAAAGGATCTCCGAATTCACTTGCATGCAAAAAATGGTATAATTTGAATAAGTGCAAAGTAGCAAAGTTGAAGGTAGCATTTATGAAATGTATTTTGTTATGTTCGAGCAATCATGATGTATGTATAAAATAAATTTTATTAATATATAATTGCAAAGTAAGTGTTTGTGATTGCTCATTGTCATAGATAAAAGATTTCTTATAATTAGAGGCATGCGAAAACAATTCGTAATTCCTATAAGAAAGTGTCATTTACAATGATAACTTAAGATTGAACATCATAATTAAGTGTTAAGCTATTTATACGAAAGATAACACATGAAGAATCATTTATGCAAGATTAAAAAGAAATTTCCATATGATCATTTATAGAAACAGATAATGAAAAAGTTAGTGAAGAATGGAAATTTAATTTTTGGGAGCTGTCGGAAATCCGACACCTGGATATCGACATCCGATACCTCCAAACAGATAAAAAGACGCGTTTCGTCTTTCCACTGACACCTCACTGTAGTTTTAGGAAAATTTTCGAGATCTAGAGCTCCAGGTCGCCGAAAAATTTCAGATCTAAGGTGAGAAATTTGGATTTTTTAAGTTTTGTTTAGAATTTCTCAAATAGTTTTGTGATTTTGATATTCCTCTTGGTTTTCATTGAGTTTTGTGAAGAAGAAAAAAATGTAGATCTAAACATTTTAGATCTTGGTTTTCATGGAGTTTTTTGTGAAGGAAAAAATGTAGATCTTGATTTTGATATTCCTCTTTGTTTTCATTGGGTTTTTGTGAAGAATCATTTTAGGAGATCTAGACATTTTAGATTTTGGTGTTCAAAAGAGGGTTTAGATCTTGTGATAGTGATATATAAAAAATTTAGAACTTTGTTTTTATAGGAAGAAGATGATGAATAGTGTTTTCACCAAAGATTTGTCAAAATTATATAGATGTTGGAGAACATTTTTTGCGTGAAAAAATATGTGAATTTGTGATAGTAAGAATATTTGTGAGATAAAATTCCGGAAGTATGATTTTGAGCTATCGGATATCCAACAGAGGGGTATCGGATATCCGACAGGTCCTTCTTTTTTGTTTTTGTTTTTTTTTAATTTTCTTATCTCTCATGCAGATATGTCATCCAGTTGGAGATCGCGAAGGAGTGAGTCAGGAGACGCTCACTCGTCTTATTAAAGTTATCCGGGCATAGAGAAAGCCCAAATCGGAATTTCAAAAGTTGTGGAATTTGATCTCCCCCGACATGAACGTGTCGATTATATGCTTGCTGACGCAGGTATACTTTCGGTCATTATCCAAGATATCTTCTCCTCCTTTTTAGTATGAGAATTTTATAATCATCTTGAGGACCCTTCATATACGGATTTGAATGGAGGAGTTAGATCCAAAATTCAAGGCCAATATGTGGAGATCACTCCCATTGATTTAAGAAGTGAATTTGGAATAATGGAAAGTGAGAATGTTTTGGACATAGTGGAGAATTATAGACTAGAGAGATTGGACCCTAATGAACATGTCTTTGCATGGAAATTCTACAAAGAACCTTATAACCACTATGACGACATTGACAGACGATGCTCGTCTTGTTCAAGATATACTAAGGCACACGATTATGTTGAAGTCCGGTGATACTCATAGTATTACGGCTCAACTTAGTCTTGTGACTTATTATATAGTGGAGAATGAATTATTTGATGTGGCCGATCTTCTTTTGTCTATGATTCGTTGTACTATCCGCCTCAAAAATCCTAAGTGGAAAAAGGCACACACCCTCCCGTTGGGTGCGATTATCCAGCATATTCTATTCAAGAAATACGCATGGATAGATCAAAGCTTTTATGTTGGAGATTGTGTCCCGGATGTATATCAAACGGCGGGTATAAAGAGTAAGAAAAATCAACGGAAGCCGCCTACTATGGAAATAGGAGAGCCTCCTATGTCACGTGGAGGGTCTATGCAGGAGGCACTCGACTCTTTCCAAACAAAATTGGATAGACACATTGAAGATTTTCAAGAGCATAGAAGGTCTTTTGAAGAACACAAAGTAGAGGTAAAGAAGGATCGGACGCGAATCCAGAAGTTCATGAAGTTCCTTGTTAAGGGACTTAAATTAAAGCCTACGCCTGCTGAAGCCGCGGAATGGGAAGTGCCGACGGAGGAGGAGCCGCGACACCAATCGGTTAGTCAGGCTCGACGGAAGAAGACAGTGATAAGGAGATCAGATTGTGATCTTCCAGAAAGCAGTGGAGCAGGCAGTCGCAATGAGGAGGATTCGGATTAAAAACACTTCTGGAAGCTATCGCCATCCGACATCCTACTGTCGCCATCCGACAGCTGCCCAGCCCAGATCTCTCTCTAATTTTGTGAATTTCTTTTATGAGACATTTTAAGTACCCTTTTATTAAAGTTCTGTAATAATTTTTAATATTTGGACATGTTATATGTTGGTGAATCTCTATGTTAAGATTTGTTTTTTTTTTTAATGTAAGGCTATTTTGATGTTTTTAATTTTATAGATAATAAGTAGTGATATAATAATCAGTGTGAAATATCTAGGATTCCCAATTCTAGCCTAAGCATAGAAAAACGGGAATCTGGTAATGGTTCAGTGAATATATCCGCTAGTTGTGAATCCGTTCCTATGAAGTTGATTTTTACATTACCCTTCTTAATATGATCCCTTATAAAATGATGTCGGACATCTATATGCTTAGATCTAGAGTGTAATACGGGATTATTAGTTAAATCTATAGCACTTTTATTATCACACTTTAATTCTACACTACTTTGTTGCATGCCAAAGTATTCTAATGTTTGTGACATCGAAAGAGCTTGGGCACAACAACTACCTAGTGCAATATATTTGGCCTCGGTAGTAGAGAGGGCAACAGAATTATGTTTCCTACTCGACCAAGAAATAAGTGAAGGGTCGATAAAATGACAGGTGCCACTAGTGCTTTTTCTATCTAAAGAACATCCCGCATAATCTGAATCCGAAAAGCCATGTAAAATAAAGGAATCATTATGAGGATACCATAATCCTAATTTAGATGTTCCTATAAGATATCGAAAGATGCGTTTCACCGCTTTTAAATGTGACTCTTTAGGATTAGCCTGAAATCTAGCACATAAACAAACGGCAAACATAATGTCAGGCCTAGATGCGGTTAAATATAATAAAGATCCTATCATACTTCTATAAAGGGTTTGGTCAATTGAAACTCCACTTTCATCTTTTCCTAATTTTAGTGAAGCACTCATAGGAGTGTTTGCATGCTTAAGATTTTCAAATCCAAATCTTTTTAACATATCATGAATATATTTGGATTGACATATAAAAATACCATCATGTTTTTGTGTAATTTGAAAACCTAGAAAATATGAAAGTTCTCCTACCATGCTCATTTCAAATTCATTTTTCATAATTTTAACTACTTCATTACACAACTCTTCATTAGTGGCTCCAAAAATAATATCATCAACATAAATTTACAAAATAACTAAATCATGATCAATTTGCTTAATGAAGAGTGTAGAATCGGCACTTCCTACTTTATAATCGTACTTTAACAAATATTGAGTTAATCGATCATACCAAGCACGAGGCGCTTGTTTTAATCCATAAAGCGCTTTATCTAATTTATAAACATAATTTGGATATTTCTCATTTATAAAGCTAGGGGTTGTTCTACATAAACCTCTTCTTTTATATACCCGTTTAAAAATGCGGTTTTGACATCCATTTGATATAATTTAAAGCTTTTAAAAGAAGCAAATACAAGAAATATTCTAATCGCTTCTAATCTTGCTACGGGTGCAAAAGTTTCATCAAAATCCACCCCTTCAATTTGTGCATAACCTTTTGCAACTAATCTGGATTTATTTCTAACAATTCTAGATTCACTATCCAGTATATTTTTAAAAATCCACTTAACTCCAACTACAGGATGATTTTTGGGTCGTTCTACAAGATTCCAAACCTTATTACGTTCAAATTGATTAAGTTCTTCATTCATAGCAAAATACCAAAATTCATCATTTAAAGCGGTGGAAACATCTTTTGGTTCTATTTTAGAGACAAAGCAAAGGTTTGAAAATAAAACTTGTAACGATGAACGAGTACTAACCCCTTTTTGCGGATCTCCAATGATAAGCTCCTTTGTATGATCCTTTGAAAATCTCAATTCACTTGGAGGCACATATTCTTCTCTTTCTTCTCCTTCTCTATCTTTTTCTCTTTCTCCTTCTCTCTCTTCTTCTTTTTCTTCTTCATTTTCTCCAAGTTCTTCATCATCATTCTCCACCGAAGGAAGAGGTTCATCTTCTTTTCCTGTAATTTTCTTTTCTACACATGAAACAAACTCATCAAACCTAACATGAATAGATTCTTCAACTATTTTTGTTCTTTTATTAAAAATCCTATAAGCTTTACTAGTTGAAGAATAGCCAATAAAAATACCTTCATCATATTTTTCATCAAATTTTCCTAAGGAATCTTTAGAATTCAAAATAAAACATTTACAACCAAAAACTTTGAAATAAGAAACATTTGGTTTTTTACTAAAAATTAATTCATAAGGAGTTAATTTTAAAATAGGGTGAAGCATTACTCTATTAATTACATAACATGCCGTACTAACCGCTTCAGCACAAAAAGATTTTGGTAATTTAAACTCAGATAGCATCGTACGGGCTAACTCTTGAAGAGTTCTATTTTTCCTCTCCACTACACCATTTTGTTGTGGTGTGCGTGGAGCGGAAAATTCGTGTTTAATTCCTAACTCCGTACAAACAGAAATAAACTTTTCATTTTCAAATTCTCCTCCATGATCCGATCGTATGCGTTTAATTTTTAACTCAAGTTCATTTTGAATACGCAAACATAATTTTGAAAATTCTGAAAATGCATCGGATTTGGAGGTTAGAAATAAAGTTCAACAAAAACGAGAATAATCATCAATCAATACAAATGTATATTTTCTACCTCCTAAGCTAGAAATTCCAATTGGCCCAAATAAATCCATATGTATTAATTGAAGTGGCCTAGTGGTAGAAATAATATTTTTACTTTTGAAAGATGATTTTGAAAATTTTCCTTTTTGGCAAGGCACACATAGTGAAGAAGATAAATTTCCATTTAACAATGGTAAACCTTTAATTAATTTATCTTTTGAAAGCTTTGTAATTAACTTGGCACTAGTATGTCCAAGTCGCCTATGCCATAATTCTAATTCATCATTTTTTGATAAAAAACATTTTAAAGTAGAATTTGAAAAATCAAGAAATTTAATCATATATACATTATGACATCTAGGTGCGGTAAAAACAATTTCATTTGTTTTAGAATTAATAATTTTGCACAAATTTGTAGAAGATTCAAATAAAACATCTAAACCCTTATCACATAATTGACTAATAGAAATCAAATTATGCTTTAATCCTTCTACAAATAATACATTTGAAATTGAAAAAATTTTGTTACCCACAACTCTGATGCCGATTATTTTTCCTTTTCCATTGTCTCCGAATGTAACAACTCCTCCTTTTTTCATCTCCAGGCTAAGGAACTTCTCTTTATTGCCCGTCATGTGCTTTGAACAACCCGAGTCCAAGTAACACACGTCTTCTTTGTCCTTAGCCTGCCAACACACCTAGAAAGAAGAGGTGAGTAAAGATCTGGTTACCCAAGTGGTTCCACCCATAGTATAGGTAGAAGCCTTAGGCACCCAGATTTGTTTAATTATACTTTTTCCTTTCCTCCAGCAAGAGTCCGTAGTGTGACCAAATCTATTGCATTTGGCACATGTAATGTATTGAGAAGAGTATAACTTTTCTGGACTTTTATTGGATGAGGATGCAGTATTAGACAATTTACTAACTTCAGAATTTTTAAAAACAGAATTTCTGGACTTTTCGCTGTCACCGGCGATAGTGGTTATCGCCGGGCGATAGCTTCCTGACGTGTATCCGAGTCCAAACCTTCCAGATCCATGGCATTGGTATCCTAAGATCATATTCATTGATCTTTGGCCCATTCCAAATTTTTTCATGGTTAGCGTTAAGTCATCAATCTGGTTTCTCATTTCTGTATTCTCGGATACTAGATTTACACATCTACGTTCAAAAGATTTCTTTCCCTCATGGACTTTGGAAATTGAAGATTTCAGATCTCTCTCTAAAATCTCATTCTTTTTGGTAAGAATTTTTATTGTAGAATGAGATTTGGAAAAAGATTCTTCAAGTTCTTTAATTCTTCCCAAAAAGTGATCACACTCTTGGCAAGAAATTTCTCTTTTTCCAATAGTCTTAATTTCATTTAACAATTTTTTGTTTTCTTTAAGCAAAATTTCATTTTCAGATTTAAGAAGATCATTATCTTTTAAACTTTTTTCAAAAAAATTGCAAGTCTTTACAAATTCAGAAAATAATTCATCGTAGGTTGGAGGAGTTACCTCAGTGTCACTTTGGACACTGCATTCGTCATCAGATATGACGCTCTTTCCCATTAAGCATATGTTGGCCTCCTCTTCTTTACTTGAGCTTGAACTGCTTGCATCCTCAGAAGTAGTATCATCCCATGTTTCCGCCTTCAGCACCTTCTTCGTCCCTTTGTGCTTCTTTTCTGTAAGTTCTTTTAAGTACTTTGGACACTTGCTTCTGATGTGTCCTAACTTCTTGCAGTGATAGCACTCCGGTGGCGGTCTCTCTTCCTCCTCATCGTCTTCCTTTCCTTTTTTCTTCCTAAACGTCTCCTTCTTAAAATACTTCTTGAATGAATTCCTCCTCTCTGGATTTTTCATAAATTTCTAAACTTTCTAACAAATAAACTTTCCTCATCTTCTTCTTCCTCCTCAGAATCACTACTTTCCTCGTTCTTAGATCTTAGAGTTAATCCCTTCTTCTTTGGCTCCATATACTCTTGTTGTTGAATTTTCAATTCAACTTCATGAGTTTTCAAGTTTCCAATCAGGCTTTCAATATTAAGAGCTTTAAGATCATGAGATTCAGAAATAGCCGTCACTTTGGGATTGAATTTAGGGGGGAGAGATCTAAGAAGTTTTCTTACCAAATCACCATTTGAGAACTTTTGAGTCATTTACTATCTTAGTGAATCTTGTGTACATGGTATCCACATCCTCATCTACCTCCATCCTGAACTTTTTGAATTCTGACTCCAATTGGAAAAGCTTTGAGTCCTTCACCTGTGAGGTACCTTCATGAGTAATTTCCAATAAATTCCAAATTTCATATGCAGTTTGACATGCGCAGGTTCTATTAAATTCAGTTTTATCAAGAGCACAAAATAATGCGTTCATTGCTTTTGCATTATTTTTGCATTTTAATTTGTCCTGGTCATCCCATTTATCTTTGGGTTTCTCCATGACAATATCACCAATTGTGAAAGTATGATGAGTATAATTTGTTTCAACCATATTCCATACTTCAATATCTAATGATATTAAAAAACACCTCATCCTAGTTTTCCAATAATTATAATCGGAACCCGTAAATAATGGTGGTCTAGTTATTCCTTGCCCCTCAGAAAATGCATGATCCTAGTGCGCCATAATTCCAGGTGGTTAAACCTTATAAGGAATTAACCTAGCTTTGATACCACTTGTTGGATCTTGTGGTGCACTTAAAGGGGGGTGAATAAGGGCAATTTAAACCTTTGATATTTTTTGTAAAAACGAAACAATATATGAATATAGAGACAAATAATTGAATTTAAAAACGATTTTATTTCATCAAAGATAATGAGTAGAAATGATTCCAATAAAGCTTGGAATCAAAGGCTTACAATTAATAAAATCTCTTATCTCTTTTCACCGGTCCTTCTCCTAAGTACCGGTTGGTTATAGCCTATATCTCCCAGATATAGACACTAGCCTCCCCCTAAATCAAATCTTGATCTAGACGCAGCACACACGGCGGCGATTTTCTCCCAAGCCACACAAGGACTTGACACCGCACACAAGATGATGATTTACCCTAGACCACACAAGGATCTAACACCACACACAAGGTGATGATTTCCCCTTAGCCTCACACGGACTTAGACGTCACACGCAAGATGACGATTTCTACAACGATTACAAGATGAATGTAAATATAAATGAAATACAAAATAAAAACCCCCTTTAGAATTTCTGGACCAAAGCAGCGAAGAATCCTTGAAAAAGTCTCCTTGGAATGCGTGTACAATCTTCGGCTTCGCTTTCTCTTTTCTTCTTCAAGGATGGGGATTTTCGTTCTCTGGAGCTCTCTGGACGATAACACTCAGGAAGAAGGCTTGAAAGTCTGAAAGCATGAAATCCACGAAGTTCTGAGCCCTTTTAATAAAAGAGAGCTGTCGTCGTCCGTTAGCTAGGTATCGCCCGAATCCGATATCTCCAGAGGCTGCCACGTGTCCCACTAATTTGAAGTTTCTGCGCGAAGTGGAGGTCGTGGTTGAGACGTGGGCTGTCGAATATCCGATATCACTATCGGAAATCCGTTAGCTTGCGTAACTGCTGCACGTCGTAGAGTTGCGGGAAGATCGTGCACTGTCGGATATCCGTTACTGCTGTCGGAAATCTGATAGCTCTAAACCGTCGAGTAGAGATCGGAAAACAGAAGAAATCGTGCGCTGTCGGAAATCCGATAGCTCTAATTTCTGGAAAATCGGTATTTTGCTCCAATTGCAAACATGTTATTCTTGCACCTGTTATCTGCACACCATTAATCAAAAATAGGATCAAATACATTCGGGATTTGTTATTCTCAACATGGACGAGTGCGGAACGCATGCTCCAACATCTAAGACTCCCAATTCTAGTCAAAGCATGTTGAAACGAGCATCGGGGAGAGGTTTTGTGAATATATCTGCGAGTTGGGATTCTGTGCCTATGAAGCTAACTCTCACATGTTCTTTCTTAATATGATCCCTAATGAAATGATGACGCACATCAAAGTGTTTGGATCATGAATGATGAACGAGATTGTTTGTTAGATATATTGCACTTTTGTTGTAACATTTTAATTCAATATTATTTAGATGCACCCCAAAGTCTTCTAGTGTTTGACTCATCCAAAGGGCTTGTGCACAACAACTTCTTAGTGCAACATATTCAGCCTCGGTGGTGGAGAGGGTAACAGAATTTTGTTTCCTACTCGACCAAGCAACTAGTGAGGGGCCTAAGAAGTGACATGTGTCACTTATGCTTTTACGATCTAGTGAACACCTAGCATAATCAGAGTCGGAATATCCATTTAAAATAAATTAATCATTATAAGGATACCATAGTCCTAGATTAGATGATCCGATTAAATATCTAAAAATTCATTTGACCGCTTTTAAACACTACTAGAAAATTGACTTTTAGCCATGCTAGTATTGCCCACGGCCATTTGTCGTGGCAACAGTCAACTTATCTTGGCTAAAAGTCTAAAATCGTGGCTAAAAGTCATAGAAAAAGGGTATTTGCCACAGAAAGAGCATGGCAAATACTTTTTTGCCACGCTCGTATTTCCCACGCCCATTTGGCACGGCACTCCATGGCTATGAGTCTTTTGCCACGATTTTGGACTTTTAGCCACGGTAATTTGCCCGGGCTAAAAGTTAATTGTCTAGTAGTGAAATGAGATTCTTTAGGATTAGCTTGAAATCTAGCACATAAGCAAACGACTAACATAATATCAGGTCTATACCCACTTAGATATAATAACGACCATATCATTCCTCTATATCGTGTTTGATCAATAGATATTCCGGTTTCATCTTTTCCTAATTTTGAGAGGCACTCATAGAAGTGGAGGCTTGTTTTAAATTTTCAAATCCAAATCTTTTTAACATGTCATGAATATATTTAGATTGATTTATAAATATTCTATCATTTCTGATGTAGGGGTGAACGAGACACGTGAACGTTACGCTAACGGAAAAACATTCATCACAGAAATTAAAATAACATAGGAGGGCTCCGACCAAAAGCGAACAAAAAGGGGTCGGTTGGCTCCCAAATCCGATGGATAAAATTATGCGGGACTCGATACAACGTCCTTAGGACTTACCTCTCCAACAAGCACACAACTCACCGTAAGCTGGACTCGATACAACGTCCTTAAGACCTACCTCTCCAACAAGCACACAACTCACCGCATCTACACAAGCATCTATTCCATCAATCGATTCGTTTCAAACTGCAGCGGCAATTTTCTTAGAGCGGCGGTGAACATTCAAGCGGCGATAAAGCTTTAGTTGAGATTAACTCCCTTGTTAACGCCAAGTGCGCCAATCTTGGAGAGCAAGCCAAGGCTAGGCCGAGTTTCGCTCCCGCAATGGATCTACCCAATCCGGACAACAAGAGATTCAATAACAACACTTATATTTCAGATTTGCAAGCGAGAAAATTAAGATCGCGGATAAAATGATTCGACAAAACCTCCACAAAATAAAGCGTAGAAGAATCACTAGAAAGGGGAGGGGTTACCCAACCAAGAACATGTATGCACTCAGGATAGATGTGGGAGAATCCCTCTCTCCACGGTTCCACCGGCGTCGCACCGAATGGAGTAGCACCCTTTCTTCCTTGGAGTCGCACCGCGGAAGTCTCGTCGGAGTCGCACCGAAGAGGATGGAGGGGGCCGGCCTTGGAGTCACACCAAGAGGGGAGGCGGCGGCTAGGAGGCTTCTCCTTGTGGCCGAAATTTCCAAGGGGAAATAGGGTTTGGTTTTTTTGTTCTTCAATGTCTCCTTTACTCTCATCAAGCCTCCTTTAAATAGGAGTTTACAAAATACATCAAATCATGATGGCTAACTAATCCACCATCAAAACGGTTAAACGCACACCATTGTTCAAAATTAGGAAATGAAAATAAGCAAGAGCAAAAATGAATATAAAATTATTTCCAAGACATGAAATAATTTTATATCCGTAAATATGAAATAAACGATATAAAATAAATAGAAGTCTTCAAGCGGGTTTGGTAAGCCGCGGGCGGAGGTTGTAGCACCGGTTTTTGTTAGCATCTTCACGGCGCCTCAAGTCCTTGTAGTGTTGCGCTTCGGCAACCGGGTCGTCATCAGAAAGTGGTGGCGGGGTCGCGCCATCAATCCTCCCCCACTCAAAATCAAGCATCTCTGATGCGTGGTCCGAGAGGTAGCGACGGAGAAGATCGGCATCCAGTCGTTGAAGCTCCGTCGCGAGGACCCATGAATCGTCTGAAGGAGGGCGATCACGCCAACGGATGAGGAATCGGTAAGTAGCACCCTCCGAGGTAGTAAGTGGCTTCACAACAAGTATCATGTCCGGAGTGAGAAAAGTCTTCGGAAACCTGGGGAACATATCAGCGGTAGGAATAAAAGTATGCGACTTACCATCCGGTGAAATACATGTGGGGACTGACAGAGAGAGGTCATCCGTACTACCACTCCCCAACCCATTAGAAGATTTGGTGGAAGGAGAAGACGTCAAAGAATTCAACTCATGTGGAGGCGATACGAATATCGTTAAATCCGAGACGTTAAAATAGGGGAGATTCCCCATTCGGCAGGAAAATCCAAAACAAAAGCGTTGTCACCTATTTTCTTAATGATCCGAAAAGGGCCAGCGTGCTTAGGTGCTAACTTTTTAACGGTGCCAGATGGCAAACGCTCGGGAACTAATCATACTAAAACCAAATCGCCAACCTTGAAGTGTAACACTCTCCGATGTATATTGGCGTGCGCCTGATAAGAATCGTACTGAGCAGTCAAGGTAGCTCGTATACGTGCATGAAGGTCGTGAATATGTTGGGCGAAGGATTGTGCAAATTGACTTGCCTTGTATGTTGGGGGCAAGGGAAACAAGTCAAGAGGCACAGGGGCCTTGTACCCGTGGACAATCTCATTTGGTGACAGAACGGTGGACCGATTTTTGGAATTGTTGTAGGCTAACTGAGCGTGGGGAAGAAGAAGATCCCATGTGCCTTTATGATCACTCACGAGGCATCTAAGAAGGTTCCCTAGGCTCCGGTTAACCACCTCAGTTTGCCCATCGGTTTGAGGATGATAGGCGGAGGAAAACAATAGTTTGGTACCCATTAGGATCCAAAGTGTCTTCCAGAAGTAACTCGTATACTTAACATCCCTATCCGAGACAATTGTCTTCGGCACTCCCCGGTGACTAACGACTTCCTTAAAATATAGCTTTGCAATATGAGAGGCATCGTTGGTTCTAGTGCACGGTATAAAATATGTCATTTTGGAGAACCTATCCACAACTATGAAGATGGAATCGTGACGACGAAAAGTGGTGGGTAGGCCTAAGACAAAGTCCATGTTCACGTCCTCCCAAGGTACGGATGGTATGGGCAACGGAGTATATAACCCGACGTTGGTTTTGGTGCCCTTGGAAAATTGGCAAGTACGACAACTACTCACTACCCGCCCTACCATGGCCTTCAAATTTGGCCAATAAAACTTTTCCTCAACCAGGGTGATAGTCTTATCTCTACCGAAATGGCCACTCAACCCGCCACTATGCAGTTCCCAGATGATATGGAGACGTAGAGATGACTGCGGAATACATAATTTCCCATGCCTAAATAGGTAACCATCCTTGATAACGAACGCAGTAATAGTGGTGGGGGAACTGTCCTAGGCAGATAGGTAGAAATCCTAAAAATCTGGGCACGTAGCGTACTCATCTTTGATTCGCTCGAACCCGACAACGTTAACCTCCATAGTGGTGACTAAAAGGGCTAGGCGACTAAGAGCGTCTGCAACCCGATTGTCCGCTCCCTTAAGGTGTTTGAGATTAAAAGTGTAACCCTGTAGGAAGGATACCCACTTGGCGTGACGCGGGCTGATTTTATGTTGGCCATTGATAAATCGTAATGCTTCGTGATCGGAGAGGATCACGAACTCCTTAGAGAGGAGATAATGTCGCCAGTGGTGCAAGCATCTAATGACCGCATAAAATTCCCTATCATAGTTGGAATAATTCAATTTAGCGCCCGCCAACTTTTCACTAAAGAAACTCACAGGATGCCCTTCCTGACTCAAGACACCTCCTATTCCCACGCCCGAAGCATCACAAGTAAGCTCAAAGACTTTTGAGAAGTCAGGTAGATGTAAGACGGGTGCCTCAATCATAAGCTCCTTGATGCGTTGGAAAGCGAAGGTGGCGGACTTCGTCCAAGTAAACTCACCTTTTTTCATGCAGTCACTAATGGGGGCCATGATGTTGCTAAAGTCTTTGATGAAACGGCGGTAGAAAGTTGCCAACCCATGGAAGATCCTCACCTCACGTATCGTGGTCGGCTCGGGCCAGTCCTTAATCACCTTAACCTTGCTAGGGTCAACTCTAATGCCCTCCGTTCCAACGATGTAGCCTAAAAACTCCACTTCCGTCACATGGAAAGTGCATTTCTTGAGATTCAGAAATAAAGTTTCCTTCCGTAGGGTGGAAAGAACCACTCTCATGTGGGAGACGTGCTCGGTGGTAGTAGTGCTGTAAACCAAGATGTCATCGAAGTAGACTACCACAAACCTCCCCATGAATGGCTGAAAGACATGCGTCATCATCCGGGAGAATGTGCTGGGGGCATTGGATAGCTCGAAGGGCATCACAAGCCACTCGTATAACCTGTCCTTAGACTTAAACGCCGTCTTCCACTCATCTCCCTTGCGGATCCTTATCTGGTGATAGCCGCTTCGTAAATCTAACTTAGAAAATATGGTGGCGCCAGACAAGACATCTAGAAGGTCATCTAAGCGCGGTATAGGAAATCGATACTTGATGGTGATATTGTTGATAGCGTTGCTATCAACACACATCCGCCACGTACCATCCTTCTTGGGGGCAAGAAGGGCTGGCACCGCACAAGGACTCATGCTAGTCCTGATGAATCCTTTCTTCATCAAATCCTCGATCTGAGTCTGTAGCTCTTTGTGGGCCGCAGGATGAAGCCTATAGTGGGGTTGGTTCGGCAAGGACGATCTCGGAATGAGATCTATCGCATGTTGTATGTTCCTCAACGGAGGTAACACAGAAGGCAACTCTTCTGGGTACACGTCCTTATACTCTCCAAAAGTGCTTGTAACGCCCTAGGCAACTCATTCAACGCTTCCGTCTCTTCCTTCTCACCCATAAGAACTAATGCGTACATAACTCCCTCAAGAAAAGGATCTCTCTCAAACTCTCTCCTACCAACTGGGCTCAAAGCCTTCCTCTCGGACGGGACGGTAGTGTCCTTAGCCAAAGCTACCGGCTCCTTCGGAACGGTCGGTCTCAATGTGATGGTCTTACCGTTGAATTTGAATTCATAAGTATTGGCTCGACCGAAATGTGTGACGTCACGGTCATAAAGCCAAGGGTGGCCTAATAACACGTGGCACGCATCCATGGGGAGGACGTCACACCAGACCTCATCCGTGTAAGATTTAAAGGTAAGAGGGACCAGGCAACGCTTGCTAACCGGGACGGTAACCTTGCTAATCCAAGCTACCTGGTAGGGTGTGGGGTGTGGTTCCGTGGTTAGATTCATACGTTTAACAGCGTTCTCAGAGATAACATTCACACAGCTACCGCTATCTATAATGAGCTTGCACAGCTTTTCACCACTCTTAAAGATCAGAGAGAAGATACTCGTCCTCCTCCAGTCATCTAGCGGACGTGGAGTGGTCAGAATACAACGCATCACCATGAAGGGGGATCGTCTTCCAAATCGCTTGGGACCCCTTCGGGGTCGCTCTCCTCGGCGGCCTCATACACATAGTCAGTAGAATCGGCGGCTATGTCTAAGAGGGCAACGGACTTAGTCTTAGTTGGGCATTCAAAGGCATAGTGGCCTTGAACACCGCAAGA
The DNA here is from genome assembly GCA_033032865.1 of Dactylorhiza incarnata. Classification (NCBI taxonomy): domain Eukaryota; kingdom Viridiplantae; phylum Streptophyta; class Magnoliopsida; order Asparagales; family Orchidaceae; genus Dactylorhiza; species Dactylorhiza incarnata. The sequence continues at coordinate 3,881,024 of JAWHQI010000160.1, read as the reverse complement.
ATAACATGTGGTATTGGCCTTGCTAACTTTCCCAATGGGAACACGCTCACTCGTGGGGTTCCTAGTGTTCCTAGCGGTGATCACGACGGACTTAGACTCGGTGGTTCTAGACCTCCCCTTGTCCGGATACGTTGAAGAAGACGCTCCAACGGTGGTCTTATTCCTCGTGTGGGAATAACGGGAGTGAGCCTTGGCGGCTAAGTGCTTTTCAATGTCTAGGGCGGCATTGAAAGTCATGTTCAGATCTGTGTGCCCATAGCGCAAGAGCTTCCGTTGGATCTCGGGTTGAAGTCCCTTACGAAACCTAGATAATGTGACCTCTGGGAGTTCCCTAAGCTCGCAACACACCATACGGTCTTTCAACTCTCCCATATACTCGGCCACCGACTTTGAACCTTGCCGCAGGGTGGCTAGTTCATCGAACATCTGCGTTCGGTGGTAAGCGGGGACGTATTGGTCGGTGAGCAAATTTTTCATCACCGCCCATCCGATAGGTGGGACTCCCTGTCCGGCTCCCAACCTCCTTTCCTCATTCAGCCAAAAGGTTTTCGCACGATCTGTCAACTTCATGCGGGCGACTTGGACCTTTTGGAGATCAGTGAGATTGTCACTGGTAGTAACATTCCATATCAACTACCCAGCTAAGGAAGACCTGGGGGTCTCCCATGCCATCGTAGGTGGGGGCATCAATCTTAATGGCTCTAGTGATATCGAAACCATGCTCGGGATGGTGTTCTCGAGGGGGCACTCGGGGATGGTCTCCATCAGAATCCGACTCATGACCTGGTCGTGAAAGTCGGGCTGCCCCACATTAATGGGTGGTGGAGGTGGTGGTGGTGCTCCTCCTTGGTTCAGCAGGATTTGGGCCAACATGGCCCTAAGTTCAGTCATATCGTTACACAACCCTTCTATAGCCTCGGTGTTGGGATCATCATGCTGATTCGCAGCCATCCTAGACATAGACGGTGTCGTGTACTCCGTTCCTAGCCTAGTGCGCATTCAGGTTCAGGAAAGCTTTGGAAAGATGATTTTTCCTAGGGCTGTAACTAGAGTGAACATAGGTTATTTGTATAGATTCCTGATGTTCATAATACGTAGATCGTAAAAAAAAAATCAGAATTTCGCTAAAAAATGACAAATTTAGCCCGCTATTCGCAGACCAACTAGACAAAATTACGACGTTCCCAATTTTCAGGCCAACCTAACGAGGACGAATCGAAAAATTTTCTGTTTTAATGTTGTTGGAAATACGTGCAGGAAGCTACAGAAAAAATTTTAGACTTTTTTGACAAGTTTTAAAATTCTGAGGTTTTACTAAACGCAGACCAATCCGAAAATTTTCAGATTTTCTAAAGATCCGAACGACCAACAAGGAACGCAGCTAGGATGTTTGCAATGTGGGAGTTGAAACGACCTCGCTTTGATACCAAATTGATGTAGGGGTGAACGAGACACGTGAACGTTGCGCTAACGGAAAAACATTCATCACAGAAATTAAAATAACATAGGAGGGCTCCGACCAAAAGCGAACGAAAAGGGGTCGGTTGGCTACCAAATCCGATGGATAAAATTATGCGGGACTCGATACAATGTCCTTAGGACTTACCTCTCCAATAAGCACACAACTCACCGTATGCCGGACTCGATACAACGTCCTTAAGACCTACCTCTCCAACAAGCACACAACTCACCGCACCTACACAAGCATCTATTCCATCAATCGATTCGTTTCAAACTGCAGCGGCAATTTTCTTGGAGCGGCGGTGAACATTCAAGAGGCAATAAAGCTTTAGTTGAGATTAACTCCCTTGTTAACGCCAAGTGAGCCAATCTTGGAGAGCAAGCCAAGGCTAGGCCGAGTTTCGCTCCTGCAACGGATCTACCCGATCCGGACAACAAGAGATTCAATAACAACACTTATATTTCAGATTTGCAAGCGAGAAAATTAAGATCGCGGATAAAACGATTCGACAAAACCTCCACAAAATAAAGCGTAGAAGAATCACTAGAAAGGGGAGGGGTTACCCAACCAAGAACATGTATGCACTCAAGATAGATGTGGGAGAATCCCTCTCTCCACGGTTCCACCGGCGTCGCACCGAATGGAGTAGCACCCTTTCTTCCTTGGAGTCGCACCGCGGAAGTCTCGCCGGAGTCGCACCGAAGAGGATGGAGGGGGCCGGCCTTGGAGTGACACCAAGAGGGGGGCGGCGGCTATGAGTCTTCTCCTTGTGGCCGAAATTTCCAAGGGGAAATAGGGTTTGGTTATTTTGTTCTTCAATGTCTCCTTTACTCTCATCAAGCCTCCTTTAAATAGGAGTTTACAAAATACATCAAATCATGATGGCTAACTAATCCACCATCAAAATGGCTAAACGCACACCATTGTTCAAAATTAGGAAATGAAAATAAGCAAGAGCAAAAATGAATATAAAATTTTTTCCAAGACATGAAATAATTTTATATCCGCAAATATGAAATAAACGATATAAAATAAATAGAAGTCTTCAAGCGGGTTTGGTACGCCGCGGGCAGAGGTTGTAGCTCCGGTTTCGGTTAGCATCTTCACGGTGCCTCAAGTCCTTGTAGTGTTGCGCTTCGGCAACCGGGTCGTCATCAGAAAGTGGTGGCGGGGTCGCGCCATCAATTTCTTTGTTTGATTTGAAAACCAAGAAAATAAGTAAGTTCGCCTAGCAAGCTCATTTCAAATTCTTTTTGCATCACACTTACAACTTCATTACATAATTTATCATTAGTGGCTCCAAAAATGATGTCATCTACATAAATTTGTAATATGATTAGATCATCATTAACATGTTTGATAAAAAGTGTATTATCGGCACGTCCCATTACATAATCATGTTTTAATAAAGATGAAGTTAATCTTTCATACCACGCACAAGGCGCTTGTTTTAATCCATATAGCGCTTTATCAAGTTTAAAACATGATTATAGTATTTTTCATTTATGAAACCGGGGGGTTGTTCAACATAAATCTCTTCTTTAATAATTCCATTTAAGAAGGCATTGTTAACATCCATTTGAAAGAGTTTAAATCTTTTGAAGCTTGCAAAGGCAAGAAAAATTTGAATGGATTCTATGCGAGCTACGGGTGCAAAGGTTTAATCAAAAACTACCCCTTCGATTTGTGAATAGCCCTGAGCTACTAAGCGAGCTTTGTTCCTAGTAATTCTAGATTCACTATCTAATTTATTTTTAAAAAACCATTTTAAGCCTATTACTGGATGATTTGATGGTCTTTCTATAAGATTCCAAACCATATTACGTTCAAATTGTTCTAATTCTTCATGCATAGCTAAATACCAAAATTCATCGTTTAGCGCGGTAGAGACGTTTTTAGGTTCAGTTTCAGAAACGAAGCATAAATTAGAGAAGCATTCTTGAATGGAAGAGAGTGGCATTACCCTTTTTGATGGTTCTCCAATGACAAGTTCCCTTGGATGATCTTTTGTGAATCTAAGCGCACTTGACGGCACAAACTCTTCTTGTACCGCCTCCATTTCTTTGTCACCTAGGAGTTGTTCAGGATTATCATCCTCCAAGGGTAAAGATGATTCCTCTTCTTTTCCTGCACTGTTAAAATCTACACAAGGAACAAATTCTTTGCATTGTGTAAGCGTTGATCCGATCCTCCTTGAATTCTTCTCTTCAATTTGTGTGGGAGATGGTGGTCTAGAAAAATACGGCCCTTGCAGAGTTTCAGAAGTGCTGGAATAGGGCTCTATATGATCAGTAGTTGAAGAAGATGAAATCAACCTATTTATAGGACTGGAAGCTAACGTCAGCGTTAAGGCTAACGCCTGGCGTTGACCAAGTATAAAAATGTTTTGATGGCTCGGATCATCAAAACAGGAAGGAGATACTGAACTTTAGGAAACATTCATTTTAGGCAACCCTAACGCTGGCGTTGAGGCTAACACTGTTGTTAGGTCATATTATTCCTAAAGTGCTCCTTCAATCACGACAGCTTCCCTCCTTGCCACATTTATCTTGGTGTGAATGGGAGCCAACATCTGCGTTAAGTCATAACGCCTGGCGTTAGATATCATTCAACTTTTCAGCTTGTGGGCAGGTCCAAACCAATAATGTAGCATCCAAGTGTCATATATGGTCAAGCCTGTATTCTAAAAACACAATGGCAACCACGAACAAATACAAGTAGGATTTGTTATTCTCAAATCAAAGGGATGCGAAAAACCATGTTCCAACATTCTTCACCTGTCGCGGTTGATAGATCCGCCCAATGAACCTGTTTTAATTGCTTGCACTTTGAATCAAAATTAATTGAATTGTATATAGAGTTCTTTGCCCGACATGCTGCTTTAGCATCCATCTTTTTGGTCTCGCCGCTTCCTTTCTTTATATCTTTTTCTTCAGTCATGGCCTTCTTTACTATCTTCGTTCTTCCTTCTTCCGGATCGACATTTTCTTCACTTCCCAACTTCTCCCCAGTTATAGTTAACTCAAGCTCGTTGGACCTGCAGTCTTCCTCACTCACAGACTTATCAGAAATAACAGCAAAAGTACTGAGATCGTTGGTTATTGATGATGGAAAAGTGTGGTTTGTCACTTTGGATGGCAATGTGAAGTGTTGTGCCACTCTCCTTCAGGAACGCGACACCCAAAATAGGCATGGAAACATTTTCCATGGGGCCTAATACCTGTAAGTTTGTGACGATGGAAGTTCCATCAAGAATAACCTCGGCCTCCCAGATCTCGCCTTCCATGTCCACCACTGTTCCATTTGTGAGGACTAAAGACGTCTGATCATCAACATTGATATCACGGTTGAATTTTTCAACGTCTTGCAATGTAAGAATGTTGCGTGATGATCCAGTGTCACAAAGGGCGGCAGTTTCAACATTATTAATTACACATTTTACTATCATATTGCCCAAGTGGCAACCATCCGACTCAACTAGGCTCTTTCCCTGCTCACGAGGATTCTTTTCTGTCTTGCTAGGGAGAGCACCCTGAGTTCGCTTAGAGAGCACTTGAGCCAATTGGCCCAATTGCATCTCTAGGTTTCTCATTGAGGCAGTTTGGTTAGCCATATTGGTTTGGGCCACGCCAACAAATTTTTCCATCATTTCTTCTAAAGCGCTTTTCCTTTGCACCAGAACACCTTGATTATAACCTGATGGAGGCGGCCTCGGATGGCTTCCGGATGCTTGAGCGTCAAATTGATGCTGGCCCGGTCACCATCGTTGGCCTGCAGTGTTTTCGCTCCAAGAGAAGTTTGGGTGATTTCTCACACCCGGATTATATGTGTTAGAAAAAGGTGCTGAAGCGGTTTTGCTTATTAATATAATTGACATTTTCCTCCAAAATTAGATTGGAAAAATCTGAAGAGATTTCACCTGAGGGGCATTCATAGGCATGATGTTTGGGGTTCCCGCACCCTTGACATGAAATGGCCATCACCGGAGTAGAAGAAGAGGCAGGCCTCATCAGCAATGCGATGCTCTCATATGGTGCTGATGCCATCTCAGCTGGTGCTCCAAACGTGCTCACTTCCAATAGTCCTCTTGCCTTCCGCGAAGTGTTCCTTCCTGCGGTCCAGAATGAACTGTTTGTAGCGGTGTCCTGTAGGATCCACAATGCTTCGTCAGGAGTGTGGTTCTGTAGAGTTCCACCGACAGCTGCATCAACCATAGCCCTGTAGTTGGGCTCGATTGCAAAGTAGAAGTTTTCCACCATATTCCATGGTTGTAGTTCATGATGAGGGCATTTCCGGAGAAGGTCCATGAACCTTTCCCAAGCTTCCGCCAGGGTCTCCTGATCAATCTGCCGGAAGTTTGCAATTTCCCTCCTTATGCTTACAATCATGTCGAGGGAGTGGAACTTGGCGAGAAATTTTGATTGCAATGCATCCCACGTGGTAGCTGTGCCTGGAGGAATTGTATGAAGCCACGCCTTTGCTTTATCACGGAGGTAGAACGGGAATAATCTTAGTTTCACAGTGTCGTCAGCTATGTTGGCGTATCGAATTGTTCCGAATATTTCTGAAAACTCTGCTAAGTGAAGATGGGGATCTTCACGTGCCAACCCAGAAAACTGGGCATTATTTCGAATTATATTTAGGATAGCTGGCTTTATCTTGAATTAATTGTTCGTGATGGATGGGCCAAAGCTAGGATACACACTCCCAACAGTCGGAGTGGTGTAGTCTCGCATTGTTCTGGGCCTTACTCGGGCCACCTCATTTTCATGAACCGCTTGACCAACACCTGGTACATTCTCTCCTCCAGGGTTGATTCCAGTATTTCCATTAAAATTCATGGTGACAGCAGCACGGTGGCGCGCTATCTCGGGATCGTATGCTGCTAAATCACCAGGTCCTTTCCCCTGCATGCACTTAAATAGTAAATAAGAAAAATCAAAAATAGCAAATCTTTATACTAAATTTCCTGGAAGAAAAAGAAATCATCAATGTTTGCAGTCCCCGGCAACGACACCAAAAACTTGATATGCTTACGGAAAGTGTATCGGTCATACATGTAATAAAGTTGGGAGAGACACCCCGAATATCATTCACAAAGGACTACAAGATAGGGTGTATAATTTTCTCGTTAGGGAAATCAAATATAAAGATTTCTAAAGTTTTAAAGGGGGGTTTTGATTGGTTTTGAAAAACAAAATAAAAGAGAGCTAAATTAACTCTGCGGGTCGCAATCAGCTTGGTGAATGGATCTAATGTAGGCCATATTGCACTTCTTCGGTTAGCAAGTGGACGAGAAGGCTTGCGGATGGAGGATTCGGAACCAACAGAGTGAGGGTCGTAAGCACCTCGTCACAACACACGCAACTAGCAATTGCTAGTTCAGCACACAACGTAACAATGGAGTAGATGGCGGAATGGGGCTCTCCTCAACTGACATAAACCACAAAAGTATTTCAAAGACATAAAAATAACATTAACATTATTAATAGGTTTATGATCATCACTCTTAACAACAAGAAATCCACAAGAATAACTAAGCAATACAAAGGGGGAAAAGAGTAAACCCAAGCCCGAAGACTCGTAGAAGGTTCGCAGCCAAAATCGTGGGTTTGTCCCTCCCCGTCCATGCTCGGTCTTTAGTTGACTTCTGGGGTCCAGAGGAGCTGCCACCTTCCTCTATGTCCCATCTTCTTCGGCTTACGGCTTGAATCTAACTCTCACCGGAGAACACTTGAATGCAGCGGAAATCTCTAGCAATGGAGTTCTTGAGCTCGAGGATGATGGAGGAGGCCGAGGAGGAAGCTTTAGCGTTGGATTTGCAAGAAAACAATGGTCGAAGCTTCTCTTAGAGTGAGCGGTAGTGGAGCAACAAAAGCGGCGGACTTGGCACTAAAATGGCGGGCTGGAATGCGATCTCCCAAACGGGTGAAATTCCTGGCTTTAAATAGTTTACAGCCAAAAAAATGGTCACGCACAGTCGAACGCACGACCGTGCGTGAACCATGCGTTATTATTAAAGAAGCAGAAAGCCCAGGAAGACGAATCAGAGCGCCTGTGTGATTTTACTCACGCACGATCGAAATCGACCGTGCGTAAAAATGCACGGGCAAATCCAGAACACCTAGAAAATTGGCCAACAAAGAGGGATCATGCATTTCCTTTGCGCACGGTTGACTCCAACCATGTGTGAAGCAAACGCACGGGCAATAACTTTATAACAATTTAGACAAAAAGATGAGCTTGTGCGATATTACTCACGCACGGGCAAAACTCCCATGCGCGAACAAAATGCACGAGCGGGGACAGAACACCATATTAACCAATAGGTGACCGCACACGATTGGAGTGATCGTGCGTTAAGGAAACGTACGACCATGCAATTCGTGCAGACATGAAATCTGGGAAAAATGGATGATCCATCCACCTACACAGCAATCCACACAAAAAACACACAGCTGGGAATACCCCTCCAGCTCAAACCAAATGCAAAAAAGGTTGGGGAGCATCATGTGTGTACAACTTCGGTGTTCACCAAGAGGTGATCGAAGACTCAAGGATCAACAGGCGAGAAGAGTAGGAAGGAGGGCGAACCAGGCTCTCGAAGGTCACTCACGGGAAGGCGTGCGAACCAGGCTCTCGAAGGTCGCTCATGGGAAGGCGGGCGAATCGGGCTCTCGGTGGTCGCTCGCAGGAGGGCGGGCGAGCCAGGCTCTTGATGAGTCCAGTTTATATACTGATTTTCGGGCTCATCTGGGTTGTTTTTCGTTCCTTTGCACTTCATTTACTGCTCATTTAGGCTTATATTGATAGCAGCTCATATTCTCAACTATAGTGCATTCCTTACCCTCTTCGTTGCGTGATTTCGTTATATTACTTTATGTCTATTCTGTGGATTATGTGGTGTGCATGGATCAGTGGTCTAGTTTGTTTTCATGCAGGTACAAGGGTCGTGTGAACGCTCGGAATGGATTGGGGGCGAATTTTGGCCTAAAAAGCCACTGATCGTGCGTTTTCCTTAGCGCACGATCAGGCGCACGGCCACTGGTCGTGCGTTATTTCCCCTTAACTGACCGAGCAGTTCGCACGATCATGGGACCTCTTTGCGCACGACCACTGGTCGTGCGCCACTGACCGTGCGTTAATTCCCTGTCTTCTCTTCTGCTGCAGGTTGACTGCGTACGATCACAAGCATTCCTTTGCGCACGGCCACTGGCCGTGCGCCTCTGATCGTGCCCAGTGTTTATTCTGCTCCGTATTTAAAGACCGGCTCCGCGATCTTAGGGCATTCAGCACTGTTTTGGGGCGTGAATTCTTCCGCAAGCTCCGCCGTTTTCCCTCTCCAAGCTCCACCCATCCATCCCCTTCCTTGGGAAAGCTTCTTCCATCGATCCTAAGCTCCACCAAGGGTTCCGGAAGCTTTCCCCGCCATCTACAGCAAGCATTTCAAGGTGCGGCATCTCCATTAGGCCAAGGGGAAGAGACCCAGCTCTGGGAAGAAGACGGATGATGGTTGGAGGTAGTGACAGCCTCTGAACCCCGGAAGCAACCAAGGACTGAGCTCGGAGGAGGCTTGACAACCCCCCATTCCGACCAAGATCTACGACGAGGCTTCTCATCTCGTGGTTTCCTCTAACCTCTCTCTTTTGGAAATGTATGCTTAACTTTTGTATTGAACTAGTGTGATTTCTATTTGTCTATGAATGAAATACACTCTTGTTTTATCTTTCACTTGATGCTTTGCTGTGATGCGCTCCGCCCCCGCTCCACTTCCACACACACATTCCAGCTAGCCATCTAGCAAATGCTAGTGGTGACTTTGGCGAAGAGGTGAATACGACCCTCACAAAACCCCGCACTGTGGCCATTTCACCTGCTTACCGAAGCGCGGCATCGCGGCCACTGCACTCACCCCCACTTTGCGAAGAGGTGTGGGCGACCCTCACCCGTCATAGATACTTTCCGTTCACGCGCCTTCCGAAGCACGGCATCGCGGCCGTTGCATCCATCCCGCCTTGCGAAGCGGAGTTTTGACCCGCATCTCATTTCTGTGTAGTAACTTAGGACGCCAATCACAACGCCCTTGTTTTTACTTTCTTTTACTCGTCGTAACAATAGACTCACCACGCATTTCGTTCACCAGAACCTGCATTCCTTGAGAGACGATATTCGGGGAAGCTATTCCCAATTTTATTACTTGACAGCGACCGGTGCACTTGCCGAACACGCATCAGCTCTCGCAGTTCGCGTGAGGAAAGTCGGGCGAGAGGAACCCTTGTGGGCAGCTCGCCCAGTAGTGGTCCACTGGTGATTTTACCTGGAAGCCCTTGGAACCTCTCCAAATAGCAGAGTTTGGCTGTTGGCAGACCATTTTTGGGCTACGCATAGCAAAAGTGTAAGGCGGAATCCGGCTATTAGCATACCATAAGTAAAAAACTATATATAGACCTTGAAGGGCACCTTTGGAGAGGGATCCAACCTCAGCACTCTGAGCTTCCTTCTCCCTAGTCTATCTTGGTTCACCTCTCAAGCTCTCCAAGGTGCCCAGTCTCAGCTTTGGCTTGGGAGGGGAAGCATTCTAAGATCTTCCGGGTGTATGGTGCGACCTCCTCGCTGCGACCAAGGGTCTGTGTCTAGTCCTGAGGCTTCGGTATGTTCCTTCCGAGGGATCGGTAAGTGCTAGCTGCCCCACACCATTAGGGTCCCGAGCTCCACAAGAGACCAAGTACTGGTTTCAACATTTTTGGTGCGGTGAGCGTGGAGTGCAGATAGTACAAGAAAGTTCCAAGGAAGAAACATGGCGGGAGAGGACGAGCGAGAAGCAGGCTTTGGTGGTTCACCACCACTCAGCACGCCAGTGATGGTAGAGATGCTGACAGACCTCAGGAGGGACCTGCTTTGGGCTTTTTAGTGCGCTCTCGCCATGGCACTTGGGGGTATCGCAACCCCTGCACCCCAGGTGGCCCATCTAGCTAGAGTTGGCAAGAATGCCCCAGGGCAGAGGGCAGGAACGGAGGCGACGTCCCAGGCGCCAGAGTGAGATCTCGCAGGGCGAGAACATTTCCCCAGCCTAGCGAGTGTGGGCAGGGTCCTGGCAAGTGCTGTCCCAGCTGGTGAGATCCTGTCCAGTGGGGTCCCGGTGAGTGTCCCCTCGGTGAGTGCGAGATTAGTAGGAGCCAGGTCACCCGCGGAGCTTGCGGGGCGAGTGGAGCAGGTCAGGGGTGAAAGGGGGAAGCCCATTCTGTGAGTTGGTGCTCACGGCACCACTCCTCGAGGGGTTCAGGGAGCCGGCCATGATGTTGTATACCGGCAAGGATGACCCCATTCAACACCTGCAGTGGTTCGAGGACATGGTCTCCCTCAGACCCATGTCGAACGCCTTCAATTGCCGACTCTTTGCAACCACCTTGAAGGAAAAGTTTGTGATGGATTGCCCTGAACGATCCTGCTGCCAGGCTCTCACTAGCTGGTGGGTCAGGTCGATCTTGCGGAGAGGCTGGCAAGGGAAAGTTTTGTGCTGGATTGCCCCGGACGATCCCGTTGTTGGGCTCTCACTATCCCGTGGGTTAGGTCGATCTCACGGAGAGGCTGGCAAGGGGAAGTTTTATGCTGGATTGCCCTGGATGATCCCGCTGCCAGCTCTCACTAGCCGGTGGGTCAGGTCGATCTCGCGAAGAGGCTGGCAAGGAAAAAATTTATGCTGGATTGCCACAGATGATCCTGCTGTCGGGCTCTCACTAGTCGGTGGGTCAGGTCGATCTTGCAGAGAGGCTGGCAAGGAAATGTTTTATGCTAGATTGCCATTGACGATCCCGCTATCGGGCTCTCACTAGCCAGTGGGTCAGGTCAATCTCGTGGAGAGGCTAGCAAGGGAAAGTTTTGTGCCGGATTGCCCCGGACGATCCCGCTGTCAGGCTCTCACTAGTCGGTGGGTCAGGTCGATCTCACGGAGAGGCTGGCAAGGGAAAGTTTTAAGCTGGATTGCCCCGGACGATCCCGCTGCCGGGCTCTCATTAGCCAGTGGGTTAGGTCGATCTCGCGGAGAGGCTGGCAAGCAAAAGTTTTATGCTGGATTGCCCTGGACGATCCCGCTGTCGGGCTCTCATTAGCTGGTGGGTCAGGTCGATCTCACGGAGAGGCTGGCAAGGAAAATTTTATGCTGGATTGCCCCGGACGATCCCACTGTCGGGCTCTCATTAGCTGGTGGGTCAGGTCAATCTCGCAGAGAGGATGGCAAGGAAAAGTTTTATGCTGGATTACCCCAGACGATCCCGCTGCCAGGCTTTCATAAGCCGGTGGGTCAGGTCGATCTCGCGGAGAGGCTGGCAAGGTAGCAAGTGTTTGGTGCTGGAGTGCCCCAGATCGATTCCGCTTCTGGGCTCTCATTAGACCGTTGGTCAGGTTGATCTCTGGAGAGGCTGGCAATATAGCAAGTGTTTGGTGCTGGAGTACCCCAGATCGGTTCCGATGTCGGTCTCTCATTAGAAGGTGGGTCAGGTTGAACTCTGGAGAGGCTGGCAAGGTAGCAAGTGTTTGGTGTTGGAGTGCCCCAGATCGATTCCGCTGTCGGGCTCTCATTAGACGGTGGGTCAGGTTGATCTCTGGAGAGGCTGGCAAGGTAGTAAGTATTTGGTGTCGGAGTGCCCCAGATCGATTCCGCTGTTGGGCTCTCGTTAGACGGTGGGTCATGTTGATCTCTGGAGAGGCTAGCATGGAGACGGTTTATGTTGATAGGCCCTTCTCACAAAATCTATCAAGGCAAGAATTAGAGGGGGGAGCCCCCGGGGGCTCGCTCACACGAGGATAAAAGGCAATTTCGATGAAAAGTAACTAAGATTCAATGGTTGTAGCGAAACGGCTAAATACGCTGGCAATAAAGCATTTTAAGGCAAATCCTGGCTCGCGAAACACTCGGAGAGTCTCTAAGCAACACCTAAATAAGCGAGTCGGGGGGGTCGCCGGTGCGATAATTAATGAGTAACGTTTGGTTGCGCATAGGGGTCGTGGCGACCGAGGTAGGGTAATGCCGACCCTGCTCGCAAGGACCCATAGTGGGCGAGCCAGAGGCATGAAGCGATCCACATTTTGCCCAGGTGCGAAAGCAAGCAGAAAGTATATCGAACAAGCATCTGCGTGAGGGAAACTACGCGAATGCCTTATTGGGTGTGTGCCGGTGTGTTGTAGCGAGACAAAATGAAGGATGTTCAATAAAGCTGTGAACAACCATATATTCATTGCAGAGGAAAAAGGGCGAGAGCGAGCATGACAAATTAAAGATAGCAAAAGAATCCTTGTTCATTCTTGGGAAATGTTTATTACAGGTAGCGGCGATCTCGCCAGCCAAAATGAAGGTATACATTAAAAATAAGAAAGTAAGTCAAGGAAGATCTTCAGATAGTTCCTCCTATCTCCCGCGGACTCCAGGCTCTGGAATTTGTGTGAATAAGTCGGGAACAACATCCTCGGCGGTAAGCTCCATCGCGTCCTGGGAAAGTAGGTTCGCCCCCTTGAGGGTATCAAAGATGAGGTTTGCGACACCCATCGAGTTTTTCATGTTGTCTCCTCCTCGTCTCGCATCCTATTGCGAGCTCTAGCTCGTGGAGGAAGCGGGGGGAGCACGGCCCTGGTCATCTCATGAATTTGAGCTATCAGGACCGCACTCTCCACCTCCAAATCAGCATTACGTGCGAGGAGCTGGCTCGCTGTTTCTTCATCCTGCAAAAGAATAAGATAAGTTAAATAAAGCGACATGCGGCGAGCGAGATAGAAAATTTGTATGAGTCACTTACTATCCCTCCTTCGAGGCTGGCGAGGAGACCCTCAGATAGGGCCTCTTTTCCCTTGAGGTGCGCGACTTCATCTGAGGCCTCCTGGAGCTCGCGCTTGAGCTCCCTAGAATCCCTGTCCGAAGTGAGGTACCGCCGACCCACCATGTGAGTGAGCTCCATGGCTCAAAATTGGGCTCGCATGACCTCATAAACTAGCGGCCTGGACCTTAGGACGCCGAAGTTAGCGGCGTCCTCGCCGCCTTATAGCCCAACGGCGATGGCAAATGCCTCGCCCCCAACTTTTTCACTCTCAACCCAGGAGGGGAGGAGCGAGGGATATGAGACCCTGTTGTGATCAGGGTCCCATGCCAGCAGTGGCTCGCCAATCGCATCTGGGAGCTTCGTACCGAGGCCAAAATTTCGATGGCTCGCTAGCTTGGGATCGTCCACAGCATCCCCGACCTCACTGCTCCCCTCGGCAGCCTTCTGACTCGCGGGCGGGGGGAGTGGGGTCTCTATCTTGCTCAGGTCCACTACAGTATATTTCCCCTTAGTTACGGCAGGGGACTCCTTGGTCCTGTTCTTCGCCGAGGTTTGCGCGGCGGACTGGCTCGCAGGTGGCGGTCGCTTCTTACCAGAAGTCGAGCCGGGGGGTTCAGCAAGCTTCAGCGGCTACAGTAGCGAGTGAGTTGTAAGTGAGGGTTGTGGTCCTCGCATGCGGGGGTGGAGGGGAAGATTTCGCTCTCCTACGAAGGTGACAACAATAGGAATTAGTCACCATAATTATGAAATTATAGATAGTTTGCGAGTGCGAGTCAAACCTTCTCCTTGGGACACCGTAGGCAGCAAGTCCACCTTCTGCTGGATGTATGCAACCTCGAAGTTATTTCCCCCAAAATATTGGAAGAGCTTCGCGTCGTCCCCCCCCCCCCCCCCCGAGCGAAGAAGGGGGGTGGTAGGTCACCTCATCTCGCTGGAGGGGGGAGAAGGGTATGTTGCTAAAAGGACCTTTGACAAGGATGAATTTCTGATGCCAATAATGGCTCTTGTTCACTGTCTCGCAAACAGTGACATGTTGGCTCGCGAGGTGGTTTGTTTCATCCTTATAGGCGTGGAAGGAGAAAATCTTATGAAAGACAAGCAGGCTGAATTCTATTTTCTCCTAGCGCAAATAGCTGGCGAACGCGACTACCACAGCGATTGCAATCGGGGTTAGCTAGCTCAACAAGACGCCATAGTACTTAAGCACCTGGGAAAATCACCAAGGAAAGTTTAGCATGCTCTTTGCGATCGCGAGCAAGAAGTGCAAAGGTTGAGTAAAGTACCTGGCGCACTTCCGGCCATAAAAGGAGTCACAACCCATTCTCAAAGTGACTGATGGGAATGGCGATCTCGCTAGGAGACAGCTCATTTATGACAGTGGTGTTCGTCGGACGGCGAGCGACAAATCCTGAAGGGATGTATTTGTCCATGGTGGTAAGGAACTCCTCGTCAGTAAGCGAGGCGTAAAAGAAGGAATGGTCATGGTAAGCCCCGGCGCACTTGGCCCGCCCATCAGAATCTCCATCAACAATCATGGCTAAAGTAACAACAAGCTGGGGGAAGCGCGAGCGCGAACCGAGAACTGCGAGAGAGTGTGGAAGATAGGGAAAAGGTTGAAGACAGTTAATGCGGTGGTTGGAGAGGAAAGACCGGCGGCTATTTATAGGAATGAAAAGAGCGGGAAGGATTTGAGGCGCCATGGGATGCGGTTAGCTGAACTGCGCGGCGACATTTCAGGTTCTTGGACCTTTGTCTACTCCGGGTGGGCTCGCGTCCTAGCGACATCCCCTGACTCTCCATAGGCAAGCCAAGCAAGAAGATGCATCATTTTTCCCGGATGTCGGCAGGGGCAGCTGCAGGGAAATGAATAAAATCGCGAAGGCGAGGCAGCAGTTCGCGAGCCTAACTTGAAGCGAGGCAGGCATATTGAAAGTGCACAGTTAACCACACTAGAATTCTCTAGAGGCGGGGTGAATAGAGATTTAAAAGTACTTTGTGCAAAGTTAACAAATATATATATATATATGTGTGTAATAATCACAGAGTTAAGCTTCCCACACACCAACAAGAATTAAGCAAAATAGCAAAAAGAAAATCACAGCACAACACAAAGAAATATAGTGGTTCCCCAAACTTTGGGTAGTCCACTCTTCTACCCCCTTGGTAGAAATTCACTATCTTGCACTGAGTCTTTTGATAAGGAGACTCTTAGAACCAGCCTGAGCCTTTTGATAAGGAGACTCTTAGAACCAGTGCAACTAAATTTTTTGAAGAGAGATTCTAAAAACTCTTTTACACAATTTGAAAATGAAATAAGAGTAAGAAGAAGAAGTAGAAGAAGTAATTGAAACAAGAAAGAATCTTCTTCCTAGCAAGAATATTAGAAGCACAAGAAATAGTGAATGAAATTTCTCTTCTATAGTGAGAAGGAGATTGTAGGCCTTTTTCTTTATCAATGAGAGCTTTCAGAAATTGCAGCAGTATGGCTTCAGAAGAAGGAGAATAAGAGGGCTTGTTGATTGTTGCAGCACACTTTCACTTCTCTCAGATTTTCTCACTTTTCACTTGGGAGCTTTTCCTCTTTTTCAAATGGATGGAGTGGATCACTTCTCATTTTCTTCTCTGCCGACTTCCCTCTTATTTATAGCTCTGTTTATTCAAAGAATACTATAGGAGAATAATCAATTAGCAGACAGAGAAATAGTAAGAGAGAAAAGATTCCATAATCAATATTTCTGTAGAAGGAAAGAGATCATTCTGATTTCAAATAATATCCATAATAAACTTAATCAATTTAGCCAAGAATCATTTAGAAGGAAAGACTGATTCAAAACGGCTAGAAAAGAATAATATCATTCCATAAATTTCAGATCTACACATAGAAGGAAAGAGATCTGGCGTGTTTTTGAATTTGACATAGAAATCGACGTACGTCGATTACTATTCGATGAAAGCGTCGATTTCAGACTGACTGGATGTCGAGAGGAGAATATGGAAGGTGCGTCGACTAAGGTGCGTCGACTTCACTAGATACGTCGACTAGAAGTCAGAGTTACGTCGACATAGGGTACGTCGAATTCTGTCTGGAGTTACTTCGACTCATTCTGAGAGGAACGTCGACTACACTTCGACGTTGCGTCGAATACTATTCGACGCATATTTACTTAGACTAATTTTTCATTCTTAGAATTTATATTCTACTCATTTTTAGGGGTTAAGATAAATCATTTCCCCAACAATCTCCCCTATTTGTCTTAACCCTACTCAAGGAGAAATTGTATCAGCTTTTAATCAACACAGCAAGGCATGTATATAGAAAAGAAATATGTTAAGTAATCAGAAGAAAGTAGAGAAAGAAATCATGTAACATGTAAGTATCTTTCACATGATTTAAACTAAGAACTTCTTGTTATACATGAAGTTGACAAAGGCAGAGTAAAGTTTCTTAGATAAATTTTCAATAGCTTCAAAAATGTAGGGCCTGGATTTATCAGGATGCTCCTGAACATTTCTGATAGTTGTGTGCAGCATTGTCAGGATCTTTTCAGCATCAGGAAGGGTGTCATTTATGGAATAGCCCTTGCTAATGATAATTGCTGCCTTTTCATCAATCATTTCAATTGTAATGCTATGAGGTTTCTTTTGTGTAGATTTGGGCTCAGATGGTCCCTTGTTGTCAACCTTGGGCCTATATTTTGTCTTCTTCTCTGATTCCTATTTCTCAGGGATCTCAGACACTTTTCCTTTCCCTTTCCAGGGTGAACTATGCCATTTGTCTAATCCTACTGGCTTTTAGGATTTTTATAGGGAATGTAGATATCTTCTGAACACCCTACACCCCTTTTGTGCTTTTGTCCTTTGTCTAGGATAAGCCCTGCCTGAGGATTTTTCTTCTAATATGCTTCAACATCAAACAATTTCTTTGGAAGTTTGATGGAAGATTCAGCAAGAATCTATTCTTTGGTCATCCCCTTCTTGATCTTTTCCATCCAGATATTCCTTTTATCCTCTGTCTCTTTCATTGCTGCTTCAAATTCATACAACTCTCTTTCTCTTATTTCTTCATGCTTCTTTTCCATGTCAGGATCATGGTACTCCTTTACAGGACTGTTAGGAGTGATATTAGGCATTCTTTCAAACCTTTTTATCTCCTCAACAGCCTTTCTGTACTTCTTTTCCTTTGTATAGTCTTTCCTTTCTTCTTTGGAGAATTTTTGCCAATGAGGGATGGCTTCTCTTCTTCTTTTCATTTGTACTCTTGGTCTTTTCCTAGGTAGCATTTGTGGAGGTAAAGGTAGTAGAGGAGGTAGAGAAGGAGGTTGAAGTGGTGGAAGAGGCAGAGGTGGAGATGTAGTTTTCTCTTTAGAAGGAGAAGGAGGAGAAGGAACTTTTGTAGGAGAGGGAATTTGTTCTGTAACAGGAGGCATAATGTCCTTTGGTGGAGTAGACTGTGCTGAGGAATGTTTTTCTCCTTCAAACTCTTCTGAAGGAATATCCTCAAGTAGGGGTGTCTTGAGTTTGATATAGTTAGAAGAGAAGCCAGGAGGGTGATGCTGATATTCTTCCACACACAGGGGTACATCAATCCAGACTTGCCCTTTCAGGTCATCAGAAGTAGCTGCTTCTTCCTCCCCCTGGACTTCTGTATTTTGTACTACAACAATCTCCCCCTGAACATATGGGGCATCTACTCTGAATGTTGAATCCACAGCATGGTCTTCTTCTGTATGGTCGGAGGAGGATTCACCAAAGTGTTTGTTAAAGGTGTAATCAGAGTGATTGGAGAAGATTTGAGCCTATGGTAAAAGAAAAAAAATGAAGTTGGTTTAATACTTAGAGATAGTATTTAGAGATTGGAGAAGAGTTAGCCCTGAGCTTTAAGAGAATATAGAACCTGAATATGGGGGGTTTCTGGAGCAACTCTCCCCCTGGTTTATATCCTGCAGAAAGGATGTAAACCTTTTTGGCGACAGATGTTGTTCGTGAAGAAGAATATGAAGCTCAGGAAGAGAAGCTGAGAGGTTGGCCAGTTTGGCTTCACAGGTAGTTGCATGGCGGCACACTCGTTTGAGAAGTTGTTCAGTCGTGTCTGAAATTCATTCACGAGTTGTTTCAGGGCATCATCGATTGCTTTGATGATGGCAGTTTGAGCAGGAGTCGGCGCCATTGATACAGGTAGAAAGGTAGAAGACGAAGTTTTTGGTGGTTTGGGAGAGTAGGAGGTATGAAATATGAGGTATTATTTAAAGTAGGTGAGACGTCGAAAAGGAAATAGAAATTGAGGTATATTAGGTAAACCAATCATCAAAAGAGGAAGGAAAGATTTGTTTCCAGTTTTATCATGAAGTCAACGCATGCGTTGATATGGGGTCGACGCTCCGTCAAGTTTTTGTCAGCCTAGCGACCTGTCGACGTGTTCGCAGATGTGCGTCGATATCAAGTCGACGGTACGTCGATAAGGGATCGACTTATCTTTGTCTGTAAGAAATCAATGCCAGCGTTGAGTTCTTTTCGACGGTGCGTCGATAGGTAATCGACGTATCTTCAAGTGCTCTCTTAGTTTTTCTGACCTCTTTTAGATTTGCCCAACAATGATGTTTACAAGCTTCCATCAAGCATTCCTAAGGTGTTGATGAAGTAAGTATGCTTAGTTTCATCCAAGGGTTTGGTGAAAATGTCTGCTCTTTGGCTATCAGTAGGAATATATTCTAAGGTTATCTTGCCTTTTTCCACATTGTCTCTAAGAAAGTGATGTCTGATTTCTATATGTTTGGTTCTACTATGAAGGACTGGGTTGGATGCTATGGATATAGCACTAGAACTATCACAATAGATTTTAGAGTTACTGACTTCCAATTTATAGTCAAGAAGCTGATTTTGCATCCATAGGATTTGTGAACAACAGCTCCCAGCAGCTATATATTCAGCTTCAGCTGTTGAGGTTGAGACTGAGGTTTGTTTCTTACTGAACCATGATATTAATCTGTCACCTAGGAATTGTCAAGTACCAGATGTGCTTTTTCAAACAACCCTACAACCAGCATAGTCTGCATCTGAGAAACCTGTTAATTCAAAGTTGGTTTCTGCTGAGTACCATAGACCTAGTTCAGATGTTCCCTTTAGATATCTAAGAATTCTTTTTACAGAGGAGAGATGGGATTCTTTTGGATCAACCTGAAATCTAGCACATATGCAGGTGGCAAACATAATGGCAGGTCTGCTAGCTGTTAGATAGAGAAGGGATCCTATGATTGCCCTATAGGTCTTTTGATCTACTGATTTTCCCTTATCATCCTTTTATATGATGGCATTAGTTGTCATAGGTCTCTTCATGGTAGATGCTGATTCCATACCAAACTTTTTGATTAGCTCTTTAGTGTATTTAGATTGTGAGATAAAGATCCCCTCACTGCTTTGTTTTACTTGTAGTCCTAAGAAATAAGAGAGTTCTCTTATATTACTCATTTTAAATTTAGATTGCATTAGATTAGCAAATCTTTTACAGAGTTTGGGATGGGTTGAGCCACAGATGATGTCATCTACATAGATTTGAACAAGCAGGAGTTTATTCTTGTGGGTTCTAGTAAAAAGTGTTTTATCTACTTTACCTCTTTCAAAAGAATTTTCTATCAAGAAGTTGGAGAGAGTTTCATACCAAGCTCTAGGTGCTTGCTTAAGACCATAAAGAGCTTTGTTAAGTCTATAAACAAAGTTAGGAGAGGAGGGATTGATAAAACCTGGTGGTTGCTCTACATACACCTCTTCTTGAAGGTCACCATTCAGAAAAGCACTCTTGACATCCATCTGGTAGACTTTCATCTTCATGAAAGTTGCATAGGCAAGAAAGAGTCTGATTGCTTCCAATCTGGCTACTGGAGCAAAGGTTTGGTTGTAGTCTATTCCTTCTTCTTGTCTGTATCCTTGTGCTACAAGTCTTGCCTTGTTCCTGATAATTACTCCAGTGGAATCTAGTTTGTTTCTGTATACCCACTTTGTACCAATAACTGGGTAGTTTCTTGGTCTCTCAACTAAGTTCCATACTTTGTTTCTCTCAAATTGGCTTAGTTCTTCTTGCATGGCTATGATCCAGTGAGGATCACAATTTGCTTCTTCAAACTTCTTTGGTTTAACTTGTGATAAGAAGCATTGGAGCATCATCCCACTGGAGACTTGGTGTCTTGTTCTTACTCCAGTATTGGGGTCTCCAATTACTTGGGATTGAGGATGATTTTTCATATTGATCCCTGTCCTGCTTGGATTTGTCGGATGCTCTTCTTCCTCATTAACAATGGGATCATTGTCCAACTATTCCTCCTGAACCATGTTCTCTTGTGGGAGTTGGTTTTGATTGCTCTTTTCTGAACCTTCTGCATCTTCTTGTTCAGACTCCTCACTTGGTTCCTGTAGCTGGTTTTCTTTCCCAGTGTCTGTGTTCTTTAGAGTCAGATGTTCAAGCTGAGTCTCTATGCTGCTATTTTCCTGTGGAAAAGGACTGGTGAAAGTTTCCTCCCCCTTAAACAGCATGTTAGTTTCATCAAATATAATGTGCATAGATTCTTCAATTCTGAGAGTTCTCCTGTTATAGCATCTATAAGCTTTACTAGATGATGAGTACCCCAGAAATATTCCATCATCAGACTTCTTGTCAAACTTGGCAAGATGATTTTTCCCATTATTTAGAATAAAACAAGCACATCCAAAAATTTTAAAATATTTAACAATGGGTGTTTTTCCCTCCAGGAGCTCATATGGAGTTTTTGACTTAGTTTTATGTATGAGGCTTCTATTTAGAACATAGTTTGCAGTGTTGACTGCTTCAGCCTAGAAGGTTTTTGGTAAACCTGATTCTGCAAGCAAGGTCCTTCCTGATTCTATTAAGGTTCTATTCTTTCTTTCAGCAACTCCATTTTGTTGAGGAGTTCTAGGTGCTGAGAAGCTTTGTTTGATACCTACATCCTCACAGAAACTACAGATTAACTGATTTTCAAATTCAGTCTCATGATCACTTCTGATTATGGAAACATGAGTATTGAATTCAGATTGAATCTGTCTTATAAATCTTGAGAGAACCTTGTGGGTTTCAGACTTAGCCCTTAGAAAGAATACCCAGCTAAATCTAGAATAGTCATCCACAATGACTAGGGTATAAGACTTTCCACCTAAGCTCTAAATAGATATGGGACCAAAGAGATCCATGCGCAGTAAGTAGAGAGTCCTGGGGGAGTCATCCTTACCAATTGGTTTGAAGGATGATTTGGTCTGTTTTCCTAGTTGGCAAGGTCTACATGGAGAATCCTTAGAGTACTTACCCTTTGGTAGGCCTCTGACTAGGTTATTTTTTGCTAGTTTACTAATGGTTTTGTAGTTTAGATGACCCAGTCTTCTATGCCATAATTCACTTTTATCAATAATATTGTTGAACAAACAAACTTCTGTGGGTGTGGAGCTAAAGTCTATTATATATACTTTCCCTTTTCTAATTCCATTGAGTACTATGGCACCAGTCTTGACATCAATAATATGGCAAAATAGTGTGGTGAATTTTACCTCATACTTACCACTGTCACATATCTGACTTATACTTATCAGATTGCGCTTCAGTCCTTTGACTACTGCCACATTCTTGAAGGTAACTTTCCCTTCTTTGAAATCTCCAAAGCCCCTGGTTTGCCCACAGCTAGAGTCTCCAAAAGTCACTGATGGTCCATGTCTATCTTCAAAGTTGGTTAATAGATTGTTGTACCCTGTCATGTGCATGGAGCATCCACTATCCAAGTACCACACTAGTCTGAATGTGTGATACATCTGCACATAAGATGTTAAACGTTAGTATGGACCCTGCTAAGCTGGGGTCCCTTCCTCCCAATAGAAAAAGGTTCAATGAAAGAGTAAGTTGGTTTTTCAGAGTACCCTTTCTTCTTTAGGAGTGTTGGCTTATCATACCAACAGTCTCTAGTAATATTGCAGAAATAGTATTCATAATAAAAAGAAATGGATTGAGAAGACTTTTTGGAAAAAAAGATATTTCTGTTAGATTAGTTACGTCGATATGAATTCGACGTATGTTTAAGGTTGCGTCGAGTCGAAGTCGATGCTTCCTTCATTCTGTGTTCTCTTTTAGTCGAAGCATAGGAGAGATTGCGTTGATTGGGAGTCGACGCATGTCGATACTGATGTGACACAAGTTTGTTTCTTTTCAGAGGATATTTACCTAGGATTCCTTCATACATAGTGAAATTATTTTTAATAAAAATAGTAGTTGTTTCTGGATTTTCTTGTGATTCTTCCCCTATGAGATTATTCTTCCTAGTGAAGTGGATAGGATGTCTCCAGACAAGTTTGTTGGGTGACTGAGGTCTGGGTTCTAAATCAGTATTAAACTCTAGTTGTCTAAATCTATCAGTGAGATTTTCAGAGATTTTCTTGAGTTTTGACTTCTGCCATTAGGGAATCTTCAAAGGCTTTTACCTTTGCTAGCTCATTTTTCAGTGTTTGATTTTCAGTATTTATTTTATCTAGTTGCTCCTCTGATCTAGAGAGTTCTTGACTAAGCTCATAGTTTTTATATTGTGTATCCATTTGTTTGAGATTGTTCAATTCATTTCTTAGTTCTTTTATTTCCTTTTCAGATTTGACTTGATCTAAACAACATTGTTTGAAATTATTTTTGAAATCAGTAGAAGAGAAGTCTATATCATCAAATATATTTACCAGAGATTTATCTTCAGGCTTCTCTGTAGCCATCAAACAGGTTTCCTCTTGCTTAGCCTCTTCTTGATCATTTTCAGATGAGGTACTTTCTTCAGATTCTGAATCACTCCATGATTGAGCAATGAATCCTTTTTCTTTCTTCCTCTTCTTTAGATCTGTTCTTTTCAGATCTTTCTTGTTACTGATCTCTTTAGGACATTCAGGTGCAATGTGTCCAGGTTTCCTGCAAGAGTAGCAGATAATCTCTTTAGTAGGAGTTTTATCATACCTGGTTTTTGAATCTCTCCTTCTGGAACCATCTGTTTTGATCCACTTCTTGAACCTTCTGGCCAGTAGACTGATCAGCTCCTCATCACTTGTAGAGGGTTCACCTGCAGTAGCTTTTAGAGCAATACTCTTTTCCTTTGAGAGTGAAGGAGTCTTTTCTTTCACTTCTTTCTCAGCTCTTATTTTCAGCAACTGTTCATAGGATCTTAGTTTACCCAACAGAACATCTGTTGAGATTTCATTTTGGCTTCTGGAGTCTCTAATTGGCCAAATTCTTGAGTCCCAAGAGCTAGGGAAGCAAGTTAGCAATTTGTCATTTATCTCAGTGAGAGATATGTCCTTCCCAAGTGTTCTTAACTCATTTATTATGAGGCTAAATCTGGCATACATGTCAGCAACAATTTCACTATCTTTCTTCTGGAAGTTTTCATATTGAGAGATGAGTAATGCCTTTCTATCTTTTCTCTCATCAGCACTCCCTTCTACCATTTTAGTGAGAGCTTCCCATATTTCCTTAGCTGACTCACATTCAGCAATCTTTTGGAAGGTTTCATCTGAGAGGGTTGAGACTAAGATATTCATAGCCTTGGCATCACATGCATGAGCTTTCTTTTCTTCATCTGTCCATTCAGCCTTTGGAGCAAGTGTTTGTGTGACCTTTCCACTTGAGTCCTTCTTGAATGGCTTGGGAGGACCTGTCATAATAACATCAAATAATTCTCCATCAATAGAGTTTAGATAAATTTTAATTCTTGTTTTCCAAAGTGCAAACTTTTTAAGGTTGCAAATTGGTGGTCTGGTGGAAGCATAATCTTTGATTTGTGCCATGTGAAAAATAGTTCTTAGAAATATATATATATATATATTTATGAGGAAGGATCTTTTTGATCAAGGAGTTACCCTTTTTAGATCAACCTCCCTCTGATACCAATTGAAAGTGCACAGTTAACCACACTAGAATTCTCTAGAGGGGGGGTGAATAGAGATTTAAAAGTACTTTGTGCAAAGTTAACAAATATATATATGTGTAATAATCACTGAGTTAAGCTTCCCACACACCAACAAGAATTAAGCAAAATAGCAAAAAGAAAATCACAGCACAACACAAAGCAATATAGTGGTTCCCCAAAGTTTGGGTAGTCCTCTCTTCTACCCCCTTGGTAGGAATTCACTATCTTGCACTGAGTCTTTTAATAAGGAGACTCTTAGAACCAGCCTGAGTCTTTTGATAAGGAGACTCTTAGAACCAGTACAACTGAATTTTTTGAAGAGAGATTCTAAAAACTCTTTTACACAATTTGAAAATGAAATCAGAGTAAGAAGAAGAAGTAGAAGAAGTAATTGAAATAAGAAAGAATCTTCTTCCTAGCAAGAAGATTAGAAGCACAAGAAATAGTGAATGAAATCTCTCTTCTATAGTGAGAAGGAGATTGTAGGCCTTTTTATTTATCAATGAGAGCTTTCAGAAATTGCAGCAGTATGGCTTCAGAAGAAGGAGAATAAGAGGGCTTGTTGATTGCTGCAGCACACTTTCACTTCTCTCAGATTTTCTCACTTTTCACTTGGGAGCTTTTCCTCTTTTTCAAATGGATGGAGTGGATCACTTCTCATTTTCTTCTCTGCCGACTTCCCTCTTATTTATAGCTCTGTTTATTCAAAGAATACTATAGGAGAATAATCAATTAGCAGACAGAGAAATAGTAAGAGAGAAAAGATTCCATAATCAATATTTCTGTAGAAGGAAAGAGATCATTCTGATTTCAAATAATATCCATAATAAACTTAATCAATTTAGCCAAGAATCATTTAGAAGGAAAGACTGATTCAAAATGGCTAGAAAAGAATAATATCATTCCATAAATTTTAGATCTACAGATAGAAGGAAAGAGATCTGGCGTGTTTTTGAATTTGACATAGAAATCGACGTACATCGATTACTATTCGACGGAAGCGTCGATTTCAGACTGACTGGACGTCGAGAGGAGAATATGGAAGGTGCATCGATTAAGGTGCGTCGACTTCACTAGATACGTCGACTAGAAGTCAGAGTTACGTCGACATAAGGTACGTCGAATTCTGTCTGGAGTTACTTCGACTCATTCTGAGAGGAACGTCAACTACACTTCGACGTTGCGTCGAATACTATTCGACGCATATTTACTTAGACTAATTTTTCATTCTTAGAATTTATATTCTACTCATTTTTAGGGGTTAAGATAAATCATTTCCCCAACACATATCAAATAGAAAACAAGCAATGTGTGAGCACAGTTAACATGGCTATAGAAGTAATGAAAGGCAAAAGCAAAAGCCCGCGGGCGAGCAAAAATATCCATATTATAGAATCACCAATCGTTCGAGACCCATAGAGGAAGTAATTGGTGCAGCGAGAAATAATAAATCAAAAATTGTTTAGTAATTGATCCACTTCCATCGGCCTCGGCCTCGCACCCCAGAGCGCGGTGGTACTTTCGGGTTGTGGTACTCACAAACCGATTGGACCTCGCGCTGCATCAGGCGCATCTGATCTTTGTTTTGCGTGAGGTGCACCCCTGGCGAGGTGACCTCGCCGCGAGCGACCTGTCGCATATCATCAAGGAGTCGTGCGTTCGCGTCCTCCATGGCGGCAAACCTCTCTTCATAAGTTGTCCTATCCACCAGGTTCTGGTCGTACAGTTCTCGCAGCATGAGGCCATATTTCTGGAACAGCTCGGTGACCCGTATCTTCATTTGCTCAGGATTGCTGGGGTCCCCCGGGAAGTCAGCGACCTAGTTCGGCGAAGGCGGTGGAGATATCTCCTCCTCTCTGTGCTCTGACTCGGGGGGTGGGGTCTTGGGAACACCTATGAGGAAGAAATAAGCAATAGGGGTGGGAAAGAGGCAATCGGCAGAAATTAGCTAACCTGGCGAAATCAGGATGTTACGGGCTCGCTGGCGAGAAGAGCTCATCTCTCCCTTTAAGACATCAACGAAGGCAGAGGTAATGGATTTTCCCAGGCCCAGGATTGTGCGTCGTGTCGTTCGCGACCCGGGTGTCGGCAAGTAGCGACCCGCCCAGACTCCATTAGCCTAGAACACCAATCCCCAGAGTGAGGATGGTCGATTTAGGTGGGGATGGCGAGCCCATTGGAGTGGGGGTTCGCCTCTCCGGGGTCGTGAGAGGGGTCACTGCACAAAAAGAGTAATACGGGTTTAGCGATCGAAGAACCATAAGAGATAGCGAGGCGAACAACTCACCAGGTCATGAGGATGAAACTCGCGGGTCGGTGGTCCCCACCTCCGGGGGGAAGTCAGTCCTCCGGGGGGAAGTCAGTCCTCCAGGGGGATGAGATGCGAGACCCTGTTGATGACTGCCCAATGATAATTTCTCCGGGGGGGAGGGTTCTGCGAGAAAAGAAACAAAGTCAGTCGAGCAAATCTTGGATTATCGAACCTTCGACAGTAAAACCTGCGAGGCGAGCTCGTGGCGGGGATAAGGAGACCGGGGCGATGACCCATCCTCCCCGAATGGCCGTCGGACGATCTTCGCCTTTTTGATCTGAGGCGGGCTCAAAGTTGGTTGCCGAGAAATCCAAGGGGCGAGCTCTGCAACTTTGGCCTTATGGTTCGCCTGCGAGTCCTTGAGGCGAGCCAATACCTCTTATTTAGTGGACATCGTGACGGATATAGCGATGAGCAACAAAAGAGGGAAGAGGGAGGAAAGTTCATGCACCGCCCAGAAAGAATGGTATTTATAGCATGGGGCATGGGGCCCACCAAAAGATTCTTACTACATCAGCAAGGGGTCGGCGAACACCAAGGGTTGGATGTTTCTTCGCG
Source organism: Dactylorhiza incarnata (assembly GCA_033032865.1). NCBI lineage: Eukaryota > Viridiplantae > Streptophyta > Magnoliopsida > Asparagales > Orchidaceae > Dactylorhiza > Dactylorhiza incarnata. Next base: position 3,853,955 of record JAWHQI010000160.1, on the reverse strand, counting down.
AGCCTAAGGTAGCTTCGTGAAGAGTGGAGATTTTGTACAACCCCAGTGTTCGCCAAGAGGTGAGCGAAGACACAAGGATCAACATGAGAGAAGATTTGGAAGGCGGGCGAACCAGGCTCTCGAAGGTCGCTCGCGGGAAGGCGGGCGAACCAGGCTCTCGAAGGTCGCTCGCGGGAAGGCGGGCAAATCGGGCTCTCGGTGGTCGCTCGCAGGAGGGCGGGCGAGGCAGGCTCTCGTAGTTTGCGTGAGAAAAGTCAGGCGAGAGGAACCCTTGTGGGCGGCTCGCCCACTAGGGGTCCAGGGGTGATTTTACCTAGAAGCCCTTGGTGGTCTGCAGTTAACCTCTCCAAACAGCAAAGTTTGGCTGTTGGCAGACCATTTTTGGGCTGTGCATAGCAAAAGTGTAAGGCAGAATCCGGCTATTAGTAGACCATAAGTAAAAAACTATAGATAGACCTTGAAGGGCACCTTTGGAGAGGGATCCAACCTCAGCACTTTGAGCTTCCTTCTCCCTAGGCTATCTTGGTTAAGCTCTCAGGCTCTCCAAGGTGCCCAGTCTCAGCTTTATCTTGGGAGGGGAAGCGCTCTAAGATCTTTCGGGTGTGTGGTACTGGGACCTCCTCGTTGCGACCAAGGGTCTGTGTGTAGTTCTGAGGCTTCGGTCTATTCCTTCCGAGGGATCGGGAAGTGCTAGGTATCCCCACCTTTGGGGGCCCGAGCTCCACAAGAGACCAAGTACTGGTTTCAACAATGTGCTTACCCCCAACAACAAGGAGCGCAAATGCAAACCACAACGGGCCTAAATAGTGCACAAAGCGTGAAAGCGAATACAAGTGAAATATAAGCGATTATGGCTTGAAAATGCAGTGCACACAAGTGAAAACTAGCCCGGATGAGTCCGTAAAATAGTATAAAGATTAGACTCATCAGGAGGTCGCCGGAGGGAGGTCGTTGGAGGGAGCTCGTCGGAGGGAGATCACCCAGAGGGAGGTTGCCGGAGGGAGATCGCCCGGAGGGAGGTCGCCGGAGGGAGGTCGCCCAGAGGGAGATCGACCGGATGGAGAGCTTGCTAGGTAGGGGGAGAGACCTCCCAGGCAGGGGGAGACCGCCACGGACGCTGCTGAGACCGCCTTGGATCTCCAAAACCGCCTGGTACCTAAAAAAGGTCAGCTTGGAGGGGATCGCCAATTTCTGGGTAAACACATGGGGAAACATATTTTTATTATCTAGTGTATATACAATGAAATTACACGATAATTAATGGGTTTTAATGGGATCTCCCCTATACTGAAATCGACTCGTGACCAAACTTACGGTTTTGAAAATATTTTGCTCTTGTACCCTCTAAATCAAACTCCATGTGGGAAAACGATTGGGAGTCACTTATAAATTTCAATATTAATAGAGACTGTTTAATTTATACTCGAATAGTTCATGGGTATGGACTTTTGAATTTTAAGGATGATGGACCGCTTGGCATTGTAATGAGTCTCAATAACTGATAAGTTTGGATGATGTTTTCTTGGAAGATCGCGATCTCAAGTGCTCATGTTGGAGTTCAACAGGTCTCGGCGGTCTCAGTTTTGGGAGATCGATCAAACCGCCTCTCTTGTCCTCAGCAGAAGATCTTCAAGTTCCCAGCGATCAAGCCTATTCGAGATCGTCAAACAACGCAGTCTGAGGCCCTGAGCCTTTCTATTATTTGCACCCCATGTAGCTCTTTTCCTCTGTACTAGCTCTCTTATATCCTAGGCAGCCCATAATTTTGAGATCTTCCCGTTTGGGCAGGCTCTTGCATCTATAAATAGGGGGTAGGGTCCCTGAAAAGGACACTTGGTTGGAGTCTAGGCCATAGTAATAGCCTTAGCGGTCTCAATTTTTGTCATCCCTAAGGTTCCTTTCCCGGTCTAGTTTCCTAGCGGCATCCTTCTCAGCTATTCTATACCATTAGTAATTGGTCGTCCTTAGTTTTTTTCCCTTTCCCTTCAGTGTAAGTTTTCGGGGGTACAATTTTTGTACCAACAGAACGGACACGCGACCTTCAGATCAGGACGTACCGACGAGCTCAACAGTCTTAGGATGTCAGACTGGGAGTTGTAGAGTCAGCCTTTGAGCGGTCCCTCAGGTCCAGGTCGCACGACCTCGAAAGACCTCAAGTCACATTTTGAGCGGCCTTTAGAGAGCACTCGGCCAAACTAATCTTTCTTTGAACTGAAGCATGATGTTCATCGAACGCAGAACATATTTCATCGAACGCAGATTGAAGTTCGTCGAACACAGAAACTTGGAATTTTTCCTAAGTTCTAGCTACTCAGACACACTTAGACCTTGACCCTTAGACTATACAATGGGGTCAACTTGAGTCCTAGTCAACATATAGTGATCCTAGCCCAAATCAGTAATAGGGTTGTTCCAACACACTTACGGGCAGATTGTCGATGGGTGTGGCGACATCAGCGGTCTGAGGGAAGAAATGTTGGGAGATCGCCACCAAGGCCTGACTCATTGTCTCTATCTGTTGAGCGGTCTCTCGCTAGCAATCTCTCTTCCAAACTTGCAACCTTCCCTACCTCCTCTACACATGTCCCTTCTTCTAGGGGCCTAGCTTCAGGTCTCCCTGAAACTAGGCAGGGGGAGATGCTTATGAAGAAGCTTCATATGATGCAGTTTCAGATGCAGTTTTTGCTCCAGTTAATGCAGATACAGATACAGTTGTTGATATAGAAGAAGCTCCAGTTACAGCTCCAGTTCCAGTGATAGAATCTGTGAATAATATATCTATTAACCCCGCAGTAGATATTAATTCTTTGTTATCAAAATTCAGTTCAGTTTTCAGCAGTTTGCCAAAGTATCAAAATTATTCAAACGCAACAGTTCCCTATTCTGCTCCCATTGATTCAATTTTCTTAAAGGAAATCATCAAAAGCATTCCAGTTTCAGTTTAAGTTCCAGCTCCAGTTCAAATTACAGTTGCAGCAGTAGAAGAAGTTGGATTGATAAATTCTTCTAAACTCAGGGTGATATATTTTCTATCTACTGAAATGATTTAAAATTCTGTCAGATATATATGCTCTGTGTTTTGTTATTTGTTTGTTTTAATTTTGTCAAATAGTGTCCGAACCCAAATTGGGGGAGATTGTTGGAACAACCCTATTACTGATTTGGGTTAGGATCACTATCTGTTGACTAGGACTCAAGTTGACCCCATTGTATAGTCTAAGGGTCAAGGTCTAAGTGTGTCTAAGTAGCTAGAACTTAGGAAAAATTTCAAGTTTCTGTGTTCGACGAACTTCAATCTGCGTTCGATGAAAAACGTTCTGCGTTCGACGAACGTCATGCTTCAGTTCGACAAACTTGATCTTCAGCTCAACGATTTCAGTCTTCCAGCCAGCTCTACAGTTTTGTCTTTAGTTCGACGAACTCCAGTTTGAGATCGACGAACTCAGCTCTGTGTTCGACGTATAAGTAACAAGATGTTCAGTTCGATGAACTCAGCCTTCAGTTCGACGAACTCAACTCTCAGCTCAACGAACTCAGTTTTCAGCTCGACGAATTTCTTCTCCAGCTTGACAACTTCTGATAGATCAGCTATCTATTTTTCTTTGAACTCAGATCGACTATTTAGCAACGGATCTATTCAATTTATTTGGACTTATTCATTATCAGATAAGTCAAGATATGATCTTTCCTTTTATTTATTAATTTTCATTCTCTTCTTTCGAGAAAGTAGCCGTTGACATATATTGGAAAAGGATACTTTCATGGAAAAGGAAAAAGGAATTAATTATTATTGCTGAATCAGATTGCAGTTCCAAGAAATATCTTTTCAGAATATTATATTCCTTATCCAGAAGATTTGAATTTCAAATCAGTCATATATTGTCTAAGGAAAAAGAAAGACAGAAGAGGAGTAGTACCAGAGAAAGAATAGAGAAGTATCAGTCGAGAGTGCACTTCAAAAATGTCAAAAAGATTTACAGAGGTCATCCTCAACAGCAGCATTCTCATTCTCTGAGAACAACAACACAAATCGTCTCTCAATTTTTAGCTGTTGGTTCTAATCTTTAAAGAGCAACAATAATCTGAGAAACTTTGTCTCTCAGATTCATCTACTATCAAGGAAGATCATTTACATCCAAGAGGAAGCTCCATCCATTATCTGTCAAGAAATTCTATCAGACAGGGGGAGCTTCACAACAACAATCCACTAGTCTTCTCTCAGCTTGTTGACAGAGAAGAATTTCATAAACCTTTTTGTTTACCTCTTTTTTATCCCATCATGTACAGGTTTCTAACTCCCTTCAAAAGTTAAATCTGTGGTGGCAGGGAACCTGATCAAAAACCTGTGTTTTAGTTTGAGCACCTGGTCAAAAACTCAGTGGTGTTTGGGCACCTGATCAAAAATCCCAGTGGTGATAGGGCACCTGATCAAAAACCTAGTGGATTCCTACCAAGGGTGGTAGAAGAGTAGATGTACCCAGTTTGATTGGGGAACTACTATAGATCCTTGTGTTTTCTGTGATTGTGTTTTTCTTTTTGTATTGTGCTGTGATTTGTGTTTATTTTGCTTTTACACTCACTCTGTACACACACATATATATATATCACTATTTTAATTCCGCTATAAAATAAGTTAAAACTTTTTAATACTCTATTCACCCCCCCCCCCCTAGAGTAAATCTAAGATCTAATACCTCACATTCAATTGGTATCAGAGGTTGGTTGATTGATTACACAGGCTAACACCTGAATCAAAAGATCAATTAGATCTTAACTTTTTCTAGAGTTTTCTTTTTCTAAGAACTCATGGCACGGAACAAAGATTACTCAAGCACAAGACCTCCTATGTGCAATCTCAATAAGTTTGTATTATGGAAGGCAAGGATCAAGTTATATATGAATTCTATTGATGAGGATATTTTCAATTATATTTTGACAGGACCCCCTACTCCTTCAGCATCAACAAGTACTGAGACAGCAACTAACTCTAATGTTGTTCCACCTCCTGAGTGGACAGAAGCTCAAAAGAAGCAAAGAAATGCAGATGCCAAAGCAATGAACATATTGGCACAAACAATGTCTGATGACATATTCCAGAAGGTTGTGGACTGCACCACAGCCAGGGACATCTGGATCTCTCTCAACAACATGGTTGAAGGATCTGAAGATGAAAATGATGCAAATGAAAAGGATCAATGCTTGATGGCTGTTTATGACTCATGCAATGATTCAGAACTTGTATCATCATCCAGCTCCAGAGATGATGAAGATGATGAAGATGAATGAAACTTCTGCATGATGGCTATCAATGCCTCAGGAAGTAATTCAGATGAATCAGAATCTGATAATGACAGTGATCAGGTAATCTCTACCTTTGACTTTAACTCAAATGATTTCAAAAATGAATTTAAAACTTTTTGTTTGGATTTAATTAAATCTGAGAAGGAAATAATTTCCCTCAAAAGTAAGTTGGTTGAAATGAATCAACTGACTGAAGATAATGTCAATCTTAAGAAAGAATTGGCTGCCTCCAAAGAACACATTGTTCTCATTGAGAACAAATTATCTGAGGCTAAAAAGTTTGAAGAATCCCTCAATGGGAGAAGCATCAAACTGATGGACATCACAAGCACTGTGAATGCCAGACTAAATGGCAAACTGGGCTTGGGTGCATCATCAAGTCAGCCATATCTCCTTAAGAAAAATATTTTATCTACACCAGTAAAGTTCATCTCTGCCAAGAGCAAAGAGTCAATAGTTGTAGGTAAGAATATCTCAAGTAAGGATATTAAGAATAAAGGAATTCAAAAGAATTCGTTGAACGGAGCTCGACAAAATCACAAGAATTCGTCGAACGGAGATCGACGAACGCTGAACACAGACTTTCAGTATAGCTATTCTTCGAACGGCGCTCGACGGAATCACTTCAATTCGTCGAACGGCGATCGGTGAAGTCAACCAAGTTCGTCGAACAGAAATTATACTGAATTTCAAAAGAATTCTTATTCACAATATACTAGAAATCCCTTTACTGAGTGGATCATTCCTCCAAGGAAATATCATCCACAAGGCTATAAGGATCAGCCTGAGATGTCTTACATTTCAGATTTTTGTGGAAAGACAAAAGGACCCAAGGTAGTCTGGGTCAAGAACAACTAGTTAATTTTCTGTTGTGCAGATACAAAACTATCCACACATAAAGGAACATTGGTACTTGGATAGTGGTTGCTCCAAGCACATGACAGGAAACAAGGCCAACTTAAGCAACTACAAGGCAAAGCTTGGACCTAAAGTGATTTTTGGAGACTACAACTGTGGACAAACCAAAGGATATGGAAAAATCAATGTTAGAGCAGTTACCTTCAAAGAGGTAACTTATGTCAAGGGTCTCAAGCATAACCTCATTAGCATAAGCCAGATTATCAAGTAACTTTTAACCATTCCTTATGTCTTATTACCAATAATAAAAACATTAATGTGTTATCTGGTATTATACATGGAAATATTTATTTAGTCAATTTTGACTCTGCCAATTCAGACATTTGTTTATTTAATTCAATAAGTAAAACAAATGAATTATGGCATAAAATGCTTGGACATATTAAACTTAGAAATATCTCTAAGCTCTCCAAGGACAGTCTATTAAGAGGACTGCCTTTTGGTTCATACAATAAGGAAGGACTCTGTAGGGCTTGTCAACTAGGAAAGCAAACCAAGAGTAGTTTTAAATCTTTATCCAAGAATGATTCACCTAGGATTCTGAACTTACTGCATTTGGATCTCTTTGGACCCACTGCAATACAGAGTCTAGGAGGGAAGCATTATACTTTAGCTATTATGGATGACTTCTCAAGATTCACTTGGGTGTTTTTTCTTAGGAACAAGTCTGACACCTTCAGTGTTCTGACAGACTTTCTCAGGTCCATCAAGATTGAGTACTCTACTCTAGTTGCATTGATCAGAAGTGATCATGGAACTGAGTTTGAATCTCTTCTGATGAGACAATTCTGTGGAAAAGAAGGGATCAGGCAATGTTTCTCTGCTCCTAGAACTCCTCAACAAAATGGGGTAGCTGAAAGGAAAAATAGAACATTAATTGAATCAGCAACTACATTGCTTACTGATGCTCACTTGCCACTCTATTTTTGGGCAGAGGCAGTGAACACAGCAAATTATGTGTTGAACAAAAGTCTGATACATAAACTTAAGGGTAAAACACCCTATGAATTACTTAAGAATAAAAAGCCTAAGGTTAACTATTTTAAGATTTTTGGCTGTAAATGCTATGTGCATAACAATGATAAGAAATATCTAAGGAAATTTGAAGCAAAAGCTGTTGAAGGTATATTCCTTGGATACTCTCTTTCTAGTAAAGCATATAGAGCTTATAACAAATCAACTCTTAAGATAGAAGAGTCCATGCATGTATCTTTTGATGAACTAACATATTAAATGAGGAGAGGAACACCACCTCTAAAAAAGACATTTTGCAGGTACAATGGCAATCTCTCTTCCAAACTTGCATCATTCCCTACCTCCTCTACACATGTCCCTTCTTCTAGGGGCCTAGCTTCAGGTCTCCCTGAAACTAGGCAGGTGGAGATGCTTTATGAAGAAGCTCCATATGATGCAGTTTCAGATGCAGTTTTTGCTCTAGTTAATGCAGATACAGATACAGTTGTTGATATAGAAGAAGCTCCAGTTACAGCTACAGTTCCAGTGATAGAATCTGTGAATAATATATCTATTAACCCCACAGTATATATTAATTCTTTGTTATCAGAATTCAATTCAGTTTTCAGCAGTTTGCCAAAGTATCAAAATTATTCAAAAGTAACAGTTCCCTATTCTGCTCCCATTGATTCATTTTTGTTAAAGGAAATCATCAAAAGCTTTCCAGTTTCAGTTCAAGTTCCAGCTCCAGTTCAAATTGTAGTTGCAGCAGCAGAAGAAGTTGGATTGATAAATTCTTCTAAACTCAGGGTGATATATTTTCTATCTGCTGAAATGATTTAAAATTCTGTCAGATATATATGATCTGTGTTTTGCTATTTGTTTGTTTTAATTTTGTCAAATAGTGTCCTAACCCAAATAGGGGGAGATTGTTGGAACAACCCTATTACTGATTTGGGCTAGGATCACTATCTGTTGAATAGGACTCAAGTTGACCTCATTGTATAGTCTAAGGGTCAAGGTCTAAGTGTGTCTGAGTAGCTAGAACTTAGGAAAAATTCCAAGTTTCTGTGTTCGATGAACTTCAATCTGCGTTCGACGAAATACGTTCTGCGTTCGACGAACGTCATGCTTCAGTTCGACGAACTTGCTCTTCAGCTCGATGATTTCAGTCTTCCAGAAAGCTCTACAGATTTTGTCTTCAGTTCGACGAACTCCAGTTTGAGATCGACGAACTCAGCTCTGTGTTCGACGTATAAATAACAAGTTGTTCAGTTCGACGAACTCAGCCTTCAGTTCGACGAACTCAACTCTCAGCTCGACGAACTCAGTTTGTAGCTCGACGAATTTCTTCTCCATCTTGACAACTTCTGTTAGATCAGTTATCTATTTTTCTCTGAACTCAGATCGACTATTCAGCAACGGATCTATTCAATTTATTTGGACTTATTCATTATCAGATAAGTCAAGATATGATCTTTCCTTTTATTTATTCATTTCCATTCTCTTCTTTCGAGAAAGTAGTCGGTGACATGTATTGGATAAGGATACTTTCATGGAAAAGGAAAAAGGAATTAATTATTATTGCTAAATCAGATTGCAGTTCCAAGAAATATCTTTTCAGAATATTATATTCCTTATCCAGAAGATTTGAATTTCAAATCAGTCATATATTGTCTAAGGAAAAAGAAAGACAGAAGAGGATTAGTACCAGAGAAAGAATAGAGAAGTATCAGTCGAGAGTGAACTTCAAAAATGTCAAAAATATTTACAGAGTTCATCCTCAACAGCAGCATTCTCATTCTCTGAGAACAACAACACAAATCTTCTCTCAGTTTTCAGCTGCTGGTTCTAATCTTCAAAGAGCAACAATAATCTGAGAAAATTTGTCTCTCAGATTCATCTGCTATTAAGGAAGATCATTTACATCCAAGAGGAAGCTCCATCCATTATCTGTCAATAAATTCTATTAGACAGGGGGAGCTTCACAACAACAATACACTAGTCTTCTCTCAGCTTGTTGACAGAGAAGAATTTCATAAACCTTTTTGTTTACCTCTTTTTATCCCATCTTGTACAGGGTTCTAACTCCCTTCAAAAGTTAAATCTTTGGTGGCAGGGCACCTGATCAAAAACCTGTGTTTTGGTTTGAGCACCTGATCAAAAGCTCAGTGGTGTTTGGGCACCTGATCAAAAATCTCAGTGGTGATAGGGCACATGATCAAAAACCTAGTGGATTCCTACCAAGGGTGGTAGAAGAGTAGATATACCCTGTTTGATTGGGGAAATACTATAGATCCTTATGTTGTCTGTGATTGTATTTTTCTTTCTGTACTGTGCTGTGATTTGTGTTTATTTTGCTTTTACACTCACTTTGTGCACATATATATATCACTATTTTAATTCCGCAATAAAATAAGTTAAAACTTTTTAATACTCTATTCACCCCCCCCCCCCCCCCTTCTAGAGTAAATCTAAGATCTAATACCTCACTTTCAAAGTGGTCACATGTGAGACCGCTTTACCCCTCAACCAGCATCTCCTCTACGGTCTTAGGGCGAGGAGTTCATCGCTCTACATGTCTTCTTACAGGTAGCTACCCAGGGAAGTCTAGATCGATCTCTGAACTTTTAAGAGGATGTTGCTCATCACCAGCTTATCGTTGGGAGGATCCATCTCCTTTTGTTGACCAAGTGAGGTGGCAGCCAGTTCCCATGGGGTTCCGAGAACCTCGACTCCTAGTCTTAACTGGTAGAGATGATCCAGTCTCTCACCTGCAGGATTTCAAAGTTGCAGTATCGATGAGAACTCTGTCTGAATCCCTTCGTTGCAAGTTGTTTGCAACCACTCTGGGAGGTGATGCTAGGGAGTGGTTCTTCAACCTTCCCTACAGGTGTATTTCCTATTTTGCAGACTTGTGGAGAGAGTTTCTTCTGAGTTTTGCTACCTCGAAGAAGAGAAATAGTGGCCATGCAGCCTTCTTCAAGATCAGATAGGGTGAAAGTGAGACTCTAGCTCGCTTCATTGCGCATTTCCAGGAAGAGATTCTGAGTATCAGGGATGTTGGTCCGATTCGGCATCAAGTAGCATTCTTTAATGCCCTCTGAGAGGGTCAGCTAAAGTTTGAGGTGACCACTAGAGAGCCAAATTCCTATCAGGAGTTGATAGTCGTTGCCAACAAGTTCATCGAGGGGGAGATCTGAAGTCCAGAATATGTCTCCAATCTCTCTAGCTTGGATTATCAAGGACCAAGCAGTTCTTCTTCAGCTCCTCAGCATTTCAAGAAGCTAGCTCGTCAGGACTATCAGCCTCCAGCCCCCCCCCCCCCCCCCCCCCGAGGAAGGATTTTTTGCCACCACCGTTCATCCGTCAACCACCAATAGTTTAACCAGTGGCACCAGCCTGCTCCAGCTCTTCTTCCTCTCCCTCCAGTTGTTAGTCCTAAGCAGCAGTTCGATGACTCTCAAGACGCTTTCCCAAATCTTGCTCTCCCGATTAGTGAGGTGTTAGAGATTATTCAGAAGCAACCCTTCTTCAAGAAACCAGCTCCAATCAAATCTGGCATCCGGTCTAGAAAGCCAATTTTATATTGTGAATATCACAAAGAAAGGGGTCATCAGACTGAGAATTGCAGAGCTCTCGGATTCCTGATCGAAAAGTTGCTGAAGGAGGGGAAGCTCTAGGATTTGATAGCAAAGTGGGTTGAGGAGTAGGCGAAGAAGGCGAAGACAATGGCTGGGGTGAGTTGGGAATGTGAGGAAGGGGAAGATGTCGGACTCTTCAAATTTGTGGAGATTCAATTTATTTTATTCTTTTAGTTTATACCTTTCTATTAGCGTAGATGTTGTTTACTTTACTCAAAAATTTGTAAATCCGGTGTGAATGAAACGGTAGTATAAGAATGTGTGTTGACGTTCGTTAGCCTCCTATTGCTCGAATCGGGAGGAAGGTTAATCTTTCTCGGTGGCTAAGAACTTGCCCCAAGCGATTCTTGAAGCATGGGTATACAGTTATTCAATCGCGAAAATGTGATGTAGGCCATCATTTTTGGCCCGGTTGAGCCTTTGTGCCCATTCCTATCGCTCTATTCTTGCTGGCCCAGTTGTGTCTACCCATTCTTTGATTCATCTCCACTTTTATCTCACCCAGGCCTTAAAGTCAAGCTTAGTCGCTCACCCAAATGTGAGCTCTAGTTTGTATTTTATTTGCATGATTGGGATGTTGATGTGGTGTTCATCTCTGTGGATGTGTGGATGTGCTCCATTGTAAATTTGCTGGAAAAAAATTTGTTGAAAATTTATGAAAAGAAAAATGAAAAATGAAAAAAAATTGTGAAAAAGTTAAATTGAAAATCATTTCATGGAAGTTTGTATTGGGAGTAGGCGGTGCACACACCCATGTTTTCAAGTCCAAGTATGGGGGTGTGGTGCACCAACGCATGTTTATTGTGGTGCGTGGTCTATGCTTGCTCATTTGGGTTATGTACGTTGATCCCTCAGGTTTATCCTTGTACACCCTACCGTAACCCTAGCCTCATCTCTAACCTAAAGTCCTACTGATTTGCGCGATGAACCAAACCAGTGTCATGGAGATAGTGCGAACGGGTGAGCTTATGGTCACCGACATTGATGGATTTCTTTTGAGGTTGTCCCGAGCCCCGATCTTTCGTAGTGCTCGCCTCATCGTTCAGTCTACTTTCTTCTTATGCATGACCGGATGATTCAGCGTAATTCAGATTTTGAGTAGTAACAATATATAGATACACTCTTAGAAAAAATATAAACTATTGTGCACAATTAGGAATTTCTTCTACTGTATTTTCATGAGCGTGAGCATGCGACTTCGCATGGTACTCCGCCCTTGTAATTTCTAAGCCAGCTAGTCCTTTTTCTTTCCGCTGAGAGATGATTTGCTTGGGACGAGCAAATGGTTAATCTGGGGGTGTGATGAGTCCAATATTTATAGTGTTTTATGGACTCATCTGGACTAGTTTTCACTCATGTGCACTTCACTTTCAAGCTGTAATTGCTTGTATTTCACTCATATTCACTTTCACTCCAAGTGCACTCTTTAGGCCCGTTTTGTTGTGCAATTGCGTGCAATATTTGTTGGGGGTAAGCACATGGTGCTCCCCAACCTTTTTTTTTGTATTTGGATTAAGCTGGAAGGGTGTTCCCAGCTGTGTGATGGTTTTGTTGTTTGTTGTGCAGGTGGGCAGATCACCCAATTTTCCAGATTTCATGTCTGCATGAATCGCACGGTCGTGCATTTCCTTGACGCACGATCGCTCCGACTATGTGCGTTCATCTGAGGTCCAGAATGGTGATCCGCCCCAGCTCGTGCATTTTGTTCACACACGGGCCATTTTGTCATGCGTGAGTAAAATTGCACGAGCCTCTCTTGTTGTCCAAAAATTTATATAATTATTGCTCGTGTGTCTGCTTCACGCACGGTTGGACTCAACCGTACACGAACAAAATGCGCGATCTCCTTCTGTTGGCCGGTTTTTCAAGTTCTCTGGATTAGCCCATGGGTATTGTTCACGCAAGGTTGGTTTTGTCTGTGCGTGAATAAAATCGCACGAGCTCCTCTTTTGTCTAAAAAAATTATGTTTTTTTTTTCACGTATGGTCGTGCATGAACAAAATTCTGATCATTTTCTATTTAAGCTGCGATTTTTATGTTCTTAGAGCCCCGATTCTATTCTATCATTCTCGCCGCAGGAGGAGCTCCGGATCCGTTTTCTTCTACCTTCCATGAGGGCTTTGCCCTAGGCTGCCTCCATCATCTAAGAGCTTCCAAGGAGGGGATTCTTGTCCTACACTCATCATCAAGCAAGGTGAGCTTCGCACCGGAGTAGATCGGGTCATGAGATGAAGAAGATGGGTCCATTAGGAGGAAGTGACAGCCCTCCTCTACCCCAGACATAGTTGCGGACCAAGCTAGGACGCGGATTGACAACTCGATGATTCCTACCGTGAATACCAATGAGACTTAGGATGTGGTCAATTCTCTTGCACTCTTTCCTCTTATGAATGTAACTAGATCTCCATGTTATTGATGATGTGCACTATAAATCTTGATTTGTAATGATAATTTCATTTTTATGAGATTATCTTGTTTATATTTGTGTTTGAGGTGCGCCACCAAATCCACTCCACCCTCCACTTCATTCTGCTAGCCTACTCGCCCATTCCGCAAGCCTACTCTTCCATTCCACTTGACTACTCTTCCACTCCGTATGCCCACAAGTCCATCTGTCGAGCGAAGCAGTGCATAGCGGCCTGCGTAATCCACTTTGTTGCAAAGAGGTGATGGCGACCCGCATAGTTAGTTAGTTCTTTTAATTTGTTTTCACAAAGCCACCCACATTTTATGTAACCCATCCGCTAGCAAGGACTTCAATCTCAAGTCCTTCCTCAAAAATTTACTCCACCTTAATGTGTTCCTTGTGAGATCGATACTTGGGAAACATTTGCCCATTTTATATTACTTGTGCGACTGGTACACTTGTCGTAAGTGCATCAATTGCATGAACCTGACTCTAATACCACAGTTGGGTTTTCTCTAAATGAGAGTGGAACAACACATCACATGTGTACAGCAGAATAAACAAATAAGAACAACACAAATGAGTTAAGGATCATGCAATTTTATGAATCAAGAAATAAAAATAGCAACACATTGCAATATACCTGAGAGAGAGATTGAGTTAATACTCAACCAATGTGCTCGAAGATCTGATCCAAAAAACAAGCAGCTGAGTTCCAAGCACAGAAAGTGTATCTGCGCCTCTACAGCAGTCCACACGAGCGAAGGAGAACCCCAAGCTTCTTGTCCAACAAGATTTGGGTTGGAGAAGGAGTGTCCTCAATGTCTCCCATGGATTACATGATCCGTCCAAGGAAGAGGCGGAGACGGTCAGACTGGGTCTCGCGGAAACCTTGCAGAACACTTCTGTCTGAATCTCGAAAAGATAAAGTCACACGGAAAACCTGATTACTTCCCTATTTATACCCAGGGCATAAAATTAGATATCTACATATCGAAGTCTTTAAAAGGAGTATTTAATATGTATCATTGTGATCACTAAACAACATCGAGATGATCTCAATGGTACTGTTGTGAAGATCTATATCATCGCGACGATCTCGATGATATCGCTGTGAAGATTTATATCATCGAGACGATCTCGACGATATCGCTGCGAAGATCTATATCGTCAAGAAGATCTCGATGATATCGCTATGAAGATCTATATTGTCGAGATGATCACGACGATATCATTGTGATGACTAAAATATCATCCTCACAATCACAATGATATCTTACAGAACATCAACGATACATCAAAGGTTGACAGTCAGTCATATCGTCGTGACCACTCGACCATATTCATAATATCATCATGACAATCTCGATGATACATGCAATGTCATCTTGAACATATGTCAACATGCTCCATGTAATATTCATAATATATGTGGAACATTTAGCCGACTAGACCTAACACCAACGAGTCATGGGATTGGTCTTTCAATCATTTCCAATATGAGTAAGGCCAACACAATCCTTCCTCCAACTTCTCCAAATGCTCTTATCTGTGTGCGGTCTTATAGGCTCATATCGCATTGGCAGAAAGACTAACTGCTTGATTGCTTTGAGATCACCTTGGAAATAATAATAGTTTCATGTTGAGGCTATTAGGTCTTGAAATGAGGGTTTCAAACCTCATTTCTCTCTTCTCTCTCTCTCTCTCTCTCTGTCTCTCTCTCTCTCTCTCTCTCTTGAGTTTGATAAAGAGAAGAGCTGGGAGGAGGGAGGAGGTGACCCCTCCATTGAAGGAGCTCCAGAGTTCCAAATTGTAAGCTGAGTCCAGATCCATGGAGAGGAGTGCATCGCGATCGATTCCATCCCTCTCTTTTGTTGTTCCATGGTTCCCAAGCGAGCTCCAATGGTAACGATCCTTCTATCCGGTCTTAGGATGTTGAATGTTCATTTAATTCTTGATTTTTTATCCGGTATATGTTAAATTCTTATGGGTCGAGGTAAAGCCGCACCGCATTGTGTATTCCATCATGATCACTTATGCAATGGTAAAAATTGAACCAAACCAGCACCATGCAGTTCGGCACGAGGTTCGTCCCTCTTGAATGTTGATGGATCATAGTTAAGTTATGTCAGGACTGATCGCCCCGACCAGCTAATGCTCAAACTGTAGTTAAGTTTGTATAACTTAGAATGGTAGTAGTACTCGAGAAAGAGTACTCCCAATGTATTCCTTTAGTGCATGAAATTGTGTGGTGGTGAGTACCCTCGAATATGTTGTTGTGGAATGATGATATGTTAGTTACATGCACTACTGCTTAAGTGGTTGTGGGGAACCTTCGGGTGAACCAAGCCATCATCATTTGCATACTTAGGTCCCCCATACTTATATTCTCAACCTAGATGATTGATTATGCTTGAAATTTCACATTTTGTAGCTTAGTCACAGTTTCTTTATTTTATTGCTACATATTACATGTTGCGGCATACTTGCAGGTATGCGGTATCCTGCCCCAGAGTCTGCCAGGATTATCGTGGGGAAAGATCATTACCCATTTTTTGTTTACTCATAGATGACCCTTATTTACCTCCTATTTATATTTGGTGCAACTGCCGAAGAGCAGAGGGAAAAATAGTAGGCATATATCCAAAGTTGAATTCGCCATAGAAAGTTGCTTATCTTATACTGATTTTCATTAGCTGGCATGTGCGCCAAAGTTTTGTATTAGCATGTTGATGTATTGATACTACTATGATGATGCAAGGCCATAAATACGAGTTTATGTTAAACCTTTGTAAGTAAATGTGGACTTTCATTCTTAGTTTTATCTGAAGCTTCAGCTAGTGTTTACATGATCTAAGTAATTTTATTTCTCTGTGCCTTATATTAACATATATCTTGTGTGTACGATAAGTTGTGGGGTCCCAGTCGGACCTATGTTATATTGTTTGTACAGGCAGGGTGTTACATGATGCTTGATCTATCATCCTTCTGTAGGATTTCATCTTCTTAAGAGTACTCGAAATTCAATCTTTCAATTAATTCTACCACATACAGTTCCATGCTTTCATCCCATTTCAAGGCTTTTCATAGTTGATCACCAATATCATATTAGTCCCACGTCAAGTTCAAACATGTATCGTTGCATCATTTCACCCCACAAATCCGATCTCCAAGGCTTCCAACTCACAGTACAAAAGATAGTCTTGTGCAAGGTTCCAATTTCCTTTAGCTAAATCTTGCCTGCACAACTCATGGGCGATAACGTTTGCCTTTCCTAAAGTTTACTGGTTGTCAAAATTATAGTCTCTCAGGAGTATTATCCATCTGCACGAGTGTATGTTTAACTCTTTCTACGCATGGAGGTTCTTCAAGCATTTATGATATATATATATATATATATATATATATATATATATATATATATATCATTATTCATGTCAAATAAGTAAGAAAGCCATAATTTAAGAGAGAACGCTCCTACTACTAATAAATCCAAGTCATGGACTATGTAATTCCTCATATGCACTTTCTCCTAGGTAATATATATGATATCACATTCCCAAATTGGCATAGTATGCACACCAAACTATTGCTCGATGCATCACTATAGATTTGATAGCTTTCTAATCCACAGTTTAACAAAGAATTGGTGCATATATTATTTGGTTCTTTAATTCTTCAAAAGCTCGCAGTCACTTTAACATTCAAGTGAACTTGTGATCTTTCCTCATCATTATATTAAGAGAGAGCACAACCTTATAGAAACTTTCTGCGGATCGCCTATATTAGTAAACAAGTCCAAAGAAACTCTAGACTTTCATTTTGTTCTTTAGTTTAGAAAAATCTCATATAGTCGTGATATTCAATGGGTCCACTACAATTCCCTCTCCAATTACAATGTGACCAAGGGAATGCTACTAAAGATAACCGAAAGTCACATTTGGAGAACTTTGCATAAAGTTGATGTCATCTCATGATATTCATTACCTCATGCAAATGCCTAACATTATCTTCCTCTAATTAGGAGTACATTAGGATTCAATCAATTAAGCTGATGATGAAGCAGTATAAGCACTCTTAAAATATATGTTTCATCAGATCCTTATATATTGAAGGTGCAATAGTCAGAATAAGTGACATCATGGTGGACTCAAAGTGTCTATAATGCGTGCTAAACATTGTCTTATTGATATCACACTCTTGTATTCTCAAAATGTAGTACTTGAACTTCAATTGGTAATACACAGTAGAACCAACCAGTTGATTAAATAAATTATCTATTCAGGAATAAGTTATTGGTTCTTCTCTGTCAAATTTTTCAATTCCCTATAATCTATGCGTAAATGTCAGTTATTGTGTTTCTTCTTTACGAGTAAGACCGTGTGCCAAAAGGCGGAGAACTTGGGAAACAATAGCCTTGCTCTTGCAACTAAACCTTCAACTATGTCATCTCATTCAGCTCGCTCCTATATAGATAAAATTAAATGGGGTTAGCACCCAACACTAACTCAATATAGAAATGTATCTCTCACTGAGGTGGAGCTCCACAAAATTCACCAAGAAACACATTCACATATTTTGTGACTATGGGAACTGTAACACCCTGCCAGTATAAACAATATAACAGTAGGTCCGGCCGGGACCCCACGCCATATTGAACACACTAGCTAGACGTTAATAAGATGATTCACAGAAAAGAACTACACGAGAGCATAAACAAAGCATAAGTGGAATCTTTCATTAAACATTAATTTCAGAATATCCACCTATTCAAGAATGTCAAGTAAAGAGTTATGGACTTAAGACCTTACATTCAACAAATGTAACATACACAAAAGCATACTTCGGCACGCAGACCGACAATAAAAGGAAAGAAGTAAAATAAAGGCTGGCCTTCAAGGGCCAACTCAGCAATGGGATTCAACCTGCTACTTCTCGCTCGGCTCACCAGCACTTGTACTTGTTGAAAAACTTGAGGTCCGGAGGTGAAGTAAAATGCGAAACACTTCACAAAATTTTCCACAAGTGTAGCACAACGATGACAATGGGAAGACCGAATAGTGGTATGGTATTAACTATCTCTTTACAATTTGAGGTATAAATGGCGAGACATGATTCATAAGAATCACAGAGAAGAGAAGCACAAAACACAAAAGTAAACAAGCTGCTGGCGACTTGACCACTTCAGACCGCCAGACCGCGCGAACAGACAAGTCCAGACAGATAACCTCTGAGACCGCGCGAACAGAGCATAAGCCGCACCTGTCAGACCGCAACCACAGACCGCCCGACCTGCTGCTTTATTCAACTGCCGAAAGACAACCAATTCGCACTCCTTGATCTCCCAGACCGCACGGTCTTGATCACAGAAGAACCCGCGAACTCTTGCCAATAAAAACTGCTTCCTGATGCAGACCGCAACTGAAGATCGCCTGGCCACTTAAGACCGCCTGATCAACTGCGCTCGTTGCACAGTCCAAGAACACCTAAACACAGTCCGCCCGGACTGGATTATTCAAAGATGGAAGAAGGGAGAAAAGCTGACCGCGAGCTGCTAGTCGCTAACTGTTCTTCGTTATGAATGACGGGCCCTGCACCCCTATTATAGGCGAACAGAAGGATGTCGTCACCGCATAAACTGGGATACAATAACCGCCCATTAGATCGCGAGCGGTCTCACAAACCAGACCGCCCGAGCTCAGCACCGCTAACAGCTCCCTTATTAACCATACAGTTATATACAAACCGCCTGGTTACTGTGGTCTCCCTAAAACAGACCGCCCGGTCTTTATTGCAAAGGCAAAGAACTTCTTCAGTAAACCAGACCGACCAGAACAGTCGTCAGACCGCCTGGTCACTGCAAGAAGGCAGACCTACTTGAACATCTGGCCGACTTGAACAAGTCACCAGAACAACCCACGCGAGCTGCTTGGATAAACAAGCGATCTCCCAGATCAGACCGCCCAGACAGAACCGGCCAGAGCACCAGCGCAGACCGCGCGGTCTCTGCGGTCTCCAATCTCCATACCGCCCAGCACCCTTTCACTTCCACTACAAAAATTTAACACTCCCCCTTGAAGTGGGAAGTGGAAGTCAGCCCAAGCAAACTCCGCAACTGACCAAATGGTCCCTTCGACAGCGGCTTAGTAAATATGTCAGCAACATTCTCCTTGCTCTACACATGCTCCACAGTCAGAGATCCCTCCAACACCTTCTCACGAATGAAATGGTGATGAATCTCTATGTGCTTCGTACGCGCGTGACAAACTGGATTATTCACCAGTTTGAGAGCACTCTCATTATCACCACGTAGCAGAGTAGGACCTCGCACCTCCCTATGAATGTCCTCCACAAGCCTCCTAAGCCAGATGGCTTCCTGAGCCGCCAATGTCGAAGCTTTATACTCCGCTTCTGTGGTAGAGACATACACAGAATCCTGCTTCTTGCTGCACCATGATATAGTTGTAGAGATTGTCATAAAGACATATCCATACGTTGATCTCCGATCATCCGAATCTCCTCCATAATCATCATCCATGTACCCGTGCAAGCAAAAGCCCGAATCTCTCCCATATAAGAGACCCAAATCTGAGGTGGACTTGACATACTTCAATATACTCCTAACCGCCATAAGATGAGGTTTGCGAGGCTCTGCCATAAGCCGACTCACCCTGCCAACGGCATAAGCAATATCTGGCCTCGTGATCGTCAAGTATATCAGACTTCCAACCAAAGCCCGAAACACCAAAGGATCGGTAAGAACCTTCCCTTCGTCTCGTCAAAGATGAACTCCAACCTCCAGTGGAGTAGAGCTGCTATTCCCCCCTTCCATGCCGAACCTCTTCACGATTCGATCCGCATAGCCCTTTTGGGAAACAAGCATACCGCTCTCTTTCCTCTCCACTTCGAGCCCAAGGAAATGGTGGAGCTCACCCAAATCCTTCATCTCGAATCTGATAGCTAGCTCAGCACGAAGCCTAGCTACCTCCACTTCAAAATTCCCTGTGACGATCATATCGTCAACATACAGCAGCACCAAGACCTAAATCTCCCCCGTCTTCTTTACGAATAAGCTTGAGTTTGAATCAGAAGCAAAGTATCTGCAGAATTGGAGGTATTCTGCGATCTTCCCGTACCACGCCCGAGGCGCTTGCTTCAAGCCGTAAAGAGCCTTCTTGAGCTTGCAAACATATCTTGGGTGCTCTTCGGATACATAACCAGGTGGATGATCCATGAAGATATCCTTGTCAATCTCGCCATATAAGAAGGCGTTATTCACGTCGAGTTGCCAAATCTTCCACCCTTGGCAAGCTGCCAATGCGATCACCACCCGAACCAAAGTCATCTTGGCAATGGGGCTAAACGTTTCTTCATAATACTCCCCATACTTCTGAGAGAAACCTTGAGCTAAAAGCCGAGCCTTGTACCGCTTAATACTTCCGTCAGCCTTCTTCTTCAGTTTGAAAAGACACTTGCAAGTCACTGGAGTAACTCCCTCAACCTTAGGCACCAAGTCCCAAGTCGCATTCTTCCTTAGGGCGGCCATCTCTTCATCCATGGCTCCTTCCCACTCCTTGACTCCAACGGCATTTTCATAACAAGATGGCTCTCTCTCATCCAGGGGACCTGCGAAGAAACATGAGACAAAGCTCACCAAGTTCCCGCCCGTATACCGATCAGGTGGAATAATGGTCCTCTTGGACCTCCTCAGAGCTTAACTCTGAACCACCTCTTCCACTGCAGCTTCTGGACTAGCTCTCCTTTCAGGTAGACATGGAGCATCGCTCCCCCTGCTTCCAGAACCTGAAGCACCTGACCCAGAGCTAGAAATACCTGGAGCACCTAGAGAAACAGGCAACTCCACCAGAATTTCCTTTGCAGCTTCCTCTAGTCCACCATCTCCCCTGCTTCCTTGTAACTCGATAGAAGAACTACCTTGGTATGACGTCAGCTCGTCAAATACCACATCCCTAGAGACCACATATCTCCGTGTCTCAGGATCCATGCATCTCCACCCTTTCTTCTGGTCATCATAACCGACGAAGACTAGTTTCCTTGCCTTAGCATCTAGCTTCGTTCGAAGGGCATCTGGAACATGCACATAACAGGTAGAACCAAGCACTCAAAAGTGTTCCACGCTTGGCTTCTCCTTGAACATCAACTCATGAGGGGTCTTCATGTTGATGGGACTGAGAGGCATCCAGTTGATAACATAGGTCGCACAAGACATTCCCTCTGCCCAGAAGGACTTTGGGATACTCTTGGCATGAAGCCAACATTTGCAAGTCTCCGTCAGATGACGGATCGTCCACTCTGCAACTCCGTTCTGTTGTGGAGTGTGAGCACAAGAAAGCTCCCTTTCGATGTCATGCTTCCTGCAGAAGTTAAAGAACGCCTTGGAGGTGAACTCCCCTCTATTGTCAGTTCTGAACCTCTTGACCCGCAGGTTAAGCCGACCTTCCACCAGCTCCTTGAACTCCACAAACCTCTCGAACGCCTTCGACTTCTCCTTCAGAAAATATACCCAAGTATATCTGGTGAAGTCATCAA
This sequence comes from Dactylorhiza incarnata, assembly GCA_033032865.1. NCBI lineage: Eukaryota > Viridiplantae > Streptophyta > Magnoliopsida > Asparagales > Orchidaceae > Dactylorhiza > Dactylorhiza incarnata. The sequence continues at coordinate 3,832,181 of JAWHQI010000160.1, read as the reverse complement.
CCAAAATCAGCATATACCTGCTACCTCCAAGACTGGTAGTGTTGGTAGGTCCAAACAGATCACCATGTATACACTTCAATGGTCTTTTACATCTGCTTTGTGATTTGTCAAATGGAAGATGTTGAGCCTTACCAAATTGACAACCTGCACAAACATGACCTTCCCCGAAAGATGACAAGCTAGGCAGACCTTTCACCAGGCCTCTTCCTGCCATAGCTTTCAACTTATCCATCCCAACATGTCCAAGTCTTTCGTGTCAGATAGCGGCGCTGTCGTTAGCCCTCATCTTATCAACATAAGAACTTGTTGAAAGAACAAACAAGTCCTTCACCTGTCTCCCTACATGAGTGACCTCAGCTTTCACAGCTGAAACATTTCGGAGAAATTTCACTTCTGTTGGACCGAACAGAACTTGATAGCCAGCATCCACCGCATTGGTCATGGAGAAGAGATTTTTCTTCATCCCCAGAACATGATAGACACTCTTCAACATAAGAGTACCTCTATCATCATTCAAAGAAACCACACCCTCCTTCTCAACTGCATGAACAGTATCATCAGCCATAATGATAGCGTCATTACTTGTATATGCCTGCAATGATGAGAACTTCGACTCATCCCCGGTGAGGTGATGACCACACCCAGAGTCCACTATCCAATCATCTTGATAGTTGATGGAAGTCATAGCCCGAACGCACATGCCCGTCATGAATGCACCTCCACCACCCCAACTACCTTCAGAATTGGAACCAGCCTCCTCCTTCCCTTCAACATGCCATGGCTGAAGATTGACTTTGTAGTCTCTTTTGAAATGACCAAGCTTGTTGCACCTGAAGCATCTAGGTCCTTCCTGCTTCTTCCCATCACGCTTAGGAGCATAGCTCCTCTCCTGCTAATATGAAGTAGATGGATCATCATCTCCAGATGTCTTCTTCTTCTTTTCCCATCTCTTCTTCTTGCCAGAGAAGAGAACCTCACCTTCTCCCCCAGAGATAGACATCCCAGCCATTTGCTTAGCCAAACATTATTGCAAAGCAAGTAAATTCTCCAGCTCCAGCAACGAAGGCTGATTGGCCCAGCCTTGAACAGAAGTAACAAAGGCCACATACTCCCTCCGCAAGCCGCAGATTATGTGCCTCTTCAGCTTAGCCTCTGAGATAGGCTCATCTGTGTCCAATGTCGATATCTCTGCGCAAAGGTTCTTCATCTTCAAGAAGAACGTTGAGATAGACAAATCCCCCTGAGTTGCTTTCGCCAACTCATTCTCCAAGAACTGTAGCCTAGCTACATTCTTCTTATTGAGCAAGTCATCCAAGGTTGTCCAAATTTCAGCAGTTGATCTACATCCGATGATGTGATCAAACAACTCCGGAATGATAGCTCTCTTGAGAGTGAACTCTGCCTTAGCATTTGTTCTCCTCCAAGCCTTCACGAGCTCGGCATTCCCTTCAGCAGGAATAACACCTTGTCTTGCTTCTCCTCCTACAACCTCCCACAAATCCTAGCCAAGAAGATAGCTCTCGATGCAAGACTTCCACTTCTTGAAGTTAGTCTGCGTAAGGAGCTCAATACCAAGACCTCTAGCATATCCTCCTTCCATTGCTATCCCACTGGTTGCTAACCAACTTAAGGAACCCAAGAGAAGTACAGCAACTACTGCTCAGCAACCTCCCTCTGATACCATGTTGAAAAACTTGAGGTCCGGAGGTGAAGTAAAATGTGGAACACTTCACAAACTTTCCACAAGTGTAGCACAACAATGACAATGGGAAGACCGAATAGTGCTATGGTATTAACTATCTCTTTACAATTCGAGGTATACATGGAGAGACATGATTCATAAGAATCACGAAGAAGAGAAGCACAAAACACAAAAGTAAACAAGCTACTGGCGACTTGACCACTTCAAACCGCCAGACCGCATGAACAGACAAGTCCAAACGGATAACCTCTGAGACCGCGCGAGCAGAGCACAAGGCGCACCTGTCAAACCGCAACCACAGACCGCTCGACCTGCCGCTTTATTGAACTGTTGAAAGACAATCAGTTCGCACTCCTTGATCGCCCAGACCGCACGGTCTTGATCACAGAAGAACCCACGAACTCTTGCCAATGAAAACTGCTTCCTGATGCAGACCGCAACTCAAGATCGCGTGGCCACTTAAGACCGCCTGATCAACTGAGTTCGCTGCACAGTCCAAGAACACCTAAACACAGTCCGCCGGGACTGGTTTATTCAAAGCTGGAAGAAGGTAGAAAAGCTGACCGTGAGCTGCTAGTCGCTAACAGTTCTTCGTTATGAATGACGGGCCCTGCACCCCTATTTATAGGCGAACAGACAGATGTCGTCACCGCACAAACCGGGATACAAGAACCGCACATCAGATCGCGAGCGGTCTAACAAACCAGACCGCCCAAGCTCAGCACCGCTAATATCTCCCTAATTAACCATACGGTTATGTACAAACTGCCCGGTTACTGCGGTCTCCCTAAAATAGACTGCCCGGTCTTTATTGCAAAGGCAAAGAACTTCTTCAGTAAACCAGACCGATTAGAACAGTCGTCAGACCGCCCGGTCACTGCAAGAAGGTAGACCTACTTGAACATCTGGCCGACTTGAACAAGTCGCCAGAATAACCCGCGCGAGCTGCTTGGTTAAATAAGCGATCTGCCAGATCAGACCGCCCAGACAGAACCGGCCAGAGCACCAGCGCAGACCATGCGGTCTCTGCGGTCTCCAATCTCCAGACCGCATAGCACCCTTTCACTTCCACTTCAAAAATTTAACAGTACAATCCACAAATAAGAGGTAAACGAGGGTCAGCTAAGAGCTGACCACAAACCGCATAATGTTCCCACCCCTGGCCATTCTAGCCGGCTCAAGGGAGGGGCACCGCTAACCTGCAAGCAAGTCGTACATGCAACATGTACTATAATAAAGAAAGTGCATCTGTAAGACCCCATTTTTTTTCTATTACAAAACCCGGGTCTTATGCCCAAAACCGCCATTTTGCGGTGACACCCTCGCTTGGGAAGGTCGCCACTACAAAACGCCGATCCCGCCGGCCATATCGATCACGAAGAAGTAAAGCTTAACAATTTTATAAAAGCCAAGTCCACATCACATAGAAAAGTTAAACCATCATAAAGAGATGTCCACATCAAAAATCTGAATAATAAGGTACGATAATAATAAAGGGATCATGCCCGGTACATCAATTCCTCACTATATTTTCTCTCGCGGAAGCAAAAATACTAAATCTAAACGATGCTCATGGATCCTTCCAATGGTGCTCTTGTGCTAAACTGCCCCGATGGTGATGAGAAGTGAAAGAACTATATAGTTAAGCATGCTCGGGCTTGAGTAGTACTGGGATGGGTGACCTCCTGGGAAGGACCCGTAGAGGCGCTTAACTGGATCACTTCTCACCAAAGGGAGGCCGTGGCCACCAACAACCCGCCTGTGGGCTGTAGAGGGGTTGGGGTGCTTGGGCTGCAGCCCGATAACGATGCCAGCTGAGTCCCGCTAGAGCTCTCGGTGGACGTTGTCCCGATTGAGTCGGGCCTGGGTCGTTACAATAAAAAGTGCACTTTTTTTGTAATGACCCAGAAGCCGACGTCCGATCGGGACAACGTCCACCAATCTAGCCTCAATTGGCCTCGCTACTGGGCTACAGCCCAAGCACCCCAACCCCTCTCCAGCCCACTAGCGGGTTGTTGGTGGCCACAACCTCCCATTGATGAGGCAAACTCGATAGTTAAGCGTGCTCGGGCTGGATTAGTACTGGGATGGGTGACCTCCTGGGAAGTCCCCGTGGTGCATGCTTGACTATCGAGTTTGCCTTATCAAAGGGAGGTTGTGGCCACCAATAACCCGCTAGTGGGCTGGAGAGGGGTTGGGGTGCTTGGGCTGCAGCCCAGTAGCGAGGCCAGTTGAGGCTAGATCGGTGGACGTTGTCCCGATCGGACGTCGGCTTCTGGGTCGTTACACCACATCTCCATCTGCACCGGCCTCTGGTGCTGCAGCAACTCCTTGGTCCCCTAAAATGATAAGGTCCACCGACCGTTAGTCAAAAGACTAAGCCAATCCCCCACCACTCTCTCGGTGACTCCTAGGCACCGAGCGGGAGGAATGAAGCGGAGGACAACAAGGGGTATAATCAAGAGCAGGTGACGGTGAGTCTAACTACGGAAGGGTTTATTGGTAAGCAATATATAGTAAATTAGTAAAGTTGTAGTAAGTAAAACTGTAGCAAGTAAACGGTGGTAATAGGCAAAGCAGTAGTAAAGAAATATAACCTTAATTTATACGCATGCTCATACAAACCTATAGACCAAGGGGTCGTTTAGCAGGGCCTATCGTATAAAATGTCCCATAACCAAGTTATACGATAGGGGTAATGGTTGAAATGCAATGATATGATATGTCATGCAAAGTATGTAGTTTAATGTTATGTTCATACAAATGCAACTCACACACTACGACTCTATGCGCACAGACCTTTAGTTCCCCTTTTTGGAGCTAGCAAAACTCCCAGGATACTCCCGTAGTGGCAAACGGAAGCGGTGGGTTAGGCATCGCCCACCTCTAGGTTGGTATCTGCACTACCTAACCTAGACCTATCGTACGCCTCAACGCTAAGAAAACATCAGCAGAGCTCCTGTATACTCTTGCTGGCTAGTCCACCAGACTTTTCTTGGTAAAGTGTTAACCACTCTTACCGAGCTAAGGTATCGATGTCGGTGCAACGACCGTCAACACTAATGACCCACCACCTTATGCACAAACAATATGTCCTACTATATCCCGAGCCACAAGGCTCCCTGGGCTAACCTGCCTGTCATCATAACCTTCCGAGCTAACGGATCGCCGGACCAAGCCATTCGTACCAACAAGCACTACTGAGCCACAAGCTCACCAGACTAATTAGTCTGCTGCTATAACTACCGAGCCTGCCGCTCGTAGAACTAAACAAACTAACCTCGCGTAATCCATGGGGTGTGGGTGTGTGCATTGTTAAGTTAATCTTGCACCGTCATTTATTTCTACACTTTATGGTTAGTCTTGGACTTCCCGAGGATTACCCTGTAAGGGGCTCGCAGCGGTACTAGGGGCTATGATAGGATGACACCCCAAAGCTCCCTTTTCTCAAGGCACTTAATGTTGTTGGTGTCTACCCATAAGAGTTCCCCCTTTTAATCAGTTTACCTGAGGTAACCCTAAGTGATTTATGACACTCCAGGGGAAAGACGATCTTTCGTCAATCCTGAGTACAAGCTCACCCTGGACCCAACAAGCTCACCTACCACATGACCTCCTTTTTGGTGACCTTAACCTCTTCAAACTGACCATGTACACCAACTAAACCCCATTTCCTCTTAGTAGGCCACTAGTTACCCAAGTTTTACCATTTTACTATACGCAGACCAAACGAACTATATGAACCACATAAGTAAAAGTACTCCAAATATTCATTCACATGACACAAGATTATTACTGGAGGACTACTATGGTATTATAAGACTAAATCCATAGAATCATATTTTTCCTTAACACTTTAGCATTTATTCTAATTCCTCCAATATTTGCGAGGTATGAAAATGAACATGAAGTGTAAGATATTCTTATGATATGGCTCCCATAAAATTAAGATAAATCTATCATGTCAAATTAACTGTAAATACAGAATATCACAGTTTTACAATCAGGAATTGTCCTCTATTTATAATATTTAACATCTACCCAAAGTTGGAGGTTAATGAAGGAACCATCAAAAATACTTATCCAAAAATTATGGAAAAATTACTAGACCTTCATATTAGTCAAAAAAGTCTACTGGCCAAATTTCAGAACTTATAAATGCAAATTAATCACATAAATGAATATTCCAAAGAAACCCTTTCTAGGGAAAATTGTGAAGAAACCTACTGTTAAATAATTCCAAAAATTATGAAAGAAATACCATATCTCTAAGATAATCAGAAAGGCTTATTGTCTGAGTTTCACAATTTATGGAAATCAATTTCACATTTAATTAAACATTTTAAGAGATTCCCAATTAGGACATGTTGTGAAGTAGCCTACTGATAACAATCTCCCAAAATTACATAAAAATTTACAAAGCTACCTAGTGCCTTGAAATGTCCTATCACCAAGTTGCAAGTTTTTTCCAGAGAGTATTGGACCCTCTATTATTTTTCTTGAGACTAAGACAAAATAAGTGCCTTGTGAATGAAGTACTGGTTAAATTACTCAATTAAATTCACAAAAATTACCAGAGGTCTATCATGTGATTATAAAGGCACCACCAAGGTTTCATCATCATCCAAGACCATATGAATATGTAAATCCCTTTAAATATGAAAAGCCCTAAAGGGGTTATAACCTAATTTAGGGGGAATAAGGGTTCCTAAAATCCTTCTAAAATTTCCTAGGGCATTATTACCCTTTTTGAACTTGTACACCAAATTCCATGACCATTCCATAACATTTGACCCCATGTCCTTCACAAAGCTCAAAATGCAACCCTAAGGGTAAAGCTAGGGTTTTGGGGCAAATCCACCCCAAATCACTCATGGAGGTGTTTTAGGTGATCCTAAACTAGTGGCCAAGGTTTCACATCATGTTGATGAGTTTTGACCACAATACCCCAAAATGAACACCATACCCTAATTTTGACCTAGTTTGACCCAACTTGGGTTAACAAAATACCCAACTAAATCAGTCCCAATTGGGCTGAAATTTTTACCAGGTTCATATAATAACCTTAAGGAGCACCCACCAAAATTTGGAGGGGATTGGAGGTCATTAGACCCTATAATTAATTAACATAAGAATTATGAAATTATTAAAAAACCTTAGAAAAATGTTCTCCGAAAATTTCCATCTTTGGGTATGTTAAGGGGATTGGTATAAATAGCCTAGGTTTCAATTTTCATGCCCATAGCATTTCTCTATCAAGAGTTATTCAAGAAAAGGTGACTGCCCTACTCTAGGGACCAGTCCTACCAAAATGGCTCTACAGGGAGCTATAGTGCTTCTATTGGCCTGAAACAAATTTTCAATTAAACTAGACACCCAAGGCTACAACTTTCATGTAGGGCACTTTTTCATTTGAGGTAGTCTAGTATTTTTAATAATTAAAACAAAACACTGCTCAGAGTGTGACATAAATACATATTATAACATAATATAAATATTTGATCTCTGCACAGTTCTTGGCGCAGATCGTGCGGCTGCTGGTTTTCTTCTTCCTTCAGCTGAGGCCTGAGATGTTCCCGTCCCGGGCTCACTTCCTCCTCACTTTCCCGGCTACCAGAGCGTTGCCCCGGCCGACTAATTCCACCACCACCTTCGTGGAGGTGGTGGCCAGCGATTAGAGGTGGTTGGCTGGCCGGAGGTGGCCGGAGTGAGGGGTTTTTGCGAGGAAAAGAGGGCTCAAAACGAGCCCTATCGAAAGCGTGATTTGAGACCAATTGAGCTAGAATCAAGCCCCAAATCATTAGAGGATCTAGCACTAAGAGAGGGGAAGCAGATCAGACCTGTGCCATGGCCTGCTGGCGCGTATTCCAGCGAGTCGCCATTGCTGGTGGTGAACTTTTGGTGTCATGCCAATCTAGGCCTCCTCTGCACGATTCTCATTGGAAGGTTGGGGGTTTTCTTCCTCTCTGATCACTGAAGGTAATGGGGGTCTTCTTCCTCTCTGATCGCTGAAAGTAATGGGGGTCTCAATTCGAGCTTGGGTGGCTTTATTCCTGAAAGCCATTAATGGCCATTAACTAGGATTTCGGTTACACTTGAGGGGGGATGAATTGGCCATCAATTAGGCCAGGAGAAGGCTGAAAACTTCTCCTCTCCCCAAGGGGAGATGAATGGTGTCATCAATTGCTCAGATTGGGGGTTTCTTCTTCCTCCCCATTAACTCCCCTTTCTTTCTCTCTTTCAAATTGGGCTTTCTCTCTCCTGGCCAATTATCTTCAAATTGAACGGCCAACTCAGCAGCATTCAACCCCCATTAGGTGGTGGACCACATCAATTGGGTCTAGCTCAAGTGGGTTGGGTTCAATTTGGGCAAAATAGGTCATTTTGACCCAAATTTAGGATAAGGTTGACTTTGGTCAAATTGACCATTTGGGCTGACCCCAATGGGTGTCTTATGACACATTGGCCTCCCTTAAGGGTTACGAAGGTCTAGTGGAGTCAATTTGGCAAGGGTGAGGGTGAATTGCCCCTTAATAGACACTTTGACCAAAATAGGGCTAGAGTTGACTTTGACAAAATTGGCCAAATTGGAGGTCCCATGATGGGGATTTTTGTTCCATTAGGTCCCTAGTGTCCCTATAAGGGTAGGGGCAGGGTCAATTTGGCATGGTGGGGGCCAATTGGCCCTAATTAAGCTACTTTGACCAATTTGGGGTTAGGGTTGACTTTGGTCAAATTGGCCCCTTTGGTTGACCCCAATGGGTCCCTGGTGCTCCAAGGAGACCCCTAATGGGTTAGGGATACTATGGTGGGGTCAAGGTTCAAGGTGAGGCCCTAAAGTCCAACCCTAGGCTAGGTATCTAAACACTGCTATTTGCAGACCACTTGGGTTTTCTGCTTCTTAGCTAGGTTCTCATGCTCTTAAGCTCTTCCTATGGTTTTGTCATGACCTAGTCATGAAAAAACCAACTTATGGGTCTAGTTGTTTGGGGGATGTTATAGCATCTACTCTACACAATGTGTGGTTTCAAGCACTATCAATCTTCTAGGTTGAGTATCAAAGAAATGGGAACCTAGGTATGCATATGATGTTAATTGGGTTCTCCCGGAGGATCTCCACAACCACCTATGCAATCGCATGAGGCCAACATAACATCAAATCATCGCAGCACAGATGTGGGACCTCACGACCACACATTTCATGTACACAAAGCATGCTTCCAAAGTACTCTTTCACGAGCACCAACACCACCCTAAGTTATGCAAACTTAGGTTGGAAAAGAGCTTTTGATCGGCCAAGTTGAACACCTTCCGTGGGCTCTCCCATGATCGCACGATGTACAAGAGGTTGGGACCTCACACCGATCTACATAGAAATGGGTTCGGTTCAACTTTGCTCATGCTCTAGTCATCGTGATCCAACTACACGACGCGGGTATGACTTTGCCTCGGCCCATAAGGGTTTAACACATACAAGTGCTACTCAAAAACGTAAGCTACACACCTAATACTTACAAGAGGTCATATGCTTCGCAAACATAACCAACGAAGGATGTTCACGAAACCTCTACTTCAAAACTCGTGGTAAAGGTTTGCGTTCAACCAGAATTCAAGCATGGGGCTTCCGTTAGGATATCCAAAAGACACCTAAAACCCAAGTCTCGTATTCATAATGACCTATCTCACAGAGTCATTCTTCGACACGCATTCTAGGATTAACCTAAATGCACGTCACAATCAAGCATCACTAATCCGGGCTAATGACCACGGGTATGCTTCACAAAAAATGTCTAAATTCGTACGACGACTAGATTTCTACATGCAATAAATACCAGGGATGGACACAATCGACCCGAAGTTCCGAAGAACTAAAGGGATTCCTACACTTCACTAATTATTGAAAGAGACAACCTTAGGAAAGTATAAAAAGGGATGAAAGGACCAAAACATGTCCTAATACTGGGAGGAGGGATCATTACCCTTGTTTGTCTCTTTGGCACCATGAATCTGAGATTTCAATCAGATGGAAAGAACAACACTTGGTTGCTCTCCATGGATCTAGAATCGATTTGTGATTCGGAGCTTTGGAGCTCCGTCAATGGCTGAAAGAGTCTTCTTCTTCCTCCTTGGCTTTCCTCTTTCTCAAGCTTTGGAGAGAGAAAAAACTTATGGAAAATGATGATAAACTTCCTCTGCTCATGCCCAAATAGTTTCTGGAACATCTCCCAGCCGTTTGATCAAAAGCCTTAAAGGTTTAACGACCACGATCGCTATTTCGCAGATCTGGCCCGTCAGCTACCACCCGGCGGTATCGCTACCGCGCCACGCTAGCAATTGGTTGCAACCTTCAGCGTACCGTCTCATTCTCTCAATGAAATTGTCTTATATCGACTTGAAGACCTACTGCTAGCTGTATCACTATCGTGCCATGCTAGCATATAGTCGATATCTTCTCAACAACACCTTCTCGATGACATGGTGAAGCTTCTCGATGATAGAGCAATCGCCAGCGGTAGTACTTACCGTTGGGCGTTAGCGACAGAGAGTTTGCCTTCACAGCATTTTGAAAACTGGGTCTTACAACTCCACCTCCCTTAATAGAATTTCATCCCAAAATTACCAAAAAGTAAAGTACAAAATTAATGTATACCTGAGAGAAATAGCTCGGGTACTCTGCAAGCATGGTTTGCTCTCTTTCCCAAGAGAGTTCCTCTATCTCCCGCAATTATCCCAAGGACCTTTACCATCTGAATGGATTTGTTCAATAACTGCCTCACTTCAGTGTATTCGATGCAAATGGGCTTGACTTTCGTCGCTACCCCATCATCTACCGGCACTTCGTCGACCGCAGTAATATGTGTAGGCACTTTCACAGCCTTTCTCAACACTAAAATGTGAAATACACCGTGCAAACCATTTAGCTTCGTAGATAGAGCAAGCCGGTAAGCAGCTTTACAAATGCGCTCCAAGATCTCGAACGGTCCTAAGTACCTTGAACTTAGCTTTTTCAGGCGTCGAATCCTCGGTACTCCTTTGAACTGTTTGATCTTCAAGTAAACTCAGTCGCCAATGGCGAATTCGACATTCTGGTGATTTGCATTGTAGAACTTCACTTGCCTATCCTGGGCAATTAGCAACCGCTCTCAAATTGCCCGAATGGATGTATTCACTTCATCCACGTCTTTGCACTTCAACAACTTCGTGTTGCCCATTTCTGCCCAAGCAAAAGGCGTACTACACTTTCTAACATAAAGGGCCTCAAAGGGTGCCATTTTAATACTTTCTTGGTAGTTGTTATTGTAGTCAAATTCGATCATATAGAGGTGGTCCTCTCATATCTTTTTGAAATCTAAGGTGCACATCCTGAGCATGTATACCATTATCCTATTGGTCCTCTCGGTCTACCCATCTATTTGCGGGTGAAAGGTCATGTTATGTTTTAGCTTGGTACCCAGTAGTTGGTGAATCATCTTCCAATCATTTGATGTGAAACACCCATCTCGATCACTTACAATGCACGAGGAACTCTGTGCAATCGTACGATATTATTTATGTATAGCTTGGCTAGCTTTTCCACTGAATCATCTCTCCGGTTCAGAATGAAGTGTGATACTTTCATCAAACGATCTACGATCACCCAAATGGCGTCATTTTCATGTTGGGATCTCGACAATCCTTGCATGAAATCTATCGAAATATCATCAAACTTCCATTCTGGACTCGACAAAGTCTTTAGAAACTCACCAGGTCTTTGACACTCAGCTTTCACCAATGCGCAAGTATGACAATTATCCACGTAGAGAGCAATGTATGTCTTCATACCCGGCCACCAAAAGAGTTTCTTTATGTACATCTCTGTGCTCTCCGGGTGGATCGAGTACTTGGTAAAGTGAGCCTCGTACATCAATTCTTCCATAATTTGGCAACTTTTGGGATGCACAGTCTAGCATTCTTCAATAAGAGACCATCCTTGAAGGAGAATTCAACGTTAGACCCATTCACGGTCTCCGCTTTATAGCGCTTCATGCTTTCATCTAGCTCCAAAGCTTGTCAAACTCGGTCAGCCAAGTTATATTGAACCTCCATCCAGTTCAAGCATATTGAAGTAGACGCTCTCCTATCGACACAAGTGATACCCAAGGATTATAGATAACAGATCAGACGCTCATCATCCATCAAATCTAGTTTGCTTGCGCGGGAGCCCACTGACTCAACGCGTTTACAACAACATTTCACCTTCATGGAGTGTAATGAATATTAAAGGTGTAGTCCCCAAGGAACTCCATCCACCTCCTTTGTCACATATTCAACTCCTTCTGATTTAACAGGTACTTTAGGCTCTTGTGGTCCGTAAAGATGTCAATCTTTACGCCATTTAGGTAATGCCGCCATAGCTTAAGAGCGAATACCACGATCGCTAACTCCATGTCATGGACCGGGTAGTTCCTCTCGTATACCTTCAAGTGACAGGAGCCATAAGCAATCACATTTCTGAATTGTACCAGGACGCAAACCACGCCGCTCTGAGGCGTTGTTATATATCTTATAGCCTTCCGTACCATTTCGCGAGCATAAGATGGGCGTCGTGGTCAGACATCTTTTTAGCTCCTCAAAAGCTCGTGCGCACTCGGGAGACCAAGCAAACATCTGATCCTTCCTTGTCAACTTAGTGAAAGGAAGTGCAATCCTCGAAAAGTTCTCCACGGAGTGCCTATAGTATCCGGAAAGTCCTAAGAAACTTCAGACTTCCGCTACTTTTTTCAACAGAGGCTACTCTCGGATTGCCACTATCTTTAGCGGATCGACTGCGATTCCTTCACCACTAACAACATGACCAAGGAATGCCACTGACGATAGCCAAAACTCGCATTTGGAGAACTTGGCGTATAACTGACTCATCCTTAACGTGCTCAAAACTACGTGCAGATGCTCTGCATGTTCCTCTTAGGACCTAGAGTATACCAATATGTCATCGATGAAGATGGTCACAAATTGGTCCAAAAACTCTCAGAACATTCTATTCATCAAGTCCATAAACATTGATGGTGCATTGGAGAGACAGAAGGGCATAACTGTGAACTCGTAGTTCCAAAAGCGGGTACTGAATGCCATATTTGGAATATCACATTCCCTTACTCTTAGCTGACAGTAACTAGACCTTAAGTTAAGTTTAGAATACACGGTTGACCCAACCAATCTGTCGATCAAGTCATCGATTCTCGGAATCGGATAACGGTTCTTCTCTGTCAGCTTATTCTGTTCTCGATAGTCGATGCATAGACGCAAGATTCATTCTATCTTTTTCACAAGAGGACTGGTGCACTCCAAGGGGATGAACTTGGACGTCTGTAGCCTTGCTCTAGCAGTTCATGCAACTAAACTTTTATCTCTGCCAATTCCTTTGGCGATATTCAGTACGGTGAGCATGACACAGGCTTGGCACCTGACACGAACTCAATACAGAAATCAAAATCTCACTAAGGCAGATCCCCAGGGAATTCATTTGGAAACACGTCAGCATACTCCGCTACTACCAGGACATCATTTAAACTGGGTTTAGGCTCCAAAGCCTCCAACAAAGTGAAGCACAACTCTGCGACATTCCTCACCGCCTTAACCACTTGGAGAGCAGTCATCAGTGTCCTGCTCGCTCCTCGCATGCCAACAAATATGGTCTCATCAACGGTGTTCTTTCCCAGTGTAATCTCCTTTAGATTGCAATCAATGCATGCTCATTACTTCGATAGCCAGTCCATGCCAAAGATTACGTCACATTTAGCAAGTGGTAATAATGATGCTTCCAAGTCAAAATCTTGATCTTTACACATCTCAACCTATCTGAGCTCATTCGAGGCCCATTAGGCAGCACCACCTCCAATCTATCCTTTACCAAGGTATACAGCACTCCAATTCGCACCACAAAGTCCTTAGATAGGAAGGAGTAAGACGATCTAGTATCAAAAAGAGCTCTTGTCGGATAGTTGAAAATTAGGTCAAAGCCGAATTTCATACACCAACAAATGTATAGTCGCACACGAAGTATAAATCATTTAAGCTATAAAAGCTAAATTACAATTCATACCAGTGACGACATCATTCTCTCGGATGGCTTATTGTTGGCCAAGCGAGTAGACTCCTAGCCGGGTCAGAGGATACTGGGAAGCAGAAGACTCCGCAGCTTTTCCTTTCTTAACATAAGTTGAACCCGCCGTATGAGCATAGTCCACTACTCGGTTTTCTGCCTTCGCGAGACCGCTTTGACACGCTCGGGCTTTGTGTCCCACCTTTTCGCATGTGAAACATGTTATAGGACCAGTGTAGTAGTTGCTCTGTATACATTGGAGGGAGCTGGTTCTGCGAACCTAGACTTCCTCTTTTTCTTTCTGAACTCAGGCTTTGACTGAGAGGTCGCCGCGTGAAACTCTGGCTTCTTTGCATTTAGGCCTTTCGCATGGTGCACCCTTTGCATATCTGTAAGACTCCTCTTTTTTGCATTCATTTCTGGGTCTTACTGCCCAAAATTATCGTCTTGTGGTGACACCAATACTCGGGTTAGTCTCCATTACAAGAAACCGATCCTGCCAGCTATTATCAAACATCCAAGCCAACCAACAATTCATAAGAATAGAAGTATTAATATTTCAAGTCCACATCATACATTATACATATATCAAATTTAAAGAGTTGTCCACAAGATGAGATACAAAATAGAGTATGACAAATAATACTGAAAATGGACATAAGCCCAGTACATCAATATCCTCACAACATGACACTCGCGGAAGCAACTATAAATCCCTACACACTCACACCAACCCATGGTAGTGCCAAGGTGCGCTATAGTGGTCCCACATGCTCCGTCACCATGATCTGTTGCTTCTCCATCTCCATGCGTTCCTGGTTGTTATGTCACATCCGGCAGTTAATCAAAAAGACTAAGCGGTCTCATTCACCCCTCCCCCTATGACTCCTAGGCACCGGGAGGAAGGACGGATGTAAAAGGGACATCAAAGCAGAATCACAAGCAGGTGACAATGCTCCAACTAGCAGTTTTATATAAGCATAGACAGTAGAGGGGCATATTCTGGCATTTCTACTATATTAAGCAGCGTAAGAGAAGTAAGTAAAGAAATGGCAAGTAGTAACCATAGTAGTAATTTAAATAAGGTAAGAGCGGCTACAAAAGTATCTTTAACTTATATGAATGGCCATACAAACTTATAAGTTAAAGGATCTGACACTAAAGTAAACTCATCGTATAAAAGTGCTCATACTAATTTATACGGTGATGTGTTGTTTATGTAAAGATGTTATGATATGCTATGCTTATGCAATGATGCAACTCACACACACAACTCTTTACGTACAGACTTTGTAAGTTCCCGGTGTTCGAGTGTGTCAACTTAGGTACCCCGTTGATGAGAATAGGGGTAGTGGATCTGGCATGTCCACTTCTAGGCTTCTATCAACACCTCCCGGCCTAGAGATTATGTATGCTCCTAAGAACACATACGGTATCCGCATACTATCTGGTAAGTAACACCTCTTAATTGTGTTTCCCCTAGACTCCAGCTTGTCAGACTATCCAGTCCTCCTTAGATAATACCAATCCTACCGCTCGCAGGACTGATCCGCCCTGATATAATAACTTCACGAGCCTCCAATGAACTCACTGGACTATCCAATCCTCCTTAGATAACACTGAGCCTACCGCTCGCAGGACTAACCCGACCTGATATCATAACTTCCTGAGCCTCCAGCTCGCAAGACCAACAAGTCCTTGAACCATTCCATCCAATATTTTGGGACGAGGTTTACCTTATCTAGTAATCCTACTTAAACTACTCTTGTCTATCATTTTGTTGTACTTAGAAGTTTAGGATGAATTTTGGACTTCCCGAGGGCTACCTGGTGAAGGGGTCGCAGCGGTCCTAGGGAATACAATGGGCTGAAGCCCAAATCACCATTTACAGGATATTTACTCTTATTGGTAACTACCCATTATTAAATACCAACTCCTCTCTGGTTACACTATTTACCTAAGGTGGATTAAGACTTAACCATGGAAGTGTTGATGTTCTTTTGAACACCGACAAGACCCCTACCTTTAGTGACCGAGTGCTGCTCCACTCGTCATCACTTTTACACTCAAGGACCACAATTCAGGTGTCCATTCTACCTTACTCCTTTAATATATCACCATATATATGTCCATTCACATATCCTTAATTCAACTCCTTATCGAGTGTTTTACTAAACGCACCCAATCCTGTACTTATGTGTTGACCTAGGATGAGTTATTCTACTAAACACTCTATGATGTCCATGATGATCCAAAGTTGTTGGGTCTATGTATGATGACCAAGTGGGGGTCTAAATCACTAAAGCCCTTTAGGCTATTTGCAGACCAACTATGATTCCAAGTACTCGTGTATCTCTCATGAAGCATATGTCTACCCCTCATGGTCAAATGGACTACAATTAATTCATATGGTTATACATGTCATATGTTTTAATTATAATCAGATTTGTCCATTTCTGAATAAGGGGCCTAATTACTTACCATTATATAATTGATAAGTGATTTCCAATTTTCACATGAAGTATAATATTTTGGTATCTATTTAATATACAAACTTTTATGGAGATTCTCTAAGGTCAAAATTGTACTTTTACAGAATTTAACAATTTTCCATTTGCATTTACCCATAGTAAATAATATTACAGTAATCTGGGCTTATTAAACATTCACAAAGGATCTTTGTGATTTCATCATCTAAAAATTACAAGAAAATTTCCAAAGGTTATAATTGATCCGAAAAGAGTTCCAACTAATTTTCATAATTTTCCAGACAGATTTAGCCATATAAATTAAATTTACCAATTATAGCAATAAACAACAAATGCATTGAAAGTAAATAATTCTATCATCAATTAAAATCTTAAAAATTCTCGAGAGGTTTTATATTCATATATGTCCTCTAGAAGAGATTTGTAGTTTTTTGGCATTAACTTCCATCAATAATAAATAATTCCCCAAATTAACAATGTTCAATCATTGTGAAGAAACTACTAAATATCATCGACCAAAAACTATGATAAAATTCTTAGAGCTTATAAATGATCCAAAATGAACTCCTTTCAAAATTTCATCATTTTCTAAAGAGGGATAATCATATAACCAAATTTTACTAAATACAATCATAAGACCATTATTAAAAGATCACCAAGTTTTATCCAACTATAAATTACACTAAAATTTCCAGTGCTTACAAATGACCCAAAATGAACTCCTACTAAATTTCCTAATTTTTCAGATAAGAATAATCATAATATAGTCATAAACTCATTATAAGAAAATCACCATGTTTAATTCAAATAAAAATTACAAGAAAACTCCTAGGGCTTATAAATGATCCAAAATGAACTCCTATGCAATTTCACAATTTTCTAGATAAGTATTATCTTATAACCAAGTTTTACTAAATGTATCCATAACACATTATCTTTAATATAAAATATTTCAGTAATCAAATAAATACCCAAAAATTCTGTAGTAAATACAAATGGTCATATGTATATTATAACAGAGGTTCATATTTTTTAAACATTTATTTCCACTAGTAATAATCAATTATTCAAAATCATGAATATTTCACATAATGAAGGAGCTGCTGATTACCATTATCCAAAAATTGAAATAAATATTCCACAGGTTCATTATGATCTAAAACTTATACTGACAATTTTTCATATTTTTCACAAGTCCTTTTATCACAATTATTTTATTTGTAACCCATAGTGACAAATTAAATTAATGACATTTAGGGTATTAATTGGACTCTAAAAATTCCAGGATAATTTCCTGGAATGTAAATTGACCTAAGTGTCCATAAGCCAGAGTTTGGTAACTTTCCTAATCACTTTGGTCTCAAATGTCTCAATAAAGTGTATGTGAGACTAATTAATTTAAATGACAAAGTATATGGAAAATCATTTATAAATCCTTCCAAACTCTCAGAGGTGATTCACTTCACCATTTCACATGCATGTACATTTTCCATAACCATACTTCAAGGGATTCAAGGGGAATCACAAATCATGTAGAAAGTGCTAAATGCACATCACCCCTTTCATAAACTAACTCGCGGGTGAATTTTCCCCAACATGAACTAACCCAAAAGATTGGGATGGATTTGAGGTCATTTACTCACCTAATTAATACATGCATGGTTAATTAAATATTTTACAAAACCTTAGAAAAATTATTCCCAAAAAATACTATTTTGGTCAGTGGGTGCACTAGGTTATAACTCATGCCTAGCTGAAATTTCAGCTCATTTGAGTGTGTGGTTTGGTGGTGGCACTCAAAAGAGTGCCTTGAGCCACTTATATAAACCATGCATCAAAATCTATGCTGAGGGAGTTAAATTATTCCAAATAGGGTGATTCAAATTCCTATAGAAACTAGACACCCATAGCTACAATTTTATATTTGACTACTTTTCCAAAAATAGCCTCTAAGTGGCCTTAAATCTAGCATGAAATATCAGCATTAAGTGTGACAGAAATCAAATAACTTTATTTAAATAAAATGTGGTCTGCAGATATCAATCAAGCCTAGATCTAACGGTCTAGAGGCCATCTTCTACCTCTAGCTGATGGGAAGCGGGTTTTTGTTCTTGTTTCGACCAATACTCCCTCCACGGTCCATCTTTCTTCATGAAAAAAGTTCTTATTGCTTCATTTTGGAGCAAGGAATCGTTTGGGACAAGAATCATGAGGACCCATGCCCTAAATATAGATTTCTAGCATGGATATTTCTTCCATTCAGACATGGGATTTCTTTGAAATCAAAGCCTCAATGGAGGCTCGATTGAGAGGGCTTTTCATTCTAAATAATCTAGGATGCTAGCATAGGAAGAGAGATGAAGAAACCGACCTTGGTTGGAGCTTTGGATTGGCCATTTTCGTGAGTTGCCAAAGACGACCACCAAGCTTGGATCCCTTGCCAAATTTACTCCTCTCTACCAAGTCCAGTGATCTAAAGCTCGATTTGAACTCCTCTCAGGCTTCTGAAGCTAATGACACCCTCACTTTAAGCTGAAATTGGTTGTATATGGAGATGCCATTAAGGGTGGTCGGCCAACATATAGGAAGCTCCTCCTACGTGCCATTTGGCAACAATTAAGCTCCAAATCAGCTAGCCTGACTGAAATGAGTAATTAGGAAGGCTTGAGAAAAGAAATTGCGTGTCAATTGGCACTCAATCCATGAATTGCTCATTTGTGTCTGTTCCAAATTGGGGAAAACCCCAAATTGACCTAGTGCATGTCAACGCATGTCAATTTCAGGGGGCATTGCTGGTCTTTAGGCTAATAGACTGTAGGATGGGTTTGAATTGAGGGCTTTAGCTCATTGGAATTGGGCTTGGCATTCAAAATCCCAATTTTAGGTCAAATTGACTCATGTTGACTTTTAGGCTTCACTTGGTCAACGAAGGGTGGGGTTGACTCCATATGATGGCCATGGGTCCCATGAAGCCATCCAATGTTGATTGGGCCATGGTGAGATATGTTGGGTTTTTCTAGAACCATACATCAAATGTAGGCGCAGCGGAAATGAAGAGAAACAACCCAAAAGACTTTGATCGGGCCATGAATATTGAATCAAGAAGTTAATAAAATACTAGGCAAAAATTACCTTGGCGGGATTGGATCAAATCCAACCTAGATGCTCCAAGAAGAAGATTACCTTCGTCGGCTTTGCAAGAGTTCTCACGTAGAATAATGTCTACGTCTCTACAGCAGTCCACACGAGCCGGGAGAAGAAGACTACACCTTGCGCTTCCACGGATTGCTAGATCCGCTTCAGGAAGAACAACACTGGCGACAATCGTCGGAGAGGAAGTCGGCGGAGGCAATTCAGAACGGTGGAACACTTCCATCTAGGGTTCGAGCGAGAGCGGAACTCCTTCCGTCGGCTTCTATTTCGTTAGTTATCAGAACCCTAAAAGAAGTCCTATTTATACCCAAAGGATAAACAGCTTCTAGAAGAATCACTATCCACAGACCACACAGCAAAATAGGGGCTTCTGTTACAATTCATCGGGATTCCACAGAACAGCATTCGTCGAGTTTTCACGGGACAATCCGACGAATTCCGACGAATCACATCAGACGGCATTTGCCGAGTTAATGCTCTCTGTGACAATTCGTCGAGATTCCACGGAACAATCCGACGAATCCCGACGAATCCGACGAATCATGTCAGGCGGCAACATTTGCCGAGTTAAGGATCTCTATAACAATTCGTCGAGATTCCACGGAACAATCCGACGAATCCCGACGAATCCCGACGAATCATGTCAGACGGCAACATTTGCCGAGTTAAGGATCTCTGTAACAATTCGTCGGGATTCCACGGAACAATCCGACGAATCCCGACGAATCCGACAAATTCTATCCGTGTAAACCCGA
The DNA here is from genome assembly GCA_033032865.1 of Dactylorhiza incarnata. Classification (NCBI taxonomy): domain Eukaryota; kingdom Viridiplantae; phylum Streptophyta; class Magnoliopsida; order Asparagales; family Orchidaceae; genus Dactylorhiza; species Dactylorhiza incarnata. The sequence goes on along the minus strand of JAWHQI010000160.1, from coordinate 3,812,000 downwards.
CGAATTCAAACAGCAACATTTGCTGGACTTCCCCCATTCTATATGGTGATTGGTAACCTTTACCAACATAGTCAATCTTCCAACTTCTCCACATGCTCTTATGTGCGACCCTGCAGGCTCATATCGCGTTGGCAGTGACATTACATGTTTGACCACTTCTAGATCACAATGGTAACTCCAACAAGATACACATTGGGCTAATTGAACCCATTTAGGCTAATTTGGGCTAGTTTGACCCAAAGTTGAATTTGGTAAATTTCATGAGTTTTGTTAAACCCAATTAGTCATTAATGACCTAATGACCTCCCTTAGTGGTTTGGAGAGTTTGGGTTAGATCAATTTGATCATTTGAATCCAAATAGACCCTTAATAGGGATGGTTCACTCATTTTAAGGTAGAGTTCACTTTAGTCAAAATGACCAATTTAGGTGATCCCAATGATTCCTCATTGACCTAATGGACTCCTTGAGTGGTTAGAAGTGTTGTGGACTTGGTCATTTGAAACCTAATAGACCCATAACTAGGATGGTTGACTTAATTTGAGCTAGAATTGACTTTGGTCAACATGACCAATTTAGGTGACACCAATGGTTCCTTATTGACCTAATGAACTTCTTGAGTGGTTAGGAGTGTTGTGGTGGGCTCACCTTGGCACATTGGAGCCTATTTGGTTCAAACTAGGGTTAGTTGACCTTGCTAGGTCAAGGGTGGTTTAGGTGATTTCACCTAGTCACCTAGGCTTCCATGGTCTTCTTCTTGCCCTAGGACTCATGTCATGACACTGGTCATGACATAATTCACCCTAGGGGTCTAGAAGGAAAGGGGATGTTACAAATCCCAATAAACAAAGAAATAATTTCATCCCCAAAATTAAGTTTGGGTCTGCAGGGTTCTTACTTACGATAAATAGATGTAGATCTTCAGGCGGGTTAGGTTGCACCGATACGAAGAGTCCCAGGTAGTGTTGCTTCTTGAGGTCCAATGTCTTCCGTGTGTGTTCCTCCAGACCCTATTTGGGACCATTTGTCCTTGACTAATGAAACCTCCTTCCGCCGCAGGACTCAGACACCTGTATCGACGATTTAAATTTGGATTTAGACAAATTGATCGGTCGGAAGCTACTGGGCCCGAAGTGAAAGAAATATGTGGCTAAGGACGAAGTAGGGAACTCAGAAGTGAAATGACTGGAAATACGTCGTGCAGTTTTGCCAACTCCTGTGGCAACGCCAGCTATAGACCAAGGGGCCGATCCACTCCAAGATCACATAGGGCCGCATAAATATCTAGGACTGAGCTTCTTCTCTCTCCGCACCGACGAGACTCCATGCACCAGATGTATTTTCAGACAAACCCTATCTCCCACCTAGAACTCCACCTTACGATGCCACGCATCATAATACCTAGCATGTCTGCTCTGGGCTTCCAGCATCTGCTCACATTTCAAATGTATATGTGCATCTGTGTCTCTCTCATAGTCAGACCCTAATGCATTCGGATCCTCATCCTCGATGCAAGATAATGATGTCTCGCACCTCCTCCCATACATGGCCTCACAGGGAGCCATGCCAACGTTTGTCTGGTGAATGTTGTTATATGAAAAACTCAATCAAGGGTGATAGTCTTTGTCAGAGTGGTAGTGCGGTGTGTAGTCATATTTGCACACAAACTTCAGTCACCATCTCTGTCTGAGATTCAGATATTTATGGGTATCTACATGTTTCAAGTTCTTGTGAATTAAATAGATTTCGCCATGCTCTCCATATAGGTAGTGCCTAAATATATTCACTCGTAGCCCCATTTCCTGACTTAGTTGGTACGACATCAAGTCTCTGACTATGGTTGTTATTAAGTTCCACCTCAATTACACCCCGACTTTACAATTTCACCTGTTAAACAATTTATAACATACGAGGTCGACACTCTTATTTGCAAAAAAAAAAATCAAAAATCATTTTTCAGGACATGCCCTTGTAATATTGATTCTTCTAATTCCAATACATCATCATCAATATATTGTCTTGTGTCAAGATTAATTATGCTTCTAGTACTCATTAAATTATCACTTATTAAAATCAAGGCTAACTCAGTGATGATCAAACTTAATTTTTTGCATCAGATTCATGTGAGATTTTAAATTCCAAATTCTTAAGGAGTCATATTCATACATTTCTCGATCATCCCATTGTTATATATATAGGGCGACGCCAATAAATATTTTTTCCAAGCTAATTGTATGAAAGGGTTTTGATTTATAAGAGTACATTATTCCCAAAATCCCAAGGATTTGTCACGATTAATTCTCAAAATATGAATCTTCATGAAGACGATTCTATGGTCATCAAATATATGTGATTTAGTTCTCGAGATCATCAGAGTCGTGTCCCAGTAATCTTTCATATAATTTGGATCTCGTAAACTTAGATTATCAACCACTTAATTTTTATGTTGTCTGCGAGTTATTATATTCCCAAGGTCATGATACGGCAAAAATTTCATTTTTTTGAATTCTTGGATCTTTACCTCTTTACTTCTAACTCAATCAGGATCCGCAATTATACTGTTTCACTTGACACGACACTATCCCAGACTAATTCACCATTTTTCAATCACTATGTCGGTGTGTCAACCATGCGCTTCTAATGTCCCCCAAAGATAAAAGTTTAATCGAGAATATCACAAGTAATTATTTTAGGTTCAAATAGAGGTGGTTCCATGACTCAACACCTCGCATGGTATCATAAGTAAATTGTTCATCTATAGAACATGAGAACCTATATCAAGTCCTACTCCTATCTAATTTAAATCCCGCTTACACTTACACTGACTTTACAATCGTGTCATTTTCTCTCACTACCTTATTCAATCCAATTCCACTTACGATGATTTTGTGGGGAAGAATGTCAAGGCTTTAGACTATAAAACAATCCAAGTTAGTGTACAACTTGTCCATTAAACAAAAAATAGTTTATGCCCTTATAGTCTTGGGTTGAGTTAATTCCATCCAAACATATAGGATTTTTGTGTATGTATGTAATCCTTAGGGGTATAGATCCTTGTTTTGGGATTCTACGGTCTAAGTTCTTATATCAAGGTATTTAGTGATACCTTTGTACTATTGATTTAATGTGTTCATGGACCTTAGATCTACCATTTATGTAGACTCCTCAAGAGTTGATATGTTTCTAATCTGCATCTCAGTGTGGGGGTAGTCCAGAGGATGGGTTTAACACTTCAATATGCTAGAGTTGTTATGTCATACAGGTTGGGTATAAGGTTTTCTAGAATATAGCATTTTCTAATAATCAATTTGACAATTCGAAAAGTAAAACAAAAGCTATTGGTGTACCTGAAATGATCCCCTCGGTGTTTCCCAGCTGAGCAGATCTAGAGCATATACTTGGTCCCAAGCGAGCCTGTGACTCCTCGGCTCCTTCCTCATCCTCGATCATGTCTTCTGGCTGGCTGTGCATGTGGGTGTGGAGTGGGTTTTCTCCATCTCTCAGGGCAATGGGCCCATATGTGTCTCGGTTGATGGCATCGATAACATAGTGGTGGGGGAGGTTCCCCATCTCCCTATCTCGGTGGCTTCTGAAATTGAAGCGGCTGAGGGTAAGTACTACAGCTATCCTCTGCTTCTGCCTACAGTTCGGACGAGGACGTCCTCCACCTGTCTGGTGCTCTAACACTCTGCCCCTCTTACAGTGGTCTCTTCTCCTACTCCCTTTACCTATCATCATTAAATCTTATGGTCTCTTCCCTTTCTCCCCAAACTGTACCATGTGCTGGTCTGGCTCTAGCTTTTTTTGTTGCATCGATGATCGTGGCCATGCTATGGTTAGCTGTAAGGATTAAGTCTTGCGGGGTTTTGAAGGCATCTAAGATAATTGTCCATGCCAACCCCAGTTCAGATTACAGGGACAGAGTGGCATCCAATGGAGGGAGAACAGTAACTTGGGGGAGAGGAACTATGATCTGGGGACTGGAGTTCGTCTGGGGTTGCATAAGGAAGGGTAGGATTTTATTAGTAGGTTGTCCAAATCTCATTTGTAGTGGACAAAATTCCTGTGATTTCCCACATGGGCACACCACTACTTCCGCTGCTAGTTTGTCTGCAAACTAAGCTCGAGCGGGATGTCCCAGGGTTTGTGAACTTCTTTACGTAGGATCATAAGTCGGCTTAGCTAATACTACTATGTAAGACCCCTTTTTTGCATTCATTTCTGAGTCTTACCGCCCAGAACGGACTTCTTGCAGTGACACCAATACTCGGGTTAGTCGCCACTACAAGACACCGTTCCTGCCAGCTAATATCAAACATCCAGGCCAACCAACAATTCATAAGAATAGAAATATGAATATTTCAAGTCCACATCATGCATTGTACATATATCAAATTTAAAAAGTTATCCAGAAGATGAGATTCAAAATAGAGTATGACAAATAACACTAAAAAAGGACTTACCCCAATACATCAATATCCTCACTACATGACACTCGCGTAAGCAACTATAAATCCCTACACACTCACACCAACCCATGGTAGTGCTGAGGTGCACTGTAGTGATCCCTCATGCTTCGTCAACATGATCTGTTGATGCTCCATCTCCATGCATTCCTGGTTGTTATGCCACATCCGGTCGTTAGTCAAAAAAACTAAGCGGTTTCATCCACCCCTCCCCCCATTACTCCTAGGCACCAGGCGGAAGGATGGAAGTAAAAGGGACATCAAAGCAGAATGACAAGCAGGTGATAATGCTTTAACTAGCAGTTTTATATAAGCATAGACAGTAGAGGGGCCTATTCTGGCATTTCTACTATATTAAGTAGCGTAAGAGAATTTTGTAAATAAATGGCAAGCATTAACCATAGTAGCAATTTAAATAAGGTAAGAGCATCTGCAAAAGTAACCTTAACTTATATGAATGCCCATACAAACTTATAAGTTAAGGGATCTGGCAGGTAAACTCATTGTATAAAAGAGCCCATACTAATTTATATATACGACGAGGTCTTGTTTATGTAATGATGTTATGCTAAGCTATACTTATGCAATGATGCAACTCACACACAACACTCTATGCATACATGCCTTGTAAGTTTCCTCTGTTCGAGTGTGTCAACTCAGGTACCCCATTAAGGAAAATAGGGGCATTGAATCAGGCATGTCCACTTATAAGCTCCTATGAACACCTCCTGACCTAGACCATATATATGCCCCTAAGAACACACAGGGTATCTGCGTACTATCTGGTAATTAACACCTCTTAATTTTATTTCTCTGAGCCTACAGCTCGTCGGACTATCCAGTCCTCCTTAGATAACACCGAGCATATCGCTCGCAGGATTAACCTGTCCTGATATCATAACTTCATGAGCCTCCAACTCGCCGGACTATTCAGTCCTCCTTAGAAAACATTGAGCCTACAACAAGCAGGACTAACCCATCCTGATATCATAAGTTCCCGAGCCTCCAACTCGCAGGACCAACAAGTCCTTGTACCATTCTGTCCCATATTTTAGGATGAGGTTTACCTTATTAAGTTCACCTACTTAAACTAATCTTGTCTATCGTTTAGTTGTACTTAGAAGTTTAGGGTGAATTTTTTACTTCCCGAGGGCTACCCGGTAAAGGGCTCGCAGTTGTACTAGGGAATATAATGGGATGAAGCCCAAATCCCCATTTCCAGAATATTTACCCTTATTGGCCCATTGTTAAATACCCACTCCTCTCCGGTTACTCAGTTACCTAAGCTGGATTAAGACATAACCATGGAAGTGTTGATGTTCTTTTGAACACTGAAACAGTCCCTTCCTTTAGTGACCGAGTGCTGCTCCACTCGTCATCATTTTTACACTAAAGGATAATAATTCAGGTGTCTATTCTACCTTACTCCTTTAATATATCACCATATATATATGTCCCTTCACACATCCTTAATTCAATTCCTTATCGAGTGTTTTACTAAATGCACCCCAATCATATACTTATGTGTTAACCCAGGATGAGTTGTTCTACTAAACACTCTATGATGGCCATGATGATCCAAAGTTGTTGGGTCTATGTATGTTGACCAAGTGGGGTCTAAATCACTACAGCCCTTTTGGCTATTTATAAACCAACTATGATTCCAAGTATTCATGTATCTTTTATGAAGCATTTGTCTACCCCTCATGACCAAATGGACTACAATTAAGTCTTGTGGTTCTACATGTCATATGTTGTAATTATAATCAAATTTGTCCATTTCTGATTAAGGGGACTAATTATTTACCCTTACATAATTGATAAGTGATTTCCATTTTTCACATGAAGTATAATTTTCTGGTATCTACTTAATCCACAAACTTTTCCAGAAATTCTCTAATGTCAAAAATGTACTTTTACAGAAATTGACAATTTTTCATTTGCATTTACCCATAATAAATAATATTACAGTAATAGGGACCTATTCAACATTTATAAAGGATCTATGTGATTTCATCATTTAAAAATTACAAGAAAATTTTCGAAGGTTATAATATATCCAAAAAAGTTCCAACTAATTTTCACAATTTTACAGACAGATTTACCCACATAAATTAAATTTACCAATTATAACAATAAACCACAAATGCATTGAAACTAAATATTTCTATCATCAATTAAATTCATAAAAATTCTCCAGAGGTTCTATATGTTCATACATTTGCTCTAACAGAGATTTGTATTTTTCTGACATTAACATTCATCAATAATAAATAATTCCCCAAATTAACAAAGTTTAATCAATGTGAAGAAACTACTAAATATCATTGACCAAAAACTATGATAAAATTTCCAGAGCTTATAAATAATCCAAAATGAACTCCTATAATATTTAATCATTTTCCAGACATGGATAATCAAATAACCAAATTTTACTAAATATAGTCATAAGCCCATTCTAAAAAGATCACTAAGTTTTAACCAACTAAAATTACAAGAAAATTCTCATGGCTTATTAATGACCCAAAATAAACTCCTACTAAATTTCAGGAATAATCATATGACCAAATTTTACTAAATATAGCCATAAACTCATTATCAAAAGATCACCATGTTTTAATCAATGAAAAATTACAAGAAAATTTCTAGGTCTTATACATGATCCAAAATGAACTCCTATTCAATTTCACAATTTTCTAGAGAGGTATAATCATATAACCAACTTTTACTAAATATAGTCATAACACATTACCTTTAATATAAAATATTTCAGTCATCAAAAAATACCAAAAAATTCACCAGTGGATATAAATGGTCTTGTATATATTATAACAAAGGTTCATATTTTTCCAACATTTATTTCCAGTAGTAATAATCAATTATTCAAATTCATGAATATTCCACATAATGAAGGAGCTACTGATTACCATTATCCAAAAATTGTAATAAAAATCCCAGAGGTTTATTATGATCTAAAACTTATACTAACAATTTTTCATATTTTTGACAAGTTAATTTGTCACACTTATTTTATTTGTAACACATACTTACAAATTAAATTAATGATATTTAGGGTATTAATTGGACTCTAAAAATTCCAGGAAAATTTCCTGGAATGTAAATTGACATAAGCATCCATGTGCCAGAGTTTGGTAACTTTCCTAATCACTTTGGTCTAAATTGTCTCAATAAAGTGTATGTGAGACTAATTAATTTAAATGTAAGATATATTGAAAATCGTTTCCAAATCCATCCAAACTCTCAGAGGTGATTCACTTCACCATTTCACATGCATGTACAATTTTCCATAACCATACTTTAGGGGATTCAAGGGGAATCACAAATCATGTAGAAAGTGCTAAATGCACATCACCCCTTTCGTAAACTAATTTGCATGTGAATTTTCCCCCAACATGCACTAACCCAAATGGTCTATAGTTTTTACCAGTGTCTGATTTTGACCTAACCAAGCACCCACCAAAAATTGGGATGGATTTGAGGTCATTTGCTCACCTAATTAATACATGCATGGTTAATTAAATGTTTTACAAAACCTTAGAAATATTATTCCCAAAAATTACTGTTTTTGGTCAGGTGATGCACTAGGTTAGGAACCATGCATGGTTGAAATTTCAGCTAATTTGAGTGAGTTGTTCGGTGGAGGCACTCAAAAGAGTGCCTTGAGCCACTTATGTACACCCTTCACCAAAATGTGTACTGAGGGAGCTACACTATTCCAAATAGAGTGATTCAAATTCCTATAGAAACTAGCCACCCCGCGCTACAACTTTGGTCTCTTGCTACTTTTCCTAAAACAACTTCTAAGTGGCTTGATATCTAACATGAAACATCAGCATTAAGTTTGACAAAAATCAACTTTATTTAAATAAAATATGGTCTGTAGATATCATTCAAGCCTAGATCTAACGGTCCAGAGGTGGTCTTCTACCTCTAGCTGATGGGAAGTAGGCTTTTGAGATTGTTTTTGCCAATACTCCCTCCACAGTCCATCTTTCTTCATGAAATTAGTTCCTATAGCTTCGTTTTGGAACAACAAATAGTTTGGGACAAGAATATTGGATCGGTAGGCGCCCTTAGAGGGGGGGTGAATAAGGGTTTTAAAAAATTTTCTTATATTTTGAAATACTTGAAATAACAAGAGATCAAAATAGTGATTTTGAATGAAGATCTAAATTGTTTTATAATGAAAGAGTAAGAAATAAACAATTTAGATAAATGAAGAGTAAATCAATTCCATTACAAAAAGAGACATGATTATTATTGATAGAAATTGATTACAAAACTAGATTTCTATGACGCTAGAAATCAAAAGTGAATAAGTGAAAATCCCTTTTTGTTTTCTATCCCGACTCGTATCCCCACGAACCGGTGGCCCTAGCCTATCCTTCCCCAGATACGGCCTCAAGCCGCTCTAGCCAACCCTTCCCTGGATATGGCCTCGAGCACCCCCTAGACCTAACCTAGATCTAGTCGCCAACACGAGGCGAATTCCTGCCCTAAGTCCTACCCAGACATAGTCGCCAACACGAGGGGAGTTCACTAAACATTTATAAGAAAAGATGTGAAATAAATAACCACAATTTAAAAACTCCCTATATGCATCTCTTGGAGAAGTAGACGAAGACCCGCAGAGTATGATCATAGTCGATGTGGTCTTTCATCATGATGATGACGCGTGTTGAAATCTTCTCCACGGATATGCTTAAGCCTTCATGGATTTGTGGGAGTATCTCTCTGAACCTTCCTCTATATGATGTGGCACGAAGCTCTGGAATTTTGGAGTGAAAGAGGATGAAGAAGACGGATCCAAGGGGTCCTTTTTATAGCCTTGGAGCTAGCGCCTGCGCTAGCGCTACCGCCGGCGCTATCTCGGATTAGGCATTATTCTGCGCGGGAGAATCTTCAGTCTGAGGAAACATTTCTCTCTTGCCTTTTGTGCTCTGCGCTACCGCATGCACTATCCGCTACCCCTGGCGCTAGCTCCTTCTAAATATACTCCCAGGATTGCACTAATCATCGCTAGCGCCGGACGCTAGGTGCTACCAGTGGCGCTAGTGGGCAAGTTGGAATTATTGGCCCAATTTTGGGGGCAACCTTCTTAAGTCATCCTTGAGTCATATGGACTTTTTTCCTGCACACTTAAACACGCAAGATCAAATACACATAGGATTTGTTATTCTCAAACCTAGGATATGCGGAAGACCATGTTCCAACAAACTCTCCCTTTTGATAATAACAAATCCATTAATGATAAATCAGAGCATTAATATATAAGCATGATGAAACATACTTGTGTGTGTGTGTGTGAAAGTAATGACTTAGGATAATTGTCGTTTTTGGTATTTAGAATTGCTCCCCCTAAATACATGCTCCCCCTAAGTGAATGCTCCCCTAATATGTAAACTATCAATTTAATTAATCATGTTAGTTTTTAGTTTTGATAGTGGTGAATATTTATCATGATTGTTCTCCCCCTTTTGTTATTAGCAAAAGAGACATAAAAAGGATTTTGATAATAAGATATGGCATGATCGAGCTTTTTAGAGGAAAGGAAATGATAAGGAGTTTTAAGCAGAAATATTATCATGTTTGTTCTTCCCCTTTATATAAGAGTTTTAAGCATAAAAAGGTGATGATTTCCAAGTAACCAATCTACCCAGACAATATGTCTACACCCTAACCTCGTACTAAGTGACGGATGGGCACGATGAGCTGCATACATGTTGTAGGTTGGGGTGTTAGTCCCATATGCAAACACTAGGAAAAACTCAACCCAACACTCTTTCCCCCCAGTGCCTCGCAAGGCCCCACTGGAACCCTCCCCGGTTAAGGACAAGACATGACTTAGAGGATAGGTAATCTAATGTCTACAACCCTACGCCCCCGCTATGGTGAGATATGTAATCATGGGATAATAATAATTGGAAACATTTAGCGGTTGAATCTAATGATGAGTTCATAGCCTATGAGTTTATATTTTTATATGAATTTTTAAAGAAAAGGTCACATAGCTAATTTGAAATCCATTAATAAATCAGAGTTTTAGCATTGCGGAAGACTTAATATTTTGGAATAAATAAGAACAACCATTTAGCAATTAGGAACTCAAAACACAATTTGATTTGAAATTCAAGAAGATGTTTTTGTAAGCAATATTTCACTTGTTGGAGGAGTGTTTAGCACAAATGTTTTTTTATAGAAATAGATCAGAGTTTTTAGCATAAAAATGATATTCGTGTTAGACCAACCAATATAAATTCTACCAAGCAAGTCTACCATTTGTTTAAAAAGGAATTTTGAGATTTAAGACTTTGATATATGCTTGAAAGTGCAAGGTAAAAAATATATGGTGATGATGCGGAAGACTTATAAAAACACAAGAAACATCTTTTTGACAATTCATAAAATGATATATGAGTTAAATTCCAAAAATGAAGATGTTTTTGTAAATCAATTTGCATTTAAAATCTTTAAGTTTGACAATAAAGTAACCAAGCATGAAATAATGTTTTCAAAAAGAGATTACTACAACGTTATATTAATTCACAAATTCAAAACATACAAAATATTGTAGAGAGCATGCTAGGTTATCTAGTGCATTTATATATATAAAGAGAGTATATAATTTTAGCATTGGGATCCAATACTCATGAGAAGAAGTGTTATGGAAGATAATAATGTGCACATAAGTGTATTTTGAATAGAGTAAACAAATAATTTAATCAAAAATACAAGACACATGTAGAGTAAAGTATACAATAAATCACAAATACTTTTACTTCCACACCTTCAATGCACATAGAAAAAATGTACAACAACCAAGGTGCTTTGCACACATAATGCTCATTAAGACTTATCAGGGTGCAAAGTAGTGCTTGGGGGATCACACACTTTATTTTTCAATATTGATTTTTTGTGATCTGGTGTACTTAAGAATAAGTGGTTTAAAAAGATGAAGGTTTGCACAAGACACTTTACTATTCTTTCTAAGGTGCTCAACCTCACAATGCTTATTAAGACTTATCAGGAGGTTCAAGTAGTGCTTGGTGGAGTTATCTTTGTCAATTTATTTCATGATTATTTTTTTGTACAAAGTTCTCCGAATACACTTGTTTTGCAAACCAATGTAATTTAAAGGAACAACCACTTTCCTTAAATATTAAGAGTGCAAATAAAGGTGGTGTAGGTAAGATACTTGTGCACAGTTTAATTCATTGTACAGTTACAATACAAAAGCAGGCATACTTAGATTAAAAGCACAGGTAGACTTTGCCAAAATAAGTGAGTGAATAAAAATCATTATCAACCATAAAACATTTACTCATACTTAGAGGCATGCTAAGCTTGGTTCTACACAACCTTTTCATTACAATTGGTGCACATATGAGTAGATATATCAAAGCATGATAAAAAACAATGTTCAAAGTAGTTTGAAAAGATGAATTGTAACATTGTAGAAGGTCTAAATGATGGGTTAAATCATGCTTGATTTTCAATGAAGTCGTCCATACAGTATTTTTGATATTTTGAAGAATAATTTTGATTTAAAGTATGAACTCATAAGATTGATCTTGGACTTCTCGAGATCTACAATGTGAGGGGTTTGCCCGGTACTAGGAGATGTGATGTGATGATAGCCCAAATCTCCCTTTCGCAAGATAGAAAATTTAAGTTCAAAAAAATAATTGTTGATACTTGTTTTTGTTTTATATTTTTGCATTTGATTTTTGCATATAGAAATAGAAATCAAACAAATAACCACAGTAAGAAAAATATTTTTTTCTAATTTGGCTTTTGTAATTTTGTATTTTAATTTTTCAAAAATCAATTATAGGCAGAAATGCAAAAATGAGTTGTACATATAAAATAATATATTTGTAGTGATTTTTCAGAATTTTACAATTACAGAAAATTGGACACTTGAGCTAGCGTCGGCGTTAGGTCCTAGCGCCTGCGTTAGCTCACAGAGAGTGCTTATTTTAATTATATAACCTAGATTTTCTTTGATTTCACTTCCGATTTTGCTTAATTATGTTTGTGTAATGTAAGACCTGTCTAATGAAGTGAAGAGACGAGAAGAAATCGCAAAAAGTTGCGGAAGTTAAAATTTTAGAACATGGCTCCTTATTCATTAAAGCTCCATATTCATTAAACCTTAATTCTTGAGTTTTGCACAACCATTTAAGCTTAATATTATAGGATATGCAAACAAAGAAGACATGATTGAACAAAATAGATATGCATGATTTTAATGATTAGTATGAGATGATGTTTTTGTAAAGAGTAACATGGATATGCCCTAAATAATAACATATAAAACCTAATATAGATACTAATATTCTTTAGGTGGCAATATTTTGAGATTAGTGTTATGCCAAAGTATGATAGTGTTTCAATTTATAGACCTAGAATGAAATGAAGATTCAATTTGATTTGATCTTGTTGATATCAAGATGATTCTAAGGTCTAAACTTGAAATAAATCACAATACATACATAATACACCAACCATGGTATGTAATTATACTATCAATTGTCATCATATAATTCAAACAAAAAACATATTGATAATTGAGCTTTCTTTTAGATCTTGATCTTTCTCTTAGATCATGTTATTTCTCTAATTTGGTTGATGAGGGCTAAAGAGCTTAATAGCCTAATAACTTGATTTAATTAACATATCTTATAGAAAAATTATAGTTCAATTTATATTAATACTATATGATATATATATGCAATGAATATAAGAAAGAGAGATAGGTCATCAAAATAAAAAATATGATTATGAATTTTGATTAATTTGATTTATAAACTCATTAAGTTTTAAGAGATAAAATCATATTTCCAATAATATATAAGATGACCATTACATGATAGCTTAAAAAATAAGAAAACAAAATGAAAATTTAAAAGACATTAAAGCATATCATGAAGTAGAAAATTATATATTTCATTTTGAAAATATTCTACTTCATGCATTAGGTGATACCTAATGAATAAGAGATTTGGGTATCCAAAGAGGACCAAGTGTGGTGGTTCCTTTGGGTACCCAAATATATCATGTATGTTCGTGGGTAGTTAGTGATGAATGGGTCCTTTCATGTGAAGTTAATGTTTCATTTTTAATTTTGGGCCTCCATTCAAACTTTGGTTTAATGTTATTCTTATATGTCAAATTTCTATTGTGATAATCTTTATATTGATGATTATGATTGTAATGATTATTAAAAGTATTGTTCATAGGAAATTTGTGCAATTTTAATTTTGAGTTAGGAGAAACATGATTTTATAAATAATAATGATTTTGATTTTGATTTACAAACACTTTGTGTTTCTTACTCCCATTAATAGGCATATTTAAGATATTCATCTTCATATTCAACTTGTTTATAGATATAGCTTGATATTGAGAATTTTTATTTATAATTTTCATAAGCAAGTTGATTTTTTATTTTAATTCATCATTCTTGATCTTTAGATTATGTCTAGCTTTATTATAAGCTATTGTGCTATTTTTAAGAGTAGAGACAATAGAGTCAATATGATTTTGATAGTCATTTCTAAATTCCTCAAATGTTTCATCCATCTCTTTGATTTCAATTTTATAATTTTGGCATGTAGCACAATCAATTTTCTAAGGATAATTTTTCATTATATTCTTTTACAAAAATAAGTTCTTTTTCAAGTTCCTTGAATTTTTCTTTAATATTATTACAATCAAAACAAGGTTTTGTATTTTCAATTGAAGTGACATGGGTAAAGCTAGATAAATCAGAATTTGATTCTACTTTAACTCTTGCTTTTAAATCTTTATTTTCTAAGCGCAATTTGCAATTCGCATTTTTTAATTTCTTAATTTTGCGCTTTGTAATTTGTAGTAATTATAAAGTAGAAATAGAATTGCAAGCAATAAGAGGATTTGATTTCCTTACAGTGCTTTTAGATGCTGTGAGATTTGAGCATGAATTTTCTTTGTTATCTTCATATATTTGGTATTCCTCTTCTAAAGAAAGGATTTCTTCTTTTCCTCTTGATGTGCACTCCATTGATCCATCATGAGAGGAGCTTTCTTGATCATTTGTGCAATCTTGTATGTTCTCTACTTCTTGTATTTGTTTCATACCTGTAGATGGAGAATCATACATTTCTTCAAGAAAATTCCATATTTTATATGCACTAGAAAAACAATATATTAATTTGAAAACTTCATTTGATAAACCACAAAATAAATAGTGTTTGGATTTTGCATTTATATGACGTTCCTTTTTATTTGATTCATCCGCTGGTCTAACTATTGCTAAAATCCATGCTTCGATATTTATAGTTTTAATAAATTTTTTAATTAAAACTTTCCATCCTTTGTAATTTGTCCCTTTAAATAAAGGTGGTGCTAGTGAATTTTCTTCTTCATAAAAATTTACCACACTAATAGAAGCGAGATCATGAGACGCCATTATTCCCAATTGTTAAGTCGATTGGAATAAAACCGCTCTGATACCACTTGTTGGATCGGTAGGCGCCCTTAGAGGGGGGGTGAATAAGGGTTTTAAAACTTTTTCTTATATTTTGGAATACTTGAAATAACAAGAGATCAAAATAGTGATTTTGAATGAAGATCTAAATCGTTTTATAATGAAAGAGTAAGAAATAAACAATTTAGAGAAATGAAGAGTAAATCAATTTCATTACAAAAAGAAACATGATTATTATTGATAAAAAATTGATTACAAAACTAGATTTCTATGGCGCTAGAAATCAAAAGCGAATAAGTGAAAATCCCTTTTTGTTTTCTATCCCGACTCGTATCCCCATGAACCGGTGGCCATAGTCTATCCTTCCCTGGATACGGCCTCAAGCTGCTCTAGCCAACCCTTCCCCGGATATGGCCTCGAGCACCCCCTAGACCTAACCTAGATCTAATCGCCAACATGAGGTGAATTTCTGCCCTAAGTCCTGCCCAGACCTAGTCACCAACACGAGGCGAATTCACTAAACGTTTACAAGAAAAGATGTGAAATAAATAACAACAATTTAAAAACTCCCTATATGGATCTCTTGGAGAAGTAGACGAAGACCCGCAGAGTATGATCGTAGTCGATGTGGTCTTTCGTCACGATGATGACGCGTGTTGAAATCTTCTCTACGGATTTGCTTAATCCTTCATGGATTTGTGGGAGTATCTCTCTGAACCTTCCTCTATATGATGTGGCACAAAGCTCTGGAATTTTGGAGTGGAAGAGGATGAAGAAGACGGATCCAAGGGATCCTTTTTATAGACTTGGAGCTAGCGCCTGCGCTAGCGCAATCGCCAGCGCTATCCCAGATTAGGCATTATTCTACGCGGGAGAATCTTCAGTCCGAGGAAACATTCTCTCTTGCCTTTTGTGCTCCGCTCTACCGCCTGCGCTATCCGCTACTGCCTGGCGCTAGCTCCTTTAAATGTACTCCCAAGATTGCGCTAATCATCGCTAGCGTCGGGCGCTAGGTGCTACCGCCGACGCTAGTGGGCATGTTGGAATTATTGGCCCAATTTTTGGGGCAACTTTCTTATGTCATTCTTGAGTCATATGGACTTTGTTTTCATGCACACTTAAACATACAAGATCAAATACACATAAGATTTGTTATTCTCAAACCTAGGAAATGCGGAAGACCAAGTTCCAACAAAGAATCACGATGAATCGTTGCCTAAATATAGATTTCTAGCATGGATTTTTATTCCATTCGGACATGGAATTTCTTTGAAATCATAGCATCAATTGAGGCTCAATTGAGGGGGCTTTTCATCCTAAATGATCAAGGATGCTAGCATGGGAAGAGAGATGAATAAACCGACCTTGGTTGGACTTTGGATTGGCCATTATCGTGAGTTTCCATGGACCACCTATTAAATTTTTTAAAGTGGAAGTAGAAGTGGTCTAGGTGGTCTGAGGAAGTCAGATCGATGTGGTCGCTGAGACCGCTCGTTCTCTGCGGTCTCCCTATTGCGATTTTGTTGCTGCATTGGCTAAAGCTCAAGAAGGGTTCTTCTTGTGATCATGTGATCTTCCCTTGTGCAATCTGGTTGGGATGGTTACTGCAACTCCTTTGGGGAAGTGACAAAATCTATCTGTCAGCCTATAAATAGAGGTGCAGAGCCCGTTATTACTATTGAGAACTATAAGAACTAATGCTTGGGTTGTTTTTGCCAATCTCTATTTTTTGAGATCATGCGGTCTGAAAGGGTGTGATCGTTTGTTGTGTTCACAGGCCAGTGACCAGCAATCATCGATCTTCTTTCTTGGTGATCTTTCCAGCTTTGTAAAACCAGTTCGCCAATGGTCTTCTTCTGTGGTGGTCTGACAGTTTGCAGGTTGACGACCTGTGTTGTTCGCGCGATCTCAATGGTTGCCGTGAGGTCTGACCGTTTCAGCGGTCTCTGGAGGTCTCAGTTGTTGTTGTTCTCCAGTTGCTTGTTTGTCTTTGTTTTCTCTCCATCTTATTTTCTGATAAATCATGACTCGCCATGTATGTCTCGAATTGTGAAGGAGATAGATTAATATAAGATTCTTGTCATTATATTGTGCTGGTTACTTAACTTGGAATGGTTGTAGTGTTTCTGCACCTTATTCCCTCTTCTTAGTATTTTAACTTGGTATCTAAGCTGAAACTTTCACAAGATATCAGAGTTATAGAATTTTTAACATGGTATCAGAGGGACAGAAGGATTGAGCAGTGATCAACCTCAGTATCTTGCTTAAGATTTCTAGAAGTTCAAGTTAACCAGTGGTATTGCAATGGAAGGAGGTTATGCAAGAGGTCTTGGTATTGAGCTTATTTTGCAGACTAACTTTAAGAAGTGGAAGTCTTGTATGGAGAGCTATCTTCTTGGCGAGGATTTATGGGAGGTAGTCAGCGGAGAAGCGAGACAACCAGTACTGGTAGCTACTGAAGGGAATGTTGAGCAGGTGAAGGCTTGGAAGTGGAAAAATACTAAGGCAGAGTTCACTCTCAAGCGAGCTATCATTCCTGAGCTCTTTGACCACATCATAGGATGTTGGTCTCCTGCAGAGATCTGGTCAGCCTTGGATGGCTTGTTCAATAAGAAGAATGTAGTGCGACTATAATTTCTTGAGAATGAGTTGGCGAAAGCAACTCAGGGAGACTTGTCTATCTCATCCTTTTTCCTTAAGATGAAGAAACTTTGTGCTAAGATATCAGCATTGGACCCAGAAGAGCCTATCTCAGAAGCGAAGCTGAAGAGGCACATAATTCGCGGCTTGCGGAGGGAGTATCTGGCCTTTGTTACTTCTATGCAAGGCTGGGCTAATCAACCATCATTGCAAGAGCTGGAGAACTTGCTTGCTTTGCAGGAGAGCTTAGCTAAGCAGATGGCAGGGATATCTGTCTTTGGGGGAGAAAGTGAGGTTCTTTATTCTGGTAAGAAGAAGAGATGGGACAAGAAGAAGAAGTCACCTGGAGGTGATGGTCCTTCAACTTCATATCAACATGAGAGGATCTATACTCCTAACATGATGGGAAGAATAAGGAAGGGTCAAGGTGCTTCAGGTACAACAAGCCTGGTCACTTCAAAAGAGACTATAGAGTTAATCTTCATCCAGGGCATGTTGTAGGAAAGGAGGAGGCTGGTTCCAATGGTGAATGTAGTTTAGGTGGAAGTGACTTCATGACAGGCACTTGGGTTCATGCTTTGGCTTCTATCAACTACAAAGATGATTGGATTGTGGACTCTAGGTGTGGTCATCACCTCACTGGGGATGAGTCCAAGTTCTCTTCTCAGCAGGTATACTCAGGTAATGATGTTATTATTATAGCTGATGATACTATTCATGCAGTCGAGAATAAGGGTATCATTTCTTTACGCAGTGATAGAGGTCCACTCACCTTGAGGAGTGTATATAATGTGTCAGGTATGAAGAAGAATCTCTTCTCCGTGATCAATGTTGTTAATGCTGGATATCACGTTCTGTTCGACCCAACAGAAGTGAAGTTTGTCCAAAATGTGTCAAGCGTGAATGCTGACATTACTCACATTGGAAGGAGGGTGAATGACTTGTTTGTATTATCAATAAGTTCCTATGTTGATAAGATGAGAGCTAATGACATCGCGGCTATCTGGCACGAGAGTCTAGGGCATGTTGGTATGGGTAAGCTGAAGGCTATGACGGTAAGAGGCCTAGTGAATGGCTTGCCTAGTCTTCATCTTTTGGTGATGGTCATGTATGTGCTGAATGTCAAGTTGGTAAGGCTCAACGCCTTCCGTTAGATAAGTCACAAACAAGATGCAAAGCACCGTTGGAGTGTATTTATGGTGATTTGTTTGGACCTACCGCAAATGACAGTCTTGTATAATGTCAATTCTAATACCAATTCCATCATTCAGCCGAACAACTTTTGTGCCTAAATTCCAATTCTGTTGACTGAATTCAATCTTACAGTCGAACAACAAAATTGGAATTCTGTACAAAGCCAATTCATGTAAATATTAGTTTTCATCGAAAAGCCAATTCCAGAAAGCCAATTTTGTTCAAACGAACGGACCCTTAAATATTTTTCATGTAACCCCCCAAAACACCCCAACTACTTAGGCTTTTTGTCACTTTGCACCCCCCCCCCCCCCCCCCCCCATTTCCCTCTCTTTGGCACACTTTGCACCCCGAATTAATAAATATTGCAGTTTGCACCCCATTTCCTTTTTTGGCACTTTGCATCCTAGCCTTAAATTCAAGGGGTATTTCGGTCCAGATTTGGCCAAATCCCTTAAATTGGCGTTTTGCACCCCGAATTCTTTAAATTTGCATTTTACACCTAGAATCTTTCATTGGCGCTATGCACTCCGATTTTTTATATGGCTATTTGCACACCCTTATAAAATTTTGACGTTTGCAACCCAAAGTGGGGTATTCTGCGCTTCTTTGAAACATTTAGTTATGTTTGCCATGTTAGCATTCTGTAGCAAGACTCCATGCAAATGTAGGAAATATATGGTAATTTCGAAATCTAATTCCAAATATTACATAAGTATTATAACAGAACCAAAATATTACATGTTCTCCAAATATCTGGCATTCAACAGCAGCAACAACTATCCGGCATTCAACAGCAGCAACAACTATCCGACATTCCATGTTCTCCAAATATTACAGCTAACAGTAACTGTTACATGTTAACAACAACAAGATTCATCTTCCATGTTAAAAGCCAATATCAGCAAGATTCCATGTTCTCCAAATATTACATAAATACCATAATAATAACATAAAATTAACAATATTCAAAATGTTTAAAGTTGGACAAATCCCCAAGATCAGCTCCAGTAGATCACGATCACACATTCTTCGTCACCTGCATTTTAAGATCATAATGAGTAAAGAGCAGTCAAATACTACATAATGATAAAGGAAATAAAATATTAATGCATGTTTACCTAATAGTTTGGAATTATAGTAGATGATCAACTCCACAACATAATGATCATACATTCCTCCTCACCTGCATATTAACATTATAATGAGCAGATAACTGTAAAATAATACATAATGCTAAATGAAACAAAAGAATATTTTATGTCTACCGGTTGTTTTAACCTCGTAGTTGACGTTGTTTCTTGACTTTTGGGGGCTTCAAGACAACTCTTCTTGGCATGTCCTCCCATACCACAGTTGGAGCATGTGTACTTCATACCATGCCTATTCACTACATACTTCTTACCTTGTAGCTCATCTTCCTCCTTTCTTCTTGCATGCTTAGATGGCCTTCCGAGCTTCTTTTCAATATTGCACCATGAAATTAGAGGGTTTAAATTTGCTAACGACCACTCCTTTGCTGAATTTATTGGATTCAACATGTGTTCACATGCCTTCATGAACATGTCCTTTCTATACCATTTGTTGCGGAACGCTTAGGGCTCTTGGTAGACCGGTTCACTCGAACCGCCTCAGCTCGTGAGCGAGCTAAGCGCGCAAACAGTCAATTAGAGGTTCGTTGGGTACGCAGAGACTTTTTAACGTGGAAAACCCAGAAAGGGTAAAAAACCACGCGGCCGGAGCTGTGCCGACCAAACTTTACTATCTTCTGGAGGAGTTACAACTTGGAAGCTAGAACTCGAGCGCGACAGGCCGCTGCTCGTTACAATACTTGGAGAAAGAGAGCTTCGAGGGTGACAGGCCACCTCTCGAAAAAACTAAGTCCTTTTCCCTTCTGAGACTGCTAGTCGCCTTTCGGAAGCGGAAATGCCAGTCGCATTTCCCTTCTGAGAAATGCTGGTCGCCTTCCTGGAAGTGAGAAGGCCAGTCGCCTTTCGGAAGCGGGAAGGCCAGTCGCCTTTCTCTTCTGAGAAATGCTGGTCGCCTTTCTGGAAGTGAGAAGGCTAGTCGCCTTTCTCTTCTGAGAGCGCTGGTCGCCTTTCTCTTCTGAGAGCGCTGGTCGCCTTTCTGGAAGATGAAGATCTTCAAGTCCCGAAGGAGATCTTCAAGTCCCGAAGGAGAATTCCGCAAAAGTCTGCAAGGAGCTCTCCCGGGTCTAGAAGCCAAGGTCCTTTCAAATGAAGCCATGGGGCTCCTTTTATAGTTTTTGCCGGGGGCGGCCCGGTAATTTTGCCGTTGGCAGTTTCCATAAATGCTCGGTGGACGAATCATATTCTCCGGTTCGGGACCCTCGGATCACTATTTTTCGTAAATGACCACCTTGCCCCTCGGGCAGCTTGGGCAGTTTGGGCAGTTCGGGCAGTTCCGTTGGAGGTGAAAAAGGCGACTAACTGTTCCTGAAAAGTGAGAAGCCTGAAACCCAAAATGTGAGAAGCCGGAAAGACAAAAAGTGAGAAGTCGGAAAGACAAAAAGTGAGAAGCCGGAAAGACAAAAAGTGAGAAGCCGGAAAGACAAAAAGTGAGAAGGCTTCCCGACTGCATTCAGAAACGTTCTGAGCGCGGGTTAGCGTTGAAGCTCCCCGAATGCGCGACGGGCCCCGGGAGATGCCTCGGACGGACGGCGAATCGAGGAGCCGCTCCCTAGCGAGCGGTTGGAGTCCTCCGGAGGGGAGCGGGCGCCGGACCGCACCCCTAGAAGGAGTGGGCATGGCCGCGCACCCCCGAGCGGGGAGGGTGCGGCTTGGCCGCACCCCAAGGGGGGGTGCGGCCCGGCCGCACCCCTTGGAGGGTGCGGCTTGGCCGCACCCCACAAGGGGTGCGGCTTGGCCGCACCCCACAAGGGGTGCGGCTGGGCCGCACCCCACAAGGGGTGCGGCTGGGCCGCACCCCTTGGGGGGTGCGGCTGGGCCGCACCCCTTGGGGGGTGCGGCTGGGCCGCACCCCTTGGGGGGTGCGGCTGGGCCGCACCCCTTGGGGGGTGCGGCTGGGCCGCACCCCTTGGGGGGTGCGGCTTGGCCGCACCCCCTTGGGGGGTGCGGTTTGGCCGCACCCCACAAGGGGTGCGGCCGGGCCGCACCCCCTTGGGGGATGCGGCACCCCCTTGGGGGGTGTAGCCGGCTCGTACCCCCTTGGGGGTGTGGTCGGTCCGTACCCCCCTTGAGGGGTGCGACTTGGTTGGCCATTCTCCTTGGGGGGTGCGAGTGAGCCGGGCCCCCCTAAGGTGGTGCGGTCGGGACGCGTTCGGGCTATCTCCTTGCGGCGAGGGGTGCAGCCCGCGTGCTGCCGTGCGCTTTTGCGCGCGGTTACGTACATATCTGGGGCTCGTGTGTGCTTCGATCGTTGCCCCCATCTCTCCTCTGCGAGGTTTTCTTTGGGCGCGTCCTGAGGCCTTCACGGGTGTATAACATAAGCCCCCCAAACCTTCGGAGTCCGAGTTCCTGAGCGAGGAGTTTGAAGGTTTTGATTTTTCTTCGGCGGCTTTACCCCTTGTTCTCTGTGTGGCGCTTTTTTGGGTAGGAGCTGATGTCGGAGGGTGTTGGTCCTCTGAGATTGTCGTGGGCTTGCTGCCATGTTCTGATATCCGTGTGGACTGTGGGGTTTCTGCAAAGTGACAGATTAGCTTGCGCGGTTCTGAGCCCGCGGCTTTTTTCACAATAGAAAATTTAGCTCGCGCAAGTCTGTGCTTGCGGCTTTCTTGCACGAGTCGGGCTCGCGGCTTGGCCGGTGAATAGCGTTTGTATTCAAACCGTGGGTGAACGCAGGGGGGGCAGGCCCCGACGTCACCGGGACTCGACGGCGGAGGAGAAGGGCGAACCTTCAATCGACGGCGGTGCAAAGTCCCCGGGGCAGGGCCCCGAAGTGGCCGGTGAATAGCTGGTGTATTCAAACCGGAGTCGTACGTAAGGGGGGCAGGCCTCTACGTCACCGGGACTCGACGGCGGAGGAGAAGGGCGAACCTTCAATCGACGGCGGTGCAAAGTCCCCGGGGCAGGGCCCCGAAGTGGCCGGTGAATAACTGGTGTATTCAAACCGGGGGCGTACGTAAGGGGGGCAGGCCCCTACGACGCTGGGACTTGACGGCGGAGGAGAAGGGCGAACCTTCAATCAACGGCGGTGCAAAGCCCCCGAGGCAGGGCCTCGTTGCAAAGTTTTTCTTAAGTGTGTGAAGGTGTCAAAACATAGCTTTTCAATAAGAAATCATTCGGTGCACGGCTGTATGTAAGATAAGATAGGTGCACGAGTCTGAGCTCGCGGCTTTTACATAAATTATAAGATAGATTTGCACGAGTCAGAGCTCGCGGCTTGGTACAGAAATTGAAGATAAGTTTGCACGAGTTTGAGCTCGTGGCTTAGTACATGGTAGAGGTCCTGGGATCACTGGTAAAAGCGGCGTAGGTTTTGAGCGTTCCATGTGCGTGGCAAAGTCTTCCCTTCCGCCATCCTGAGTCTGTATGTTCCGGGTTTTATGACTGCGGTGACTACGTACGGGCCTTCCCAGGCCGCTGAGAGCTTGTCTCCTTGGGGACCTTTACCGGCGGCCTCGATGCTGCGTAGGACGAGATCTCCTACGTTGATTGGTCTGGGCTTCACCCTCCTGTCGTAGGTCCGGGCTACACGCATTTGGTAGAGTGCAGCACGGTAAGCAGCGTTGTCCCGGACTTCGGGGATTAGATCGAGGTTTTCTCGGAGCAGTCCATCATTCTTGTTGGGGTCGAAGGTGAGTACTCGAGCACTCGGAACGCGGATGTCAACGGGGATGATAACTTCGGTTCCGTAACAGAGGTTATAAGGTGTCTCTCCTGTAGGAGTTCTTTCTGTTGTGCGATATGCCCACAATACATTCGGGAGCGCGTCCACCCACTGTCCCCCGGCTTCTTCTAAGCGTGTTTTCAGCCCTTTGAGGATGGTGCGGTTCGTGACTTCTACTTGTCCGTTGGCTTGTGGATGCGCCACGGCCGTGTGGCGCAGGTTGATTTTCAGATCCTCGCACATCTTGGTGAAGGACTTCCCAGTGAATTGAGTGTCGTTGTCGGCAATGATCGTAGCCGGGATGCCGAAGCGGCAAACGATGCTCTTCCAGACGAATTGTTTGGCGTTTTCTTCGGTGATCTTGGCCAGGGGCTCCGCCTCCACCCATTTGGTGAAGTAGTCGATAGCTAGGATGATGAACTTCCTCTGTCCAGATGCTAGAGGTAGGGGACTGAGGAGGTCGATCCCCCATTGCGCGAATGGCCATGCACTCTGCAGCGTGGTAAGTGAGACCGGGGGTTGACGAGGCATGTTGGCGTGTAGCTGACAGCTTTTGCACCTCTGGACAAAGTCGGCCGCGTCCTTTCTTATTGTCGGCCAATAGAAGCCTTGACGCAGTATTTTCCATGCTAATGCCTTCCCGCCTAGGTGCTCTCCGCAGACTCCTCCGTGTACTTCCCTGAGTACGTAGTCCGCCTCGCTTGCCGGCAGGCATTTCAGATATGGTCCTGAGAATGCCCGTTTGTAAAGCTCCCCGTCTATAATGGTGAACGATGCGGCCCGCATTCGTAGACTTCGCGCCTCTAGGCGATCTTCAGGAAGGTGCCCTTGCTCCAGGTAGGCTCGTAATGGGGTCATCCAGGACGACTCCTCCTGGTGGATGGTTGTGATTTCCCATGGCCCTTGAATGCTTGGGATCACAACTTCTTCGATTCGACGTCTTCGAGACTGGTAGCTGGAGGGTGAGGTGGCGAGCTTGGACAGAGCATCCGCCCTGGTATTCTGCTCTCGGGGGATGTGCAGGATCTGATATGATGAGATCTTTTGGAGAAGTGACTTTGCGAATGCGAGGTATTTCGCCATCTGCTCGCTCCTAGCCTCGTAATCTCCTTCAACCTGTGAGACCACGAGTTGGGAGTCTGTATAAATCGTTAGGTTCTCGACTTTGCAGTCGATAGCGAGCCGGAGACCGGCGATCAGTGCTTCGTATTCCGCGATGTTATTTGTTGCGGGGAACTTTAGCCGGAGTCCGTAATCCAGGGTGATCCCTTCGGGGCTCATAAGGAGTAATCCCGCTCCGGCCCCTTCACCTCCCGAGGCGCCGTCGACATAGAGGGTCCACCGGGTGCTAGCGGTGTCTTTGATGAGGGTTGTTTCTGGCGGGATGGTGTATTCTACCACGAAGTCGGCGAGTACCTGCGACTTGATGTCAGGGCGAGGCAGGAATTGGATGTCGAATTCGCCGAGTTCTACGGCCCACTTTACAAGTCTCCCCGAGACTTCCGGCTTCTGGAGGATCGCCCGTAATGGGAGTTGTGTCAATACCTTGACTGCGTGAGCCTGGAAGTAGGGTCTGAGTTTTCTAGCCGAGAAAACAAGAGCCAAGGCTGTCTTGTCTGCTGCCGGATATCTGGTTTCGGTATCGGTGAGGACTTTGCTGAGGTAGTAGATCGGGCGCTGCACTCCTCCTTCGTCCTTCACAAGCACTGAGCTAAGGGCCGTAGGCGATACGGCCAGGTACAAGAACAGAGTTTCCCCGGGGGTGGGCTTTGACAGAAGCGGTGGCGAAGCCAGGTACTGCTTGAGAAGCTCGAAGGCCACCTGGCACTCGTCTGTCCATTGGAAACCTGAATGTCGCGCTCCCCGGAGGATTTTGAAGAAGGGGAGGTACTTGTCTCCTGTTCGTGATAAGAAACGGGACAAAGCTGCGATCCTCCCGTTTAGGCGTTGTACTTCCTTAATTGAGCGAGGTGGCGACATATCCTCCAACGTCTTGATCTTCTCGGGGTTGGCCTCGATTCCCCGATGGGTTACCATGAAACCTAGAAACTTCCCCGCCGTTACACCAAACGCACACTTGCTGGGGTTGAGCCGCATCTGGAAGCGACGGAGAAGCTGGAAGCACTTTTCTAAGTCTTCCAAGTGGTCGCGTCGGTGGACGCTCTTTACTAGCATGTCGTCCACGTAAACCTCCATCGTTTCTCCGATGAGGTCCTTGAAGACCTTGTTCATCAGCCTTTGGTAAGTGGCTCCGGCGTTTTTAAGGCCGAAGGGCATCACCTTGTAGCAGTAGACTCCCCGGTCGGTGCGGAAGAAGGTATGCTCTTCGTCTGCGAGGTTCATCCTTATCTGGTTGTAACCTGAATAAGCATCCATAAAGCTGAGTAGCTCGTGGCTTGCTGTAGCGTCGACGAGCTGGTCAATCCTTGGCAGGGGGAAACTATCCTTCGGGCAGGCTTGGTTCAGGTTGCTGTAGTCGACGCACATTCGCCATTTCCCCGAGGCCTTCTTGACCATGACCACGTTGGCGAGCCATGTGGGATATTCTGCTTCACGAATGAATCGCGCCTCTAGGAGCTTAGCTACCTCTTCCTCGATTGCTTTTAGACGCTCGGGGGCGAAGTTCCTCTTTTTCTGAATCACGGGTCTGCAGGCGGGGTTGATGTTTAGCGAGTGAAAGATGACGTCGGGATCTACCCCGGGCATGTCCTCCGGGCTCCATGCGAAAATGTCCTCGTTCTCCTGCAGGAAGATGGTGAACTTCTCTTGCTCTTGTGATGTCAAGAGTGACCCGACCTGAACAGTTCGAGTCGGGTCTCGCCGGGAGAGCGGTACTTCTACTAGCCCTTCAACGGGCGTTCCTCGCTGCAGCGTCGCCTCGTCTCGCAGGTCGAAGTTATTGATGTTGAGAGTGGTCGCCCTTGCTGGCTGAGCCTGCTTCAGGTAGCAAGTCCTGGCTGCCTCTTGGTCTCCTCTTACGACTCCTATTCCTGCGGCAGTGGGGAACTTCATAGCTAGGTGTGGAATAGAGGGGATTGCCCCGAAGATTGACTGGAGCGGTCTTCCGAAGATGGCATTGTAGGCGGAGGTGGACTCTACCACCATGAACTGGATGTTGTGCGTTGACTGTCTTGGAAATTCGCCCAACGTGACTGGGAGGATGATCATGCCTTGCACTGGGACGGGCCTGTTATCGAAGCCGTAGACGGGCCCGGCTGCCGGACTAAGCTGGTCTTTGGTGAGCTTCATACTTTGCAAGGTGGAGAGGAACAAGACGTCGACCGAGCTTCCATTGTCGACTAGTATTCTCTTCACTTTAAAGCAGGGATCCCCGATCCCTGCGCTGATCACGAGCGGATCCTGATGTGGAAGCCGCAACCCTCGTAAGTCTTCATCTCCGAAAGCTATCGTAATATCCTGCTTGAGTTTTTTGTCTTCGTGGTCTCTCACGGGCTGGGCGATCGAGAGGATCTGCGACGCCAGGACTGGCGGTCCGGCGATCGTCTCGATTTCTCCCACCATCGACCTTCCTCCACCTGCGCCTCGGGGGGCGGGGGGCTGCTCTCCTGCCTCCCTGGGCTGCTGGGGCTGATTGGGAATCTGGCCTTGTAAGAATCTTCCCAGGAGTCCCTGGCGGATGAGGCGCTCGATCTCGTCTTTGAGCCTGGTGCACTCTTCGGTGGTATGTCCGGTTCCTCGATGGAACTCGCAGTATCTGGACTGGTCACCCCTCGGATTTGGCGGGGGTATCCGGGGCATGCGAAGTTCGGGGTTGTTCTGAATGGCGTAAAGCACGTTCGTTCTGGTGGTGTTTAGCGGGGTATAGGTCCTGGGCGGCTGCGGTCCCAGATCCCTTCGGGGGTCACGCCGACGTCCGTCACCGCGGCGCTCCTCGCCGCGACGATCTTCTCGTTCGCGAGGGGCTTGATCTGTTCCCCTTTTCTTTCCTTGACTTCCTTCGAACTGCCGACGGTGCGCTTCGATGGCCTCATCTACAGCTATTTGCGCTTCGACTCTGTGAACAAGGTCGGGATAACTTGGTATGGTTTCTCTCATGAGAGCCGAATAGAATCCACTTGGGCGGAGTCCTCCTAAGAAAACTCCTCGCAAGAGTTCGGGGTCAACCCCTGGGATCTGCCGTGCCTCGGTAGTGAAGCGTCGGAAGAAGTCCTTGAGTGTCTCTCCGTCGTTCTGGCGGATCCCTGAGAGATGGGAGGGATCCCGGACAATTCGGCGGTTGGCGATGAACTGATCCACGAACTGCTGTGCCATTTCCGTGAAGTTGTTGATGGCCCCATTCCGCAGAGAATGGAACCAAGTGCGCGCTTGGCCTTTCAAGGTCGCCGGGAACACCTGGCAGAGGAGCTGATCAGGAGCGCTGTAGATCCTCATGACGGTGGTGAAGTGATTGACGTGTTCCAAAGGGTCGTCCGTCCCGTCGAATGTCTCGATGTTAGGAAGCTTGAAGCCATTCGGGATTGGATGGGCTAGGACTTGAGGTGACAGGGGGAGCCCTGATGCGCGGGGCGGCGAGCGAGTGTGGCGCGTCATCCTGCTTGGGCATACTCTTCTTCGATCATATCACGGATTTCTTCGCGCGTAGTCCTTTCCGTTGCCCGCTCAGGGGGAGCTCTTCTGGGATGATGGCGACGGTGGTCAGCTTCCGGTCCTCCAGCCGGCGGGACAAGGTGAGCGGAACTCGCCGCGTTGGAGAATCCTTCTGAAGCCTCATCTTCCTGGACGGCTTCTTGGTTCGGGACAAGGTTTAGAACTGGGGGCGGCGGTGCGTTTGGAGCTGGCGGCTGGACCGGAGCTTGAGGAGTGATATAGATTTTTGCGGTTTTGAAATTTTAGTGAAGGGTTGAGATTTTCTCCAAAACTATATCTGATAAAGGCAAGTGTACCTTATCGTCTATAGTATAGGATATTAAGAAATACCAAGGTCGTATTCCACGGGGCGCGTTGAATACTTCTACTTTGAGGAAAGTCACTATTATCTTATCTAATGATATTTTGGGGTTTTGGTTCTTAGCTAAAAAAGAGAAATTGCAAGCTAAATTAAGGGTTTAGATGATGATAAAAGAGGCTAGTACTCAATCAAAAGTCACCTTGGAGTGAGAAAAGACAAGTAAAAAGAAATTAAATCTAATTCCGTTTAAATTGAACTACTTGACCGTGGAGGTTCCCGAAGCTCGAACATGCCTCTCTCGAGGTTAATGCCCAACTAAGATTAGGAAAAATCAACCGGACTCTCGTCCTATAATCGATTACCTAAAACTTGCTTTACGAGGTGAACCCCACTATTGGATTTGACTCCAATCCGGGAGATTTACGTCATCCTCTCTCGAGGGGTGCGTGCAACTCTCTTTACCCTTGAGTGATCGATTCATACTTTGAGCCTCTCGGCTAACTAAATATGAAAACTTAAGCGAAAACCATATATCGAAAGTATGGCCTCACTAATTAAAAATCAAGGATAATTCAAGTGTTTATAAAAACGGAAAAAGAAAACTTTAGAAAATCATAACTTGTCTAACTCATCCTCGGATCATTTTGATCGAGTACTAATGAGGATTAGTTAATCATGGTGGAGGGGGAAGAGAAAAAAAAATAAAAATGCATATTAAGAAACTTTAGCTAAGGAGGAGACAAAATAAAGAGAACAAACTATTTTTTATTTAAATGAAAAACTATTACAAGACTTAAGAAAGGAAATTGCAAGCTAGGAAAAACAAGATTACAAGCTTAAACTAGACTATTGCACTAAAGGAAAGCTAATACATTGCATTAGAAAAGGAAGAGAGCATGAAAATAAAGAGACATGAACATGAACATGAAAAAGGAAAACTACTCAAGATTGGCTCCAGCAGCACCTTCCCCACTCCAAAATTCTGAACTTTGAACTCAAGGAGAGCCTCTGAATTTATAGGCAAAAATTTCATGTTACACGCCCTCGGTCACGGGCGTGACCTAGGGCGTGTAATCTCTGCAGCATCGGATCCGGTCGCGGCGTGGGCTTGGCGTGACGGCGGGAGAAAATCGCACATGTCACGGGCGTGACAATTGGGTCACGGGCGTGACTCAGGAAGGCTTCATTTAATGCGGCATGGGCTAGCCAGACGCCGCGGCGGCGTGCTTGGATCACGCGGGAAGGTCACGGGCGTGACTTTGGGTCACGGGCGTGACTCAAGTTGACTTCTCAACGGCAGCTTCTCGTCTCGACGGCGGCTCCACGTGGCAGATGCTGAAATTACACGCCCCCGGTCACGGGCGTGACTTTGGGTCACGGGCGTGACCTGGGGCGTGACTGGGTGTGGACTAGCTCAACAGCACGGCTGCGACTCTGGGCTGATCTTCAGGTTACACGCCCTTGGTCACGGGCGTGACCGAGGGCGTGACATGTGATTTTTCCCGATTTGTCCCAGAAATCTGCAAATATTAAAATTAGGCTAAGTTAGAATCAAAATTACAAAAAGAACTACTTATAACCTAAAATTGACATAAAAAGGAAAATTCAAATTAAATAATTACAAAATTTTCTATTAAAAACTTATATAAAAACTACTTTATCAAATACCCCCATACTTGAGGTTTTGCTATTCCAGAGCAAAAGTGTGAGACATAATTTATAAGACATCCTTAAAAAAAATTTTTAATTTAAAACTAAAATTTCATTTAACCAAAAGTTAAGTTAAGAGTAAATTCAAGGGGGAGTTAAGTCCTAAATTATGATGATGATTTGAAAAGAGGGAAAAAATGTTTAGGCAATAACTTCTCAAGAAAATTAAGTAGTTTGACAAAATTGTAGAAATTATAAAACTAAATTAAATTAAAATTATAAGAACTCTATCTTAAAAGAATCTTAAGGAAAAGTAAATTACTAAATATTGCTCTCTCCATAATTTTCAACTAAAACTAGAACAATGATAATTGGCTAAGGGTGATTTCATAGAATTTGGCATAAGAAGAGAAATTTTTGAATGGAGGAAATGGAATTTATCATGAAATTTCCCTTTTTTTTTTTCTTTTCTCTTTTTTTTTTTCTCTTCTAATAAAAACCCAAAATGTATATGGTTTAGGAGTAATGAATTTTATCCTCTTACTCCATGCCATATAATCTTTTCAAATATTTTGGGTGCATATGTTTTAGGGAATAATGAATTTTATCCTCTTATTCCCATGACATATGATCTTTTAATACACTTTTTTTTTATGCCATCAAAGGGGGTAGGGTAGGGGAAAAATAAATCTAGCTAGTTTTAAATCATATTGAGAGCAAATTCTAGTAAAATTAAAACTCCTAAGATCTAAGAAGTTAGAAGAAAGTATAATTGAAATCTAAAGAGGTTTAGGAAATTTACTACAAAATGAAGCCATTTAAAAATAAAAAGAGAAGTCATGCTAACAAAATTCTCTAATCAATTTAAAATCATAAGATGATTCTTAAATCAAGATTACCTCAAATTTAAAATTAACAAACTATGATAAGCAAAATTTTAGCCAATTAAAAACTTAAACATGCTTATAAACATTCTCAACTAGATTTCTAAGAAATCACAAAAACAACAAGGAGGGAAATAAGAATTTTTTTGAATTTTTGATATTATCTTTTTTTTTTTTTTGAATTTTTCTCATTAAAAACTATTTACAAAGAAAGGAAACTAGATTTAAAACTTAACAAATTTTTTTGCAAGTCTTGGACTTCCCAAGGGCTACCCGGTGAAGGGTTCGCAAGGTACTAGGAGGTGTGATGGGATAAAATCCCAAACGTCCCTTTCCAAGATTTAAATTTTTCTGTTTTCTATTTTTTTTTTTTGAGTTTTGGGTTTTACAAGTGCTAAAATAGAAGAAAAACATAAGAAAATATATATATATTTTTTTTTTTTTTTTTTTTTTTGAAAATTTTCTAATTTAACAACTATTTACAAGAATTTACAAAGGGCTATTCACACCCCCATACTTAAAGTTAAACATTGTCCCCAATGTTTAAAAATAAGTATGAAGTAGGAAAAGATTAAAAAAAAAATGCAAAAACGAAAGAAGAGAAGGAAAAAGGGCTTCCCTGATTTTTTTTGAAGCTTTTGTGGGGAAGCCGCGATTACCTGCAAAAGTTGTTAAAGCAGAAAAGAAGAGACAAGAGAAAATAACAAAAGATAACTTTGGGGTGCCTCCCAAAAGCGCTTTGTTTAAGGTCGCGTAGCTTGACCCACTTGCCGATTATGTTATATGATGAAGAAAAATCGCATCACTCTTGTCATTAGGTACGTCTCCCGGAAGATACAATTTAAGGCGGTGCCCGTTAACTTTGAAGGAGCCTTTTTCCGGGTGGGAAATTAGGATTGTCCCATAGGACCAAACCTCTTTAACAATAAAGGGTCCGGACCATCGGGATTTTAATTTTCCCGGAAAAAGGCGAAGGCGAGAATTATAAAGGAGGACGAGATCGCCCGGCGAAAAAGTTTTCGGAAATTTTATATGTTTATCGTGATAAAACTTCGTTCGCTCCTTATATAATTTATTGCTCTCATACGCATTCGCTCGCCATTCATCTAACTCGTTTATTTGAAACTTCCTTTGTTCACCCGCTAAAGTGGAATCGAGATTTAAAAATTTAAGCGCCCAAAATGCGCGGTGTTCTAATTCGACCGGAAGGTGGCAAGCCTTGCCATAGACCATTCGATATGGTGTACAACCGATAGCGGTCTTGTACGCCGTACGATAGGCCCAAAGCGCGTCATCGAGCTTTATTGCCCAATCCTTCCGATTAATAGAAACCGTTTTCTCTAAAATTCGCTTTAATTCTCGATTAACCACTTCGACTTGGCCGCTCGTTTGTGGGTGATATGCAGTGGATAGTTTGTGCGTGACACCATATTTTGCTAAAGTTTTTGTGAATTGAGTATTGCAAAAATGGGTGCCCCGATCACTCACAATAGCGCGCGGAGTGCCAAATCGAGAAAATGATTTTTTTAAAAAGTTAACGACGACTCGCGCATCGTTGGTGGGGAGAGCTTGCGCTTCCGCCCACCTTGACACGTAGTCGACCGCCACTAGAATATACTTATTTGAAAATGAAGGAGGGAGAGGACCAACGAAATCAATGCCCCAAAGATCGAAAATCTCGCATTCTAAGAAAATATTTTGGGGCATCTCATCCCGGCGAGAGATGTTGCCCGACCGCTGGCAGCTGTCGCAAGTACTCACAAGGGTGTGAGCATCTTTGAAGAGCGTGGGCCAATAAAAGCCTGCCTCCAGCGCCTTCCTCGCGGTTTGGTTCGAATGATAATGACCACCGGATGGTCCCTCGTGACAATGTCGTAAAATTTTAAGACCCTCCTTACTCGAGACGCATCGTCTCACCACTTGGTCTGCGCATACACGGAATAAAAAGGGGTCCTCCCAAAAGTAATTCTTTAAATCAGAAAAGAATTTCTTCTTTTTCTGACTCGAGAATTCTTTTGGCAAGACCCGGGCTACTAAATAGTTAGCCAGATCTGCAAACCAGGGGGTAGACGACGTATTAATATCTTCGAGAGCGAGGAGGCGCTCTTCGGGAAATTTATCATCGATGTCAGATTCTATCAAAACTTCCGAGGCGGGGTTTTCTAAACGGGAGAGATGATCGGCCGCCAAGTTTTTGGCTCCTCTTTTGTCCCGGATCTCTAAGTCAAACTCCTGCAAGAGGAGGATCCATCGCAAAAGACGAGGCTTGGCGTCCGATTTGCTTAAAAGATACCTAAGTGCGGAGTGATCCGTGAAGACAATAACTTTTGAGAGGGTGATATATGACCTAAACTTATCGAAGGCAAAAACGATCGCTAGAAGCTCCTTTTCGGTTGTGGTGTAATTCGCTTGTGCCGACGTGAGTGTTTTGCTCGCATAATAAATAGGGTGGAAATACTTACTCACCCGTTGGCCTAAAACGGCACCAACCGCAATGTCACTCGCGTCGCACATGATTTCAAAAGGAAGCGACCAATCCGGCGCGACTAGAATCGGGGAGTTTATAAGTTTCTCTTTGATGAGTTTAAAAGCCAAATGGCATTCATCGCTAAAAATAAACGAGGATTCTTTTTCAAGAAGGTGGGTTAACGGCTTTGTGATTTTTGAAAAATTCTGTATAAAGCGCCGATAAAACCCCGCGTGGCCTAGGAAACTACGAATAGCTTTTACGTTTGTTGGAGGGGGAAGTTTTTCAATCACTTCGATCTTGGCCTTATCGACCTCGATCCCCATGCCCGAAATTTTATGACCAAGGACTAGCCCTTCCTTGACCATAAAATGGCATTTCTCCCAATTAAGTGCTAAATTCGTTTCCTTGCATCGCTGCAACACGCGCTCAAGATTTTTTAAACAATTTTTAAATGAATTTCCGAACACGGAAAAGTCGTCCATAAACACTTCCATCACCTCCTCTACTAACTCGTCAAATATTGCCAGCATACATCTTTGGAATGTAGCTGGCGCATTACAAAGACCAAATGGCATCCTTCGATAAGCGAAGGTGCCAAAGGGACAAGTGAAAGTGGTTTTCTCTTGGTCCTCGGGCGAAATCGGTATTTGAAAATATCCCGACAAACCATCGAGAAAACAGTAGTAGGAGTGACCTGAAAGGCGCTCTAAAATTTGATCGATGAATGGTAGGGGGAAGTGATCCTTACGGGTGGCATCATTTAGTTTTCGGTAATCGATGCACATCCGCCAACCCGTAACAGTACGGGTTGGGATCAACTCGTTATTCTCATTAGCTACTACCGTAATGCCACCTTTCTTTGGTACGACTTGTACTGGGCTAACCCAAGTACTATCCGATATCGGGTAGATAATTCCCGCGTCCAATAGTTTGATCACTTCGGCCTTAACGACTTCTTTCATGTTAGGGTTTAGCCGTCGTTGAGGCTGGACCGAATTTCGGGAATTATCTTCGAGGAAGATTTTATGAGTGCAGAAGGAAGGGTTTATACCCTTTATATCCGAAATTTGCCACGCAATTGCGTGGCGGTGCTTTCTTAAGACAATAGCCAACTCGGAAATTTCTGAGTTGCTAAGTTCGGATGAAACGATGACGGGTAGCTTCGACTCTTTTTCTAAAAATAAATACTTAAGGTGAGGGGGAAGTTGCTTTAGTTCCAAAACGGGTGGCTCTTCATAAGATGTTTTGATTTTTAATTTTTCTAAAAATAGTGGTTCGGGTGGTGTGAAACGAGTGACTTCTTCTTCTTCCAGACAAAAGAGCTCGGCGAACTCGGACTCGTGACTCGAGGTGGAGACTAACTCGGGAGGGGAATCGAATTCCCAACACTCTTCCAGGTAAAAACATGAATCGTCGTTTTCTAATGTGTTCCGCATCGAGGAATTTATGCCGAAAGAAACTTCATCATCTCCAACCCGAAGGAGGAGCTTTCCGTTACTTACGTCAATAATGGCGCGGGAGGTGGCAAGGAAGGGGCGGCCGAGTATGAGGGGTACTTCGGCATCCTCTTCGATGTCAAGAATGACAAAGTCCACCGGGAAGATGAACTTGTCGACCTTGACGAGCACGTCCTCCACTATTCCTACCGGATATTTTAAAGAGCGATCCGCTAATTGAATACTCATTCGAGTGGGGCTTGGATTTCCTAGACCTAGTTTCTTAAATAATGAAAAAGGCATGAGATTGATACTTGCTCCCAGATCCGCTAAAGCGTGTTTTACTAACGAATTGCCAAATAAACACGGGATGGAAAACCGTCCCGGGTCATTCACTTTTGTAGGCAATTTGTTGAGTACAACCGCGGAGCATTCTGCGTTCAAAGAAATATGCGAAATATCTTCTAATTTTTTCTTATTGGAGAGCAACTCCTTAAGATATTTCGCATATTTAGGCATTTGAGAGATAGCCTCGCAGAAGGGTACATTAATGTGGATTTGCTTTAAAATATCTAAAAACTTTTTATAATTCTTTTCGGCGCTCTCGCTTTTAAACTTAGATGGATACGGAACATTAGAAGTAGAAGCGCGCGGAGCTAACGTAGTAGGTAAAATTGAAGATAAAATAGGAGGAAGAGGAGGAGAGGAAGTTACCATGGGTTCGTCCTGCTTAGAAGCCACCTCCTTCCCGCTTCGGAGTGTAATCGCGTTTGCGCTCTCCCTTGGGT
This sequence comes from Dactylorhiza incarnata, assembly GCA_033032865.1. Taxonomy (NCBI): domain Eukaryota; kingdom Viridiplantae; phylum Streptophyta; class Magnoliopsida; order Asparagales; family Orchidaceae; genus Dactylorhiza; species Dactylorhiza incarnata. The sequence continues at coordinate 3,776,263 of JAWHQI010000160.1, read as the reverse complement.
TGGGCTCCGTGTTTCCCGGAAGGGCTCCTTGCGGTCGCTCGGAGATTATCTTTGCTAGCTGGCCCACTTGGTTCTCTAAATTTTTGATCGATCCGGTGAGGTTCCGGATGTTCGCTTCAGTTGTAGCAACATATTTTGCAAAAACCTCTTCAAGCGGAGAGGGTTTTTGCTATTGCGGTGGAAAACCGGGTGGATTAAAATTTTGAGGGGGAGTTAAATTGAGAAGTTGATTTGGAGGTTGATTTAAATTTAAGGGACGCTGAGCATTTCCTTGATTGCTCCATGAGAAGTTCGGATGATTCCTATAACCCGCATTGTAGGTGTTATTATACGGAGCGGTGTTCGGGTTATAGGAAGGCCGAGGTGGATTTCCCATGTAATCAACTTGCTCTTCAAGTAAAATATTATTAGCCCAAGGAGGAGTGGCGGAGGAAGCAGACATCTCCGCCACTTGCTTTGTTAAGCGCTCAACTTGTAAAGCCAAATTTGCGTTAGCGTCTATTTCAAAAATTCCGGCCGGCTTATTAGGCCGCGCTCGGGGCATGTTCCATTGATACGCATTTGTGGCCATCTCTTCGAAAAGCTCTTGAGCGGCGATCGGGGTTTTGTTATTTAATGTCCCCCCGGCGGCCGCATCAATCATTTGCCTCGTTTGGAGATTTAAGCCATTATAAAATATTTGCACTTGTTGCCAAGTGGCAAGTGCGTGGTGAGGGCATCGACGCAAAAGCTCCTTGAAGCGCTCCCATGTATCATAGAGAGTCTCCGAGTCGATTTGCATGAACGATGCAATATCCGTGCGTAATTTAGCGGTCTTTGAAGGCGGGAAATATTTATTAAGAAATTTTTCCGCCATTTCGGCCCATGTAGTGATGGATCCCCTTGGTAGGGAGCCCAGCCACTGCTTGGCCTTAGACCGCAGAGAGAAAGGAAAAAGACGTAATCGAATGGCATCATCGGTGACGCCATTGATCTTAAAAGTGTCGCAAATTTCAAGAAAGTAAGAGATATGTGAATTTGGATCCTCGTCCGGTTGACCATCAAAGGTCACCGATTGTTGCACCATTTGTATGATGCTGGACTTGATCTCAAAATTATTGTTCGCCACCGCGGGGCGAACAATACTCGATTGTGTGCCTTCCAAATTCGGCCGCGCATAATAGGACATGGTCCGTTGCGCGTCCTCATTAGGGTTTGGCTCGTTAAGATTAGGAGGATTAAGATTATGATCCATATTTGCTGCGTTAGTGTCCCCGATTGACTCTTCAGATTCTACTTGATTTCCTTGATCACGAGAACGGCGGTGCCTCAAAAGGGTTCGCTCGATTTCCGGATCAAAAGGAAGAATCGAAGTGCTACCACGGGTCATACACTAAAAAGAGAAGGAAAGAAGAAGAAAAAGAGAGAATATTTTTTTGTTCTTTTTAGGCGGATTAAGTTAGTCTTGGACTTCCCAAGATCTACCCGGTGAAGGGTTTGCAAGGTACTAGAGGCTGTGATGGGAATTCAAGCCCAAAGCGTCCTTTCCAAGAATTTTAATTTCACCCTTAAGATTTTCAAAAATAGAAAAACTAAAATAAAAACAACATGATAAAATTAATAGCTATCCTTGTTTCAAAATATCTACGCAAAAGTCCCCGGCAACGGCGCCAAAAACTTGATATAGATTTTTGCGGTTTTGAAATTTTAGTGAAGGGTTGAGATTTTCTCCAAAACTATATCTGATAAAGGCAAGTGTACCTTATCGTCTATAGTATAGGATATTAAGAAATACCAAGGTCGTATTCCACGGGGCGCGTTGAATACTTCTACTTTGAGGAAAGTCACTATTATCTTATCTAATGATATTTTGGGGTTTTGGTTCTTAGCTAAAAAAGAGAAATTGCAAGCTAAATTAAGGGTTTAGATGATGATAAAAGAGGCTAGTACTCAATCAAAAGTCACCTTGGAGTGAGAAAAGACAAGTAAAAAGAAATTAAATCTAATTCCGTTTAAATTGAACTACTTGACCGTGGAGGTTCCCGAAGCTCGAACATGCCTCTCTCGAGGTTAATGCCCAACTAAGATTAGGAAAAATCAACCGGACTCTCGTCCTATAATCGATTACCTAAAACTTGCTTTACGAGGTGAACCCCACTATTGGATTTGACTCTAATCCGGGAGATTTACGTCATCCTCTCTCGAGGGGTGCGTGCAACTCTCTTTACCCTTGAGTGATCGATTCATACTTTGAGCCTCTCGGCTAACTAAATATGAAAACTTAAGCGAAAACCATATATCGAAAGTATGGCCTCACTAATTAAAAATCAAGGATAATTCAAGTGTTTATAAAAACGGAAAAAGAAAACTTTAGAAAATCATAACTTGTCTAACTCATCCTCGGATCATTTTGATCGAGTACTAATGAGGATTAGTTAATCATGGTGGAGGGGGAAGAGAAAAAAAAATAAAAATGCATATTAAGAAACTTTAGCTAAGGAGGAGACAAAATAAAGAGAACAAACTATTTTTTATTTAAATGAAAAACTATTACAAGACTTAAGAAAGGAAATTGCAAGCTAGGAAAAACAAGATTACAAGCTTAAACTAGACTATTGCACTAAAGGAAAGCTAATACATTGCATTAGAAAAGGAAGAGAGCATGAAAATAAAGAGACATGAACATGAACATGAAAAAGGAAAACTACTCAAGATTGGCTCCAGCAGCACCTTCCCCACTCCAAAATTCTGAACTTTGAACTCAAGGAGAGCCTCTGAATTTATAGGCAAAAATTTCATGTTACACGCCCTCGGTCACGGGCGTGACCTAGGGCGTGTAATCTCTGCAGCATCGGATCCGGTCGCGGCGTGGGCTTGGCGTGACGGCGGGAGAAAATCGCACATGTCACGGGCGTGACAATTGGGTCACGGGCGTGACTCAGGAAGGCTTCATTTAATGCGGCATGGGCTAGCCAGACGCCGCGGCGGCGTGCTTGGATCACGCGGGAAGGTCACGGGCGTGACTTTGGGTCACGGGCGTGACTCAAGTTGACTTCTCAACGGCAGCTTCTCGTCTCGACGGCGGCTCCACGTGGCAGATGCTGAAATTACACGCCCCCGGTCACGGGCGTGACTTTGGGTCACGGGCGTGACCTGGGGCGTGACTGGGTGTGGACTAGCTCAACAGCACGGCTGCGACTCTGGGCTGATCTTCAGGTTACACGCCCTTGGTCACGGGCGTGACCGAGGGCGTGACATGTGATTTTTCCCGATTTGTCCCAGAAATCTGCAAATATTAAAATTAGGCTAAGTTAGAATCAAAATTACAAAAAGAACTACTTATAACCTAAAATTGACATAAAAAGGAAAATTCAAATTAAATAATTACAAAATTTTCTATTAAAAACTTATATAAAAACTACTTTATCAAGGAGCCCCGAGATCCCTTACGAGAGCCAACATCTCGGCTTGGTGTTCTTCGATTCGCCGCATGCGCACTTCCAGCCCAGCTGCTGGCGCAAGGGGTGCCTGCTCTGCGGGTGGTGCGTCGATTTGCGAGGGGGAGGGAGCTGGGTCGACGCGTCCCTCCAGCGCTGATCCCTCCGCAGTGCGAGTACTCTTCCTTGCCATTGCGGTTGACCTTCAAAAAGTTCTGGGAATGTTCCCACAGACGGCGCCAAACTGTTGCGGAACGCTTAGGGCTCTTGGTAGACTGGTTCACTCGAACCGCCTCAGCTCGTGAGCGAGCTAAGCGCGCAAACAGTCAATTAGAGGTTCGTTGGGTACGCAGAGACTTTTTAACGTGGAAAACCCGGAAAGGGTAAAAAACCACGCGGCCGGAGCTGTGCCGACCAAACTTCACTATCTTCTGGAGGAGTTACAACTTGGAAGCTAGAACTCGAGCGCGATAGGCCGCTGCTCGTTACAATACTTGGAGAAAGAGAGCTTCGAGGGTGACAGGCCACATCTCGAAAAAACTAAGTCCTTTTCCCTTCTGAGACTGCTAGTCGCCTTTCGGAAGCGGAAATGTCAGTCGCATTTCCCTTCTGAGAAATGCTGGTCGCCTTCCTGGAAGTGAGAAGGCCAGTCGCCTTTCGGAAGCGGGAAGGCCAGTCGCCTTTCTCTTCTGAGAAATGCTGGTCGCCTTTCTGGAAGTGAGAAGGCTAGTCGCCTTTCTCTTCTGAGAGCGCTGGTCGCCTTTCTGGAAGATGAAGATCTTCAAGTCCCGAAGGAGATCTTCAAGTCCCGAAGGAGAATTCCGCAAAAGTCTGCAAGGAGCTCTCCCGGGTCCAGAAGCCAAGGTCCTTTCAAATGAAGCCATGGGGCTCCTTTTATAGTTTTTGCCGGGGGCGGCCCGGTAATTTTTCCGTTGGCAGTTTCCATAAATGCTCGGTGGACGAATCATATTCTCCGGTTCGGGGCCCTCGGATCACTATTTTTCGTAAATGACCACCTTGCCCCTCGGGCAGCTTGGGCAGTTTGGGCAGTTCGGGCAGTTCCGTTGGAGGTGAAAAAGGCGACTAACTGTTCCTGAAAAGTGAGAAGCCTGAAACCCAAAATATGAGAAGCCGGAAAGACAAAAAGTGAGAAGCCGGAAAGACAAAAAGTGAGAAGCCGGAAAGACAAAAAGTGAGAAGCCGGAAAGACAAAAAGTGAGAAGGCTTCCCGACTGCGTTCAGAAACGTTCTGAGCGCGGGTTAGCGCTGAAGCTCCCCGAATGCGCGACGGGCCCCGGGAGATGCCTCGGACGGACGGCGAATCGAGGAGCCGCTCCCTAGCGAGCGGTTGGAGTCCTCCGGAGGGGAGCGGGCGCCGGACCGCACCCCTAGAAGGAGTGGGCATGGCCGGGCACCCCCGAGCGGGGAGGGTGCGGACTGGCCGCACCCCAAGGGGGGGTGCGGCTTGGCCGCACCCCAAGGGGGGTGCGGCCCGGCCGCACCCCTTGGAGGGTGCGGCTTGGCCGCACCCCAAGGGGGGGTGCGGCCCGGCCGCACCCCTTGGAGGGTGCGGCTTGGCCGCACCCCACAAGGGGTGCGGCTTGGCCGCACCCCCTTGGGGGGTGCGGTTTGGCCGCACCCCACAAGGGGTGCGGCCGGGCCGCACCCCCTTGGGGGATGCGACACCCCCTTGGGGGATGCGACACCCCCTTGGGGGGTGTAGCCGGCTCGTACCCCCTTGGGGGTGTGGTCGGCCCGTACCCCCCTTGAGGGGTGCGACTTGGTTGGCCATTCTCCTTGGGGGGTGCGAGTGAGCCGGGCCCCCCCAAGGTGGTGCGGTCGGGACGCGTTCGGGCTATCTCCTTGCGGCGAGGGGTGCAGCCCGCGTGCTGCCGTGCGCTTTTGCGCGCGATTACGTACATATCTGGGGCTCGTGTGTGCTTCGATCGTTGCCCCCATCTCTCCTCTGCGAGGTTTTCTTTGGGCGCGTCCTGAGGCCTTCACGGGTGTATAACACCATTGTTCAACATAATCTTCAAAATTTTCCCTCCGATAAAATATGCATGATGTTGCGTGCACATAAGGAATACCCGTTAGATCCCATCTCCTGCAACTACAACTTCGTGAACTCAAATCAACAGTCCATTTGTCTCCTGACCATCCTTCAACTTCAAATTTATGGTGTTCATTCCATACTAAAATATAGTTGTGTGCATTTTTTTTACTTTCCAAAGTGCGTTATATGGAATGACATATTTCTCCACTAAACTTCAATACTTTATCTCTTTGCGTGTGAAGTCTCTTCATCAGCAACACCCTTATGGTCTCCAACATGGTTACTATATGTTTATCCCTGGCTTTTAGAATCACTTTGTTGAAAGCCTCGCAAAAAATATTTATCAACATGTCACATTTAGGCCATGTACTGAAATGAGATTTAGCCCAATGACGTTCATTTCTTTCTTTAACCAAGTCATAAGCTATTTTATCAGTCAATTTCAACTTTTCCATCTCATTGTTGAAATCTACTACTCTACTAGCGGATGCCGCCTTCCATAGCAAGTCTTTTAAATGCATGCCTCTATGTTTTTGTTTGAAGTTGTTGTACATATGCCGCAAACAAAACCTATGTTCGGCATTAAGGAGTAGCTCGTTAATTGCTTTAATCAACCCTTTCTGCTTATCTGAAATGAACGACCATGAGTATGTGTTTTCCATGCACAAATCTTCCATAAGAAGACTAACAAACCACATCCAAGTCTTTGTATTTTTCTTTAAGACAATATCATAAACAATATGGTACATGTTGTTATTACCATCAACGCCTACATTGCATAGTAATACTCCACCTGTAGATGTCTTCAAATGAGTTCCATCTAAACCAATAATAGGTTTACATCCTGCCATGAAACCTTTTCTTAATGCACCCCAACATATATATAGCCTTTTAAAAATGCATGTTTGCGAAGCCAAATCATGCTTACATTTAACCTTGATTGTAGTATCAAGATTGGTCCTATATATCTCTTCAAAGTAATCCCAAAGTTTTCCATATTGCTCCAATTCTGTTCCGCTGATTGCTTTAGAGGCGTGTTTTTTTACTCTATACATCTTCCATAAACTTAAAGATGTTTTATTATCCTTTTGCATTATTTCCTGTATTGATCTGGCCGATCATTTTGGGTTGCTCCTAATATTGTGCTCATACTTCTTTGCAAGAAAGTTGGAGTTGCAATGTTGAGAATTTGGAACCCTATAACATGTATGTTCTCCTTTGATCGTCTTCACTTGAAATGTTTTTTCACACTTTGACAGGAAAGAAACAAACATAATCCAACCACAATTACAGGTTACTTGAATTTTGTCACTACAATTTTTAGTGAACTTCAAAGGTTTTCCTTGCTTAGTAGCGTACAACCTTACGACATCTCTAAAATCAGCAACACTATAAAAACACAACCCTACTTCAAACTCAAAATCAGAATTATTTTCATGTTCTTGATAAACCTTCATTTGTGAACATTTGCCTTTTTGTGACTGAGATGAAGACTGAGTACTAGGCTCCCTAATATGTATTCCAACATTCGTTTTCGAAGACACTTTAATTTCGGTTCTTTCACCGACCAATTGAATTTCCCCCTCTATGTCATCATCAAGCAACACATCATCAACTTCAAATTCACTATCGATCAAGTCATCACTAATCGATGAATTATTTTGGTCTGACAACTCTTCCATGTACGATGAATTACTCGTACTATCAGCATCAACACCTTCTCCAGAACCATTCTCATCCATCAAAATATTTTGCCAATCAACTTCATTAGGAAATGACATTCTGAATTAATAAAAACAATCCCTATAAAACAAAAAAACAACCTTGTAAAAACTATAAAAATACATGCTAACTAAATTACTGCACAAAATATGGCTGAAAATTTTTACTGCAGGAAATCTTTAGCAAAATTTTAAGTTCCAATGATGCTAACTAAATTACTGCACAAAAAATTTAATGCAGGAAATCTTTAGCAAACTTTTATTTTGGCAAAATTTTAACTTCATTAGGAAATTTTGAAAAATTTTACTGCAGGAAATGAAGTTCAAGATATAGAAGTTGTGCGTTGCAGGAGATAAGGAAATGAGGGACCTGCGATTCTAAGATGAAAACAACACCGATTGAATCCAAATACAGGAAAACAAACGAACCTGCAATGGCCTGCTCCAAATACTAAAACAGCTCCCAATACTGCGATGAAAACCTGCAATGGCCTCCTCCAAATACCGAACCTGCTCCGAATCAACAGAGCCCTGCGATTCTAAGAGGGGTTCCGGCGACGAAACCTGCAATGGCCTCCGGCGAAACCTCCACTGGACTCTGACGAAACCTGCCATAGCCTCCAGCGAAAAGGATTTCCGACTCTCTGGAGGTCGCGTGAGAGAGACAGGATAAGGATGACGATGCGGTTAAAGGGTTTACGGAAGCATTGTAGACGAAAATGCCCCTGTTCAAGGTGCCCTTGGGTGCAAAGTGCCAAAAAAAAGAAAATGAAGGTGCTAACTGCAATATTTATTAATTTGAGATGCAAAGTGCCAAAGAGAGAGAAATAAGAGGTGCAAAGTGACAAAAAGCCCAACTGCTTATCCTCACCCATCCCTATTGATTTGGCAGCCTCGAAAGAAGAAAACGACGCCATTGACGGGAACGAGAGCCCCTGTTCATCCTTCCCAGAATCTTCCGTTTCTCCCTGCCCAGAAGCTTCCGTTTCTTTTGCCTGAGGGCCGGTCAACCTTCGGCAACCCTTACCCGGCGGCCCTCCTCCAGTGGCTGCGACGTGTCCGTCCTCCGAGTTCACGATCTCTAGTACATGTTCTTCTCCTTCCTCCATCCGACCCACTGTAGGAATTCCCAAACCGCCATCCTTCCCTGAGAACTCCCCCGCAGCACCCCTTCCAGCTTTCTGATAGCCAGCCCCTAGCCTCCTGATAATTCCTACATGCTTGCCAGCGCCCTATAGCAGAGAGCTACCAGACCTCCTTCAATCCCTGCAGGTATAGAACTCAGTTCCTTACAGTTACAGTGAATTCATGCAATTTAAAAAATTAAGTGATCAATATCTGGATGTTGCTTGCACCGTACTTTTCTTGTTGTCGCTATTTTCTATATTGGTCGTTGAATTGCAGCTATTACTTGCGAAAACATCCACGGCAAGCTAGCCCGCACGGACTCATGTTAAATACCTACGAAACAAACAAACAAGCTCAAAATACTAACCGTGGGCCGAACTCTGGGTAGCCTAGCACAGTTTAAATTAAAGTATTGAGTTCCTTAAAGGCTCGTTCGTTTGCGCTGTTTTAGCAGACCTGTTTTCGTTTTGGGATTCGGAAAACGAAATTTGAGCGTTCTTTGAGACATATTTTTGGCCGTTTTGATTTTGGGCTGAAAACCGAATGTTTTTCTTTCCTTCTAAAAGTGCGGCTCCTCAAAACATACCTCGCTAGGTCTGTTTTGCGCGGTTTTGAGAACAGACGAAGTCGCCGAAGTTGCCGTAGTCGTGGGGAGGATCGTGAGAGATAGAGGGCGGAGCGGTCCGGCAGGGTGTGAGACGAAGGGAGGGCGGTGGGTTGCGAGCGATCAGCTGTAAGCTGTTCAGGCATGGTGGTTGCTGGCGTCGGACGAAGCACGACCTTCTGATCTCAGTTGCCGCAGAAGAAGGCAACTGAGATCACAGTTTGCTGTGGGTTTGCGTGACCTAGCGGCAACGACTGGGCTGCGATAGCAGATAGGGTAACCATGCATGATCTCTGGCACTAGGTCACGACGGGGAAGATTCTTATGACGAGCGGATTGAGATTTTCTGGACTTGCATTTTAAAATAATTAGGCTGCAGTAGGAAGTCATCATTTACTACTGGGAAAACACTCTCTTCATCTGCCTAAAAAATCTCACATTCAATTAACACCAACCTTAGGTACTAAATTTGAGAGCTGAAGCCTTTTCCAGAGGCTGCAAATCATTTGGGAGTGACTGACATCAGCGCAAACGAACATAAGTTTTCGTCTTGGCCCAAAACGAATCTGAAAATCATCATACAAACGAACACAAGTTTTTGTTTTGGCTCAAAACGAAAACGTACGATTTTTTTGTTTCGGAGCAAAACGAAAACCTTCCAATGAAAACAACGCAAACGAAAGCAGCCTAATATGTTTCCAAAACATTTTCTAAAAAAATAGAATACATTAGTAGTGGTGTAGGGAATTCTATATGGAGGCAATGTACGTGCAATATTTCAACATTTGTTGACAATGATTTCTGATATTATACAAGGTTTACAATCATGCACGATTAATATTCAACTTTAGGTAACATAACAAGTTCAAGTTTATAAATAAAGTAAGAGTGCTTTTGTTACGCGTACGCATGCGCGTATTAATATTGTATTTCATATTGCTTTAGGGTTTTGGCATGTGAGCCCCCCTCCATATATAAGGAGGTGGATTGGGAGTTAGAGGACACCTTTTATCTTCTAGGTTTTGAACTCTCATTGGGAGAGGAACTTCAAGGAGGAACCGGCCTCCGAAAGTTGGCACGAGCATACCTCGTGATTGTATCCCCGTTCTTCCATATTCGTAACAAGTGGTCCGACCTGCCCTCTTCCAGCCGCGGTCTCCGCCGCCTGAACCGTTCCAGCGATCGATCTTCCGCCGATTCCAGCGATCGATCCTTTCCCGATCGGGACTCCCACGATCGATCATCCGCCTGCGCATCTTCCAGCGATCGGGATTCCGCAGATCCCGCACCTACGCACCTTCTTCCGCCCGCCCGCAGGGCGTCGTCCGTTCGCACCGCGGCTGTCGCTGCGGCGTTCCTCCGCAGATCCCGACCCTTCGGCTGTTTTCCTCCGCCATTCCAGGCCTCTTCCGCAAGGTCTCTTCCGCCGTTCTTTCTCCGCCGATCCAGCCCCCCGTCCAGCCCGGATTCCTCCACCGCTCCGCCCTCCTCAGCAGTGCCGATCCTTGCGCCGATCTCCCACCGCAATTCCGCCGCCTGCACATTCTCGCCTGCATGCCCCCTAGACTGCGATCAATGGTCAACTCCGAGGAATCTTAAGTAGGAGAAGAGAACCCTTAAAAATTATATTTCTAGACAGAATGATAGTGAAATTACTAGAGAAAATTATAGTGACATTACTAGAGAGAATATTAATGAGATTTTTAAAGAGAATTTCTAAAGAGAACATTTCTGAAAATAAAAATCTTGAGTGAGAGAATCAAAATTGCTAGAGAGAGAATCATAATGAGAATTATACGACAATAAAATTTATAGAAAGAGAAAGTGAAGATGATCTAAGATAAGATAATATTGGTATTTGATACTAATTTATTTTAGTTTTATTATACAATGATTAAGAGAAGGATAAATATTTTATGCCTGCAAGAGACTAAATGGGTGAGTGAGAAAGCTAAATTTCTAAATAATTCAGGTTTTAAATTATGGTACACAAGAAAAAATAAAATAAGCAATGAAGTAGGTATTATTGTAGATACTATTTGGAGGGATGAAGTTGTCGGGGTAAGCAGAAAAGACGATAAAATCATAGCTCTTAAATTAATCGTAGGTAAGGAAACTATTAATGTAATTAGTGCTTATGCGCCACAAGTAAGATTAAGTGAAGCTATTAAAGTACAATTTTGGGAAGACTTAGATGATTTGGTAAGAGAAATCCCACAAAGCGAGAAAATTTTCATTGGAGGAGACTTAAATGAACATGTAAGGAAGAAAAATACGGATTATACAGATGTTCATGGAGGATTTGGGTATGGAGAAAGAAATGAAAAAGGAAGAACCATTCTATACTTTGCCATAACACATGAGCTAATTGTGACAAATACGTTCTACACGAAGAGGGAAGACACTTAATTACGTTCAAGAGCGGACAAAATAAGTCATAAATTGACTATTTTATGACTTGCAAAATGGATAAAAAGATTTGTTAGGATTGCAAAGTCATACCAGAAGAAAGTTTAACTACGCAACATAGGCTAGTGGTGTTGAATGTGCAAATTAAATATAGTAACTTTAAGAGAAAGACAAAAGTGTTACCAAAAATTCGGTGGTGGAACTTGAAGAAGGAAAAATAGGTTGCTTTCAAGGAAGCGGTTTTAAAACAACTAGTTGATGATCCTTATGTTGATCCTAGTGTCATATGAGAAGTTATGTCTTCTCATTTAAGGATAACTGGAAAGAACATACTTGGAGAGTCAAAAGGTCGTGCGCCCGCACAAAAAGAATCTTGGTGGTGGAAAAAGGAAGTGCAAGACAAAGTGAGGGCAAAGAGGGTCAGCCACAAAACATTATATGCTTGTAGAAATGATGAAAACATGACAATATAAAGTCGTCAAAAAGAAGCTAAAAATGCAGTAAGAGAAGTAAGAAGTCAAACTTATGAAGAATTTTATAAATGACTAGATACCAAAGATGGAGAGCGTGATATATATAAAATTTCTCGAGCTAGAGAGAGGAAGACAAGATATTTAAGCCAAGTTAAATGCATAAAAGATAAATCAGATACGGTTTTGACGGATGATGTGGCTATTAAAGAGCGATGGAAAAGATACTTTTATCAACTATACAATGAAGGAAAAAATAATGAACTGAACTTGGAAGAGCTAAGTAAATCAGAGGAGTATAGAAACATAACTTTTTATCGTAAAATTCAAGCATCAGAGATAAATGACGCTCTGAAGATGAAAAATGGAAAGACGGTTGGTCCAGACGATATACCTATTGAGTATGAAAATGCTTAGGGAGGGAAGGAATTTTGTGGCTTATAAGTTTCTTCAATAAGATACTGAAGACAAAGATGATGACAGACCAATGAAGAGAAAATATTATGGTGCCTTTGCATAAGAACAAATGATATACAAAATTGTGTCAATTATAGGGGAATTAAATTACTGAGTCATACTATGAAACTATGAGAACGATTAATAGAGAGAAGAGTTAGACGAGAGACTAGCATCTCAGAGAATCAATTTGGATTCATGCCAGGGAGGTCAACCATGAAAGCTATACATCTTTTGAGGAGACTCATTGACAACTATCGGGAAAGACAAAAAAATTTGCATATGTTGTTTATCGATCTGAAGAAGGCTTATGATAGGGTTCCAAGAGAGGTCTTGTGGAGAGTCTTAGAAAAGAAAAGTGTAAATGTATCATACATTAACGTAATCAAAGATATGTATACAAATTCAGTGACCAGGGTGGGGATATCTGGAGGATTAACACAGGAATTCCCTATCGCTGTTGGCTTACATCAAGGGTCAGCTTTAAGCCCTTATCTCTTTACCCTTATCTTAGATGAGCTCACCGGACATATCCAACAAGCAATACCTTGGTGTTTCTTATTTGCAGATGATATTGTTTTGGTCGATGAGACGCGCGTGGGTGTAAACGTGAAACTTGAATCTTGGCGAGACACTTTAGAAAAGAAGGGTTTTAGGTTGAGCAAGACAAAGATGGAGTATATAGAGCTTAAATTTAGTAGTGCAAGAAGGTCGGATGACTCCATCATTAAATTGGGGGACCAAGATATTTCCCGCAGTGAGTGCTTGAAATATCTGGGATCGATAATTCAAAAAGATGGAGGTGTAGATAAAGATGTGATACATAGAATCCAAGCAGGTTGGTTGAAGTGGAGAGGCGCGCATGGGATCTTATGTGATCGTAAAGTACCATTAAAACTTGAAGGCAAGTTTTACCGTACTGCAATTAGGCCAGCAATGCTCTACAGTTCTGAGTGTTGGGCAGTGAATGGTGTACATGAGCAAAAATGGGAGTTGCGGAGATGAGACTGCTTAGGTGGATGGTGGTCACACGAGACTGGATAAAATTAGGAATGAATGTATCAGGGATAAGACAGGAGTGACGGCAATTGTAGAGAAGATGCGAGAAGCTCATTTATGATGGTTCATGCATGTACATAGGAGACCATTAGAGGCACCTGTTAGGCGTTGTGAGAATTTAGTCACTAGATATGTTTAACGGGGGAGAGGTAGACCAAAAAAGACTTGGAATGAAACTATAAGGAAAGATATGATGTACTTAAGCATTAATGACGCTATGATCAAAGATAGGGCGCAATGGCGACAAAGGATCCATATAACCGACCCCGCTATGGTGGGATAAAGGCTTTAGTGTTGTTGTTGTTGTTATTAAACTATTGATTCTTGTAATTGATTTCATTGGTGCATCCGAACAATGGAATTATACAATTCCATATCTATGGATACATCTTTATATCCCGATTGAACACCTGAGGTAAAAATTAGACTAATTTCAATTTGGGT